>JABJVO010000126.1:19728570-19765976 GCA_026770805.1 Boulengeromyrus knoepffleri
GAATGGTGAATCGGTGAGTGCTTTCTGCCTCAGGCATGGTGAATCGGTGAGTGCTTTCTGCCTCAGGCATGGTGAATTGGTGAGTGCTTTTTACCTCAGGCATGGTGAATCGGTGAGGCCTTTCTGCCTCTGGCATTAGTGAATTGGTGAGTGCTTTCTCCCTCCGGCATGGTGAATCAGTTCTTAATTATTTAAAAATATTATTATTAGTATTATTCCAATTTTTTAATGCGTATTTCAAGTGCAAATACCTAGAAAAGGGAACTTGTTTGTAAAGGTACAGCAAATAGTCTGCTATTTATTGTGTAGACAAACAGCAATGTTTATATATTTTCGTTTACTAAACAAGTTATATCAATGGAACATCACACGTCAGTAATTTCTGACCATACTTCTGTATTTAACATTATAAAAAGATCAAACTGTCTGCCAAGTGAGCAAGAATGTTAAATATATTAAATATGAAAGAAATTAGCCCTTGAATCACCTGCACTGTACTGTACAGTTGTTGTTTGGAGGAAATATTGTGCTGGGTGATGTTTTTATAATGCTGCTTTGCAGAAAAATAATCCTTTAAGTTCTTTTTCATCTTATTAATTTCATACTTTATATATGAATGTACAGTGGGGACGGGAATAGTTCTCTGCCCCCTGATCACCCAGAAATAGCTCTTTTTTTGCTGAAACAAGAACCAGAAGCTTCTACATAACATCTTGTCACCAGCTGTAAGCCTGTATTTTAGTCTCTAAATGAATCCCCAGATCTCGCCCTTTTCACCACATCCACAGAATCAGTCTATATTATATCATATTGCAAAGGGGTCCCAAATGGAAGATAAACTGCACTTGGTTCCTCTGCTTTTTGCTGTAGGGCTTAAAGTATTGGAGTTATTGTTATTATTTTTACCACACAGAAGATGAAACCAGCAAAAGAAGAAAAAAAGAGTACCGTATTCTGTAATCACTCCTTCATCTCCTGATTTTAAGGTACAGGTCCTGCTCAGGTAGTCTGGCATCTGTTGGAGATGCCTGGCAGGTCTGGAACCTACTGGAGATGGCTGGCAGTTTGCTTGCTTATATGTCTCGTTCTTTGCTGCACCGAGATTTTCAGGGAAGCGATACATCAGGTTTTAGTCATTTTTAGCTTGAAGGTACAGATCAAATTGACTTTGTCAGAAGGCATATGTATTCACCTTCAAAATCAGTCTTTTAACATCAGGATTATTCCTCGTTCTAGACTGTTCTTCTACTGATCTGTAATCTCTGCTTGCAACATCCAAGGTCACACTCAGGTGTGGCTTCTAGGTGGAGTTCCCTCATTGCCTGAGAAAATATTTTAAACTGTTTTCCTGACTGATTCCCCACATATTAGTGGGATGTATCCAGCCTAAGGTCTCTCCAAGTCACATGAAATAATTCTCAGTTTTCTTGCTGGAGGGGGGTTAATCCGACTCCGGATGGATCCAAGCACCAGCATATGATTCCAACACATGTTTTCTGGGCTCTTATTTAGTGCAGCCAGAAAGCACTGTGACACTGTCCTATACATTTCCATTAGGCACTGATTTTCTATGTACCAGTGTTCTAGGTCTCAGGATGAGTTCAGCAATAACTGGAGATAGCTGACAATGCACTGAAGCAGTCTGATGACAGGGCGACTCACTGTTTACTCTCCCATGGGGATGTGCAGACATTTTATTGTCCATGTGCCTTTTGCGTGGACCTTTAATGTGAAACCCCAATGTGAACTCGGACTCCACTGAGTGAAATGTTTAAACTCATATTAAATGATCTGTAGTCATCCTGACCTCACAACTACCCTGTGATGCGTTAGTGGCTACGAGACATGGATAGATGTATGGATATTTCTACAGGATCTACATGCTATGGACAAAAATATTGGGACACCTGGCCATTACACCCGCAGGAACTTTTATGACGTCTCATTCTAAATCCATCGGCATCAGTATGGAGCTGGTCCCCCCTTTGCAGCTATAACTGCCACTCTTCTGGGAAGGATTTCTACAATATTTTGGAGGGTCTGTGGGAATTTTTGCCAAATCATCCTGCTTTTGTTGTATAGCAGGAACATCTATTTATTTGTCAGACGCTCTTGACGACATACAAGTGAGGCACACAGTACATTACAAGCATAGCACAAGATCCTACAAATTAAATAATTTGATGTTGAATAATTTAATGGTAAAATAATAATAAAATGATAATGGTGCAATAAATGACAAGTGACGATCGCCTAGAGCTGTGGAGAATGATGGAGAAAAGATGTCAGTTTCCTCTACGTTTATCCGTAAAGACACGGTTCAGTTTTATTCCTTCAAGTCTTATTGACTCGCTAATCCGTGCACAGCATTCAGTAGATTACTAATATTCTTTGCAAATCAAGGCCTAACTTTGACTTTTGGGAGGAGAGTTGAATTGAAATATTGAGTTGAGTAGAAGCCTGGTTGGCATCTCCAGAGGCTGCTGAGCATCCTATCGCCTAAACCCCCCAGGGGGCGTCCATTCATTCCATCCATCTTCCAGCGACTTATGCAGTAGAGATTCACTGGAGGCTTTGAGTCAGGAAGCAATTTAGAGAAACCAATTCGCTTGCAATTGCATGTGTTTGGACTGTCGGAGAAAACCCAAACATATGAGATCATCCAGCGAGTTCCACGCATGGAACCGGGGGCTGGGAATCAAACCCACAACCTTAGAGCTTTGTGCAACCATGCTGCCCCTGAAGTAATCATCTAGACAGGAAATAGCTTCACATTTAATTTTAAGTGAACATCAAGAGCTAATAAATTTGCATCTAGAAATCCTGCTCTGGAGACCAGGAAAAAACATTAGTATAAACACAGTAAAAAAGACTGAGGTAAAAATAAAACTGCAGAATAGCCTGCAATAGCCTAGGACATCCCAGTAGCTGAAGCAAAATATGGACCAAAAATCCAATACATGTTTAAATTTTTCATAAATATGAAGCATTGCAGGCTGGTGTTACAGCATGTAATTAAGGAAAACAAGAGAGAAGGAAAACTATTTCGTTTTCTGTCTTTAGCACAAAAATAAATTGCAGTTTCACAGACACAATCAATTAATGTAAAACGATTTTGCAAACGACAGCAATCAAAACTGAGAGTAATACAATAACCAATTTACACTTGCTTGAAAATATACCGGGCGCAAAAAGGCTTACATTATTTATGAAATGCATTAGCCTCTGAAGTTCGTCTGAGGACTTTATTAGCAGGTAGCAGTGCCATGGCTCAATGGCTTCACACTGCTGCATTGTAGCTCCAAGATTAGGGATCTGAATTTCCCCCCCATGCTGATCTGTGCAGTTACTCCTCTTTACTCCTGCAGATGGACACAGATGGCATCTCTAAATATCACAATATATTATCAGCTACACTCTTCTCTTGCCTTCTACACTTTGCACATTGCAAAACCTTCCAAGATGAAATGATAAATCCTTTATTATGAGTATAAGTACATTGGAATTCTTCTCTTCACCTGCCCCATCTTGCTCTCTGTAGCTTGCGGGGGGGGGTCGCAGGATAGGATCAGTCAACATGCAGCCGCCCTGGAGCTGGGGGTTAAGGTCCTTGCTCAAGGGCCCACAGACATGTGACTGTTCTGATGAGGGCGGGGCTCAAACCAGCGATATTCTAATCACGGCCAGATCGACCACCGAGCCACACTCACCACCCCCAGGACCATTACACGTAACAGGGTATATACACACCAGCAGAGTTTAAATATCTAACACCGTACAAGGCCCCTTTAAGAATGATAAATGAAAAAACTGTAAACAAGACTCCCACAGGTCTAATCCACAGAGAAGCCATCCTTCCAAATTGCCCTGTTGCACCCACCTGACCCCAGCAGACTCTTTCACTGAGGGGGTACCTATTGGCCCTGGCCGCCACCCATGCCTGTCCTGTCACACTACCTCTCACTATCCTGTACCACAGGGTTCCCCAGTTCCAACGCTGGAGGGCCAGTCTGCAACACACAGCTCAGTCACATCTTAATCAGATACCAGGTTTAGTAGGAGTGCTGCAGACTGACCCTCCAGGACCAGAATTGGGAACCCGACTGTAGTATTCATACATCTCTGGACGTGCCCATCTGCTGTAAGTGTATCGCAGAGTCTGTAAGGTAGTAGGATGATAATTTAAACAGCTAATTTATTTAATTTAACATCTAGGGTGACATTATGCGAAATTGGGAAAATGAGGCTTAGTCCAATCGACACATAATTTCAGCCAAAAAGAACATGCTCATTTTCTGTCTGCAGCTCCATAAAGAGACACGTATACTTAGAAAGGTTGTTATTTGCCTGCCTTTTATACTCCAAATGAAGGGCTATCAGCTCTTTCATGGGTCTTCAGATGAAAAGGGCCATTTAGAGTCGTGGTCGAGGGCAAAGGTACAGAAGGATCAACCGTCTAGTAACCATTAATCTCTCCCCTCTAAGCTGTTTGTTCTCAGCTTTCTGTGCAATTATCAAACACAGTTACACAACATATACAAATTATTCCTTTATGATTACTTTCGTTTTTTTTTTCTGCTGGAGAAGAATGACTGATGAGCAGAAAAAGGTGTGTGAGTTTGGCGCCTCTATCGTAAATCATTATATATATATATTTCGGTTATTTTCATCAGGAGGTTGCAGGGTAATTTGTCCAGTCAAACCATTTGAAGATCAGCTTCTTTTAAATCCTGATGATCTGTAGTTGTCGTGCGGCAGCACTTCAGTTCAAAAATGGGTTTTGGTACTTTGTTATTGACTTTGCATGATGAAAAGGATGTTAATGCCGGGGCCAGCCTCGTGGATGAGCCAAAGCCTTAGCCAGCCCCCACTGCCCTTTCAGCACCATACACTGTGACATCATTCCCAGGGGGTGGGAGGGGCTGGATGGTGATACCATGTGACGCACAGCCAATCCGATCGCAGTAGCATGTTCGCCATTTGCATCACCCATAGCAGTGTTGTCTGCATTACTTAGGATAATTATAAAATATTCAAACAAAAAGCTGCATTATTTCTCCTTTATGTTATTATTTTGTCTTTAAATATTGTTTAAAGCATATATATGTATTGCTGCAAGTAAAATGGGCAATTTATAGAAATGTATTTGGACTGCAGGAAGACAGGGGTAAACAGTGGACTCTCAGCAGACAACTGCAGTGGAACTACAACTGAGTTCCACATGAGTATGAAACCACAAGCTAAGCCCTAAGCCACTGGGCCACACATGCGCTTATACGTCTATATATGTGAGTATATACACAGCATATCTTCATTTTTGAGCAGAAAATGATATTCAGTATGTTTTACGAAAAATGATTATTTGCCTGTTTCTTAGAGATTTATGAAATCTCTGAACTCGATGGACGTGTGTAGATTGAAAATGACCTTTAAAAAGTATCACTGTCAAAGGCTGTGTGTTTCATATCACATCCTCACTTCGGTGTCATGTCAATAATACATGTCTCATCTGTATATTGACACTGTCTACAGAGGAAACAGATACTGAATCTCACTGCAAAGTCCTTTATAAAACAAGGCAAATCAGGAAGCCTTATCTCAGGAGATAACAATGGAAACTGGTTCCCTTCCACATCAGGTGAAGAACACACACACACACACACACACACACATACATTTGTATTTATATATTTGTGGGAATTACCTTATTAGTTTTTTGACTAATCACAGATTTTTATAAAATTGAGTTTCCTCTCTTGGGGATCAACAAAATCCTCACAACGTCAGAATAACAGGTTTTTATCACACTGTGGGGACGTTTGGTACCTGCAATGTAATATATACATTACCCCCCCCACCCCCCCCACATACACACAGACTCACAGAGATTAGGCATCATTTGTATGGGCATAACCCTGACTATGACAGCTGTAATCCCAACCCATAAGTAACCAGATAAAATACATGTCCCCACAACGTCTAAATAACAGGTTTTTTTTTATCATATTTACATATACAACCACCCCCCCCCCACACACACTCCAGGAGCCTGACTCTCATCAGCCTCCATCGGTGTTTATTTCAAACAGGGCTTGCATATCTGAGGATTGTTGCAAAAAATCTTAAATCTTAACTTTTAATTAGGTAACTAGCATCTTTAAGACATACTAATAAAGCTATCAATCTCTCTTTAGCAAAAACTGTGTAACGAATAGTTACCCAAAAGTAATTTAAAATACATTCAACTGGATTTATGGGGAATGAAGCGAATTGCTGTCAGAAAGTTGGAGGTGACCCTCTGTGCCGTCATCATCACCACTGTCATCATCACCACCGTCATCATCACCACTGTCATCATCACCACCGTCATCATCACTGTCATCATCACCACCGTCATCATCACTGTCATCATCACCACCGTCATCATCACCACCGTCATCATCACCACTGTCATCATCACTGTCATCATCACCACCGTCATCATCACCACTGTCATCATCACTGTCATCATCACCACCGTCATCATCACCACCGTCATCATCACCACTGTCATCATCACCACTGTCATCATCACTGTCATCATCACCACCGTCATCATCACCACCGTCATCATCCTCGCTATGTCGGAGATAGCTGCCGTTATCTTTCGTAGCTTTCACACCATAAAGGCCGATGTCAGGCCAAGAGTGTTCTGGGTTAAACAGGATGGACTGGTCCATTTTAACCCCCACTCTAATCAAGCGCAATTCCAGCTGCCACACCCCACTTACATTTAACGAAGGTAAGGACTTTATTTTTTCCTAAAAATGTGAAATAAGAGAACAGGAAAGCTCACATTTCTCTTCAGTTTGCCTACAGCATTTTCTTGGGGGTCCCCAGACGGTCCATATTTTTGCTCCCTCCCAGCTCTCTGCAAGATAATCCACATTGTTGCTTGGTAGGGAGCTGGGAGGGAGCAAAAACGTGGACTGTCTGAGGGTCCCCAAGGAGCGGGTTGGGAAACACTGCCCTACAGATGAGAGATCCCATGCTGGTCAGTGACTTCAGTAGCCTATTATAAGGGCCTGTGATTTTTTGTTTTTGGTCTGGCCTCAGGAGGGATTCTGCTGTTATTGAGTTACAGAACTCAAATTAGTGTGTTGTGAGGGTGCACTGTGGATCTGCACCAGCGGGGGGTGATCAGCACCATGTGGGCAACGGTAGTCATGGTTTCCTCACAGCGAGCCACCATGAGTGCCAAGAGGAAGATCCTGCTGGTTGCTAATTGCCCCAACCAGGGGTTTGAACTGTCTTCTGGGCAGAAGCTCTGGGGGAGTTAAGGAAGATGCTTATGCCATCGCTGCTGTGAGGTATAGACAGTCAGGACACGACTGCCCTGTGGAGACTGGCACCTCACCATCCACCCAGCCATGCCACTGGAACTGTGCTCACCTGATTGGGGGGGGGGGGGAGGCCCTATTTATAAATAGGTATAAACATTCATAGATCTCACTTCTCCTGTTGGATTTGCTGATACCTTCACCCACCGTGCTTCCTTGCACTTCGCATTGTGCGAAATTGTCACTTGTGCACCATGCTTTGAGAGTAGCCCAATTAAGGGGAATGAATCAAAATAAAAACATCATCGATGTTCCGTAAATGCTCGGCAGGTGCCTGTCCTGCTACGTCTCGGGCTGGAAGCAGGGGATGCATTGGCTGGGATGCCGGTCCATCAGATGACGCACACACACTCGCAATTACACACTAAGGCCAATTTGGAGATGTTGCTTTTCATAATTGCATGTTTTTGAAGTGCAGGAACTCAGAGGAAACACAACACAAAGATGTGAAGCATGCAAACTCCCTCCACACACAGCTGGGGCTGGGAATCAAGCCTATGACCCCAGTGAATACAACAAAGAATGTTCCAGTAATATGTGTCATATTATCATTAAAGGTTGCTCGTCAAGTGTACGCAGTTCTTGACTTTTCGGGGCTTTTTGAGAAATAAATAATGTAAGTGTTCCTGGGAGTGAAGGTAACTACAGTGTGTATGTTCTTTATTTGTGAAATAGTCCCAATATCCAACCATGAGCTTTTAGAAACCATGTCTTGCTGTGACACCATCCAGCAGAAAACTTGTTAAATGGAATATTTTGAGCTCACTTTGCTCGAGGTGAGCAGTAACTTTGTGTTACTGACTAAAGTGCTCTTTCAAGCTTGGAAAACTCTCCCGTTGCGTAAAAGATTGATGTTCTTCAAGTAGAAATGAGGAGCCGATTTTTCGGCTCAGCAGAGGATAAAGTTTATATCGGAGAGATAACCGTCCAGTGCTATGCGACAATTAGCTTGGGATTCAGTCTCGAAAGTCACTGTACGCATGACCAAGCACAGCTAGGCGCTGGCAAAGATTTGCTCTGGTTTATCGCTGCTTGCTGTTTGGTGATGCTGACGGTCCCACCACAGCCTTGCGCGGACAGTTTCCTGGGTTTATTTTCTTCTGGCCTCCTCCTGGTTAAGTGGATGGAGTAAACTACTCATTGTGTGCTTGTGAGCACGTGTCCCATGACAGACTGGCATCCTGTGTCAGATGTCTGCCGTCCAATTTCCTGAGCCGCCGGTGAAAGGCTCCAGGCTCGTCACAGCCCTGTACTGGGAAAGCGGTTATGGGTGATGGATGGGCGCGCGAGGCCAGGCTAGAAATCCCGGGTCTTCTGGACCCCCAGCTGCAGACGGCTGGCATCTTCTCCTTTCCACATCAGGGCTCCCGGAATGGCTCAGACTATCCAGCCATTTATGGCACCCCTGTATGGGTGTTGATTCAGTCGAGCAAAATGGTTATGGTTCCACACAGAGCTCTGTGTGGGAGGAAAAAAAAGATTAAATTCTTTGCCCGTTCTCTTCAGGGCTAATGACCTTACAAATTAAAGTAGGCACTACAGTAGATAGTAAATCACTTCCTGCTCTTCTACATAGTATGAGTGCATTTAAATAGTTTTTTATGTCTAGTATTAGTGTGCCAGTGGTATCGTCTCAGGACAGTGCGGGCAGGGCGTCCCACACACTAGCAGGCCCCGAAATGGCCCTTTTCTGATAAGTGCCTGGAGGTAATGTCGTGTTTCGCAGGGGCAGGCTCCATGCTGATAGACCTCAGGGGTAAATCTTCCCCACAATTCCCCTTACAGGGCTGCTGCATGTTATGCGTGGGTAGCTTGGTGCTAATCTCAAGCCTGCCAGGGTGGTCCTGTTTGTGTCACGATGAAGATGGGACGTCAACGTCGACAGCGAGGGAGAACAGAGCGTGGTAAGGGCACTGTTTAGCATGCACTGACTGTCGTGGTTTAAACATTACACATTAAAATTTCACCTTTATTTCACCTTGAAAGGTAACAATAATGGGATTGACCAGAGGGTGCAGAATATTCACTATTTATTGGTTTTTATTACTTCATAATGATAACCATTAATGGTATTACCGTTTTTCTATCTGCCAAATCAGTGACCAGTTCTCCTCATTTCTAAACAACAGATGGTGAACAGTGAATGATAGGGTGCTTATAATATTGACAGAAAGATGTAAATAAGGAGACAGAGGAATCTCCAAAACACAGAGTCATTTCTGTTCTCTGATTCCATCGGGCTGTGCCCAGCACGCTCTGGCCAACCAGCTCACACAGACGTCAGCAGCTAGCGGGAGCTGCTGTGTTCTTTCTTGGTTTCGATAGTCCAGACGGAGGTTCTGGAAAAGTTCACGACCAAGCAAATTTGATACTCTAAAACAGTGTTTCCCAACACAGTCCTCGGGGAGCCCCGGACAGTCCACATTTTTGCTCCCTCCCAGCTCCCAGCCAATCAGGAACAACAAATACCTGGTACAGGCGCACTGGGAGCTGAGAGGAAGCAAAAACGTGGACTGTCCGGGGTTCCCCGAGGACTGGGTTAAGAAACACTGCTCTAAAAGACAAAAAAGGGAAGGTTTTCTGTTTTCATTCATTCTGCATCTCTTTCATGTTCTATGGCTGTATTTTCATGCATTATATCACTCTTTTTTCACTCTTCAGATATTGCATCCAATTCTTACGACCTGGCTATGAATTGTTACAAACTGTATACGAAACAAGGCCATGAATTCTGGCCCAGGTAAAGTTACCTGCTGTAGTATAATGCAGTAAATCGCTGTGAGAAGGGGGTTGAAGTAGTCTTGGGATAGACACTCATGTGACCAAAGTTGGTGTGCCTATTAATTCCACTTGGCTGCTATGTATAAATTGATGTATTGGATGCATCGAATATAAATGATGTTTCTTTGACAGTTTTGTACAATTTTTTACTTCAGTGGGGGTCAATATGCGAGACAGCAGTTAAAATATGTCCCAGTGTATGCATACTGTTCTCATGCATACAGACAGTACACAGTACGGTAACGGCATACTTATACTGAATTTCAGTGCATACTGTGTAAGTATGTGATTTCAGATGCACCCATTGTGTTCGTTTCAAGTTCCAGTAACCTGGAGGAAAACATAAAACTTTATCAACCACATCAGATCACGCTGGATCAGAACTGGATCAGCTGATATTGCATACTCACCTGCTGATAATTGGACTTCTGCTTGAACTGGTTTGGTTTTCACATCCTGGATGGGCAGCCAGTTGACCTTAGACCCCTGGCAGTTTTTTTCCCTTGATAGTGGTGGGGCGGGGGAGGGTTATTCTGGCTGTTTCTGTCTGCAAGCCATGCTTTGTATCTGTTTATATGTGTATATAAAGTGCTTTAAGGCAACTATTTGAGAGAAGGCAATTTTAAAAAGGACAATTGATTGAATTTACCAAAACTGAGTTGAATTAACATTTCCTCTCCCCACCCTTTGCCCAAATCCATCCAATATTCGTTCAGTCCCCTTCAAAGAGGCAGTTTACATATTCATAGTTTATGCTGCTCAAGTTGTCATTTCCAACCCTTTTTCCCCATGAAAAGGAGACCGATTCCCCAAAATGAAGAGCCCAATCCCTGCTCATCCTCATGTCACATGATTCTGTCTGTCGTCCAATTAGAGTTTCATAGCTGCTTCGAATCAGTTGCATAATAAACAGTTGCTTTGTGTAAAACATGTTAGTGAATGGATCATACTCTTTATCCAACATGGGACGCAAGGATTCTATTTGCAAAATTTTTTTTTTTATTGTTAGAAAGATTTTTTTGTATAAAAATGAACATGCTCACACGTTTTCCAATGTGTTTTATAGAGAATTCAAATATCCAGGCACTGCAATGATCTATTTTTTATATATATATATATTTCAATACATAAAGACATTATTGATCCATACGAATAAAATACATATACTTGCCATTTCATTTGGTCAGCAGTTACATATTCTATTTTGCATCCCAGACAGTGTTGAAAGTGATAAAATAATGGAAAGTGAAACCACTTAAAAAAAAAGTAAAATATTGTTTACACGACCACAAACAATCACACAATAGTTATTTCAGGAAAACGAAAAGAAAGGACGAGAAATTAATTCCACCTTAATTCCACCACAACATCTGCTGCTGTTTCTGCAGGGAGGACTAGCTGAGTGGTGAAGATCCCCAGAAGTGATCTGTCAGTGTGGAGCTGCATCCGTCTTGAACCCCCGAGAGCCCGGGAAGTTTTTATTCAAGTCCCTGGAGCCTTCTGTTGGACCCGTTTCTGCCTGCGATGGCAGCTCCACCTCAAATAGGATGTCGCCACCTTAAATAGGATGTCGCCACCTTAAATAGGTTGTAGCCACCCACCCCGGACACGACTGTCCATCACCACAGGACACCAGTCCGGAAGCTCCATAGTCAATATGTTATGAACATGCTTTTTTTTCTTCATTTTTTATCTCAGTGTAATCTTCAGTTTCTTCATATTTCATTGAATCCTTTAATTGATTTTGATCAATCAAAACAAAACAAAAGTATCCACTTAATTAAAAAACTGCCCCAGGCTGTATTCTTCGAACATGTGTCTCATAATTAATTACAGCAGGGATGGCTGCGGACGGCCACCTGCACCGGTGCCGCTGTAACGAAGGTTACGGCCTGTAACGATGCCGGAACAGGGCAGGATGGCTGGCAGGGTTAGTTTTTGGTTGTCCAGCAGTGTAGCCCGGGGCAACCGGCCTCGCTTACACGACTGGCGATAGCGGCAAACAGCTAAACACAAAACACAGACGGACCACCCGGAGTCTCCACCGGTCCGGCCCCACCGATGGCAGGCTTCAGCAAAGTGGTACCACTTGACGATGCTCATTCCGCAAGACGTAAACGAAACAGCACGGACGGCATGAGTTCAGACAGGCATGCTTGACCCCCAAAAATAGCAAATACTCAGACACTGTTGCAATGTATCTTCATACCATAATCTTGATTTATACATAAAACCGTAGATGACCTTACTTTTTAGATTTTTTTGGGTGTAAAGACAGCTTATAAAAATGACAAATGTTTCGTGTAACATTTTTGCAAGCTGCCATTTTTTTGTCACAAAAAATAAACAGCTCCTTCTTTGTCTCTGTAGAAAAAGTAATATTAAACCTGAATGTTTTCTGCATATTCCGTATGAACTGAAAAATAATTTGAAACTACTTTTTTCTTTGTTAAAAAGTGACCATGGCAAAAAAAGCACAAAAACAAAACAAAAATAAATAGCCAAAAAAACATCCAATAATAATTGACGCTGATGAACCAGCTGACTGAAGATTTTTTTTCAGCCCTTCAGCATCAAATAAACAAACAAAATGTCAAACAGCAGAATTCAGCACGTAAGAATCGGAATGATTATTAAATCATTTTTTTCATTTAATACCACAGATAATTTTTCCCGACAAATAATAGCTAGCTAACACATTGTGAAAATGAAAGGAAAGAGCGATGGAATATCAGAAAAGACAGTCCTACCAGTCTCACTGTCATTATACAGCAACGCCCCTCCCCCCGCCCCCCCCCCAACTAACGTGACAAGCAGCTACCTTTCAGTCACTGGGGTATCATTACCACATTTGTTTTTGGCCTGTCCGGAACATTCCCTGAACCTGTGTATGGCATCTGCCTGACACACCTGCTCCCCATTACATCCATTTCATGATTTGCTTATTTTTAATTGGTATTATTATCTTTTTTTTTTTTCTTTTTATTCGGCTCATAGGTTTTTCCCTCCCGACCCTTTGCCCGCCTTGCCGCCTTCCCGGTGCAGCAGCATTTCAGCGTGGATGAGTCCCGTCCTGTGCAGTGCCAGACCCAGGGGCATCGGGACAGGCTGTCTTCTCCTATATCGCGTGGTTGCTGTAGTTGATGTATGTTTGCTTGCTGGCCAGGGCTGCACAGGAAGGGAGGGAGGAAGAGAGAAAAACAGAGCTAAAGTGAACCGAAGGGACCTGCACGGGGGGGGAAGCAGGGCATCAGCCTCAGCCTCCAGAACCCTGACAGGTGGTATCTTCTGAGTGTGGGGTCTCAAAGGCGAAACTTACATTTTTCTGCTCTGTAGAGCACGAGGTAGAACATTGGCAGCAGCAAATGGGACACAAACATCATGTCGCAGACAGCCTATTGGCGCCCCCCCCCCCGCACTCGCACCTGCTGTATGATTTCACCGCTGGCTGGAGAATAAACGTTTCGTTGCATTTCATCCAGATCAATATGTAAATAGTGTTGGACAGGCAGGCGGTGCTGAATAGCCGGTACAGATGCAACCGCAATAAAAACCCACTTATTGCATGCGCTTGGAGCGCAAGTGTTTTCAGCGCGGTGCTCATATGTGAAGCAAAAGGCCTTTTAAACAGTAGATTTCACAGTGGAAGAGTTCTGGACTTCACCACAGATAGAAATATGAGTGCATGTGTTTTGGGGGGTTTATTTTGGTTACTATTCAGACCAAGCCAGTCTATCTTTATAAGTCGTCCTCAAAGTACATAATTAGTATCTTGCATATTGGCAGGTTTTGCAGAAATAAAAATGTTGCATCTTTCTTACTATTGAATATCTGTGTCTGTTATGCAAATTTCTACTTGGAGGATTATGGTTTGTGGCCTGGATCCTCCTACACCTAGATATAGGGGGTGAGGCTACCCCACGATGCACTGTGTGTGCTTTAAAGCAGACGTCAAGTGAGCCTCACTGCCAAGATGGGGGGTGGCATGTCACTCAAACTTATTTGGCGACAATCACAACCACTGCGGTGTTGGGATGCTGCAGTGCAGTTGTCTTAGCGGATGGGCCAGAGTAGTATGTATGAATCTTTAGACTGGGCTGCAACTGCTGAGGGGGGGCAGGCAAGCAGGTAAAACATTCCTCCCGTCTTTTAGCCCCAAATGGCAATGATAAACGCCCCATATTTAAATATGTATGTGCTGCAGGCACAAAAAGCCGAAGGTCTAAAAAGATGGTGCTGGAAATTCAGGCCTGTGGTCTGTTTCCCTGTGAGTGCAGCCCCACAGATTGTTATATGCATACAGATTGTCAATAGGGAGCGGATTATGGGCCGGGAATGGTGATCAGTCAAGACTGAAGTCAGGCCCGGACTGGCACTGTCTTCCCCAGCGAAGGCGGCATATGCAGGCTCTGGTTTCTGTGCAGCCAGGCTATCGGAGGCACACAGCGAGAGCTGCTCATTTACGGCTCAAAAGGCTTTTCAAAACTTACAAAGAATCTCAGACATATCATGCCCACACTAACCAGGGACAAATTAATTTTTTAAAGCAGAAAATCTATCAAGCAGTCAATACTGTTCATTATATGTGTAGCTGAAGCTCCTGCCTGCACAAACTCATCCGAACTCACTGGTCCCCTTATGCTGCACTATTTCCAGTGTAACAGGGTTACCTGTGAGGTCGGCACACGGCAAACCCTGAAATACCCCTGATATACCCCACTGGTATATTCAGGGACAGGAGCAAACTGCTCAAAATCTCCAGCCACAATTTAAGGAGGAGAACCCACTGGAGTGGAAGTGTCCAAATATAGGTATGTTAAATGTGTCCCTCTCTGATATAATTACCAAAGACTCCATCCCCCTGTTAGGTGCTTCCTCATTTACATAAAGGCAGGGAGAAAGGTAATGATAATAATGACAGATTACAGTCGGTCTGGTTTTGACAGGCCCCTTAATTTTCAAATATGATATTTCAGGAGACGTTTCAGACCGCACCGTGCGATACTGTTGTGAGTCAGTCTGCTGTGGCCATGTGGACAAGGCCATCGATTATAATGGCTGCGGACTGCAGAGCCGCCTGCAATCCCTCTTCTCTTTAAAGTTCATTGCAGGAAGCATTTTCCCATTAAATCAGAGATCACGACTCCTCCACTGGCTCACAGTGGCGGACGCCTGGTGGCTGGTGTGTGCTGAATCCGCTTAATCCATGCCACGCTGTGACTCATTCCTGCTGGAAACTGCGCTCAGCTGGGCTACACCGTGGCTCATTCCATCTTTCTTGGTCCCCTGGTGTCATAGGTCGTTCACTAATATCAGTCCCTGTCCAGAACCTAAACAGTGAGATCTAATCACCGATGGCTGGATCATTCTTGAAAAAGCATCCAAATGATCGGAACTTAGAAGATGCTACTCTTGGGTAAACTAAAGAAATTATACGGTAGCCAGCAGAGAATGATGGGGACACCAAGGTACAGCCTCTGTAAGCCCCCCTCCCAGGTCTGCTCGGACCCCCTGTTCCCCACCTTGAGTCTCCAGGCTCTCGCAGAGCTCTGACTTGGCCTCGCCGTTGGGCCGCAGACTCCCCCTGGGGTTGAACTTGTTGGACATGGTAGCAGCGGTGACGACGGCCTTGAGGCTGCGAGCACGCTTGGGTACGTTCTGCTCGGGGTGGAAGAGCACCACGTAGACCTTCGGCATGTACAGCATGCCCAGCGAGACGGAGGCGCTGAGGCTCACTGAGATGGTCAGCGTGGTCGTCTGGATGTACATCTGTCATAGCATGGGGATGGAGCAAAAACAAGAAATAACAGCCCTGTTAACACAAGAACATTCTTCTTGGAAAAGATATTTTATCCACTGACATATCCCATAATGCTCTCCACAGGGGCCTCCTGGAAATTCTGGATCCCATGGCAAAATGTCACCTATGCCCCCCCCCCCCCCCAGACCAAAGACATAATTAGGGGCCTCTGACATGTGCAGGGACCCCCTGAATTTGCAGGGTATCCATGGTGACTCCCCTGAGACACATATACAGCTGAGAGCAAGCTTGGGGTCGGAGTTGGGTGGGGGGGGGGGGGGTTGTTACAACAAGGGGTCAGCCAGTGTGCAGCACCCCTACAGCAATAAGGAGTTAAGGGCTTTCCGCAAGGGCCCAACGATTGCATCACTCTGTTAGCTTTAGGATTCAAACCGGCGACCTTCCAATTACAGATAGAGTCCTATCCCATCGCCCCCGATCAATCCCTCCTTCAATACCAGTGTTGATGCTGGGCAGAAACAATCTGGACAGATGGCTCTTAGGGTATCAGAGTACCTTGTCTATGAAGTGCAAGGCACCATGGAAAATCACAGAATCCCTGCTGTGGCGCCAGCCCTCCGAGAGGCGTGATTTCTTTGGCATTCCCACCCGGATTACATGTACCGGCCAGGAAATGTTTATGGCTGCAATTAGTGCCGTAATGATGCCGTCTGGCGTCAACAAAGTTGCGCGTGATCGAGCCTGCAGCGACGGCGCTTAGCGAGGATCTGACAGGGCAGGCGGGCGCTGCGATTCCCGGGAACTTGACCTGCCGCATTGCTTGCCCTGCAGCCTGCAGGTGGATGTGGAGCTAGCTGACCCTTGGAGGACCCAGGTCACGTATCGGTCTTGGAATAGCGCTGCTATAAGCCGGTAAGCAAGTCTGGGCAGCGGGGGCATCTGCTTTTGTGTCCTTAGCTGTTCTTTCCTGTTATTAATGGGCTGCTTAGCAGAACCCGGTTGGCACACACTGGCGGAAAGGACCTCCTGGGACGTGAACTTGGGATGCAGTTTTTATTTATTGCTCACCGGCTCAGTTGCTGTGCTACATGCTGTCCTTTTTCTTCCCCATTACCTCACTCCCCCACCCCTCAACACCATTATCAGCAGCCACACAGGAGGAGTCACGTTAATTATGGAGCTTAAGAGGAACGGAGGGAGCGGATTAGCTTCTGGAAAGGTGTCGCGGCTGCACAACATGCAGTGTGCAGGCTTTGTGGCCTCCACATTGCGCTAAGAGCTAAACGGTGTCCGATAAACGACAGCCTGTGACCCCACTCCCCCCCTCTGCCGCTGACTCGAGTCAGCGTATGTTACTCTGACAGGCTCGAACCAAAGTTCGCCAAGTTTACCTGTTGACAGTGAAGAAATTCAGGGTGTTTGCACTGCACATTGCATTGACTGACCGCATCGACCGCGCCATATGCTGTTTTAATTGGAAGTCGTGTCCAATACAATCAGCTTTACCACTACATCCCCCTGCCATTATCTTGACGACAGGAGGTTACCGGGCATGGACTCCAAATGAGATCACCTTCAAGATGCCGACTAGCTGCACAATTCTGCTCAATTCACTCGTTTCAGACGTTGAGCTGTGCTCCGTCTCATTTCCTTGGTTGCCCCCAGTGTTGCATTTGACCCATACAGTTGTTTATTTTACTCAACAATCACTCCTGAATCTCTGGCCAACTGATGAATATTACAGTTTGTGCAAACAGGGCATCCCTGATGATTCTTGATCCACAGGTAATAATAAAATTTGGCGTAACCCCCGTACCGGTAGACTGTCTCATTAACACTTTGTCTGCTCACTGTCCATCTATATGATGCCATCGGTTTGCTTTGCTCTGGTGATGTTTAGCAGTAGAGCTCAGCCAATGAAGACACAGCCTCACTACAGAAGGTCATTGTAGGGGGATTGTAGTTTGAGTTGATGGGGGGGGGGGGGGCATCTGAGATCTTTTCTGAGATAAACCAACTGTGCCTGTATGGCCTGGCATCATGGGACACCTTTACTGTCACCATGGCAAGGCAGCATGAAACGACCCCATATGTTTCTGCCACAGGACGGGCTGACCCCGCTCCCAGACCAGACTGTGACATGGAAGGGCCATCAGGATAACAATCAGCTTTAGTTTCACCTGATCCTGATGTTCATGAGTACCATCTGTTTCTGCATGGGCACTCTCAGAAGCTCAGGTACAATGGGTGGTCTTGGTGAGCCGCCAATAATCTTGTTTATCCTTCTAAGAGCCTGCATTACGAAGCGAGATTTGTTGGTTAGCTAGATAACTTGTAGGATTTAAGGTGCCCCATTTTAAATGGACTCTGCATTCATTTACATTTAGCCAAGATTACATGAAATCCAGAAACAAAACCTGCTAACCAGAAATACAGTTTTGTGATACAGGGCCCTGTGTAAATTTTTTTGAATAAATTTGTGAATGCTATCGAACAACTAAAAATGCCACAAGGCTTTCTTTGGTTATGGTCTGGTTAAGGTTAGGGCTGGGTAGGGTTACGGTCGTCTTGTTTGGTTACGTATGGTTAAGGTTAGGGCTGGTTAGGGGTTAATTAAGGTTGTCTTTGTTGGGATTAGGGTTTTTCCTACAGAAATGAATGAAGAGTCCCCATAAAGATACGAATACAAACATGAGTGTGTGTGTCCGTGTGTGTGTGTGTGTGTGTGTGTGTATATGTGTGTGTGTCTGTGTGAGTGGGTTTACCTATCCTTATGGGGACACAATGTGGGATTTTACCTGGGAAACGTCACTGGTTTTGCGTCTGGCTTAAATGGGGGTTTTACCTGGCTTTACTTTTGCAAATGACATTTTCTTGTCGAGCTGATTCCTTTTTGAAACCACCTTGCATCTTCCCACCAATGAATGATCTAAGCATTGACAATCTCAATTAAACTACCAGCAACTACACATACAGTAACTGTAATGTTGGTGAGCTTTTTATTTTATTCATCTTTATTATATTATCATATTTTTCTATTTCTCGTATCTCTCCTGCTCACAGGCTAACAAAAAGCAATTTACTTCTGAATCATCTGCAGTCATGTCTAAGTATGTGACAGAAACACACTGAATATTCTGCATATTGTCATCTATTATTTAGCCTGCCTTTTTCTTGTAAACATCGATGTGGCTACACTGGGGTGGAACTTAAGAATTTTTGCTATAAATGTAGCCCGAAGTTTCATTACTAGCCAGCGGGCTCAGTTTTTTGTGCTCGCCCTTTGTCTAAATTATTAACCAGCCCTGGGTGTACAGCTGGAAATATAACCAATTTTTGCAAAAGCTATGCTCCAAATTTAGTGATGATAGTCAAAAGATTCCCAAGTCATTTAGCCTTTCCCTGTCATTTTGCATTTTTCATACTTGCATAATATTACATAATACAACTACAATTGACATGGAAAACAAAATATTAATTCTACTAAGAAAATGACTATTAAAACTGACAAAAATGGAGGACCGATTTATTAGGTCTCACAAATCCATCAACTAAACATGAATAAATATTTTATTAAAAAAAACCTCTACATGATTTAATGAGACACCAGAGGGGAGGGAGTACTTGACTCACAGCTATTACCGTAAGGATGCTTAGGTGATGTGGGTTTGTATATTGATTAGATTCAATTGTCCCCAACATTAATTCATCAGTGACCCATCCCCCCGAAACGCGTAAACAAATACTAAATACCGAAATGAATCCATTTTTGGCATTTCTTTGCTATCCTTTCTACAGTTTCCGAATCACCGGTCCAATTTTATTTTTATTTTTCTGTCTGCCAAAGCAGCTTTACACTCCATACTTACAGTTCGTATTTTGTTGACCCCTTTGCTGGCCCCAGAGAGATAGCCCAGAGATAGCCCAGAGATAGCCCCAGAAAAGCCATCTTTCGCTGCCTAATCCCTCTTGGGTTTCTTTCTCAGGCACTTTCACTATCAAACACGCTGCAGTATGCCACTCTGCTGGTCACCCCATGTTGCATTATTAAGGAGAGCAACTGAATTCCGTGGAGTTTCCAAAGTCACACGCTAAGAGAATAAAACTGCTTACAGCAAATGTGACCCAGGCAGTGATAGTGCTAAATTTGACGCACACTTTTATAAACGAGTCAAACTATGAATCATTCCATTTATCCCATTACCATTTTGCAACTAAAATCTTTAGACCATTAATTTTATCCAGTGGTATATATTTATGAACTTAAAATCATCATTTTCAGAGGGGAAAAAACAAAAGCAAAGCAAAGCCAGAAACCCAAAAACACGGTGCAATAACCAGGTACTGGGGTTAAATCCGCACTCAGTGTCAGGAAACAGAAACACGTCAAAGACAGCAGGTGAAGGACAAGGTACAATGTATCGATATACATATACATCAAACACTTACACGTACAATGTATCAGGGAGAACAACTCACTCAATGCCTCACAAAGGGATCCTATGAAAATGATGTTTCTATAATAACTGATAGACATACCTAAACTGGAAAGAGGTTATTTTAATATTCAGGTAAGGCTGAGCGGCGGACAACAGGCACGGAGCATATTCCGGAACGGAAGCCGGAACTGTCAACCTGACAGACATATACTTCCCCCGAAAGCACACAGTGTTTGTACTGATACATTTTTTTCTTTGAATGCGCTAACATTCATTTGTGATCCTGGGAGAGCTCGATCCCTTATGATCAGTGCGCTTCTTTCACCAACACCTAAAGCAGATGTGATATGATTATACTTCTGGCTAGAAGAGCCAGGGTGAGTGAAACTGACTGGAGAGACATGTCTAGACCTGCCTCAAAAATATATAAATATACAATGACCTTGGGATTGTGCCATAACCACAGGTTATTAGTTTTATGCACTGATTACTTTTGCTATTTAATTTACCCTAATATATGAAACATTTTTGGTTCAGCACGAAGAGACAGGAGACAACAGACAAGGTGCAAGGTGACACAAAAAACACACTTAAAAACATACTAATTCAATTACCCTCCTGGACTGGATTACCAATTACAAATTTGGGGCATTTTTAAACAATGCCCTGTGGCATTACTTGTTGAATGACTTGTAGCATTACCATTCCGGGGCATTTTTAGACATTGCTTTTCTGGAGAACTTCTGTGACAAAAGTGTCCACCCAGAGAGAGTATAATAAGGGTTTTTTATGTCTCAAAAAAATTCTCAGAGACAAAAATCCAGCCAACCAGACGGACAAGCACCTCATTAAGGGGCTTGATGTTAATTGTGTTACTAAAATACTTTTCAGCTTGTGAAGCAGTGAAGACCACCCTACCATTTACCTGTCATTTCCAATAACTTACAAATAATTCCTATGGAACATTTCTGTCTATGATTCTGGTACTAAAAACTGTATTTAAGGATTTCCTTCCTTAAGTGATTGTTTGGTGTAGTAGTAAACTCTCTAGCCTAGCAAGGTATTTTCTTTTAGCTTATCATAATTAAATCTCAAACGCAACTGAATGACTGAGGCTTTCATAAGTACGGGTTAAGAGGAATACAAACGCCTCACTCCAAATATCAAACACTGAAAATCTGGTCGATATAACTGCCCTAGAAGCCTTAATCTTCTAGAGATTAATAATTTAGGGGCACTTTAGTATGCATCATACAAAGTACTTATATCAGTTCATTTTTAACCACCAAGGATTCTGTATGACAGATTTGATTTTTCTGACCTAGACAAACGATACACTTTGGAAGCATGTACAACATTAGCCTCATGTTAGCTTTGCTCATCTGAAACGGTCAACTGTAACAGTAGTGAGGATTTTGTCTTCTGCAAGACAATATACTGTATAAGGAGTTTGTTGTTGTGTTTTTGGAGATCTCCTGCGCACCAGCAGGGGGCGATCAGCACCAAGCACACTGTTGGTAACTGTGGTTTATTTTTTTCTTCATAGTCGGCCACAAGAAGTGCCGACATGAAACGGACAACAACCACATTGGTCCAACCATGGGGCAGGACTGTCTTACAGCCTGAACTGGGGAGAAGAACAGGATAAGGAAGAAAGAGCAAGCCGGCTGTTCAGGCTCTGGGAATGAGCTCACCATGAAGGCACCGCCTCCTCCAGACAGACTCCGCCCCCAATGTCATGCCACTGCCTATAGGTCAGAAGAGGTGCTTCTCTTTGTCACCACCCCTTTTCTATATTTCCCACAATTCCACATATAAATGATGCCCATCGATGGGGTATCTGCTTACAGCCTTGCCTCCCAAAACTTCTTGCCGACAATAGTCTGGATCTGTCTACTGGTGAAACAATTATACCCAAAATAAGGTTTGCATTAGATGACTGAGGCACATTCACTACCACAAACAAGTCCCTGACTCCCTTTTCCATTTATATCCTCATGTTTAACATACTGCTTCTTTGTTATTGTACTACATTCTGCAAAACAACAGCCAACTATCCTCCAGCGTTCCCAGCCTCTGTTGCCTGGAGCTTATCCCAGGGAGCCCAAAGATCAAAGCAAAGGTACGCCTTGGACGGGATGCCAGCTCACTGCACAGCATCATACACACTGGATGCTGATTAACCCAACTGCATGTTTTTAACTGCAGCAAGAAACTGCCATATTCCAAGAAAGCCCACATGAGCGAGTGAGAACATGCAGAGAGTGGAGGCGTGAAACAGCAGCGCACTGTCACGTTTGTTAAAGGCGGCACTGCAACTCCACTGCACAGTTCTGATCTAAGGAGAAATGACATTGAAACTGAACTGAATAAAACAGATAAAAAATATTTGCAATGCACGTATGCATACAAAGAATGTAACTGTAAAAGTCTGAACAAATATGTCATTTTAATATTTATATAAAACTGCCCAATATATATTTATTGTGTAATCATTATGGCATGTTAGCTTTCATATTAACCATGTGCCTTATTAATCACCGCACGTGTGCAACTTTATACAATGGAATGAAGCTCCTGAAGCCAGACATTCAGGTGAAAGGCCTTGGAAAGGTAGGATCTTTCTTTGCGTTCGTCCAGTGTGGTGAAAAAACTCAAATAACTTGTCTGTTGACGTCTGTCTGACATATCTAGGGAAAAGCGTGTTTTTTCAGGATTGACGGCATTGATCTGTACATTTGACTTGTGTTATACGAACCCAGGCGGCATTATCTGATGAATTGGTAGTCACAGTAAAAGGTGATTCAGGTCAAAACAAAAGTCAGAGCTCTCTAAGCTTAAGTAAAGCTACAAGGTTAGCTCAACTGGCGTTTAAATAAGGTCCAGGCAGGCTTCTGAGCTGAAGCCTATTTCAGGACGCATTTTGTTTTGCTTTAGAAAAGCGCCATTCACAGGAAAGTACTTGAGAAGGTTTACATCTGGGATGAGAAGGTGCAGGTTGAAGACCTTGGGCTGCCTGACTGCATGACTCAAAGTGCAATCTATGTAATTTAGCTTTCTGCTAGATCCAACATTAATCCAAAGCCATCAAAACTGGATCGTAGCTAGAGAGCTGGTACTAAGGTACCAAGGTCCTGTGTCTACAGAACAGAAGATAAAATTATCAAGAAGCACATGACCAAGTACATCCAAGTATAACATATTTCAAAAATCTAAAAGCCATTCTGCTGATTACTGCCCACCAACACACATACTCAGGTTTTATGCCGAGTTATCTTTTTTGCCAAAGTTGTTGCCAAAAAGATGTTTTTGTCTGTTGTCCCTGAAAGCTGGAAAAAGGAAATCCCAGTCCCCTAACTGTCATGATATTCCCACCCATATCCCCATGTCGGGTGATTCTGTTTGCCTGACCTGGAGCGATTCTTAAAACTTCGTTTTTGAGCTGCAATACCACAGACAAAAGCAAGAATTCAATCACTGTTCCTGCAAGAACCTCAAATAACATATTTTTTAATGTTTTTGTGAGCACGAAGCGACCCATTCCAAGGATTCAACAGATGCAATATCAGCTCCTGCGTGACCATATGTCTCACGGCAAACGGCAGGTGGCACCTCTTCAGCGAATCTGATACGTTTACCTAGCTTGTCAAAGTCCGTTTGCGAATACCGATATCCCAATCAGCGCAAGATTTCAGATTCGATAGAAAATTCCAGTCCTTCGGCCCCGAGGGGCAAATGCAATATCGCTGTTTACCGCTTGCAGTCTGTCGACAGAGAACAAATCCCATTGCAGGACAGAAGTATACATTAGCGGTATGCAGCATGTAATCGTTTCACGCGTCCAGTGGGCCCTGAAGAGAACTATATGGCGTGATTGAATTCCCTCTCTCACAAAACCTAAACCCATTTTCAGTGTAAATAAGCAAACAAAGGCTGTCCACAAAACTGTACAGGGAACCACAGATACAGCTGAGTCTGTGTCTGGCTGGAGTATATCACGTGGTTTCTCTTCTCTTGTCTTCTCTTCTGAGAAAGCTGCTCCAGTACTTCCTGCTACCCTATTAACCTCTGTCTACATCGTGCTTTATGGAGGGTCCTATTATTCTGCACCCGGCAAACTTTCAACCAGACTCCTATGGTCGGGGTGCTTAGGGTCTCTGTCTACCTTTCTAGGCTTTTTCTAAAACACAGTGGCAGCTCTGAGGGACTTCGGATCACTGGATTATGGTACTTTATGGACCTGAAATTAAAACTTGAGGTGCCGTACCTAAAACCTTGAGCTCAAACCCAACCTGGCCCCAAATAATACGAGCACATCTAAAATCTGAACTGAACCGGAACTTGTGGAAATATTAATCATATGTGTATCCGAAAATATGTGCAGGCTTTTGCCACAATTTTTCCATTTCTAGTCGGATGCTTGCAAAGGACCCAGCAAGAACTAAAAGCAACTTGCGCATTTGTTTTTTTTCTTAAATCATGCATAAAAAACTAACTTGTTTGCTTCTTGTTCCTGCTCCTGTACTGATAATGCTTGTTACTGGCCATTCACTGGAAGCTCAGGCTCACTGCTCTGGCCATTCACTGGAAGCTCAGCCTCACTGCTCTGGCCATTCACTGGAAGCTCAGCCTCACTGCTCTGGCCATTCACTGGGAGCTCAGCCTCACTGCTATGGCCATTCACTGGAAACTCAGCCTCACTGCTCGACAGTGGCATCTTTGCAGCGTGCTCTACGCTTCATCTGTATGTCGCTTTGGACAAAAGCATCTGCTGAATAAAGTTAAACATAAAAATGCATCAGGTCTCAGTATGTGTTTTTGCCAAGACATGAATGAATGAATGACATGAATGGGTTGTTCTGCTAGGAGGTGCCTAGTTAAGAACATAAGAATATAAGAATTTACAAACGAGAGGAGGCCATTCAGCTCATCAAGCTTGTTTGGGGAGAACTCATCTAATAGCTTAAAGTTAAATCTTATCTAATTTTGATTTAATGGTACCCAGGGTTTTACCTTGCACTACACTAAGAGGAAGACTATTCCATACTCTACCTACACGCTGTGTAAAGAAGTGTTTTCTCAAATCCAGTTTAAAATGTTCTCCCATTCATTTCTACCTATAGCCACAAGTTCTTGTATTTGAACTAATATTGAAGTAACTATTTGACCTGTTAGAATCTTATATACCTGGATCATGTCCCCCCTTAGTCTCCTTTACTCGAGGCTGAACAGATTCAGCTCAGCTAACCTCTCTTCATAAGACATTCCTCTAAGACCAGGAATCATTCTTGTAGCCCTATGTTGAACCCTTTCAAAGGTGACCAAACAAGCATGCAATGTTCTAGGAGGAATTATTGTTATCAAGGAATTGAATAATCATAGCATCACCTCCCTTGACTTAAACTCCACACACCTATTGATGTAACCCAACATCTACTGGCTTTTTGATTGCTTCCCCACACTGGTGAGAGTGGGATATGGAAGCATCGGCATACACACCAAGGTCTTTCTCATAAGATCAGGATTTCTGAAATAGTAAAGTTAGAGGCCAGCAAATCTCTTCCTCGTCTCTTTTAAAACTATAGGTAAGATGCCATCAGAGCCCTGCGATTCATTTATTTTGAGTTTAGCTAGGCTTTTCAAAGTCGAAGCTGGATGAGGAATAAGAGCCGGTATGTTACAGTGAATACCTGTGTAAAACAATCATTAATGTTTAACAGTAATGAAATATTATCCTTGGCTTCTAATGTAACAGCAATTGAAGATACAAGTGCGAGTACCCTGGCAATATCTTCTACACAGTAACATGATCGGTGTGTGGAGTTCAGTAGAAGAAAATAGTTCCTATATTATGGAGATTTTCTGGAGTTTTAATCATCACAGTAAGAATACGATTCACTCCCATTATATCTGAGAGAAGACCGACATCTTCAAAATGTGGCAACTCCCACCAGAACGACCAAGATGGACAGATACCACTAAAGCCCCACTAAAATATACCTTTTCAGTTTTGGGGTGAATTGCCCCTTTAATCAAGCATGAGAGGAATGTATGAACATCCCCCCTAACTCCTTTCAGCCCCTTCTTCCTGAGACAGCTGTAAATAGTTGAATCCCCTTGTACCCTCTAGCTGCTAAGTTTGCAGCCAAATACATTAAACAAAGAGGGCGGCTATTAAAAGTATTATTTTGCAGAATGAGCAGTAGTTTGCAAAGTGGGCCTGCAGGAAAGTAACACATTTGCATTCACTATCAGTTATATGGGAGAAAAAGTAGATGCACAGGTTAGGTCATAAAATGAACACGAGAATCCATGCAAATGTCAAGATTTAAGACAATAGAAAATGGCATTAAAATAAGTGCAAAATTCTAGGAAAGCTACTGATTATTAGATGAGTAAGCCTGTTATTTGAGAGAACATTAAGTCAAAGAACATGCTTTGCTCTGTAACTGTAACATAAATGCGAAAACTGTTCATTTTTATATAAAAGCGGCATTTAAAATTTCAATTCCATGAATAATTTATATGCAGAAAAAACAGCAGCTACTGAAACCACTGTTAACATTCGTAATTAATACGGCTATTTTATTGAACCAGGACAGAAATGCGCAAGGTAAAAACAGTTTAGGTCAAAAAAGAGCTCTTTAAAAAGGTGTGACAGTTCTGGTAAATAGGAACATGAATTATATATGCCAGTGTGAAGAGTTATATATGCCAGTGTTATATATGCCAGTGTGAAGATCCAAGCCTAATTAAAGCAGTTATTGCTATTTCATGTGGTTGTATTGGGAGGTACTGAACTAAAATGCAGCTATATGAACTCCAGTGGGGGACATCCAGTGGACATCCAGTGAACATCCAGTGGACAGAGCCATCGCACATCATCATATTTTAAGTACATCTACCATTTACAGAATGCCCACAAAATTGTTTATTTATCCATATTTCCATTTTTTCAAATCATAGATACACTATATTGCCAAAAGTACTGGGACACCTACCTTTACACACACATGGACTTTGATGATCGACATCCAATTCTTAATACATATGCTTTCATATGGAGTTGGCCCACCCTTTGTGGCTATAACAGCTTCAACTCTTCTGGGAAGGCTGTCCTCAAGGTATAGGAGCGTGTTAATGGGAATTTTGAATATTCTTCCAGGAGATCATTTGAGAGGTCAGGCACTGATGTTGGATGTGAAGGCCAGACTCTCAGTCTCCACTCTAATTCATCCCAAAGGTGTTCTATCGGGATGATGTCAGGGCTCTGTGCACGCCAGTCAAGTTCCTCCACACCAGACTCGCTCATCCATGTCCTTATGGACCTTGCTTTGTGCACTGGTGTATAGTCATGTTAGAAAAGGAAGGGGCCATCACCAAGCTGTTCCCACAAAGTTGGGAGCATGAAATTGTCCAAAATGGCTTCGAATACTGCAGCATTAAGAGTTCCTTTCACTGGAACTAAGGGGCCAAGTCCAATCTCTGAAAAACAACCCATACCATAATTCCCCCTCCACCAGACTTTACATTTGGCACAATGCAGTCAGGCAAGTACTGTTCTCCTGGCAACTGCCAAACCTAAACTCATCCATTGGATTGCCAGACACAGAGCTGTGATTGGTCACTCCAGAGAACACGTCTCCACTGCTGTAGAGTCCAATGGCAGTGTGCTTTACACCACTGCATCCCACGCTTTGCATTGCACTTGGTGATGTAAGGCTTGGATGCAGCTGCTCGGCCAAGGAAACTCATTCCATGAAGTTTTCTACGCACTATTCATGAGCTAATCTGAAGGCCACACAAAGTTTGGAGGTCTGTAGCTATTGACTTTGCAGACAGTTGGCAACTTCTGCACACTGTGCACCGCTCTGCGATGTTACGTGGCCTGCTACTTCATGGCTGAGTTGCTGTTGTTCCCATTTGCTTCCACTTTGTTATAATGCCACTAACAGTTGACCATGGAATATTTAGTAGCGAGGAAATTTCACGAATGGACTTATTGCACAGGTGACGCTTGAGTTCACTGATCTCCAGGGAGTGACCCATTTTTTCACAAATGTTTGTAGAAGCAGTCTACATGCCTAGGTACTTGATTTTATGCACCTGTGACTATGGAAGTGATTGGAACACCAGAAGTCAATGATTTGGATGGGTGTCCCAATACTTTTGCCAATATAGTGTATCTCTAATTATGCACATGACCTATGTACCAATTTTATATAAATTCCACAGGCATTGGGAAGTCCTACCCTGTCTTGTTAATTTTCCTTTTTTATTTTCAAAAATAAAGAATTCTGCATTTTCATTTTTTAAGAAGTGCTAATTAACCAAATTCTTATGTTAACTCTAAGGGGAAAGGCAATTCTTATCTCAATCCTTCAATAGACATTGGGTTGCAAGCCTCAAATTAAATACTAACTGCAAGAAAGAAGAGAATGTCAAAGAAGACAATAGCGTAGCTCAAAGTGTGTTTTTTTATATTGTGTGAAGAACACAACGTCTTGGGGGTTTAGTTATGTGTGAAAAGCTGATGTAAAGCCACGTTATAATTTACTACAATCCCTGCCCAACCATAAAAGACGGGCAGTTGTGTAAACAGCTATTGTTTCCAAGGCCCCTGCTGGCTCTGTCGGCTCTGTGCCAACATGATGCACAGAGAAGGTTTCACGCCCACAAGTGTCCATGCACACATGAACACGCGCGCACACACACACACACACACACACACACACACACACAGAGGTTTGCATCTTTGTGGGGACTTTCCATTCATTTCAATGGGGAAACCTCACAACATAACAACCCCGACAAATCCATAACCCTAACCATAAGTAACCAAACAAAATTTTTTGTTTTTTATTGCATTCACAGATCTTTGTGGGGACCTGAAAAATGGTCCTCACAACATCAAAATAACAGGTTTTTTATCACATTGTGGGGGACATTTGGTCCCCCACAATGTAATATAAATATAATCCACACACACGCATCCGTGCCACGTCTTTACAGTTAAACCAACACCCCTCAAATTATGCCACCCGCCTACTTGCCCGCCCAGATCATCTCCCCACAGTGTTGTCTCTGCCTGGTCGTCTCGTATCAAAGACCCAGTTAACATCACACCGTCACAGCTTGTCCTCTCAGGCGACCTGCAGCACTCACCATTCCTCGATTAGGAGGTGTAATTCCTCATTCATCCACACAGGGGTCACACACCAATGCACTATGTCCAGGAGAAGAATGGAGAGTGAGCGTGCCGTGAGCGAGCTGAAAGTCAGCCATGAATTCACAGCTCAGTTATGCAAAACATAAAAAGCTTACATTAAGAAGAATATTCCCAGCGTACATTATGAGTCCAATTCCCACTGTAATTTCTCCAAAGTGTCAAACTCTACAGAACCAATACAGAAACAGCTTTAAACTATAGATCAGCCCAAGAATTACAGCCATTGTGCTGCTCACAGTCCAAATAATGGGATGAATATGAACTCTGATAACAGCCCTCTGAGCCCTAACCACCGCTGTTCATTGGTCCCATAATAACCTGCAACTTTCAATGTAGAGAAACAAACAAATAATAATAATAATAATAATAGTCAATTCACCCATCATCCTCTCTTTAGAAATGCTTATCCTGGTCATAGTTGCAGGGAATAACAATAGCAATAATCATCATCATCAATCCATCCATCTTCTGTAGCCGCTTGTCCTATTGAGGGTCACTGGGGGTCCGGAACCTATCCTGGAAGCTACAAGCACAAGGCAGGGAACAACCCAGGATGGGGTGCCGACCCATTGCGGGGTACACACACACACCATTCACTCACATATATACACCTCCGGACAAATAGGTTACTCTGTTTAACCTCAGCTCTTCTTAGACTGTGGTGGAGAACTGGAGCACCTGGAGGAAACTCCCTGATGGCACGAGGAGAACATGCAAACTCCGCAGACATGGAACCCTGGTGGAGATCTGAACGCTGCTCCCAGAGGTGTCAGGTGACAGTGGTACCCACTGCACCTCCATGCTGCCTCAATGAAAGTCACCCCCCTATTCACAGCAATGACCTAATTCAGCCGTACATTTTTCTGACTCAACCACTACCACACCTTGTTTGGCTAATCAATACCCCATTAAGTTTTTTTTTTAACAAATCAAGTTGATTAATTAATTGAGCAGGTGGAGAAAATTGAACAAAGTCATAGAATGGCTGAGGTGCCCCTAAGGAGAGGTTTGGGAACCAAAGTGGAGGTTATCTAGCCATCTAACAAGATATCAGGAACTTTCTGGAGAAGAGACAAAATTGTTGTTTAGTTTTTATTGTGTTACTGTTCATTTGCTTACGTTATAATGTAAAATTGTGTTTTTTAAGCAAATATATATTTACTACCAAGATAAATAGTCTGAAATATTTTCTTTGACTGTCTAAGACATTTGGACAGTATTGTATATAGAGTCCGTTACTTTGATTAACCTGTGTGCTTTGGCTGTTGCCCAGTGTTTTGGAGGCCTTGACCATTAGGGGGCAGTGTAGTAACCGGAGTGGCTCTGCAGAGGGTTACTTCCCGGTGCTTCTCAGTGAAATTGACTCACAGCCACATTGACACCTACTTCACTTAAAAGTTGTGAAGGACACAAGAGAAACTGCAAAAGAAAGTGATTAAGCATCTGCAGTTGCGTAACAGCTTCCTTCGGTGGTCCTGCCGTGCCTCACCTCGCACGTGTGCACAAGAGAGACCCACGTTCAGTCACGCTGCGGCCTTCGTGTGCTGGTGCAAAGCTAGCGAGAGAACAAACTGAAGCAAAGGCCGCGAGGGGATTTTCAAAGACCCACCTGAAATGATTTCTCTCATTTCACCCTCTTTTTAATAGCCTACCTCAAACTTAACCATGACATGTGGAAAAAGTATTTACCATTAATTTCTGCATTTAATCAATGCAGGTGTTTAATAATCCACTTCTGCCTTTGGTACCAAAACAATCTGAGGTTAACTACTTCTGGAATATATGTATTTTTTTTTATAAAACCCAATTAATATATTCAAGAGCTACAAAAACCTCCTATCGTTATTGGCTAAAGCGATCATCCCGTTATTGATTGCACCGTATGTTCCTGTGTCAACCTTGATGAAAAACAATGGCATTATCCTATTGTCTTGTTACGAAAGGCTGGACCAATCAGATTGCTTCAGAGTGTTCCTACTTTGTTTACCGGTTGAGTGATTAAGTGCTTCGGGCTAATAGGTTAATCGCACATGGGTGCCATCATTCTCCGTCTCTGTCAAGACTCACCTTCTCTGTCGACTGCGACGTCCCGAAGAAGATGGGGATGAAGGCCAGCCAGATGATGCAGGTGGTGTACATGGTGAAGCCGATGGGTTTGGCCTCGTTGAAGGTCTCAGGGACGCCGCGCGTCTTGATGGCGTAGACGGTGCAGGTGACCATGAGCAGCATGCTGTAGCCCAGCAGACAGATGAGCGACAGGTCTGAGATGTCGCATTTCAGCACCCCACGTGCCAGGATCGGGTTGGCCGTGCGCTGCTCCTCATAGTCCACCAGGGACTGTGAGGGGTCCACCCCGAACCACACGCAGACGCCCAGCAGCTGCACCGAGATGAGGCTGAAAGCGATGACCAGCTGGGAGGCGGGGCTGATGAAGCGGGGGGCGCTGACCGACCGCTTGCCCTGCTCGAAGATGCGGTAGATGCGGTTGGTCTTGGTGAGCAGCGCCGCGTAGCTGATGCTCATGCCCAGACCCAGGAAGATGCGGCGCAGCGAGCAGACGCCCACGCCGGGAGTGGAGATCATGAGGAAGGTGGTGGCGTAGCAGAGGAAGATGCCCGTCAGGAGCACGTAGCTGAGCTCGCGGCCTGAGGCCTTGACGATGGGCGTGTCGTTGTAGCGGATGAAGGTGACCACCACCAGCAGGGTAGCCAGGATACCCAGGACGGCGATGAAGACAGGGATGATGGCCCAGGGCGAGCTCCACTCCAGCTTGATGATGGGGATGGGCTGACAGACCGTGTGGTTCTCGTCGGGCCGCAGATCGAAGCGGCACATCTTGCACGTGAAGGTGTCGGCTTGGTACTGGTAGCCATCGCATCGCTCGCAGTGCCAGCAGCAGGGGATGCCCTTCACGATTTTCTTACGCTCTCCCGGGTGGCACGGCTGGCTACAGATGGAGGCGGGCACCTGGCGAATACCGCCCGGCCACTGCATCGCCCGGATCTGCGGAGCAGAGGCGATGGATCACGAGTTACGGGATGGGATGGGCAATGCTGCAATGTTAACATGAAGCTAAGGCATGCTTCATAAAAAAAAACCTCAACTGAAGGTATGGGCACAGTAGCGTTAAAAAATATTCACACCTTCACAGCATCGAGCCAAAGTGGGCGTGGCACAAAATGTGGCATTTTGTTTCAAGACAGTGTTGGTGCAGTGATGTTAATGAGGAATAAGTGAAATATAGTTTGGCTTTAAAATATATATTTCAAAACTACTTTTTCCTTGTACCTCGACAGTCAGTATTGGTGAAATTAGGAGCACAGAGTTATATTACCCTTCTAACCCAGTAAGCTAGGTGTGACGCATACTGTACGGCTACAAAATGCACCAGAATATGTTTTCCTTCTTCGAGACCCATTTGAATGCTCACTGCTTTTCTCCTGTTTATAAATTTATATTCTGACAATCAACAGTTAAAAAGAATTGGTTGCTCCACGATCCACGACTCTGAAAGGTCAACCCCACTAACACGATACCTGATTGGCTGACCTATGCAAATTTGCAGGTCAAAGTTCAATTAAGATGAACTGGGAGCAAAACCGCTATGCTCCCGGAAGTGAGGGATCAGATTTTCGCTTTTCACAGCTATAATGGAACTGAATGAGAAGCAAATATTTTTTCAGGCTAGTGTGACTGCACCTTAACTCAAGTATTTATGTTCTTGCGAAACACCGTTAATTAGATAATGTGTAATAATAGAGCTTAATTATTTACATGGTTGGTATGATTAAATGGATAAGCAGCAGATCTGGAGGAATATTAGCCCTCCTAGCAAAATGTCATTGCATATGAAAATGATTTTTTTGTTCCCAGTTTTGAGTAACTAATTTCTATAACTAGTATATAACTAAATATATTTTATTGAAATAGACTTTTTCTGTTCTTTTGCATAAAAAGCCACCCTTTCATAGAGGACAATGTTTTACAATCCATAATCATGAAACAATGACAATGTATTACCATATATTCAATTCATTTCACTTAAGCAGAACATCTGTCTTAGCCAGAAAAAATACACATCACATGAATGCCCTCCTGCTTAAAGTTAGAATAATCTTGACAATGTCAAGATTCTGTCAGCTTTGATCCTTCGACTTGGGTAAATAGGACACTATTGTATAATCCATCTCATTTCCATGACTATTGATCCAGTACTGGGTCACCGTGCACCTGGAGCCTGACCTAAGAAGGCAGGGGACACCATAGAGGGGATGCCAGTCAGTCACAGGGCACGAGGCAGAGGACACCCTGGAGGGGATGCCAGTCAGTCACAGGGCACGAGGCAGGGGACACCCTGGAGGGGATGCCAGTCAGTCACATGACACGAGGCAGGGGACACCATAGAGGAGATGCCAGTCAGTCACATGACACGAGGCAGGGGACACCCTGGAGGGGATGCCAGTCAGTCACATGACACGAGGCAGGGGACACCCTGGAGGGGATGCCAGTCAGTCACAGGGCACAAGGCAGGGGACACCATAGAGGGGATGCCAGTCAGTCACAGGGCACGAGGCAGGGGACACCATAGAGGGGATGCCAGTCAGTCACAGGGCACGAGGCAGGGGACACCCTGGAGGGGATGCCAGTCAGTCACAGGGCACGAGGCAGGGGACACCCTGGAAGCGATGCATAGCTTCAGCTAGCCAGTAAGCATGGTTATTTCAGTCTGTGGTGTTCAATAATTCAAATACCATGATAATACGTCATTATAGCTAGACTGAGGGACTGCGGTACTGTTACAACAAGATGTAAAAAAGCAAGCTTTTAGAGGGACAGAAGAAATTTCTCACTGTGGTCTTACTTGTTAATAAGCACATAATGTGGAGCTAAATGAGTACAGGGTTGCCACTGCCCTGTATTTTATGACCCATTTGCAGTGTGGGGTCCGGCTGAATGGTGCTGTTTTCTCCCTGAACACGGGCTTCATAATAACACGTGAGAGCATCACAATTCAGCAGCTACCAGCACTTGTACTGGAACAAAATCACTTAAAATGAACATGCACTCTTGTCAAAAGCTGCATTAAGTAAACACAGTAATGCACTTCCCTCCCAGGACATTAAATTTATGTTGAATTCCGTTAAATAAAAAACAGCACAGTACCCTGCGCCATGGTGGCCCCCTGCCTGTGTGCTGTGAGATGGACTCCAAGATCCCAACGACCCCCCAGTGGGCAAGTGCATGGACATCGAATGGATATAAACATGATTTATAAGCTTCCTATTTGACTTTTTTTGACTCTGGTGTCTTTATCCCTTTTAAAAGATTTAAATGAGGATGAGACACCCACATGACTAAAATGACAAAAAATGACAAAAAAAAATCCATTTGCACAATATTGTAGCTTGATTGTAATGATGGATTATTTTTATACACACATCTGCATGTGCGTGTGGTTCCTAGAGGCCTCCTGTCACATTGCGGAGTCTTTGAAATGATTCAGTGACTCTGAATTGTCCACAGTCTGTGAGTGAATCTGGAAGTGCTTTTCTATGCATTGAATTCCCATCCTGGGCTACACTGCCTTATGTTTAATAGGATTACCAACTAAACACAATGCCACATGATTTGTAATCCTAATTGAATCAGTATTTCCTGAAAGTGGATAAACACAGGATTATGGATGGTCTGGGCAGGTGCGTCAGTAATGTGAGTAAGGTGACTATCACTACAGGATCTGAGTCGACTGCGGGTTTGAGTAGCGCATGCGCTGCCGATCTGAATCAACCGTGTTAAACTACTAAAGTATTCATTCAAGTAATAAAGGACTTTAGACCATCTGCCAAACCTGCACCCTTACCAATTATAGGAAGTTAAGGCCCGTCTCATGTATTTGCATAAATTTCCATAAAATGGCTGATTACCTTTAATTGTCTGTATTGACACTAGCAAAGCCCCTCACAGGAACTGAGCATGTGCATTTTGTTGTATCTCGCTTGCTTTTTAGGTATTTCTTTTAGCTATTTTTTAGGTAGTTTCAGTTAGTTTTTCGTTGCTCTTGCATTTGGTTTTCAGTGGTGCCGTATCCACACCACATCCGCAGTTGATTCAGATCCTATAGTGACAGTGATCATCGCTTCAGTTAATTCATTTAACCTGTCCCTCATTCCAGCTGAACCTGTACATTCGTGCATTTTGCTCTCATATTTGAAGCATGTTAGCTATTTTCCTCTTTCTGCCAAAATGGCGGCTCCTGTCTACCCCATAAAAGGGAATCGGCAAATGGAAACTCACCCAGTGATAAAATTAACCAGAGCAGGATTTAATGCTCACACAGTAATGCAATTAATCAAAGGGATCAATCCAAAGAACTTCAAAATGAAGCAGAAGTATTCCTGGGCAGTGCAGGCAAAGCAGAGCAGCTCAGCATGCGGACCAACTGGACCTGCAGCAAACTACCACACTGTAACCATTTTGCACCAGCTATCGCGGTAAAGACCGTTTTCGCAGCGTAATCACACTTAAATGAACTATTAAGTGCAGGGTGACGCTCGTACGTTTGACAGACCCTCCACGGTTGCTGGTTTTGTCACTTAACGTTGTGACATGCGACGTGATCGCCAATTACTACCAAGCACTGACCATTTTCAAAGCTCTTCAGAGTCTCGCATCCAGCTCATTATATCGCTCTGCTGAACGGGGCCAATCATTAAAGCTTAAAGGACCGTGATGTTGCCCGTTTTATTTAGCGCAGCGATATAACAAATGGCCCTGCATGGGAAAAACACAAATTGGATTAAAACACAGCAGTGATGGAATTAATGTCTTGCTCAGCCTACCGTAGAGTTTTTGGTGACTGGTGTCTAACCTCGTAAAGTAAGGGAAGCCTTACTTCAGCCCAAATAGCTGCTCCAAGTATCTACTTATTTTAGAGGTAAATAGGGTGACTTCGATACAACTTATCAGTCTTTGCTCAGCAAAGTCAGGAGATCTTAAAATGAACATCCAATGAATCCCCTGTCTGAATCTGGCTCTTTAGATTATGAGGTCATTTAGATAATGATCATTTTGGTCGTCATACCCAGTGGATGCCTCAGGGGATACCTTATGAGGGGCTCATTTCGAGGTCTCAGGGATCATTGTCTTGCTCATCTTATGGATATCCCACTAGACCATCTTTGTGATCCGCTTATTAGTCTAGGGAGGGTTGATGAAAGACCATTTCGGTCAGGAGTTTATGCATTTGCAGGTCATGCTCCACCATCAGTTTTTCGACTACTAAGCCTCTGTAATTATTTCAATCTTCAAGTGATTATTGAGTGTCCAGGACGGCAGCAGTCTGGTCCTCAAGGTCCACAGGGGTCTGCAAGGGCCACACACCAAATCGCACGCAGACACCCGGAGTCCACATGAAGTCGAGACCAAAAGTGAAGAGCGGCTGAGAGGTTGGTCTGACAAGGTGGCTGTGCACTCACACCACTTTCGTTGTTGAAAGATGCAGTAGATGCATTTTGTCTTGGAGAGCAGGGTGACATAGCTGATGGCCAGGAGGAGGAAGATGCATGGCAGCAAGCAGACCCAGGTTTCTTATCATTCACCAACTGCAAACACAACGATGAGCCGTAACCTCAGATTAATGTGGGGTGTGGGGTCAGGAAACTGAGGGGGTGTGGGGTCAGCCAAGTAGCGCAGGAGGCAGGGGATTGGGGGGGGGGGGGGGCCCCCCGGGGGGGGACCCCAGCCAAGCCTTACCAAGGGGGGCCAAATTTTCACAGTGCCCCCTTCCAAGTTTTCCCCCCAAAATCACCACCAATTTC
>JABJVO010000126.1:19767702-19780168 GCA_026770805.1 Boulengeromyrus knoepffleri
GGGCAGGGTAGGGGTTAAGGTTGTCATAGTTAGCGTTAGCGTTTTTCCCATTGAAATGAATGAGCGGTCCCCATAAGTATATATATACCCTACACGTGCGTGTGTGTGTGTGTGTGTGTGTGCATGTGGACTTGTGCCCCCTGCGATGGCTTGGCACCCCCTACTTGGTTATCCCCTGCCTTGTGCCTGTAGCTTCCAGGATAGGCTCTGGACCCCCCCTTGACCCTAAATAGGACAAGCAGATGGATGGATGAATTTTTCTTTTTCAACTTGAGAGAACCCAGGACAAATAATCAAACATGTATAACTCCTGTTGAATTTCCTAACAGTAAAGAAGGGAAATGTCTTCAGAGCAAAACTAAGCACTGTGCTTTTTTATGAATGCAGACATATTGTAACAGACCTGGCAGTGGTAGGGAAATTCTGCCTACATGCAAAGTAAAATATTGGAAAAAAGCAAGACAATCAGGAAATTCACCATTCAGAGGGTATATGCATGAGTTAGATTGACAGCTGTGTAGCAACGGTATCCACGGCAACACTAGACCATGTAAACAATCGTTACCAATGAGTTCCTGTGCCATTACCCCAAACCAAATGAGAGTAATCTTATCCATAAGATGATACTGCTTTTGTATCACTAAGGATTTTACCTTATGACTAATTGCTCTATCAGAGCCACCAGTCACTGTTAATAGAAACATTAAGGCATGAACAGCTACGATGAAGTATCCTTAGAACAAATTAGCATATAAAAAAAATTAATGTGGCATTACAGTTCTGCCAGTGCGACTACCTAAAAGGTTGTATTTGTCACTGGTTCATTTATTGGTTGTAATTGGAATACACAATGAGACAGTTCTCATTGTTAGATATTAGTCAGTAATTAAGCCTAACATTATTTCCCAGCAGAGTACCAAAAATAGGAGCAAGGCTTTCTATTCACCAAACACATTTCCCAATATAAAATTTGTTTAATTGTTTATGATTATGCCATTTCTTTCAATGTGATTATAGCTCTTTATTACATTTCGGTTTGAATTCAGCCCAATTAAAGAACCATAATAAAACTGTAAGACAACAAAATTAATTTTAACATGAGAGCAGCAAGCCAATCAGACACCTCTGAGGATGTCAAGTCAAACCAGCCAACCTGCAAGATTCATTTCCTATTGGTCATTGGTGAATTCCTTGGCCAGCTCTGTGTAATACGGGTTTCTCATAGGGCACGGCCGCCTGATATCCTAAATGGAAAAGTCTGCTTTCAAAAGTAATGCATCAATGTGTGACATGCATTGCCTGTAAATTATTAATGCTTTTGTTTTTTATTGTCTATGGAATGTTGAATTTTTTAGAGTCACTTTAGTCGACCGATTGATTTTAGCATCCTAACTTTTCCTGCGTAGTTAGAAGAATTAAAATCAGTAAATGAGGTTTCATACTAACCAATATTCCCCCAGTCCCTTGTCTGATTAATTAATTCTAAATCTGAAGAAAATATATCACACATTTTTCACTCTGTGAGTATCCCTTTGGATTATCCTGCTTTCTAAATCCTTCATATATCTGTAGCACATCTAAGCTTATAGTCAATAGAATCATTAAAGACATATATCTTAAGTAAGCTGATAATTTCTTAAATGATTATCAGGCACATATCAACTAACAAACGAAAATCAGAAAGGCATGCAGACTGCATAAGTTACACGTTTTACCCTTTTCTTTTTAATTATGAAGAAAAGAAATGCATTTCCCCCAGATGGCTTGGTGTTATATTGATTTATTTATGTATTTATTTATTTTTGAAACGTCATGGAATATGCTTTGGATTAAACCAGTTAGTATAGGATTGACCTTTGACCTCGGTGCTCCCAGTTCCTACATTTGACCACATTTACAGCATGCATTAGGACAGCCTTAAAGGAACCTACCACAGTTATTACAAATAGGTCCACAGGTTCATTTTTCTTCCTCCGCTTTCAGTCCTCCAGCACCAAAGTCTTTATTTCATACCATGTTTAACAACCATTTAGTTGTGTCATCTAACTTACTCATTTAATAATGACTGATTCCCGCTTAATATTTAACAACCCTGAGAACACTGGCAGAGACATTTATTCACACACACCCAATGTATGTTGGGATATAAACGTTCTCTTTAAAGATATATGTGTATATTCTTTAAATATTATTTACAGAGGGACCATACATATAGTCATAGACTTGGTTTTCATGCAGGTCAGCAGCCTGAAAAACTGACTTCCTTCATCTATCACAGAATTATTTCAAAGACCATGTCGCTTTTTTTGACTATCCATTAGGACTGGTGAATTTCTCTGGGTCATGAAAAGCTTTCCGAGTTAGTGAATTATCCCGTTAGTGCATTATAATCCTTGTCTCAGTCACTCTACTCATTCCGCACTCACTCTACAGCAGGGTCCATACACGCATACACGATGAGCGATTTAGAGGCATGAATTAGCCTAGCAGCAAGGGGGGGGGGGACCAAGAACCACCAACCCGGGGAAGCGAGAGGCAACTGTCCCACCCTTGCATTTTAATAAAGTAACTTGCTATAACATCCAGTGAGCGTGCCCTGCTGCCCCTGCAGTGGATTGGTATACCATCCAGTGAGCGTGCCCTGCTGCCCCTGCAGTGGATTGGTATACCATCCAGTGAGCGTGCCCTGCTGCCTTGCAGTGGATTGGTATACCATCAAGTGAGTGTGCCCTGCTGCCTTGCAGTGGATTGGTATACCATCCAGTGAGTGTGCCCTGCTGCCCCTGCAGTGGATTGGTATACCATCCAGTGAGCGTGCCCTGCTGCCCCTGCAGTGGATTGGTATACCATTCAGTGAGCGTGCCCTGCTGCCCCTGCAGTGGATTGTATACCATCCAGGGAATCAGCGACCCTGTTACAGCCTCACAATAACCCTGGAAGCCTGATGGATCATACAGTGTATTAGTGCCTGCATGTTTGTTAGTCCACTGAGAAAAACAAGTACTTACATTTAAATGAAGCTGGTCGGTCCAGTGGCCAATAATCTTGTATTCGGCTGTGTTGTTCTTGATCTGATACTGGTAGATCTCGTAGCGTCCGGGAGCGTCCCCATTTTCATTGAAGAGCACTGGATTGCCGGCGATGCCTGCAGGAAGAGACGAGGAAGAAGAGAGGCTCTGAACCGATCTATTATATTCATCAGTAATGGCATCGCTCTCCTTCTCCAATGGCTCTAAATGGAGAAAATAAGCAGATGCATTCTTTTTATGTAACTGAATTGCCTGCATTTATCAAAACACTCTATTATGTCTATGACAGTGTTATTGGTAGTATTGTTCATTGTTGACAACACGATAGCGGCAATTACACCAAAGTTATTACCTTTTTCGCAATAACTCTGATGCGACTCTTAGAAACCGCATTACGGCACCTAACCTTGGGGACGCCTCCAAGCTACGTCATAGTCTGCTGGTTAAGGGATTGAGTCTGTCACTGGAATGCTGCAAGTTCCATTATAGCAGGTGTTGTTTGCTACAGGCGATTGTAATTAACCTGCACAACTCATGCTGGTTTAAAGAGGGCAGCATAACTGGGCCAATTGCTGCGTTTTTTTGGAGAGCAGTCCTATTTATAGTTTTTATATCTGTACAGATTGCAGAGAATCTGATTACAAGTCGGATGCAGTAAGTGTTACTGGCAGTCTTACAATCTGTCAGGCTTATAAATGTTTCAAATGTTGCCTCTTCGTTGAATATTCCTGCCATTCATGGAACATATTGCAGTTATTATAAGTGTTCAGTTTTGTTTTTTCCTGAGAGAACAGGTGTTAATAAGGTGCATGATTTTTATAGTTTCTTAAATTAAAGCAAACAGTTTGTTTTAATTTATGAGTATATACACTGACTGAAGAGGTTTTTAGGTGCATCTGCTTGTTAATTCAAACAGCCTGTGCCACTAAACTGCAAATCCTAACTGTGGCACAGTATAAGTATCAGACAGATGGGGTCAAGAGGTTCAGTTACTTGGCATGGGCACGGCTAAGACGAGTGATTTGGGCGACTCTCAGCATGGCGACGTAAGCAGCTGCTGGTGCCACACATGGCGGATTCAGAAACTCAGAAATAGCCGCCCTCCTGAGATTTCCATGCATTACAGCCTGGAGCTTACAGAGAATGGAGTGATGAACAAGAACAGCCAGTCAATGGCATTTCTCTTGCCAAAAACAGCTTGTCAATGAGACAGATCAGACTAGAATAGCCGGACTCGCTAAAGCGAACAGGGAGGTCACAAGTGATGTGGAACAGCTCAGTGCAACAGCAGCATTCAGAAAGGCCTCTCTGAACACAGAATACCCATCAAGCACCTAGAGAGGCAAATGTTGGACTGCTTTCAAGGGCATAGAATGCTAACAAAGGCTAGTTTGTGCTGACAATAGAAAAAATAAGACATGTAACAATATATCCTTCGTACAAACAGGTTGAGTGAGAAAATGTCTGGCAATGTCTAAATTATCTTAGAAGAGGTTAGTATCAATGCACATTTAAAAATACATGGGTTCGAAAACAGTATATGAGTGGCATGGTGACTTATTAGGCAGCCTTACACCTCCTGGGTTGGGGGTTTGAGTCCCACCTCTGCTCTGTGTGTTTCCACCCAGTAGTCCATAGAGTTAAAACTAATTATTTTATATATATATATATATATATACACACACACACACACTTGGAGCATGTTCCCCTGCCTTCTGATAGCCCAGCATCCCATTGAGGAGGGCCCTCTGCTTTCTGATAGCCCGGCATCCCATTGAGGAGGGTCCTCTGCTTTCTGATAGCCCGGCATCTCATTGAGGAGGGTCCCCTGCCTTCTGATAGCCCGGCATCCCATTGAGGCGGGCCCTCCGCCTTCTGATAGCCCGGCATCCCATTGAGGATCTTCATCTGCCTTTGATATGCTCTAGGCCCCTTCTGTGTGACCCTGATTAGGGTGAGTGGTTGGAAGGATTGTGAATAGATTAAAATACACTAACAGGATAATTCAAAGCATTTTATGAACCTGAGAAATCTGCCAGTCCTAATGAGAAGCCAAAAAGTGGCTGTGCGATAGATGAAAGAATCAAGTGAGTTTCACAGGAAGTTTCATAATGTTGACATGCATGAAAACCAAGTCTATGAACTGATCAAAACAAATTAGTGTCCACAGACACACATGGTGTGCTTTATCACACGCTCTCTATGGGTGATCTCACAGATACCTTGGTGACTGACTACTCCTCAGTGACAGAGTATTATGAATTCCTGCAATATATTTTCATCATCTGGGTTTGTCCTGGATACTGTGAATGGCATGATTATGGCTAAGAGCAACATACGGTATTATGTTTTCATAGATAACGGCTCCTTTTTTCCGCTGTACAACATCTAGAGGACTCAAGAACTTCTACAAACATCTACTCAATCAATTATTGCATGTTTTTCAAGATTCCAGCATTCAGTGGGTTTCTGTGATCATGAATATCACTATCAATGCTCACACATTGACACAGTTCAATGACACAACTGAATGATTGTTAAGCATATGGTGTGAAATAGAGGATTATGAGGAATTGAGCACTTGGTACAGAAGGCCTGAAAATAATGCAATAAAAATGGGCCAAATAAATGTGGTGGTTTCCCTTTAGCGGTAAGTAAATATTCATCATACAAGCAAAAGTAATGTGGCACAGTGGTGCAGTACTTAGCACTGTTGCTTCACACCTCAGGGATGAGGGTTCGAGACTCCACCATGGCTCTATGTGTGTGGAGTTTGCATGTTCTCCCCGTGTCGTTGTGGGGTTTCCTCCAGGTACTCTGGTTTCCCCCCACAGTCCAAAAACATTCTGCGGTTAATTGGATTTACCAAATTGCCCATAGGTGTGACTGTGCCCTGTGACGGGTTGGTGCCCCATCCTAGGTTGTTCCCTGCCTTGTGCCCATAGACTCCAGACCCTGAATAGAACAAGTAGGTATAGAAACTGGATATAAAAATAACACGAACATCATTGCCTTCAAAGAGTCTATGTCATAATGACGACAGAGATTATCACTGAGTTGAACTACAGACACAAAAAAAAAGTAACAAAAAAATCTCAAGTATGCAAACAGAGAGCAGTTTAAGTTCCTGAATTGAGAGATTCTGTGATCATTACTGCTGAGTGTTAAGGATGGATGCTCAGATCCTGGCAGGAGCTGCCACCACAGAGGAAGCTCTCAAGCTGCTGTGTCGCACTCGGTTTCCGGACCTGCCTTTCACAAGCGCGGGGAGAGCCGTCCTGACAGTTGAGTGCAGGATATGCTCACTCTGCGTGCTGTTGATCTTGCAAATTAAATTTCATGCCCCGCTTTTAGATCCGCTTGTTGTGCCGTAGTCGTTTGCCCCGTAACACCTGCCTCCCAGGATCTGCCTGGCATGGCTAAATCATGGCTAAATCAAGCCATGCCGTCTATTCCTCCATTATCCCAGCATGCATCTGGGAGGCATGCCAAGAACGAAGAGGGGCAAAGGGAGTGGAACATGGGTGATCTGGGAGAGCGTCGAAGGCTATGCTCCCTGAGAAACAGGTGTCTGTGCTGGGGAGGCTCAGCGTCTGTTAGATGGGGGGATCACTGACATTCCCAGTGTATGAGAGTTCAAAAGGCCACCTGGACCTTTAACCAATCAAAAGCCTGGACCTTTAACCAATCGAGAGCCACATGAGCAGAAGCACGCCACTGCAGTCCTTCCCAAGTTTTCCTGTATGCCTCTCTGGTTAGGATGCCCATTGTTGTACGCCCCCCCCACCCAAATAATATCCCTGTTCCATCCTAGCATCCCTCTGCCACACCATCTCCCTCAGAGCCTTACAGCATCTTGATTGATCCTATTTCTTTAGAGGAATCCAGACACGCCGGGCGGATTAGGGAGACCTGGCTGCTGTGATTAGCCTTCGCTGTATTAGGGTGAATGTGCACTGTGCTGTCCAAGACCAGTCATTCTATTCATTTTAATGTCAATGATTCATCCTAGAGCCCTCCTTTTATGACCTCGTAAACTCTCGATTCAGAAATTCATAAAAATGTTGTTTAACTACACTGGTCAACTAAGATTTTTGTCACAGAACACCAGAGGGGTGTCAGTTCTGTACTTTTTTATAATGATTTCAGAAACCGATTTCCGAATTTTGCTATCATCCATAATTTTTGAGTGATGTTATTCATAGGCTATACTCACAGTATGCAATTCCTTTTTTAAGACTGTATGCGCATATTGGAGTGTAATTTAGGGAAAACATATTTCATTTCTATTTTTGAAATGAATTTTCTGTTTTTCTTAGACTTTACAGAAGAGAGAGAAGAACTGCATGTCTGTATCGCCAGAGTTTACAGGCTGTAACACGTTTGGACATGTTGAGACAGGATCCTGCTCTCTCTCTGATATGAAAAAACGATATCATCCTTGAGAGTGCTGAGGATGCTGGCTGACTTCTGCTGGGCCCTTAAGAGGGATGTTTCTGAGGCCAAGTACCTCAGAAAATCATACACTTATACCTTTAAGATGAGTTACTTCCATCATATACTGTAAATACATGCATTTAGCGTGTAGTTTAATGGTGTGTTACTCAAAATCCTTGTGTGATAAGGAAATTCCAATTAGATATCTGAATTCAGCACAAACATACCATAAGATTCACCTATTTTGATTCATATGACAAAGAGAAAGCAAAAATCTGCTGACCAGTGCTATTAGTCCATACCCTTCCTGTCCCATCCACGGTGTCCTTGCCTTGTGCTATTCGGGATCATAGTGACACTGTGCCTGAAAGGTATAGAGGATGGTACAGTGGGGGAACCGTCTTTACATCTATTCAAACCAGCATCATTCTGACTTTTCCTCACTAATCAGTCAATAACAAAACAGTTCTGAAATATAACTGCTTCTGTTCAGCAAAGGGAAATGTACTACGGAGGCACTTTAGCCTGTAGTTGTATAAGCACCAATCACATTCAGTGATCTATCTCCCAGTGCATCATGGGAGTACTACGCTAAAATGCTAATTGAGTTTTACATGTGTCATTTACAAATCTGACATATGCTGCAAACATCTCATGTAACTGACAGAAATATCCCATCCATCGGCCTAACACTTGCTTATGTTGGACAGGGTCATTGGGGGTCACGCGGCCCAATCCCAGGCTGCTGAGGGAACAAGGAAGAGGTACTGTACAGCCTGCATGAGATGCCAGTCCATCGCAGGACACACACACAGACAATATAGAGACCAGTTAGCCTGACTACACGTCATGGGATTGCAATAGGGAAAAATAATGCTTAAATGATATCATATTAAGTATGTCAAAGTGTGTCAGCTTAGCCATTTCAGAACCTCTCCTAAAGTCACCCCAGTATTTACAGCAACCATATAATGTACCCATGCATTTGTTGACTCAACCACTAGAAAACTGTGTTAGCTAATCAATACCTCATAAAGTTATGTAACTAATTAAGGTAATTAAATGAGTTGGTGGTGAAAGGTAATGAATACATGGAATGGCTGAGGTGCCCCAGAGGAGAGGTTTGGGAACTGAAGCCGTGTTCAAGATATCAGTAACTTTATTCTTTATTTTTCATTGTGTTACTGTTCATTTGCATGTATTCTAAAGTTAAATTGTGTCTGTTTCTGAGAAAATACACACTAACTACCCAGAGACACAGCTTAACTTTCTTTGACGGCCTAATACTTTGTACTCACGTATAATTTTTTCCCTCCGTCTGCCGCATGCACACACGGAAGCTCCCTTTTTTTGCCTGGAATGCGTGCAGCATTGTGATTATTCCCTCCCATGGAGCCAGAGTCACATGACGGCGAGTCTTTCCCAGGCCACTGGTCATACGTCCTGCTGTGCTCCTTTCGGGGCTGTTGGAAAGCGTCGGGGCCGTAATTGCGAAGCGGGGTCTTGAGGGGTCGTCACTTTCGGCTGCTGTAGAGTAGTTTCCCACTTAATTTTCACTCAGCTGTCCCATTTTCTCCGCGGACCGTCTTGACGTCAAAAAAAGCCCCCCCGAACTTTCACATCTCGCACACTCATACTTCAGGGGTACATTTAGCCGATTGGAGGGTTGAAGCAAATTTCAGAGGAAGTAATTTTACTACCTGGCTGGACGCCTGTTCAATAATACAACTTATTTTGAGGGGGTTCAACCCAGTTATTTTATTGCCTGATTACATGCCTGCTGAGACCAACAACCCTAGCAGATACCCATTCGTTCAGTCCCTGCTAACTGAATGAACCTGGAAAATCCATGACACATGCACAGACACAGACACGTTATCAATCAATATTAGGAGGAAGAATCATTTAGACTGCACATTTGGAACAATATTAATGTTTCAGCATTCAACATGTGTGTCAATTTGCCTGTTTTCTGATTCAACGTGTCTACGAATGAGGCTTAATTTCTGCCGCTCCACCTACCCAGTATTCCAGGTCGATATTCCCCCCAAAAACCACCCCCTTGACTCAGCTGAGGCGGGATCTCATGACTTTGGTTTCTATGGCAAACGGTTTCTGGAAGAAGCCACTTTGACAAATCTGCACAGGAGACGAGCGACGCTCTTCAAAGGAGACCCAGCACTTCCAGAGACGACTCGCCGGTATTTTCAGCCACTGCTGACGTCGTTGATGCGAGTTCTGAGCTGGCGCCGAAGCACACTTCTCAGATATTCGGGCCGGCGCCAGTGTCATCACCTAAAAAGCTTCACTCTGCCATTAAGGCCCCCGGAATGGACACTGAGTGAGGCAGAGATTCTTTGATATCCGGGCAAAAAAAAAAAGAGAGAAAAGTTTCTAGAAAATTATAAGGTCTCCAGCGTAGGTACTGAAATTATATGTTGGAGAAGCCATCAGAATCTCCACTCAGAGATTCCTCTGATCTCTGATGAGAAAGTGTCGCTTCGACTCGCTTACAAATAAACCACATTTTTAAAAAAAGCTTCTCCATGCTAAGAATAAGCCTCGTATTTATTCTGGAACAATCACCAAAGAAATACTAATATTTTAGGGTCTTAGTGACCCACCTCCTATACAGTCATGGATTTATGCAAATATTTTTATGCTCAGATTCTCCTACGTTGCCTTTAGCCAGCCATGAACAGACAGCAAACAATCCAACTAAATGATTATAATCAAAATGGAATGCTACTTATGTCCATTACATAGAAAACAAGAGGACAACTGGAAAGGGGAACCAGGACTCATTAATGATGGAGTGTCGACAGACTGGTTTCAAAATGGACTAGGGACACGCTCAGGTAAGTGTGGAATTTCTGTGGATTTCAATGACCTGATTTCTGTGATAAATATATATCAGTCTCCGAAGAAAAAAATGTAAGCATTCGTTAGCAGACTGCCCTGTCTACCTTCTGCCAATTTCACTGTTCCGTTCGGCCCCAGCGACAATTGGCGCAGTCCCTCCAGAGCCTCGGAGGCGAGGACAGCGCCACCGTAGGCACAATTATCCATTTGTAACTACAGGAAACAGGCCACGCAGACAGCCAGGCTGAGCAAAGCTTGAATCCCCGATGGATTGGTTTTAGTTTGTTGTTTGTCACAAAATGCTGGAAGAAGTAAAAACGAAAAACCTCTGCAAAGTGTAAATAATTTTCTGAAGAACGGAGTAATGTATTGAGAAATGAAAAGGTAACGAGTTCTGTATGGGCCTGAAATTAATTAAAGCCAGAACCTGATCCATACCCGAGACATTGAACCCAAACAGTACCACCAAATCTAAATCCTGAATCCAACCCAAGCTCAACATTGTGGAAATATTAGCCTGACGCGTATACACGGAAGAAAATGAAAATGTTTGAAAAACAGAACCCGACCCGAGTCTGCACTGACCGGCACCCGGGCCTGAAACCCGATAGTCTGTCAGGAACCATTGGGCCCGAGTCGAGTCGCAAAGCTCTAAAGAGGACACATTTTTCTGAAATCATTGAAAGGACGCCAAAGGTGCCTGGGGGGGCGTCTAACCCGAACCTTCAAGTTGCATTAGTGAGGTGTCGGCCAAAACAAGACTCCATGCCCCTCGAGAAACGACCATTGAACCCCTGCACAGGACCCTGTTATTACCATAAAAACTGTATTCCGTCGCCCATGTAAACCTCTTTCCCCAGTAAACCCCTTTTCCACGGCTCAAGGGTGCATCCAGACCACAATATGAAAAGGCTCCCCCACAGTATCGTCATGTAATACCTACGAAAGCAACGTCACCCTAACACAGCGGTGTGTGTGTGTGTGTGTGGGGGGGGAGTTACATTACACTAGGTGCTGGGTGTATCTGTCAGACCCTACCATCCTCCCCAACATTTTGTTAAACCCATCCCCCCGCCCCTATGTCACATGACCCTGTTCACTATCATCCAACCCAGAGTGAGTTTGATGGTGACATTTTTTCTGATCCTCTAGTGAAATGTGAAATGTGAAGTGCAGGGGGGAGGGGGGTTCATGGATTGGACAGGACGACGTGAATTCTGGGGAACAACAGTACTTTTTGTTCAAGCATAAGACCGTTTCTTTGGATGCGTCCTGTACAGGCATCGGGGAAGTCTCAGGAGAGACGGCGCTCCATGTCGTTCCTCATACTTACACCTTTCTTCTGTACCACCACTAATTTTATGAGAGACATTTTGAAGATGGGGATGAAACAAGAAAACAGAAACCTGGAAATGAAAGATGGCTTTGAGCCCAAAAAAGGACGAGAAAAAAACAAAAACATTTGTTTACCTCACTATAATAACCTGGAACTCGGGATTACCACAAATGAAAAAGCTGTTCATTCTGTCTTGTTGGATATTTGATTAGCTTAGTTCAGCTAAATGCTATCAAAATGAACACAGCAAGAAAACATGCACTCGCAACCTATGTAACAAAGTCAACGAAGCGACACTCTGCACTGAGAGGGTGATGGATTCATTAGCATCACACGTCATACGCTTCACGATGCCCCAGAACCAAATAAGCCTTAAGAAGATGAGATTTACCTAAACGTTGCGAATGTTTCAGTGTAAGGAGCTGGCAGCTGACCTAGTTTTTGGGAAAACCAGGGATAGGCAAGGGTGTGTTGATGTATTGTCAGCAAAAAGAGAAAGAAAGATTAATGGAGGAGATCAGCCTCCTGAAACGGTGTGTCAGTGTCCTAATGGAGAAGGTCCGCCTGCTGACACGGTGTGTCAGTGTCCTAATGGAGAAGGTCACCCTGCTGACACGGTGTGTCATTGTCCTAATGGAGAAGGTCAGCCTGCTGACACGGTGTGTCAGTGCCCTAATGGAGCAGGTCAGCCTGCTGACACGGTGTGTCATTGTCCTAATGGAGAAGGTCAGCCGGCTGACATAGTGTGTCAGTGTCCTAATGGAGAAGGTCAGCCTGCTGACACGGTGTGTCAGTGTCCTAA
>JABJVO010000126.1:19782888-19796356 GCA_026770805.1 Boulengeromyrus knoepffleri
CCTTTACAGATGGGGGAACCCCCCCAGTCCTCCCTTCCCGCCCCCCCCCCCCGGTCTTTGTCTGCTGCCCCCCAGGCTGTGTGTGTGGGCCCCCCCCCCCCCCCCCCCCCCCAAGTGTGAGTGTGCTTGCTCCCTCCCCAGGTGTCTGTGTGGGCTGCAGCCCAAGGTGTGCATGTATGTGTTTATATGTGTTTACCGCCTTCCCCTCCCCCCAGGCGTGTGTGTGGGCCCTCCCCCTCCCAAACTGTGTTCCTCACCAGTCTGTACAACCCCCCCCCCTGCACCCTGCCCCCCCCAGTGAGCACTCACCTGCAAAGCTGATGTTGCGAATGTACTTGAGCAGCATGGTTCCATTGATGGGGTCCATCCGGGGACACAGACCCACCCGGCCGGGACACAGCTCCCGGTGCATGTTGTGCAGGGCGTGCGCCATCGAGTAGACGGCATCGATCACAAACTGCACCTTCCCCTCCTGCTCGTACGACGAGTCCTTGCCGATCCGCTCGTGGTCTGGGGGGGGGGGGGGGGGGGAAGATGGCGAGCTGTTAAAACCCCTTCTTGTGGAAAAAGGTCTCAAAAAAATGGGGGCGTCCCCTCCAAGGGAGGAGGGGGGGGGGGGGAGGGGGGGAGGGGGGAGGGGGGGGGAGGAGAGGAAGGCCAGACGGTTAAACTCCTCATTCTGGGAAAAGATCTCACAGGAAATCGTGCGTCACATTCCAAAGCTATGGTCTCCATCCGGGCATCCGGCTGAAGCCCGTGACAGAAATTAGCTGTGAACTGCAGGTTTATTAGGAAATTTACTCAGCGATGGAAAAAATGTTATTGTCAAAATGGGAATGCATGAATAATCGGGCCGCAACATGGCTGCTGGTTCAACAGGGAGAATATCAACAAGATGAAGCAGTGAGGTAGGTCAGAACTGCAGAGGGTAGCTTCATGGACTCAACATCTTCAGGGTTTTGGTTCCAAGCGCTGACTCTGTGTGTGCATCTACATGTCCTCTCATGTGCAAGTACCCTGGGCTCTTCCTCTAACTGTGCAGACCTTCAACTAACTTTCCTGTGACCCTGCACTGCATTTGTGGTTAAAGAAGATGGCTGGTGTTTGTTGTCTTGACGCATCCCCTAGATCATTTCATGGGTCAACACCTCTAGAATCAAAGGTGATCTTCTTTTGAATGATCGTTACTGAATATGTGGCAAGCTGAATTGTGCAGCTCATCGACATTGATTCCATATTATGGCATCGCAGAGAATCACAGAGCATGACTAACCCAGAGCAGCACAGTGGTCCAGTGAACAAAGCCAGAGCCTCGTTCCTGCATGGTTTGCGTTCGGTTCCCACCGCAGTTGTTTGTATGTACAGTAACTTGTGTTTCTTTCTGTGTTCATGCAGATTTCCTCCCGTAGGCCAAAAACCTGCAGTGCAGGGGAAATGGAGTCTCCAAATTGCATGCGATTTTGTCTGCACGCACATCCTGTACTTCCTAATATGTACTGGAGAAGCGCTTATGAAAGATGGATGGGTGACTAACATAACCGCAGCAGCTGTTCACGCACAAAAAAACAAAAACTGTTTGGACATTAACAACAAATTTAAAATCATTTTGTTTTTTGAGTGCGATAATTAACGTCAACAGATCTGACACTTTGCGGTGACGCCGGTTTGGTTTAAAAACAATCTGTCGGGCCTCAGCCGACGTCGTTTCCGCGGTTAGCAGTCGGGAAACAGCTTGTCCGTGACACTGTATCTGTGAAAAACATGCCTCTGCCAGGCTGTTGCAGGACCACTGCCGTGAGATCTGCCTCCCAGGCTGTCGCAGCCTGCAGGACTCTGACGGCCTACAATGCTTGAAGCATCCAGGATGCCTAGGAGCTGTTCTAGGCTCCGCCTGCAGGTCCAAACACATACGCTTAGAACATGATGCTTCTAAATACGTCTGTAGAATATGGCCGCATGTGCATGGCCTGTGATGCTCTGGTATCCCATCCATACCTGCCAACGCTGCCTATTTGTTCATATTTGTTTTTATGTGTGGCACCACGGGGGGCCCAGGACCAGGAACACAGTATCTCAATGCACTCTGTACTTCTGCATGGATGCACTGACAATAAAAAACTCTTGAGTCTTGATATCCTGAGGTTCCTCACAAATGTCCTTCAAGCCTCCATCTGTCGTCTTGATAAACTCCCGACCCCCCCGTACATCTTTCGAGCAAATATAATTAGTGGGGACTACACCGCCCCCCCACCAGATATGCAATATGCATCCAGGGCACTGTCTAACTTGCCCCTGTGTTTCCTATGATAGACTCTAAGCCTTTCCACAACCCCCAATAAGATTAGTGGTTCAAAGATAGATAGAGGGGTAAGATCTATGTAATGTTTTTTTTAAACTCTAAAAATAGAACAGAAGATCTAACTACTTCCTGTATGCTGGTCTGTGAATTAAAAGTGTGTGTGTGTGTGTGTGTGTGTGTGTGTGGTCCAGGTATACCTTACCTTGTGGGGACCAAATGTCCCCACAACATGATGAATACCTGTTTTTTTTTACCTCATGGGGACCAGTTTCCTGATCCCCCCCATGGGAAAACTGTATTTTATAAAAATCCATGACTGCAATGAAAAAACTAAAAATGCAAAAACTCTCATATTTTGTTTGGTTACTTACGGTTATGGTTAGGGCAGGGTGGGGGTTAAGGTTGTCATAGTTAGCATTAGCATTTTTCCCATAGAAACGAATGAGCGGTCCCCAAAAAGATATGATTACACGACTGTGTGTGTGTATGTGTGTGTGTGGAGTGGATTGTGTTTATATCACATTGTGGGGACCAAATGTCCCGGCACAAGGCATTCAGGAAATGACCATCCCTGATCCGGCACTCCTGCCCTCTCAGCCAGGTCTGGGCGCCTCATTACCTTATGATCGCATGAGTTACAGCTGGAGACACAGTGTCAATAAAAGAGCCTCAAAATAATGGTTCTGCCCAGATAAAAATTCCGCCTGGGGCTTAACTGGAAATTCGGCGTTTTAATGACAAAGACCCAAACTGTGTGCCTCCGTAACATAAGAACACTAATATTTGGCCTGATACTCATTTGACTGGAGCAGCACAGTTAATGACTTCCTCACTTCTTATCGTGACACTGCAGGTGAATGACTGACACTATAATGTCTTTCTTTCAACATTTACAGGCGCTTTATCAAAGCAGATTCACATGGTTTACAGCTTTGCATGGATACACAAAGTTAATTTGCCCTGTTTTTAACAGCACATCAAGCCCCATTGCGATTATGGCCCCTCATAGTCACCAGTCTATGCCTGTCATGCATCTCAACGGCAGCACACAAATACTTCCGCCAGTGTTACTGCAGGACCCCAGACTCATCTTTCTTCCCTCACTTTGCTGCTGTCCCCAGTCACATGACCCATGTCCCCCCCCGCTCTCCCAGCTGTCTATGTCACGCCATTGGCTGCTTCTGTCTATGGTTTGCAGTGCTGCCATCTTCAAACCATAATTCCCTATGCAGCATAAATCCGCAAAGTACTTCTCTACCGCCCTGTATATGAACTATTTCTAGTGATTTTATCCTTTTGGAGACTGACATCCCCAGCAGCCCTAAAAAAGAGCAGGTGAAGGTCCACCCCATTATAAGCTAAATACTGATGTCAGCACATCCCAGACAAACACCTTGGATTACTGTTCCTGGCATGTAAAATGTTTCACGTCATTCCAGTTTGTCCCCCTGGACTACAGGGTTCTTTACTGTCACTTGACCTGCTTCTACCCGCCTGTTCCTTTGCCCTCTGCCCTGTGCTTCCATCACCTGCTATTGGATGAGCCACTGTAGAAGGTGGATGAATGGATGGAAACATTGTAACTTGTCTCTCTTTTTCTTTTACTGTGCCTACAGAACAGCAAAGGTCAAGGTATTACCTTGTTACATTACACACTTAATCATCAGCACTCTGAATTAAAGTGTACATCTCTAAAATATGCACAACAGCCTATGAAACCAGGGCCAAATGAGACAGCGGGGGTGAGGTTTTCGGGGGGATGCACAGGAGGCAGTGAGGCAAAAAGACGAACCTCACCCCCATCCCAGAACCGATGCTATTGGTTATGACAGGTGCACATTAATCAAGGCCGCGCTCGTTTCACTGTTTTTGAAACATGTTAATTACCATGTGAGCTTTCAATTAACACCTCGATTAGGAGGCAGCTGTCCGCTCGTCCAGAGCACGGCTGATAGATCTGTTGCACCCCTACACACTGCCATCAGCGGGACACCAAGCTTCCTTGGTCAATTTAGCGAGAATTTCTTGGCAGTTATTGCATTCAAAAGCTGAGGCAGAGCACTAAGACCCTGGGGGTGACTTAGCTGATGGGGACAGTCACATAAGAGATACCCAGTTCAGGGATGTTATCAGGACTGATTTTAGCCATCAGGAAAAAGCTTTATTCTTTTAAATTGTTTTAGAAATAGCAATACAGAAGTAAGGCCAGAATAGTTGGCAACTGGGCAGACATCTGCATGTGTTTAAGCACCATCCAGAGAGGATGCTCAGATTGTAGGTGAGAGTTTTAATGAATCACAATCGGCGAGACTTTTGTTTCCAGATGCACCATGCCTTCCTTCAGAGATCCTCAGCTAGAATTCATCAGCCTTAAATTTCGTGGAACACTCGGGGTGCGTCTTTCGGGTCCGTTTTCTTATCACATACATGACCTAAAATTATCATCATGGTATTTTTCATTTTTTGGACGGTGACGGTATTGTATCATTGTATTACTTTTTTCGAAGTTTTGGGAAAATTAGTGTGTTACGGAAGCGTATTACTGCCACGACATAATAATAAAAAAATATTCTCACTATCACGTTATAACGTGAAAATTACATTATATAACGTGAAAACATCACGTTAAAACGAGAAATCGTATCACGTCATAACGTGAAAATATCACGTACGTTATAACGTGAAACCGTATCGCGTTATAACATAAAAATATTACGTCCTCTCCCTTCAGGGTATACAAATTTATATTTTATATTAAGAAATATTTTATAATACAATAAGTACACTTCAATTGCTAATTTACAATTTAATTACACTTCGGTATGGACGGTTTTATTTCTAAAAGATACAAAACGTGACATAGATAATGTTTGTTTTGTAACTGTCGGAGTAACAACGCAAAATGAATGCCGACAGTGCATTTTACTTTTCATTTAAAATAAAACGCAGGGTTGCCAACTCTGGTCAGCTATTGCTGGAGTGAGATATTCCATTTGAAATAAGACTGCATACACATGCATGCACATGTATGTAAGTTATTTTTTTACCTTGTAAATAACCTGTATGGTTCGCAAACTACCCCAACGCTTTTGATGCAGTTAATTTTAGGTTTATAAGGGAATAATATAGATTTGCCGTAAAATTTCTTGCGTGAGCGTCTGGCTACCCTGAAAACGTATATTTTTTAAACGTTTAAATGTTTTTCAGTTGATTAGTAGAAAAATAACATTATACAATTGTTAAATAAGGTAAACTTTGGCGAACATGAAGTCACCAATAAATGATGTCTATTTATCCAACATTTTACAAAAAATCATACTTTAGCTGTACGATTTAGGGAGTTAGCAGCCCCTCTGTTAGGCACATTACGGCTTTTTGGTTGCGGGCGTCAGATTCGCTGCTGTTATTAACGCCAATGGCACATTAGCGCAGACAAAGGGCTGCAAACGCCGAACTACGTCTTGCTTGGAGGTTAATTAAAGGAGGTTCGCTGGTATTGGAAACGGGTGGTTCTAGGTTAACTGAGTAGTTGTGCCTTTTACTAGGCACTTTACATGAAGGTTGCGGAGCATATATATGCTGATTTAGTGAATATGTTTTGCTTTGCTTTTTAACTTAATTTAAAATGCTCTGTTTTTTTAATAAACAGGCTGTCGTATAATTAGACTGTAGACTACTCCCGGTGATACCAGTATAGTGCTAATCCATATCGTATCGCATAATCACACCGGTAATAACTATAAGACACCGCCCACCCCATATGACCGGCATTTTCCACCACACAGAATCTGTTGCGTGACAAGCGCAGCATGACCAGTGGGGAGCGGAAATATTGTCACAGACAGGCTGATGCAGTCAGACATGGGGCATGGAGCGGAAATGATCGCTCTCTGTATCAAAGCCAACCCATATGGGGGGTGGGTCATGTAAAGGTTGGAGGCAGAAAGTAGCTGTGGCCCACTTTCCTTTGAGGCTCTTCCCCCTTTTTCCTTGCTAGAGATCTTTTTTTTCCCGGGGTATCCCCACCCCCCTAATGAATTTACTTATTATTTGTTTAGTTATTGTATTTGGCAGACGTCAAACCCGAAGCAAGTAAGCTGCAGTCTTTATTTTTCAGATGAAGTTCTATGAACCTTCTAGAACTGTCTGGGCGAATAAACAACAATTATGGAAATAACTGCCACAACAAAGCTTGCAGGCAGATGTGTCAGGAGCAATGCTTTCGTAACACAACATGGAAGCATAGTTATGGTAAGACACCCCCCTCCCGCTGAGAAAAAAAAAAAAGTGTGAGCTGATGGCTGACATCCACAGGCTGTCAGGGAGGGGCGCTAGAGCCTCCCTGGGGGAGATGCTGGCACGGCACGCTGACGATAGCTGGGGAGGAGACCCCACCCCTCATTTTCACACAGCTTACTTCAGGTAGACAGAAGCTTCTCACGCCAGGGCCCCAAACATCTTAGATGCTGTTATGAAACAAGCACCAAGTCTATTTGTATTTTTCATCGGCTCCTAATAGATGGTAAAATGGCAATAACACCTCCAAGGTTATAATTAGTTCACTGGGAAAAAATGATTACAAACAGACAGAAGAGCAAGGAATATAAATGTAGGAATATAATCCTACATTTTAGAAGGTTTTTGTTCAAGCTGAGCTGTGTATGTGGGAGCGGGGGTGGGGGTCCATTATCTGAGCCGTGGGGGAGCACAGCAGCTCAAGGCACCCAGCCAAAGAAATTATGGTCCAAACTGAACGAATTTCACCTCTCGGCGCTGCCTTCATTAGCTGTTTTAACAAGAGCTGGCAAAACCTGTACCTTTTTTATTGCATTTTTTCCCCTCTCTCTCACCACCCCCCACCCCCCCCCAGTTCTGTCCGGCCGCACATGGGACCAGGCTGTAGAACCACTGAACATAAAAACCTGCCCGGAAGACTCCATAATAAATACCACACTCTGTAAAAACACATGTCCCTTCGTAAATTAGCACTACGGCGGTAGATGTATAGGACTCAGTCGCCCTTCCCTGCTGTGATGTTTAAATATTACGTTTTATTACTCAGCTATGGGTTTTATACCAAACACACAGAAATATATATTTTTTATTTCATACAGCAGGACATAGCAGAGGAATGGGGGTTAAGCACCTTGTTTATTGGTAATCTTCAGGTCGCAGGTTTTAGTCCTGAATCACTATATGGTATAATGTCCAGGGCAGACCACTTGAGAGTTCTTTACATTGACACATGCCTTTTTTGATAACAACCCTTTATGTCCAGGTATCACCATTATACCCTTCTATTCCTGCAAACTTACAGTGGATCAAAAGTTCTCTCGTCCCTCCGGCAGAGGTGGGGGCCGGGGGGGGGCCCAGCTCACCGTGACGAGCGAGGCTTGCTGTCAAGGCTGTGGAAGCGCAATGATAAAAGACTGCATCCACATGACATAAGTGAGAGCGGCCGTGCTGTCCGGGGTCAGTACTCACATGCGCTTGCTGCTTAATGGACCGTCCCCCCCGGTACTGTGACATAAAGGAGACGGGGGGGGACTCTGTCCCATCAACATGTTCCCAAGAAGGTTTGTGAGCTGAACCATAGTTGATCTTTTTTTTATTATTATTTTTAATTTTATTTCCTGGTGTTGCCTTGATTTCGCACACTGTCCGTGTTTCAGCTAGTGGCATCTCCCCCAACACTTCATTTACTGCCAATATACACCTAGAACTAACGAAAATGAAATAAGCGTTTTACTGTTTGGTCCAATAAGTGGAGGTGTTTTCATTTGCTCTTTGGCTGCACTTTGATGTTTCAGTGTCTTGTCTTTAGTATAGTACAGGCCAGTCCTAGGTGTGAGTAATGAACCATCCTTACATCATCCATCCATCTTCCATACCAGCACAAGGTCAGGGGCACAAAGCAGGGGATAGCAGAGTTTTGAAGTATGTGTAGACAATAAACCCAACCCTCCTTCCACACCCCCTGGGTCTGTCTCATCCTGTTAGGCTACATCTCCCTGCAAGCCCCGAGATTTTTTTCGGGCTCCACCCACGGTCAAGCAGGGCACATCACTGCATGTGACTGCAAGAACAATAGGAGCGACACATCTCATTTAATGAGATGCCACCAACTCAAGGAGACGTTCTCCAAACATGACCACCCTCCTGCCCCCTGCTACCTTCCACTGGTTCTTCCATCCAGCCTACAACCAGATGTCAGATTAAGGTCTTCTTGGTAGACAGCTTAACCCGGGTAGAACGTCAGCAGCAATCCAGCAAAATGCACAAAATGTCCTATTAGTAAGGCCCATTTCCAGAGTGTTCCAGGTACAGGACCAGCGCGGAAACCAGGTTTTCATCACCCCAAAGGAGCCGGGGAGGTTCAACACAGTTGTATGGTGTGCCTATAATTAATTAATGTCCAATTAATCACATTAAGGACTTCAAAGACAAACCTTCAAGGGTGAACCAGTATGGATCGCAGTACTGCTGATGCTGGGTTCCCGATTGATACACCTGAGAGTATAACACAAAGCACACGGCAGCTTCTTTCATCTGGAAAAATAACCTTCTGCCAGTGTTATTCATGGGCAGCTCGCAGTGAAGGCCGTCTGCGTAACCTCAGCACTGACAGTTAGCGGCAGCGCTATGCATGTTAATCGGGAATGAGACCAACCAGGACACAGTGACTTTCAAGATGCACTGCAGTGTCACTGCAATACTGCTACTATTCGTTCCCGTCTCGTCACATACATGTATGTAAAATGTCGTATTTTTATAAAAGCGAATGCAATCTGGTAGCTCAGTGACTATAACTGCAGCAGCCTAACCCCTGCAGGTTGTGGGTTTGATTCTCACCCCCAGCTGACTGAGCACTCCAGTTTCCTCCCGTAGTGCAGAAGCATGCAGTTCGGTGAATTAGTGTCTCCAAATTGCCCGTATGTGAGTCTGCATTGCAATGGCGTGGCAAGGTAACCCCAGCCTTCTGCCCTGTGTTTCCAGAGAGAGGCTCCAGAAACATTGTGACCCACTGATGTTCCTAATAAAATAGTGGTTATGGGCACAGCCTTGAAGTAAATATATACACACACATACACACAGGTTTGTAATTATATCTTTGGGGGACTCTCCATTCATTTCTATGGGTATAATCCTAATCCTAACACGAAGACCTTAACCACTACCCAGTCCTAACCTTAACTATAAGTAACCAAACAAAATACTGGACTTTCGGCAGCTTTAGTTTTTTGATTGCGTTCACAGATCTTTGTGAGGACCTGATGTCCCCACAATGTCATATAAACATAATCCACACACACCCGCACATTAGCCGAGTGATTACAGTATGTTGGCAGGGGGCAGAAGATACACTGACCTGGAGTCTGATCTTTGCAGTCGGACACCAGCTATACTTACTGCTGATACCCTGAACCGCCCAGACCTACATACTCTGCCTGCCCCAGAGAGACATGATGGAATTGGGCCCCTCCATGTTTCAAAGAGGATGCAGCAGCGCTTCACCGCCATCGAGCCAGAGCACTGCCACGGTTTTTCACGTTTTTTACGTCAGACGTAAATTCTTATGTCAATAAGGCAGACCTGTTTGTTTCTTAGCATTTGCTAATTATAGTGAGCTGTGTGCTTAAATGAAAAATAGGCAGGGGGGGGACTTACACAGAATGGCCTCTGTCTCAGATGAGGCAGTGCGAGTGGAAAGCACCCGCCCCACTCCACCCCCCATCTGAAATCATATACTGACTCATAAAGCAGTTTTCTTTACAGGCCATATATAATGCGAGTCTCTCTGGACGGGAGGGATTGACTCACGAATGGATGGACCCGCCTTGGCACATTTCACAACGATCTCTCAAAAGCGGCCAGGGCGGCGTTTTTCACGCCGCTTTCACCCGGGTCGGACCGGGTCTCCAGGCTGCCGTGCCCCCACAGCTGGGTTCCTGCTCAGCAGAACACGTGCATGGACACAGTGTCGACAGAACCTGAGCGAGTTAACAAACCTGCAAAGCTCGTATTATAGCGGGCTGAACGATCTAATTAACAAGAATGCCGACCTCTTCCTCGACAATTAACCGGTCTGCATAAATTACAAGGGAGGCCATCCACTAATCAGTGTAATGAATCAATCTGATAATGCATTCCTCTCAGCCACAGATCACCCTCTCCCTCTTGGGCTTGCTTAGCCTCCCCCTCACCACCCCGGGATATATCCCTGTGCCAAGCTGACGTGTTGCTAGGGCCATTTTTGGGGGTTTCCCCCCCCCCACAAAGAAAAATGATTTTAATTAAAATCAGACCCCCCTATTAAAGGCTTAGCCTCTTTTCATAATTCAGTTAGGAAAACATTGCAGCTTGCCCCTGAAGAACTAGCTTGCTTCCAACCTGAGAATTCTGCATGGGAGGTCCCATCTCACAGGTGTTAAGTGTGAGCAATTCGATTGTTGTATAAATGTGAGAGAGATTACACAAGAAGCCGTTAATATTAGCCTCAAGATGGCTTTCTTATGTCACCGTGAAGGTAATGTAATTTCCATAATGAGCGGACATAATAACATATTGTAACTCTTGGATTAAGATTTCTATTAAGATACTTTCCGTGATAAGCTTTGTTATAGGAGGTATACAATGTGGCATCATTAAAAACTCATTAATAACAAATTGACATGCAATCTCTCAGGAAAAATGGCACAATTAAATCTAAGTAATAATCATGTTATTAAACAAATTAATCTTGTTAATCCATGTTAAAAATCCATGCATTCATACACCTTGCAACCAATTACATGTCACAGGGTTACAGCGAGACGGCAGCCTATCAGGGCAGAGGTTCTGAAATGTTTTGATCAAAGGTCTGTATCAGATTTTTGTTCAAAGTCAGAGGTCCAGATTTCCAATAACAAAACAGCATTTCATGAACTTCGATGATTTAACAGTAACTTTAGACATTAATATATAACAAAAATGGGAACTTTTAAACATTTGCTGATTGTTTCCACTCTCTGATGGGAGGGGGAGTTATGTGTGCGTGCAGTTTGGTGGTTCTACGTTCCATTTTTTGTACTTCAACCACGTTAAGTCTTTTTACATTAACCATATTGATTCATAAGGTGCATTATTGGCTGGATATGAATTAACTTGATGTTCGGTCCGCATCCAACACTGTGGATAGGGTGCTGGTCCATTACTAGATGCACAGGTGCACCATGGGAAACTTAGACATGACAATTCTCATAACTGCACTGGAAGGCAGCAGGCCAGCCTGGTGGGCGACCCAGCGAACCTCCACGCCACCCGATGCTGAAAATGATGACGTAGGAAGTAGCACTACGGCCTCACAGTTCCGGCACTGTGGCTTTAACTGCACATGCCTGTGGTCCAACGAAAGTTATTTGCTGATGGTGTTTCTAAAACTCTGTGTTCATGAGTTTGTGTGTGAGCATTTCCTGAAACATACTGGCATCCCGTCCCAGAAATCCCCTGCATTGAGCCCTGTGTCTACCTGTTAATAATAAGTGGTTATAGAACAGAAGAGATGCCTTTTTCTTCATCTTCTTCATTAATGTTGTCTAATGAACAATTCTACAGCTGCAAACCAAGCCACATCTTAAAACACCCCCCCTACTAGTTCAAGAGAAACTGAGTGTAAAAGTGTCCACATCAGCTACTGCTTTTCAAGGCACAGAAGGGACAGCGATCTGTGATGAGCACCCACACAATGCGAGCAGATAAGAAGGAACAGCAAAGGCCCAGCTAGGATGCTGAGATAATCTCAGATCACAGTCTGCATTAGATACTATCTGTTTTATTTGTTTTGCTCAATTTACCCAATAGCAGGATACATAACTGAATGTACCTTAAAGAATAAATGCTTAAAGGCTACGTTAATAATCTTTCCCATAATGCTCTACATTTTTTCTGCAGCATTATGCATCGATGCCAGGTGGACGAGCTCACGGCTGACGAAACGCGCACCGGATCTGGAGTTTTAACCTGTAGTCTGGCTGACATCAGGCTCTGAAGTTGGCAAGTCTGTGTTGTCTGTAAGGTCTCCCTGACAGCTCTATGCCTTGCAAAATAATGCCTGTGTCTTTTTTCAGTGGGAAGAAAATAGTTATCTAAAAAAAAGAGTCAAAATCAATGGCCTGTCAACATGGTGGTTTTGGAAACTTGTTTTGGAAACTCCTGCTGAAAAATTTATCAAGGACACCAAAATAAAGGGAATAGAGTCTCTGTGTTCACTTTAAAAGCTGAGCTGGTTTTCTGGGTGTATAACATTTGTATATATATATGTAAAAAAACAATGAAACTTTCATCATAGATTGCATCGATCCCATTAACTGCATGGGGTCTGAATGCCCCCAAAGGAGAATAAGAGAATGAGAGAATAACTGTATCTGTTTATTTAGTCACTGTGAGGTTGCACTGGAGAAGCAGCTTTGGAGGATGGGTGCATGCACATCTGTTTATTTTGTGTAAAATAATAATGGTTTTGGCTGGAAAACTCTGCAAACACAGCAGCAGCACTATGCAAAGTATTGCTACTTAGCCTTTGCTGGTCGAGCGTGACTTCACAGAAGTGGCGTGTCAGAGGGCGACTGGCCCTCGCTGATAACGAGGCCGTGAGAAAGCAAGGGGCAGAAATGTCAGCCGCATCTGGCTCTGCCTCGGCCGTCGCACCCAAGTATTTTGTTTTTGGTTCGGATCGCGTTGTATATCTGTCAGGACGTACTGCTCCCTTGAAAGATTAATGTGGCCGCAGTGCCTTAGGCCGGCTCCTCTTATCGGTCCGTCGGCCCGGAGGATCCGCGAGGTCTTAGATAGAAAGCAAACAGGTTCAGCAGAGCTGGCAGCCCACAGAGGCCCAGATACAGGGAGTGTCTCCAGACTCACAGCCATCCACATCCTACACAACCTTTACAGTATATGTCCATACAGACTTTGCTCGTTTAGTGCCTGCAGACGCAGCCAGAATCTCCAGTCACTGAAGTCACATACAAGCAGCCGTGTTTTTTGTTTTTACTTTGTGATGTCTTTATTAGTACAGTGGTACCTCGGTTCTCGAACTCACTAGAACTCAAATGTGTTGAAAGTCGAACAAACCAGTTTGACCTAGAACTCGATCTGAATATCAGAAGTCGAACCGTGAACACTGACCTAATA
>JABJVO010000126.1:19827824-19843039 GCA_026770805.1 Boulengeromyrus knoepffleri
CCTGTTTTCCCATATTGAAAAGAAAAAAACGAATAATTTACACCTAAAAGAAATAAAATGAATAGAAAAGAAAAAAACCGAAACCGCGCCCCCCCCCCCCCCACAAAAAAAAAAAAATGAAATCAATGCAAGATTCCAAAACAGCTTAAGATTTAATGTTCATTAAAAGTTTTTATATTCATTATTCCATCCATCTATCCATCCATACATCTACAAATCTTCCCACAGCTTCTGCTGATTAGGAGGTGACATAATGGTGATACTTTTTGAAAATACCCTTTTTCTTACCCAGCGTTTGCTCCATGTAACCTGTTCTTATGAAATGGTGTGCATTAAATTAGCCTGCAGGCACTCGTTTACATCAGTGGTGGGCTTTTGTGTGCAGCTCCTGCCCTGATTTCCCTTTATACTACAAACATATACTACAAATTTCACACTGTAAAGTTTATCTTCACAGAACTTTTAGAACATTACACCCCATGGGCAACAACTCTTTTTTTTCCTCTCTCTTTCTCTTCCTGAACAGAAATTGTGTTTTTAAAATCACTGTGACGTAAAGAAAAAATTCAATACTTTTATGTCTTTATGGCAAAACCTGTGTTGTTTCAATATTAATTCTTGTCCACAACCACTTATGCAGGACAAAGTGAGACTGGGGGGGCACAAGGCTGGGGACACCATGAACAGGACGACTCCACATACAATCACACACTATGGGGGATTTCAAATAGGTCAACTTACCAACCTGTGACAGGAAGCCAGCACAACACGAGGGGAACATGAAGCCATAGAGCAGGGACACAGACAGAGGCACCATACCTATTTTTATATCTTTTAAATTAAAATTCGAGCATAAACTGTGATGCCTTGCTGAAGGGTTGAAGAAATTGGGAAGTTCAGACCGGATCCGACATGAATGAGGGGGAAGGGGTTTTCATCCCTGACTTCTGCTGAGTGCGGCATAACAGATAGGCCCTATTCATGGCCTTTTACTGTCTGAGCTTGTAGGGTAACATATGCCACGAATTCAGGTGAAATTCACTGCTCTCCTCTGTCAGGCGGAGCGGCGGAAGCTTTGGCCTTCAGGGGTATACGACTGAATGAGCTAAATGTTCGTGGCCTGCTGAGATAATTATTGTAGTGGTTGGCTTTTGCAGAACGGGGGCGACGTGTAGTTGACATGGGAGAACTGGAGCAGTTACAAGGCTTGGTTTACGATTGATGGACACGTCCCTAAAAAGGAAAAGGAGAGAAAATAAAAGCATAAAGAAATTTGAAAAATAAAGCAGAGGAGCCGAAAAAAAGAGAAGGGCCCCCTGAAGCAGCGCCCCCCTGAGTTTGGGAGGGTAATGTGTGTCCTTCTAGAGCAGGGGTGTCAAACTCCAGTCCTGGGGGGCCGGAGCCCTGTGTAGCTTAGTTCTTTCAGTGTTCCACCGCAAATGATTCAGCTCAAGAGCTGTGTGGTAATTAGCACAAGAAGTTTAATCAGGTGTGTTAAAACGAGGGGAAACCCAAAAATGTGCAGGACTCTGGCCCTCCAGGACTGGAGTCTGACACCTGTGTTCTAGAGGAACATCAAGTTACACGCGGCCGACCTATGCAGCAGTACAGACCCACAGAGAGCCGCACCCCTGTACTTTGGCCCACACAAGGCGACTGAGGGTAGAAATGACACAACAGGAGAAGCCCTGAACCAATAAATAAACATATGCTAATCAGTAATAGCCTAACACATTAACTTGCGTAATAAATATTCATGGTCTCACAGTGGCAAAGGCCCAAAACCTATTAGCAACATCAGAGGAATTCAGAGGATTACATTGTCATTTCTTTTCAATAGAGGTCTGAGGATTTGTGGGTTTACAGCGTGTTGACTTGCTCATTTCCTTCTGAATGACTGTCTGTCTTAGTTTTGGAGATTCTGCAGGTGGAAAACTGCAAAGCATTCCACCCATGACAATCTTTCACATAAAACAAACCAATAATGCCCTGAATGTGTTTACTCAGCAGGTTTAATTTTGAAGTTTTCATGCATTTGTTGCCACTCTGTTACTATTTTATGACTTGGAACCGACGATTATTTCCTATATACCTCTGCACACATACAGTATTGTACAAGAGTCTTAGGTAGTCAAAGAAAATAATATTTTACACACATAATAATATGATATTATGTGTGTAAAAGTGTGTTAGCTTAACCATTTCGAAACCTCTGCTAAAATCACTCCAGTATTTGCATCAAACATCCAGTATAGCCGTGTATTTTTCTGACACGAGCACTATCACACCTCGCATAGCTAATCAACACCCTGCGGGCTTTTAAAACTAATTTAATCAATTAGCTAAGTGAGTTGGTGGTGAAATATAAGAAATACATGGATTGGCTGAGGTGCCCCTGAGGAGAGGTTGGGGAAATGAAGTGGTGTTCATCTCGCCATCCAAGAGGACATCAGTAACTTTTTGGAGAGCTGAGGAAATCCTTGTTAGTTTTTATTGTGCTACTTTTAATTCATCTGTTTAAGCATTGAACTGCCTAAGATTTTTTGCACAGCACTGTATTTCCAATGGTTTCATCCACTGTTATCCGCCCGTCGTTCATAGCACTCATCCAGAAAAGGGCTGCCTTGACCCTGAATCTATTCCATGCAGCCTGGACCAGAGAGCAGTCCATTGCAGGGTGCACACACAAATTTAGGCAATTTTGAGAGTCAGCTTCACCCAAATGCATGTTTTTGGCCGACAGGGGGAAACAAGATAATTGTATAAAGAGAGAACTTTTAAACCCCAAAACACAGTAACAACAAACACACGGATTGTTCCTCTGTTGGTCTTTTGTCAACAAAATGAAAAGAACAAACAAAAGGTTTCTCTAAGTTCTGGGCTTCAAAGCAAAGTCGAAGGTTTTCATCGCTTTTTGGTGGTGGGTGTAGGTCAGGAAACGCCTGATAACCACATTTTACTCTGGTAAGTGGTTTCTGGTCATGACATTCCTGGTCCATGTGTATTTTTTTGTTTGTACCAGTAATTGCGGTATTGCCTAACAGCACACGTAATTAAAGCTTTTCTAGAATTCATAAGAAAGTCGCAAATTTCCTGTAAATCTCCACAAATCTTCCTTTCTTGTCTAATCTTCGTCTATGTGGCAGATGAGAAAAGAACGAGTAGCCAGATGTGGGTATATATTCTCAAACCATAGCCCTACTGAAAATAACATGGATAGCAGGATGTAATTTACCAGTCGGGGACCTTAGGTGATGGACACCACACAGGTTTCTAATGAGTCAGCCAGGTGCCGCATGAATGATCACATTCCCAGGGCCGAATATGCATGTTCGTCAGATGAGACTTTACTTGCCCATCTAGCCAACTGAAATCCCATCCAAACAGGAATCAAAATTCAGGCAAGTAGAGGAAACCATCCAGTGTAGCAATACGCTAAATTCCATATGGAAACAAACTTAGTAAGACTGTGTCTTAGCCTTTGGAAAAGGTCAATTTTAGAGATTTTTTCAGATTTAGGCAGTGATGAGTCCATTCCAATGTTCTGGCACCTGCACCTCACACACATCTCAGAGCTTTAATACGAAGCAAAACTTATTTTACACTTTATAAGACACAGGGAGGGTGCAAATGTTCTGAATGGAGTGAAATCAGGTGACAAGACCAGTTGTATTTTTCCCCATCTTTGCTGCAGTGAAAACAGCTGTCCTTCCCATTACTTTCTCTCCCCCCAGTTTGTATCAAACCCCCAATAAAGGCCCTGTTTCAACCTCCCAGCCCAGCGCAGTGGGGCCGTTCGCTGTTCGGATGGAATCAAGATCTGCACGCTATTACAAATCCAACACTGCACATTCTTAGTAAAACTGACTTTCTTCCATCCAGTAAAGCACTTATCCTCATTTCCAGATCCTGTCAAATTCAAGTGTTTGAAGATAAACTAGAAGCAAATCAATCCAACCATCCATCCATCCATCCATCCAATGTCTAGGAGGCCTGGAACCTATATCTGGCAGCACAGGGCACAAATCTAGTGTACACCCCAGATGAAATGCCATTATTTTGGCTGGGACAAAACTCACAATGCAGCTCAAGCAGTTTGAATAATAATAAATAATAATAAAATAATAATGCAAGTTTCATGGCCTGCTCACCACGTCTGCCTGACCCTCCTGTCTCTTGCCGCATGTGGCTCTGATGGGCCACACCTGCCCTGCATTAGTCTATGTATTTAAGTACCTGATTGTCTTGTCATCACTAGGCATTGAAGGCACTGAAGTCACCCACCTCGCTCCCTCCATCCTGCTTTGATCCCTCATGATCCCGTTTATTTCCAGTTCATTTCTTTGAGTTAAATAAAACCCCTTTTGTTTCACCACAACACCTGCCCCTGAGTTCTTTGTCTCACATGTCATGACAGCAAGTCACACAGGTGAACGACAGATAAACAGAGAAAGACAGTGAGTCACTGCTGTTAACTCAAGAAAATTAAATGCCATTTAGTGAGGATAAAAGAGAAAGAGAGCAGAGTTAGCAACTATGGAAGGAAGGTGTCATCCCTCCTCCTCCACATCTCTCCACAAGATACAGTCTATCCTTTTCGTGATGATCCACACTTTTCTTCTAAAAGTCAAACTTTCCCAGTCGATTTCTGTTTTAGAGGACACTCAAGATCACAGTGCGTGATGCAGAATGCCTGCAATCCTTCTTCATTTGTTAGCAGCAGATACATCGCCAGCCTTGGTCTGCAAGAACCAGTGGGGACCCAGAGCAGCCTATCCTGATGTGAAACTGAAAGCCTGACAGTCGTGCGTCTCTCGGAACACTGATAATGGGTCTATGGCTGCTGCATGTTCATGTATGTGTTTGTGTTCACATGTGCATATGCTAATGTGCATGTGTGCTCACCTGTGTGTGCTCACGTGTGTCCACATGTGCATGTACACACATGTGCATGAGCTCACATGTGTGTGTGTTCACATGTATGCATGTGTTGTGCAGGTCGTGCAGGTAAATGTAGGTAGAGGTGGAGTTCGGGACGTAACAGCTTGTGTGTGTCTGCAGTTCTTCCCGTCCTTGAGAGACAGTGACCATGGCAGAGGGGGGCAGCACGGCTATCCTGGGGAGTGTCAGGCGTGTTACAGGGGGCAGCACAGCTATCCTGGGGACTGTCAGGCGGGTTACAGGGGGGCAGCACGGCTATCCTGGGGACTGTCAGGCGGGTTACAGGGGGCAGCACAGCTATCCTGGGGACTGTCATGCGGGTTACAGGGGGCAGCACGGCTATCCTGGGGACTGTCAGGCGGGTTACAGGGGGCAGCACGGCTATCCTGGGGACTGTCAGGCGGGTTACAGGGGGCAGCACGGCTATCCTGGGGTCTGTCAGGCGGGTTACAGGGGGGCAGCACGGCTATCCTGGGGACCGTCAGGGGGGTTACAGGGGGGCAGCACGGCTATCCTGGGGTCTGTCAGGCGGGTTACAGGGGGCAGCACGGCTATCCTGGGGACCGTCAGGCAGGTTACAGGGGGCAGCACGGCTATCCTGGGGACTGTCAGGCGGGTTACAGGGGGCAGCACAGCTATCCTGGGGAGTGTCAGGCGGGTTACAGGGGGCAGCACGGCTATCCTGGGGACTGTCAGGCGGGTCCCATTGTTTGCTAGATTGTTTTGTTTGTTCACTCCACTTGTCCTTCATTCCAAAGTACAATCCACTCTCGCCCCCAGTAACCCTAGATGCCTGCTCGGCTCCCAGTTACAACTTATTCCCCAAACCGACAGGTTCTCAAGCTGTTTGATCAATGGTTGATCAAGACTGATTAATCCACATCAGTTTTCTGTTCAATGTCAGAGGTCCGGAACAATTTTCAATAACAAAAGCATTTCATGAACTGTAATGAATTATCAGTAAGCTTTGATGAGACATCAAAATATAACAATAAAGGGAAGTTTATGTAAAGACTGTTTGGGGGGGGGGGGGTTATGTGTGTGCGCGAAGTTTGGTGGTTCGACATCATATTTTTGTACCACGTTAAGCCTTTTGACATTAATCACATTGAGGTTTATTATCAGCGCATGAGGTGCATTATCAGCTGGGTCCAGGTTGACCCGCGGTTCAGTCCACATCCGGACCGTACTCAAGCCCTGCCTTAACCCTTCCTCCAAATCTTGTGTTTTCTGTGCTTCTCCTCTCTGCCATGTGGATCCCACCCCAACCCAGGCCCCGCAAAGCCAGTTGAATTCCTGCTTCATATTCCTGTCACATGATTCTGTCCCTTGTCATTACCAGATCCATGTGCCTATTATGTTTGAACTGAAGTGACTTTATCTATTTGTTTGAGGGGGGGGGTCTTTGAGCTTTGGTTCTTTCCATATAAATATGCATGTGTTGTGCATTGAACGCCTCGCGGGTCAACAAGTTGTTTTAGCTGAATGCGTTCACTAAGTGGGATTGCCGCTGTGTGTGTGGTGCTGATGATAAGACCCTGTGACTCATGGGTTTAAAGGCCCCCCTCCGGGTTCTCAACAATGGTTTGTCCCATCATTGGAGCTGGTGATTCATTACGGGATGATGCCTCCGCTGCTGAGGCTGCCGTTAAGCCCCTCCCCCTAGCCCGAGCGATCCCGCTAAGTCGGCGGATCACGTGTCCCAGGCGGCAGATCCGTCAGGGAGGAAAAGCGGGAGAGAGGAACCCCTGACACCAAGCGAGAGTCAAGCAACGCCGGCGAGAGAAGGGAGCACTTGTCGGTTTTCATTTATTTTTCATTCCCCCAGACCAGGAGCACTCGAGTGCCGCCTCCCCCATCTGTCGCCATACTTGGGGGAGAATCCTTCAGGGAAATCCAAGCTTTCAAGCGGCAGAGAAAACGCTGCGGAATCAACCATTCGGGGGTGAAGATAAAGACATGAAAACACACACAAACAAACAAACAATGTGATATGTCGCTCATTATGTGTCATTCAGAACACAGTGACATATTTGGCATGAGAATCAAGGCTGAAGTGTCATGATGGCAAAAAGGAAATTAATTAATTATAAGTTAATTAAGGTTATAGTGGTGCAAATTCCTATTTACCCATGATGTATGGAACGAAATAACACAAAACAAAAGAATCCGCTTTGGTGTATCCTGAGAATTTGCACTTTTTACCCAGTGTGAGGGAAATCCATGGCATTCCTCAGTGAGTTTATAGTCTGTGTATTAAGGGACCCTTTGAATATAATGTAATATGAAGTGAATTACATACTTACTTTCATAATGCCTTCATAATGCATTCATAGAACATTCGTAAGCAGCATGTTAGTACACCTTAACACCCTAACATACATTAACAGCTTTAATATACATTTATAAGAAACAGTGTATAATAGCAACAAACATAATTGTATATTAATGGAAATTAAAGCCGTTAAGGTATCTTAGGATGTTAAGGTATACTTAGATGATGCTTGTGAATGTTCCCTGAATGCATGATGAAGGTGACCTGAATGTTCTATAAATACATTATATGGGCATTATGAAGATGCAGTTAAAGTACTGATTTTCTAACTCAAATGCTGAACATAGACTTTAGGGTAAGAGGACAGCTGCACTCCAGGAATTGGCTGCAAAAAGCTTTAAAATATATATGATATGAAAATAGATACGGAAATAAGTTCAATGGCCTACATTTGCATTACCTTGCCTATTAATTCCACTGCAAGTTCTGAGAAGTTGATGGTCTTGCTTTTGCTCCAAAAATGTTGAAAATTTCATGCTGAATTTCATGCTGAAATTTTCAACCATGTCGTGAATTTAAAGAAAAGGATTTTCTCCCTCTGTCCTTATAGCACGTCAGTTTGGGGGTGGCTCTAATGACCACAGCTGCAAACATGTAACACCAGTCCCAGCCGGAGACCAAACAGATAGGGAGTATCGGAGCTTCAGTCCTACCTCTGCTCACGCCACTTGCCGTGCCGCTAACCCGCCGTTTCTGGTGCTTAGTAACTGACATTTATTGCCGTATGCTCAATCAGACGTGCGTGGGCCGCCTGCAAGGTCTCCTTCTGTAAACCTATCAAGCACGAGCTCGCTACCCCATTCAGTCTGATTGAAATACATGAGAATGCCATTTAGGAACCTGACATAGATGAATAAAGCATAGACCACCCCCATGAATTATTTATCAAGTTCTCAATGCCAGTCCTGAGGCCCTGGTCATTCATGCCGATCTTCATCCTGTATACAGAGGTGTAACATTCGAAAGATCTATCCATCTATCTATCTATAAATCTATCTATCTATGTCTGTCTGTCTATCTATCTATCTATCTATATCTATATGTCTATTGTCTATCTATTTATCTATAAATCTATCTATATCTATCTATCTATCTATCTATCTATCTAATCTGCTTCCAATATGCCCTACATGTACCTATACCTTAGTAATACCTTAATAATTCCTTGAGTCATTTATCCTTGTCTGTACACATGGTGCTATTTTCAATGTAAAATTACAGCAGAAAACCTGTGACAGCCATGTTTTTGAAGTACGCTTTATATAATTATATAAAGTTATGGGCATCGTGATGTGTTCTGGAAATACTGTCATTGGGTTACTGGAAAAATATCATTATCATGAAATTAACAAGCAATGTTTGTATTTTCTAAGGCTCTGGCTAAAACAACTTTCTTTTTCAAGTAATTCAGCCTTAATTATCCTTTGTTAAATGTTTTGACTTGATATAAAGCCAAAGAAAGTTAAAGCAAGACCAGTAGTTACAGATCAGCAGCCGAAGGGGGCAGTAGAGAGCGCCGTGCCACAGAATGTTCCCCTTGATTGTGGAGGGAGGAGCGTGTGCGATACACAAGTAAACAGGGCACCAGATATGTGTCCCTGAACTGACTTTGATACTCTGACTACTGGAGAGGTGACACAAGACAAACTGATATATACTGTAAATCACTGACAAATACACTCAAGTGGAACGAATCAGTACTGATAAGCACAGTCACCTGACTGAAACCACCGAGAAGGGAAAAGTACCTCATTTTGTCCATTCATCATTCATCCATATTTTCCAACGGCTTATCTTGTGTGAGGTCATTGGGGGGGGGGGGGGATTTAGAGAAAGAAGCTGAGTCACATGACACCAACTTTTTATGAATAACCCCTTTGTTAGCTAGCTGGTTCCACTCCTTTTCACTGGTGGGCTGCTCACTTTGCCAGTAGACTTTCAAGCCAATACTTCTTTATTAGCAGCGATAAGACCACACAAGCTCTGCTCTCGTCTGTAACCCCCATATCAGCAGTTTCCATAATGAAGTTGCATATCTATTAGCATTCATTCATTCGTGATTAAAAAACAACTGTGAGTACTTTTTTTTGCCAGAGAAGAAAGCCCTGGAGTTATTTGAGTGTTTAAATTAATGGCGGTGGTCACCTTCAGGTGTGGAATGAACCGTGAGCTTGTGTGGGAACAGCAGGGGCGGAACGGAGGGAATACAGGCAGCATGACACGCAGCGGGAATCCCCGAATGTCACGCCCGGAGGTCAGGAGTGTCCCGAGGGTGTGCGACCAAGGCCAAAGAATCTGAGGGAATCCCTGCCGGCTTGTAAACAGAACAAGGCGACACAGGTTTTAACAAAAAAGCAGCGTTTTGTTTTGTTTCATTTGTCACTTTTAGGAGGGAGGAAGATATAGGGGTTTTTCCTGGTACAAAAAACCTAGATTTGACTAGCTAGTTAACATCTTACATTTACCCATTTATCTGGTACAGGGTTGTGGGTCACCTGGGCATGATGCCAAGCACAAGGTGGGTGGGGCAGGCACATATTCACAGACTTTGGGCAATGCAGAGATACCAAGTGCCCTAACTACTAGGCCTAGCTAATGTTTCCAGACTGTGGGAGAAGCTAACGAAATGCAAAACTGCACAAACTACACAGAAGAAGCAAAGGAGAGTGCGAGCTGGATTCAAACACCCCCGTCATGCCGTCCACTGAGTCGCCGTGCCCCTATAGGTCAAGGCAGCAACATGGAATAACAGAGAGCCGCATACCAATCCTCACACCAGCTCTCCAAGGCGTCAGTCTGAGCTACTGCTGAAAAACACACGACGCAGCCACATACAAAATACCGATGAAAGGCAGACGTGGTACGAGGCCAATCGAACCGCACTGCACGCGCTCAGTGGACAAGCGGAATATCTGGCCTCACCGACACGCCGGGAAAGCCGCAATAGATCACAGTAAGTCCCACAGACAATAAATCCAGCAGTTATTCATGTATTTCAGCCCAGGGGAATGAGAGGTCTTATATAACACACGTGCACTTTCTCATTAGCTCGACCTCGCTGTGGATCTCGCGGGGGGGATGGGCAGGGTGACACAGCCTGCCATCCCAACTTATACACTTTAAGTGTGAGTGTACGGAAGAGAGGAGCATGTTGTCTGAAAGTCTGCACGCAGCGCCCCCATGTAACAAGCGGCCCAAAACACCAACACACAGAGTCTGCCTTTGAAAAGCAGGTTACCTTTGATTATTCTACCAGGCAGCATAGAGGGGAAAAACAGGGGATACAGGCGATGCAGCAGAGAGTACAAGGCAGGATATCCAGCGTGGGCTCCCCCTAAACACAGAATGGTTCAGTCCAACCCAGGCTTCTCGTATTGGACCAGAGTGGCTGGTTGGGTGAGGTATATTGGACAGATCTCAAATCAACACAGCGGGATGTGGTGTCAAGACCCAGAGGACTAGCTAGACTTTCTGGGCCCCCTGATAAAATGTCACCTTGGGGCCCCCTGACCACTTGCATAATATAATTTTATAATTTTACATATTCAAAGGCCCCTGAAAAGTGCTGAGCCCCCTGAATCTGCCAGGGTATCCATGCCCCTCTGACACCACTGTCAAGGACAGTTGTGGTACTAGAATCTAATATCCAGACCACACCATAAAACACTGGGGGGAGTCTATGAATAAAAAGCAGATTATTTAGCTGACATTGAGAGGCAGCAGCCTAAAGGTACTTATTACCTAACTGCGGGGTTAACAAAATTTTACTAAGGTGAGAAAAATGTTTATTTAAAAAACAGCCAGAGAGGCTCTTCAGGCAGAGGAAGAATGCAACTGCAGAGTTAATGAAAGCTAAAAACACCTGTGATTTATATATTTTTAAAGGTTTGTTGTTGTTGTTTTGGGCTGTTTTTATAAAAATTATGACAAAACGAATCTGGAAAAAAACTTCCTGTCCCTGCATGTCACAGTATAAATTGAAATATGAATTTCAAACATTTTTATAGCAAGCTCATCCTCATAGAACAGAGAAAAGCACAAAAACACAAAGGAGTTTAGGAGTTTATTACCACGATGGTATCATTTAAACACATTTTTGTAAATAGATAAATAACTGAGAATGAGTTTAAAGACAAATCTACAGATTTTTCGGCTGCCAATTTATGAATGAAAGAAAGGCACATGACAGAAAGGTCAGGGCAACCCGGAATGCGATAACAAGTTACTCAAATGCATCTTCTCAGACGACTGAGATGGAGCAACGCAGCAAGCATCTCAGTGCCGCCACACGAACCCTAAGAATGCTCGAGCGGTAATGAGCTGCCTTATAGCTACTAGTCTTTTTCTTTCTTTAATGGGAAAGTCGACCAACCCCCCCCCCCCCCTGCAGCAAATAAAAACTCCAGTGATTGGCAGCTGCCAGAAGACCACTAATAGGCTCCCAATGCAGTCGCTGATTAGAGGAGCAACTTCAAAGATAATATCTATAGTACAAAGATCTGATGCAGGAACAACCACCAGGGGGAGCCGTCAATGACTCCATCTGGTTCCCCGGTGGATGTGAAGAAGACCCAGGAGGCATATAACGCTACTTGGACTACAGCGATCAAAGCAGACTTATCTACGTGACAGAAAAATGTCAGTCAACCAAATGATAAGGAGTCGTCTGGCATTTAAAAGGCGGCCTCCCTACATACAGAATTCTCATTTGCAATTAACTACTGTGATGAAAGCATATCCATCTGGTCAAATGTTAGAGTCGTGTCAAGTCAGAGGCAGTGCAGCACATTAGGCATACAAGCCCGTGGCCTGACCTTAGATCATTAGAACATTGCCAATTCACATCCACATCAGAGTTGGGGCCATTCTGGAGTCCAAATCAGGATGAATTGGAGTTGGAATTTAAATCTCCCTGAAATTCAAATTTAATTCCAATTATGTTCCCCATAGTTTTTCTTTTCCAATCCCAACTCCAGTTCCATTTCCTGATCTGGATTGGAATTGATGCATTCTGGAATGGACCCAACCCTGATCCACATTCACGGGAGTCGTGAGCGGCTCCGTAGGTAACATTACAGCGTACACCTTCAGAGTTGTAGGTACAATTTCCTGCCCAGGCTCTTTGTGTATGTATGTGGATGTTGTATTTATGATGTCCCCAAAGTGCAGTCCTCTGCCCCATGCTCTGTGCATCATGGGATAGATTCCAGGCTCACCACAAGCCTATACTGGATAAGCAATAATGACATGCATTTAACAGACAGCTTTGTCCAAAGCGACGTACAAGAGAAGGTCAGAGAGCAGAGTCCAATGTCCCCGGAGCAATTGGGGTTAAGGGCTTTGTTTAATGGCCCAATGGTGGAATCATTCTGCCATCGACGGGATTTGAACTGATGACATTCCAATCATGGGCATAGAGCCACACACTGCCCCCTAGTGACACAGTCATGCATATGTACATACCTTCTGCTATGGATGCTGTTAAGCTATACTTAGACAAAAATGTGCAAGATATAAGGCCCATTGACCAACAGTCTTCTTGACAAAAATGGCTCTCCAAATCATGTGCCTGTTTGTGTTTGTTTGTTTAGCAGGCCACTGCCAAGTCATTACCTGGCCAGCAGTAACTCACACTGCAGGTCACGACCGTAAGTTAGAAGGGTTCGTTAACCTTTCAGTTGACAGCGAAACAAAATGAGGAGCTAGAGCAATGAACAGAGGTTCTCTAACCTCAGGACAGCCACGTATCTCCAGGGCATTCAACTTAACTACTTAACTGCTCTGTCTTGTGCTGGTGCTATCTACATCATGGCTGGGGCCATTCTGGAATGCATTCATCAATTCCAACCCAAATCAGGAAATGGAACTGGAGTTGGAATTTAAATCTCCCTGATATATGAATTCAATTCCGATTCTGTTCCCCATAGTTCTTTTTTCCAGTCCCAGCTCCAGTTCCATTTCCTGATTTGCATTGGAATTGATGAATGGATTCCAGAATGGCCCCAACCCTGATCTACATTTTATAATTTTTTACTTCAAACAATTAAGAGGCCATTTCCATAGGTTATAGGGAATTGAAGATAAAGTATATCACCTCAGACACATAGTTTGATAACACAAGTCTGAGTGCATCTTCTTCAAATAACCCATCCATCCATCTTAAGACCACTTTTGCTGGTAAAGGTTGTGGTGGCAACATGCTGAGCATGTGATAGCCTACAGTCTGAGCCCGATTCTGGGGAATTCTCAGGTGTTCCCCAGCCAGCTGGGAGATATAATCCACCCCCCCAGCATGTCCTGAGCCTGACACAGGGCCACATGACATAGGGACTTGCCTGAAGCACCTCCCTAGGGAGTCGAACAGGTGAGTTGCCCAAGCCACCAAAACCAGACTACTCAAGACTACCCAAAAGAGCAGTGGGTCTATCTTAATATCACTCCGCATCTCCCAACTCCCAGAAACCCAGCATAAACACCTCATTGCTGCTGCTTGTACTCACAACCTCATTCTTTCGCTCATTACCCACAGCTCATGACCACAAATGAAGATAAAAATGTAGATTTGACTGCAGGCCTTGTCTGTTGATTTAGCTTCTGCTTCCCTACTACAGAGTGATATCCACTGAAGTGATCCACCTGTCAATCACATATCCCCTATTGGAAACAAGATCTGGAGGAAGTCATGCTCCCTTACTAGGCCAATCTACTTGTTTCCAGTAAACAGGCCTTGGTTTATGCCGATATGCACACAGAGTTCCCAACTCTCCGCCTTGTTGTGACACGCTATCTGACTCTCACACTCACACAAGAAATCTTAGGGCAAATCTATGTTATTCCATTATAAATGTAAAATTAGCTACATAGCGATGGGGTAGTTTGCAAACCCGACAGACTATGTACAAGTTAATAAAACTGTTACACGCATGTAAATACATGCGCATGTGTGTGCAGACTTGTCTCCAACTGAAAGTCTCAATCCAGCCAGTTGACTGAACTGGCAACTCTGCACACATGTGAACGGAGTCATATAGTAAAATGTCTACTGTAAACACACAGTGGCTCTTAGCTGGTCTACTGACATAAAAACCACAGTGATGTACAGGGATTCCTGGCCTCCTTCCCTACACCTGTTTTCAGAAGATATCCTTCCAAACAGGCTCACAATGATGTAGGTACGTTTGATTGGGGCACATGGTAATGGGATTTATATAAAAGAATAAAAGCAATAAAACTATTCCCCATATTTCATTTCAACCACAACCAAGAAACAGCTTTTTGATAAGCGGTACTCATTAATCTAAAAGAGACAACAAAATATTAAAGGCATGCATTTATAAAGAAAATGCAGAAAAATGAAAAACGAGAGTATCGGTTTTCGATTGTTGGAAGCAAGATCCACGAGGCTGCCAATGCGAGGAATCAGCAGTTAACGTTACGGGTTGGTCAGTGATCACCGCTGTCCTCCATCCGGGTGGAATGGACTCAGAATACACGTGCTTTTCCAGGAAAGGTGAGTCGCTCTTCCTCCAAGGGAATCCTTTTCAAAAAACTAATGAAAAAATGCAGTTTGATCTCTTCACAATGACTGCTGTATCTCATGATGCCGTATCGCTGTATTTTTATTGCCGTTGCAAGTAAAGCTGGTGTCTCCATTTTGCAGATTAAAATGGGGAGCACAGTGCCCCCCCCCAGGGCTCTGCTTGTGTGTGTATAATTGCGTGTCCTTCCTGCATTACACGGGTCTCCTCCCGTAATCCAAAGGCAGGCAGTTTGGTGAACTGGTTTCTCATTGTGTGTTTGTGTGTGTGTGTGTGTGAGCGGGTTTACCTATCCTTATGGGGACATAACGTCCCCGTAACGTGATAATGTCCCCATAACGTGATAAATATCTGTTTTTTTTCCCTTATGGGGACCGGTTTCCTGGTCCCCATAAGGGAAA
>JABJVO010000126.1:19844520-19855281 GCA_026770805.1 Boulengeromyrus knoepffleri
TCTGGGGCCCTTAGATCAGCTCCCAATGCATTCTGGGGCCCTTAGATCAGCTCCCAATGCACTCTGGGGCCCTTAGATCTTCTCCCAATGCACTCTGGGGCCCTTAGATCTTCTCCCAATGCACTCTGTGGCCTTTAGATCTTCTCCCAATGCACTCTGCCCATTCAAAACAGATAAGACCACTTACATCTTAAGAGCAGGTGTTCAATGACAGGAGAGTATATTTAACCCACAGCCTGCTTGCCATAACATATGATGCATCTCAGTCGATAACAAAAAAAAAGGCTGTTGACAAGCGAGGTGAAAGCCAACAATTATACATTTAAACCGGCATGGAGAGTTGAATCATTTGTCATTACTGGAAACCATCCCAGCATGCATATTTCATTTATCACTTTATTTTGCATTCTGTGGTGGGCGTCGTACATATACATTTATCTTAATAAGTATCATGACATTTTCATCAACACGACCTGGATTTTAAATATGTTTGTATATTTTTATTGGTCATTTCGACTGAGTTTATGGTATGTGTGAGTTTAGTCCATATATGCCCAACCTCTGAGATGGAATCGCAAGGTATACATGCAGTTTTGCATAACACACAATTGTCCTTCAGTGCAACGTGCAACATTAAAATGCAGAGTAATTGTCGAAAAGAATGCTGCATATTAACAGGGGAGCCCAAACAGATTTTGTTCGCCTCACCACACACGTCACCGTAAGTAGATTCTACCAGAGTGAAGAGCTCCATTTCTTTAGCACGCCACACATTTTGCTAATTTTCTGATCTGACACCCTGGGAAGGGGCCGATTTGCATTGCCATCCGCGGTCGTCTTTTCCCGGGCCAAATTACCAGGGATTAGGGCTGAAAAGAAGTCGAATTATGTTGGAGCAGCCAGCATGGGGAACTCATGGCATTGAATCTGAAAGTTGTCCTGTTTTGAAGCTTTAATCTCCCTTTATTCAGTCACTGAACACAATCAAAAGCCAGCGTTGAGGCTCTGCGGCTCATGCTGAAAATCCAATCAAAAGCAGAAACTGAAAGGGAAAAAAAAAATCAGCACCCTTCCAGTGCTCATGTAATTCTTCAAGAAGAACATTCCTTCATCTGTCTGTGACATTATATAGAACTGGCAAGGGTAACACTTGAAGCTCTTTGAATGAGGGCAAAACTAATGCTTTAAATACAAGCCCATCCATCTATCTTCCAACCACTTATTCTGTTGCGGGGGGTCTGGAGCTGATCCCAGCAAGCAGAGGACACAGTGCTGCCTGGACAAGATCATTGCATCCGTCCATCCATCCATCCATCCATCCATCCATCCATCTTCCAACTGCTCACCCTGACAGGCAAACGATGACACACAATGGTCAATTCAAAGATGCCAATTTCTCTAAGCCGCTCAAGAGGAAACCATAGAATCCCATACAAACAAATGCAGAACTCCACACACCCAATCAATCAATCGATTGAATTCATTAAGGTGGAAGTGGGAGGACAAGCTGTGACCCCCTGTGCCAGCATGTTAGCATCACGTAATCACTATGGTTACTGAGACAATGCGGACAACATGTAGATATTGCATATTTGGAATTCCTTGTCTGTTTAGAAGGAAGCAGAACAATATGAAATACAGTCTGGTCTCCAGGCTGAGGACTGATATAATCCAAGTTTTCAAGAATCTGACAAAAAAAAGAAAAAAAAAAACATTTATTCTAGTTACTGAGCTAGAACCCATGTCTATGATAATGAAAATTCACGCTCTGAGTCAGAAGTGACAGAAAGTCAAGAGTTTATCGCTGCCATTTCTAGCCTGGGTGGGTATCGCCCCGATCCGTATAATAGAAAAAGCTCTCTGTTCATGAACTCCATGTCTCCAACCAGGTCTGCTGGCAGGGGCATGAATAAAACAAACTGCAGGGACGTTTAACCTTCCCCCTTCTCGGAGTGAAAGGATCACCTCCACAGATGGTTCCCCTAAATCCCAGAGTCAGGCTGCGATGTAATGCTTTAATCATACCTTCCAGATAAGCTGGGCTATTACAGCCACAGACTTATATCCGAACGGCTTGTTACTTTCAGGAGGAATTCCTGCTGCAGGACTGTTTGTAACACCCTCTGGAAGCACGAGTGCATGACTTGTCGCCCATAGCAGGAATAAAAGCGTGCAAATGTACCCCCCCTCCCGCGTGCCACCATTGGCCAGACTTGCTTTTTGTAAACAATAAGGCCAAGCGCTTGAGGCTTTCATGAAGATCGTTTGTAGCTCCCTAAGCTTACTGAGGTCCTCAGTTCCCATTCAGAATGAAAAATGCAAGTTGAACTGCGGAATACCTGAGGGCAACATATGGTAATATAACATATCTGTAAATACCCCGCATCTGAGTACAGGAGGAAGGTACGGGAGGGAAAATAAGGGAGGGATGCAGAAAATTGCTGTGAAGAAACACAATATATTATGTTCTTTCGACACGAAACCATTCATTTTCTTTTGCAGTTATCCAATTGAGTGTCACGGGTAATTTTAAATGTATATTCACAAATGAAACATAACAATTATGGGAACAGAGACAAACTGCATGGAAACAAAATACTATTTCATTTAACAAATCAGTCCTTGTTTTAATTTTTATTATCATCTTGTTCCATTCCTAGCGCATTGTGTCTTCCTGGCTTGGTGTGTTCGAGACAAATGGATGGATTTATTATGGAAAATAGATGGATGGACGTGTGAGTTTTACAAACTAGAAGTGTTAGAGTGTACTCACATTTATAGAAGGTCCAGAAAGTCAGTTGGCACAGAGGATCACAACAAGAATAACTGATAAGTTATTGATCCCCTTGGGGAAATTCTCTTTATGACTCCCCCATCTTTCTCTCTGTAGGTGAGAGCAAGCTGGCTGCGAAGGGCAGCCACCCCCAGTGCCACTCAGAGAGCTGGGGGTTAAGGGACTTGCTCAAGGATCCACAGACATGCTGAGGAGGGACTTGAACCGGTGACCTTCTGATCACAGATAGAGAGCCTCACGCCACATCATACAACAACAACAACAACAACAATAATAATGATGATGATGATGATGATGATGATGATGATGATGGTGATGATGATGACGAAGGGGCTCACCAATTCTATGGTAAGGTGATGAATCCAGTTGCTGCAGAAACATGTCACACTGGTTCCCCCAAACCACCCAGACTCCGACTCTCCAAATGGACCCTGTCCTCCACAGGGATTTCACTGCCACACTGCAGTCTATTCTGCAATTACACCGGGGCATTCGGCAGGTGCCCCAGGTACTCAGACCGTAGTCGGAAGAATCAATGTGTGTCAGTATGGGGGAAAAGGAATCTATTTCTCACACATAACTCGCCTCGGCATTTCAGAGAGCTGCCGTTTCGCCAGGAAGGGGGGGGGGGCTCTGCGACAGTGGGGAAGAGAGACTGAATGGACACGCGAGATAAGACATTCCCCTCATTCCCGCTCTGTATATATTACAGCTGCAGCGTTATCTGCTTGTTCTGAGCCGTGTTGAGGAAATCCAGGTTTGCGGAGGTTCAGATCATCGCATGAAGATACCAGCACGAGGCTGCCCAGAGGTCGCCCTCTTTTATCACATTAGTCACAATTTTATGGTTGGAAAAAAAAACAAATTTGCTCACTAAATAAAGTAAGAAATCATACGGGGGAGTCAGAGCTGCCAAATGCTCTCATGGAGGTAGAACAGTGAGTATATAGAGTACTGATGCACATACACAACAATCGGGTTTGAAAGCTCTGTCACATGCTCCTCCGCATGGCCCACCCTGTCTGGTGATTCCCGATGACCACACTGCCAAAGTCCAACTTTGCTCCCAATCTGACAGTCCACATTTTTGCTCCCTCCCAGCTCCAGGTAAGCACAAATGTGGACCCTCTAGGGGTCTCCGAGGACCGAGTTGAGAAACACTCTTCCATACCATCCATCTTCTATGCTGCTCTTCCAGAGCTTATCCCAGCAACCACAGGGCACCTGGCGGGGGACTCAGACAATCACAAACTATAGGTGATTCAGAGCAGGGGTGGGCAACCCTGATCCTAGAGTGTTGGTATCCAGCAGGTTTTCTATCCTACCTGAGATCAGGTGTGGTTCATCAGAGACCAGGTAGGACGGAAAACCTTCTGGATACCGGCACTCCAGGATGAGCGTTGCCTACCCATAATTTAGAGCCTTAAGTGTTTTTGGGCCAGGGGCATATTTCACAAAGCAAGATTTACAGTTAGCTGGATAACTTAAGCCAAAGGTGAAAACTGTCTAACTGGAAGACAGGTAAGTGATATTCCTATAGGACAAGCCTTATATTTGGTGTTAGTTATCTGATTAATGAAGAAATCCTGCTTTGTGGAATACCCCCCACATGTGGAAATCAGAAACCCAAAAACATAGGAAGAGCACACAAACTCACAGACAGAGTCAGGGATACCAAATCTGAAATCCTGGTGGTGTGAGACTACAGCACTGCCCACTGAACCACCAAAGCACTTCCTGCCATAGCCCACTGGAAATATCAGGCTAATAAGCCGGCTATCAGAGATGAGGGTAATTTAATGAAACGGGCCTTGCTGCCTTTAAGAAGCAGTGTGCAAACTCCAGGTCTTTACAAACCCTTGAAATGCAAATGATTTCTTCCACAGATACTGCCCGCGGTTCACACATTCTGCTTCCGGTGACCAATTTGAATTTTTCATTGCCTGAGCATGTCGAAATCATGAACGGGCGACCTGAGTGACTCACACCAGCTAGTTTATGCGGATGTGCTGGGAGTCTGCTGTTCATTCACAATTTTAGCTAGATTTACCCGGTGAAATCCTCTTTCTACATTTTGAACTGATAAAGACTTCAACATTTTCAGTGGAAGCTGCATGCCCCACACCCACCCACCCAATTACTTTTTTTAAAATTTTTTCAGGGAATAGTAAGAATGTAGGTATTTCATTTCTTTAGACTTAAAGTGAATCCACTCTATTTCCCAGTGAAATTAGGTCTCGTTTTATAACATCGCCTTCCGCTCCTCACCGAAGTCAAGCACTCCAACCGAACTGCTGCTCTGTCTGAGGCATAATTACGCTCAGCTGATAAAACAAAACAAAAATGCTTCATTATAAGTAGATAAGGGATTTTTAACCAGATAACATCTCTCTATCTACATGTTCGGGGAAATGTTACAGACACTGCTTGGCCAAAAAAAAAAGTTGCACACTTTAATATTTAAATTTGGTTGGAGCCTCTTTAGCTTTGATTATGGTGAACTTTCATCAATGCATTGTTTCAACACGCTTATGCAACCTCTCGACAATTTTTTTTTTTCATTTTTTCATCCAGATTTGCATTCATTTCTCTTCGGGATCTTGTATTGACGATAGGCGAGTTGAACCACTCCGTAAAGCCTTCTTCAGCACATAGCAAAGACTTTCAATGGGGTTAAGGTCAAGACTCTGTGGTGGCCAGTTCATGTGTGATAACGATTCCTCATGCTCCCTGAACCACTGACAATTCCAGCCCGATGGATCTTGGCGTTATCGTCCTGGAATATGCCCATGCCGTTAGGAAAGAAAAAATCCATTGATGGGTTAACCTGCCCATTGAGTAGATTCAGGTGCTCAGCTGACTTCACTTTATTACTGCGTAATGTTGCTGAGCTGTAATAATGATCCAATAATTGGCTCTTAAGTACTTGCCGATTTAAATTCAAATGGTGACTTTTTTGTTGGCCAGGCAGTGCATTTGGGGAAACTTGCATGAGTACCAGATGAGGTCTATGTGCCCCCAAGGCAAACTTAATTGCCACGCCCCAACCCCCCCCTACCCCCCATTACAGGGTCAAAGAAGGTGAAGGGGGGGGGGGGGGTGGCATCAGCGGTTTGCCCATGTTTCCCACCATTGTCTCCATGCTAATAATAAATGAGGTTCATTATTCATTTTGACAAACATGGTCCTGCAAACTCTTTGGAAGCACTAGAATGTAGCATCCAGCCCATTCTACGGAACCCCCTGATTTCCATGGCTTAGTCATACAGCCTTAGGGTGCGAAAGGCCTCCTGAACACACATTACGCATAAAACGCAGTACAAACATGGTTCCTCCCTCCCAATTTCTCAAAGATGCCACGGCGTAATTGACCTGATGCCACCGCAACCTGATTTATGTGCGCCGACAATTTGCCGTCATCTGAAATCATTGCTGCTGCATCCCACACAGGTCTGCCACAGCTTCCGAGATGGCTGAAGCTATTCCTGGAACAGTGTCTCAGACGGGTTCATCCTGAACACTTAAATACCACTTAAACACCGGTACAGTTAAAAATAACAAGTAGCACAGGTTAAGGCAAACATAGGATAACTATGGGCTTTCATACAACTTAGTCAGGACTGGGTGTTAGGCTGCGTTTGCATTTCCTGGCTGAAGTAACTCAAATCTGACTTTTTGCCTTAAAGTGACACAGATCTGATGTTTTCAGGGTTGTGCGGATACAAAAATACGATCTTTTCAAATCAGATCTGAGTCACTTTTATATGTTTTGCTAGATCAGATGTGTGTCTGATTCGTGGCTTTGCATCAAAAATTAGAACTGCCAGATTGGAATTCGTGTGTTTTTGATTTGCCTACACACATCCGCTGAGTGCCTTTTGTTGTTAGTGACACAGATGACTCGAGCAAAAACGTATCAATGTTCGCATGAGGACAGATGCATTCAAATTACAGTTAGATGCAGGTACAGGTGACTTGTAATTATGAATCTGAACCATCAAGATAGGCACATCCTACTAAGACAATGAGCATACTGCCAACAGCTACAATATTACGAAACAAACCTCTTATTAAAACAGTCTCTGAATGCAACTGTATGCTTAAGATACATTAGACCTGAAGCACTCAGATATAATCTCTATAAGCTTTTAACCATCTGCAGATACTTAAGCCATCTGCAATATGGTTTACATTAATCAGCATGACTGACACTGCAACAGCAGAGATGGGCAGTATTTCAATGAAATGTTTTTAAGATTTATTTAACTACTTTTGAGTCGTTTCTAATTTGTATTTTGCTGGACAGAAAAAAAAGATTTGTAACTAAATGCTTTGAGAGAATGTATTTAAAATGTTTGAAATTTGATTAATTTTCTGTTATTTGAAGAACCTTCATCATCAAGCTTTTAAAAATGTTGTGAACTTAATTTTCCTATGACCAGTGATCCAAGGAAAGAAGCTGTTTTGGTGCAGATTGCTTCATGGTAAAGTATTTAGTAAGATATGTATTGCTCACTGAATAAAGCAGTCAGCAAACAGCAGTGCTCTGCTCTACAACTTGTGAATTACCTTGCTAGCCTGCTAGTGGCATTATAGTCAGAGGTGTTTTTATAGCCACTGGGACTGTGTAAAGGGGGAACCGGCTGGGAACCATCACATATTATAATGGTAATGGTACATTTAGTCATTTTCATTTCACAATTAACACTATAACGCATGTAAACCACAAAATTATTATTCTATTTAAAGTTAGGGAAAGCTGTATATTTTGTAAATATTACATGTTGCTAGGGCTGTAACAGTATATGTATTTGTCATGTGCCGTTATTATCCGTCCATACACCTTCTGAAACTGCTTGTCCTATTAAGGGTTGCAGGGGCTCCAGAGCCTATCCCAGAAGCTATTGGCACAAGGCAGGGAACAACCCAGGATGGGGTGCCAACCCATCGCAGGGCACAGTCACTCATGCACACCTATGGGCAATTTGGTAACTCCAATCAGCCTTGGCATGTTTTTGAACTGTGGGGGGGAAACTGGAGAACATGGAGGAAACCCCATGATGGCACGGGGAGAACATGCATACTCCACATGCATGGAGCCATGGTGGAGACTTCAATGACAGACCCAGAGGTGCAAGGCGACAGTGCTAACCACTGCACCACCCCGATGATTGCTATGTTTTTTTTTTTGTCATTTTCAAAATACAAATGACTTGTATTTTAATTAAGTATATTTTCTCACACCAGTATTTTGCAGTTTATTTTGTAATATTTGATGAGCAAGTATTGGTAATTTGTACTTTTTAGTATACTGTAGTATACTGTAGTATACTAAAAATATACTTTTTAGTATATTTGTGCCCAACTCTGTGCGACAGTAACCAATCAAATAAAGGTAATGCCACAATTTCACCTTTTTCTTGTTTTCTGTGGTTTTCATGCACCTTCCGGACAACAGAAATGATGGCATTCTGAAATGACTTCTTGCAGTGAAAAGCAAAGTTTATGTTGGATTTTGTTTTTTTTTCTTGCTTTATATACTTCTGTGAGAGGGAAACATGATGAGCTCACTCTGGTCGCAGGCCTAGTTCTGTGGGTGTTCAGAGTGCATGTTCTCCCTGTGCGTGTGCAGAGTGCATGTTCTCCCTGTGCGTGTGCAGAGTGCATGTTCTCCCTGTGCGTGCACGAATTTCCTGCCATTGTGCAAAGATGAGATTTTACATTCATTTGTGTCCCTTGAAATCCATTCCCTTGTGTGTGATAGACTGGCATCCTGCACAGGGTATGCCCAGTGCTTGCTGGGACGAATGCCAGCCTCACCATCACCCTACACTGGATAAGTGCGTCTGAGATAATGAGTAATGTTACTGATCCAATTACATTTCAAGCTGTTCTAAAATGTCACCAATTTCCTTGATATGTAATCCTACTTTCAAGATCTTCGCTATCTGTTCACAGCTTTCTGACTCATTCACAGTGCCAGGAATTGGTGGAATAAGACAGACCCTGCAAGCATGTGATCCTGCCTGAGAAGGAAACCTGACCTATCCTGCTGTGTTATACGAGAGCAGAGATCTCTGAAAAACAGAGACTGAACTTTAGAAGCCAGATACCAAGAATATATCTTGGTTTTGTGTTAATCATTGTCCACAAAAGAGAACACCTTCCATGCGGAATTTTATATCTATATATGAGGGAACCTGCACTCTTCAATAAGACTGCAAGCTCCGCATATGATATGTGTCATGACAAGATATGAGCTACAATAACAATGTTATTGGCAAAACAATCGGAAGGAGGGCTTCAGCATGCTGCTGGAAGGGAGGCCTGGCTTCCCAGCCAAGGTGCCCCCCCAGCCTTGTGCCCTGTGGGACAAACTCCAGACTCCCATGTCTCCCAACTTAAGATAATTGGCTGGAAGATGAATGGATGGTCAAAAGGATCACTGGGAGACTGTGTGCATTCTAGGTCAGGTCTGCCTGGGGTATGGTCTGTCCTGGTTAGCAATCCCTGAGGAAGGTTGGGCACAGGTACCGGGACATGCTGTGAAAACTGAGCAGTGATTGGTTAGCACTCCCTCTGAGCCTTTCTGATTGGTCAGCTTAGAAGAACATTCTATTTCCTGTCGACTATTTTCTTGGACTTCCCTTAAACTTCTTTAAAGGGCTAAAATCATTTTTGGAAGAGCCTGAATCCAGCCCTCACCCTCTATACTGCCAAAAGGTAACCTTTTCTGTAAAAACAGTTTTTATTCCAGCTGGTGCTTTTTTTTGCAACTCAAATTTCATGACTGCAATGCAAAGTTCACATTATCCCCTGCAGGGGTGTGAGTGTCTCGTTCTCCTCTTGCTCTATCTGTTTCTGTAAATTATGCATGCTGAACTCACGGCAGCTATAAGGGCTCTGTGCCTTTGGGTCAATTTTCTGAACTGGGGGACCACACTTGTTCCGGCTAATACAGGTATTTATTTCTCTTGAGATATTCAGCCAAATTACAGGACTCTTATCTAATTCTATTACAACCCCACCCCACTTCTATTTCCATTGCTATGGTCGACCCATAATTCAACCGGTCAAGCTTCTCACATGAGTAATGAGTCCCACTTTGCCTTGGCTATCATGTGTTACCAGATGTAGTCTGGGTAATCCTTCAATTAAAGTTAAGCAGGCGTCTCACATAACAAGGTGATTAAGAATCTTGCCTGGTATATCGTGCGGAATTAAATCAGCCATTATACCCCTTGACATTGCAGTTTACTGAACTCTTTCTTTAAAAATAACTGTGTAAACACGCTGTATGTTAGGAATAAGCACACATCCGACATTGCTGGCAGGAATCAAAAGAGCAAAACAATCAATGCAGCCATTAAATCTTATGTTTGACCTTACAGTTGAAGATAATGTGGAGACTGGTCATACTCCTGAAAGCCATATAATTAAGCCATTTTAGTCTGGCGCATATTAACAAGTAGCAATTGCTAAACTAACTACTGTTTATCCTTCCACCCACATAGTACATGTACATCTATCCAGCATCTGCATGAAATATGCAAATTACATTTAAACAATGTGATACTGAACTTGTTTGCTAATTGGCAAGATGTCCACAGTAGGGCAGTTTTTGATATGCACTCGACGCTAATCACAGGTAATTATGACTTGTTCATGATCTTTCTGCAATGCAGGCTGCCTTACACTTTGAAAAATGCAATTATTATAAATATATTAAATACATTGATATTAGACAAATATATATTACGCAGGGTAATGGGGGTGCAGAGCCTATGCTGGAAACTACAGGAAGGAATTATTCTGGAAGGGGCACCAAACCAGGGTTGGGGCCATTCTGGAATGCATTGATCAATTCCAGTCCAAATTAGGAAATGGAAATGGAGCTGGGATTGGAAAAAAAACTACGGTGAACAGAATTGGAGTTGAATTTGAATTTCAGGGAGATTTAAGTTCCA
>JABJVO010000126.1:19876920-19900663 GCA_026770805.1 Boulengeromyrus knoepffleri
CCCCCACCCCCCCCCCCCCCCCCAACCGCAACATCAATTTGCAAAAACAGCTACAGACTGTTTTTGTTTTGCACAAACTTTAGTTCTGACTGTTACCTTTGTTTCTGGGGTTTAACTAAATGTCCCCCATTTTACACATGCTATGGCAATATCCGTCTGTAAGCCTCAATTGCTGTGTGATTAGCCTCACAAATTCCTGGACTGCTTTGAAGGAGAGATCACAGAAGGCTGTTTTCATTTTTTCCCACTTATTTATTTCTCCCTTGCATGTAATATTTTTAATAAGATTGATGGTGACTCTACCAGACCAGTAGTGCCTTACTCCATAAAGCACGGGCAACAGTCAATAGATAAATAAAATCCATACATAAACAGACAAGCATCCACAGTGTGGCCTTTAAGTATGTTGTAAAGAAAACCAACAGGATACAATGTGTCTTTCACATTATATGACCTTGAAAAACTCTCTGCAATTTGTTGGTATCACGCTATAAACACATGAAAAACTCAAGTCTTCTGGAGGGATGGAAGACAAACCATGTGACCTGAGAGTTTTCGAGGACACAATGAGGGCACAATGTATGGGCACAGTGAGGACACAATGTATGGGCACAATGTGAGGGCACAATGTATGGGCACAATGTATGGGCACAGTGAGGACACAATGTATGGGCACAATGTGAGGGCACAATGTATGGGCACAATGTATGGGCACAATGTATGGGCACAGTGAGGACACAATGTATGGGCACAATGAGGGCAAAATGTATGGGCACAGTGAGGACACAATGTATGGGCACAAATAGGGCACAATGTATGGGCACAATGAGGGCACAATGTATGGGCACAGTGTATGGGCACAATGTATGGGCACAATGAGGGCACAATGTATGGGCATGCTGGGGATATGATGCTTACATTTTGCTCTCTAACTAAAAACCAACAAAGTGGAAACGCAGACGCTCTCAGTCTCACTCACTATTACCAGCTGATTACCTCCCCAGAAATCGACGCCCTCCTCACACTTTACACTGCGATTATGCTAATTGGGTTCCAGAATGCTGCTCAAGTGTGACCTCGGCACTGACCTTCTCAAATGGGAAGCCATCCACCTAAGCTTGAGTAAGGGACAACTACCTCTACAAAGCCAATCAGCAGGAGAGTGGCATCATGCAGACGGCATCGACTAAGCCCCGGGAAAAGAGAGACGAGCCCTTAGATCAAAGGTGCGAATCTAAGCACAGGAGATGTCCCATCTCTCCAATCACATCACACTTGGCATAATGGCATTATGGGACAATGGTTCAAAGGAATGGTAAAGCGAGTCCTTGCTAGTGGTGCTATTCTTAGCTTCCGGTTTCCAGTTGGTCAAAAGCAATTCAGGTTACAAAGGAAAGGCCTTAACGCTGAGAGCTCTTTTGATGCTGCTATCCAGAACCTTCTTTTCGTTCGATGTTCCATGAGTGCCTAAAAGCATGCCTTTCTCTCAGATTACAAGCACTTAGAGTCCCAATAAGTCAAGTGGGGTAATAATGATGAGATGTTCTAACTAATCATGAGAAAACAGCAGAAAGCATATCTGTGATGGTGTGTGTAGCGACGATCATCTAAAGCAGCAGCAGAACAACGTCTCAAAGCTTCAGATGTTGACTCTAACATCATCTCAGCCGAAATGCTATTATATGCATATCATTCTCATTCCGTTGTTCTTTGTATGAATACGCTGCTTTGTACAAATCGCTTATGGACACGTGACTCTCATGGGATAAAAGGAGGTGATCCGAATTAACAGCCGTCTCTGTGAAGACTCAATGTTGACACGGACAGGATATTTAACAGGCTCAGTCGGCCTCGATTGGCTTTAATTGAATTATTTAATGAATTATGGTTAGATGCCAGGGATTGTAAAATCCATTAGACTCATACAACTCGTATGGTGTCTTTGTAGCTAATGTATTGTATCAATTTAATTTTCTAATTTAATTGTGACCAGGTATGGTGGTTATGTGTACTGTATGGACCAGTTTGATAGATTAATTGCAGGTTAAACGCCACTTTGTAGTTTTTCTGTGCGTAACCCTTTCTCTATTTAACTTTAATATTTTTTTATATCACTTGAATACTCTAGTGTTAGAGTGTATGCTTATGAGGCGTTTACGGTGGCCCCTAGAGACAAAACACAAACAAAAGAAAAAGCAGAAACAAAATGAAAATGTGCTGCAACGATCCCAAACCGGAAGTGCTCCACGACGCTAGGGGGCGCGGTGAGCTCATGTGGCCCAGTCGCTATACAGTAGTGATGGGAAGTTCGACTGAATTAACTGATTTGATTCTTTCGAACTGTCCGTTGTAATGAATTGATTCTAAAATCGATTCTGTGATTCACTATTTTTTTTTCGTCTTTTTTGCGCCTGACCGTATGACTCAACGAATCATGGGATCGGATAATAAATCAAACGGTGTCTCAAGGTTACGTTATTTGACTGAAAGATGGGGCTGGTGTTCAACAAAAATGTTCAGCTTGACTATTCACAATAAAAAAAAAAAAACAATATATAAAAAGCAGAAAGGGTGTCGATGCTGAATAAACGCGCGTGTATACATAGTTCTTATACAGTAATTTACTGTTATGATAAATAATGAACAGCTGCGTTTATTTTATTCCTTTCAACAGCGTAACTGCATTTCCGCAGTAAATGCCGCAATGGCTCTTGGGATCGGTTCGCAAACCGTTCGTTTGAGTCGCCGACCGAGTGTCCAAGAACCCGTTCGATAAACGAATTGAACTTACGGTTTTCGGACACTCGGTTGTTGACTCAAAGGAACGGTTTGCGAACCGATCCCAAGAGCCATTGTGGCGTTTACTGCGGAAATGCAATCGTAACTAAGGAGCTAAGCTAAGGAGTCTGTCATCAGGGTCTTTCCCAGCAGTATTCAACTACAGGGCCCAAATGACGTCATGGTGACCGCTGATACCATCTTCATGTCACATTACACCCTACTGAGACAAAACAAATTATCCGCTATTTGTGTAAGATAATTCTTTTACATGCCTTTGAGCCAATGTCCATTAACAATTTGTCAAGGACAGGTTTCAGGTTGGCATAAAACATGCTTATTTCATTCAGGAAGCTACACTCCCATCCTTCTACCTACCCCGTATTCTGGCCAGGGTCTCATACGCCACACCGAGTTCATGCACACCCCAAATGCGCAGGGAGGACAGGGCTGTCAGGCAAAACCACTGCCCACCGACCAACCGTGCCCCCAAGAATTATGCATTTATACAGAATAACTGACAGTACTGCCCAATCGACACTCTACAAGTAACACTGTCCCTTCAGCCATGTATTAATCAGCCACATAAATCATTTCAAAAACAGCACCCTGACCCCAAACATGGCTTCTTGAGAAAAAGAGAAAATATCTACTAACATTATAGCACACCCTGCCCTATCATGCGGACTGATCAATATTCACACCTGCAACAGAAATGACAGGCTTTCCAATAATAGAGAAAATAATTTGCTACTCAGTGAACTGCTGTGTAAGATATGAATGCGCAGACAGCCAGCATGACCAAAGCTGTTCCGCATGCGCAGACAGCCAGCATGACCAAAGCTGGTCCGCATGCGCAGACAGCCAGCATGACCAAAGCTGTTCCGCATGCGCAGACAGCCAGCATGACCAAAGCTGTTCCGCATGCGCAGACAGCCAGCATGACCAAAGCTGGTCCCCAAGGGCCAAGTTTGCTTCAGAACCCCAGCTGTTAAACAGTAAATTACCTCATTTAGCATTTCAGGTGTCAGTCAGGTTCTGATTTAAGCATAGATCCTAAAACATGCCATTCTCTTGTCCATAAGGCCCACAGTAAGTCCAGTAATGCACTTCAGACAGAACATAACTCTTCTGAAACCAATCAACCATCAAACATACCCATATTACTACTTACTTACTGATATATATATATATATATATATATATATCGCGTTACTGTTCACTCACTCATCAAACATACTACCAATTCACTTGTTACATATATACTCATTAAACGCAACTCCATACAATTCATTATGTCAGTCCATATTTTTTCCTCCTTCCCAGTTTCCGACCAATCAGAATATCTGGCATGGGTATGTTGGGAGCTTGGAGAAAACAAGAATATGGACTGTCTGGGGTCCCTGAGGACTGGGTTGGGAAACTGCATGACTGCATTATGTGCTTTATCATCCATCCATCCATCATCTATACTGCTTTACTTCAGGGTCGCGGGGAAGCAGGCCAATCCCAGCATCATCAGGTGAGAGGCAGAGTACACCCTGGGCAGGTTGCCAGTCCACCGCAGGGCCAAAAACACCCACACCTATGGACAATTTAGAGTAGCCAGTTGACCTAACCTGCATGTTAGGAGCAAACCCACACATGCACGGGGAGAAAGGCACCCTGGGATCGAACCCAGGACCTTCCTGCTGTGAGGCGACAGTGCTAACCACTGCACCACCGTGCCGCCCTACTACCAAAGCACTCATTGAATACTCATAAAACATACTCCCATGCAGAGTTGGGTAATTCAGGTCTAGAGAGTAAAAGTCCAGACCGGGATTTTGTTTCAACCAACCCGTTGAATATTCTGTGACTGTGACTCTTTATGCTCACCTGGTTGGTTGAAACAAAATCTTGGACTGGACTTTTTGTCTCTGGAACTCAATTACCCAACTCTGTTCCCATATTACTCATTAAATGCTCACTAAACATGCTCCCATGTTACTCATTTGTTATTCATATGTACTCCAGAGACAGTTTCACCCACAATTGATTTTCCTAACAAATAATGGTGCCTTAAGTTGTTAATGCAGCTGTAGGGATGCTTGGTTGATCATCCTACTATGACATATAGGATCATATGTTAAGCAAAAATGGCAGCATAAGCAAGAGGCTCACCATCCTCGCGGGCCTTCTGGACGAAGGCTTCCACGCCGCTCTCGCCGTAGTTGCCCTCGGAGGCCACCGTGGAGACGTAGGTCCAGCGCATGGCCCTGACGATGTCCACCATGGCCTGCGCCTGGTAGGTGTCAGGCGGCACCACCCGCGAGAAGAAGTCGTAGCGGCTGTTATCGCTCAGCTCCGGGGCCGTGGAAGCGTAGCTCACCTGCGGGATCTGCGGAGACACGACACGGAGCGCGCTGAGTCGCCGGGACGCATCTGCAACCCCCCAAAACATTTACGGATGTCTTTATGTAGATTTATAGAGACAGGTTCACCACTTAATCAGTGCCGGTAACTCGGTGTTTACCACTGTAGCCTCACACCTTGGGCTTGGCTGTTTTCATCCAGCCTCCTCATGTCCTCCCCTTGTTTTATAGGTTTTCCTCCCTGTGGTTTAGTTTCTCGCCAAGTCCAAGGACAGGCAGTTAAGCAAACTGGCACTAAATTGCCCATATTGTGGACCTGCATCTTACTCTGTTTCCTAGGACATACCCCAGCCTCACAGTCACATATCCATCCATCAATCCATTCATCCATTTTTTTCTATACCCACTTTTCCTATACAGTAAAATGTTTTAAATATGCAGTTTATTATTATTATTAGTAGTAGTAGTAGTAGTCGTAGTTGTAATTTATTTATTTATTTATACAACATTGATTTGCACTTTTATTATATAAATTTTACTGCTTTAAAAACCTCAGAACATTCATGTAAAGATATATAAGCATGAAGCACACACACAAACTGATGGAATTGTTCATGGATTTTTCAAAATATGCTTCCAAATTAAACCCACAGTACAGTACTTCATTCAAAATACTCCTGGTATGTGTTAAATACCAAGACCTTCTATATATTCCATAACTATATTCACAAAGAATATAGAAATTGTGTATAGAAATCGCAAGGACACACATCTCACCTGTTTGCTGTGTGTCGCTGTGCCTATTGTAAGAACACAATGGAGCCTAACCTGTTGACTACATCACAAGAAAGCCATCCATTGATCTAGGGTATAAAAAATGAAAGGGAGAAGTGACGGAAGATATTGCGTTTTCATCAATCATCACTTCGTCCCTGTGCTAGCACCTGCTGCAGTCTGTAATGCAACATCAAGCTTTTGTGAAAATCACCTTTTCAATTTACTTGGAACCCTCTTCTGTCTCATCTTCATGTGACAGTATATACTTCATTTAACGGTTTGTTTTGGACCTTGCCGCGTCCTTCTCATACAGGAAGTTCGCTGTTCACCGAGAGGCTGGGCATCTCGGCAAACAAGAACACGGGATGGGACGGGATTCCTCACGGGGGGGGGAAGGATGGTGTGATTGGGAGCTGGTGAAGGAACACAGCCACAAACACCGTGTGGGCAATCTCCCCACTGATTAAACGGGCGAATGGGGTTCTGGCCTGGGCTTACCGGCAAATGAAAAACAGGACACACCAATACATATTTACCGAGCGAGCACGTGGTGGAAGGAACAAATCGATACCAGCGATTACAATCATGTGACTGTCCCTCCGGAGCTGGACATCAGCTCTGCTCACCCCCCGTGTTGCTGGGTCCTTCAATGGATTTGGTGAGACGGCAGAGATCCACAGAGATTGTGGTCAGGGGCAGATTCCTTCAGCTGCCTGCTTGATGCCGTTTTTTTTTTTTTTTTTGAACAATGCTCTGTCCCACTTCACGTGTTAGTTATATTTTGTCCGTAACATCCCAGACAACACATAATAGTGCGCGTCTGTATGAGCAGAGTGTAGATCAGTACACATTGGAGACACATTACACAGCCTAGACTCTGAGAGGCCTGGGGGCGGCATCACAACAAGAGTAGGGGGATGTAACTGGCCGGCTGGGAGTTCAGAACAGCTGCTCAGAGATGCCATATATGATTAAGGACTGAGGCCGGTTTTTAAATGTATTTTCATTCACTCATTCATTCATTTTCCATACTCGCTTGTCTTATTCAGGCAAAATGTATTTTCCCTTTAAAACAAATAATTTTACTTACAGGTGTCAGAGGGGACACTGCCTGTGTAAAACACACCCAATTAAACAGCTACATTGTACAGGTGCCCCTTGACATTCACGGTATTGGTTAGTCACTAGTTGGCCGTGATCAATTAAATGGGAAAATTATAGCTATATAGCAAACCAAAAACCAGGAAAGCATAGTAGGTCCTCTTTAATATTAAAAGTCTTGGCTTGGGAATGTGTCAGCAAGCAGCCTCGCTCACGACTGTCTTTGTGACCATGGAATGTCGCATTTTTCGCAGTAACTTCTCAATGTTGTTAAATTGGCATTTAAATTTCCAAAACATAGTGCCCCTAATGTGTTCAGTAGTCACTTTGTACATATAGGGGCATAATTGATATTGTTTATATGTTATATTTAAAAGGTCTAGATAATAGATGACACAGCATTTAACAAAGTGTACAGTACAGTACTGTCTGTCTAGAAATCGGAAAGAGATTTTTTCTGCTCGTTCAGGCTACCAGACTCTTATGGGTTGAGGTTATGGGTGTCTAAGTATTATTCACAAATGTTCACATTGGTAGGGATTTTCTACCCTAACCCTTGCGAATGTGAAGGGGTGAGTGTATATCGATTCATCCTACGAGCTACTTATCCACTATAGGATAAAGCACCATCTGCACGCATTCTGTGTGCTTTGGGTCAAGATCTGCAATGATTTTAGCATTCAGGGAACAAAGACCCGGAGCTACACTGGTGTTCTCATCCTAGGACTCAGGTTCTAGGTATAGATGTGAAAAAGCTGTATTTGTACGAAGGAAAAATAGAGAGAATGTGTATTGGTGGTGTGCATGGGGGAGTGGATATCAATGACGGCGATTACGTCGTTTAGCGATATCAATTGACCATTCTTTTCTTCTGTAGTCTCATTATGTGAACTGTATGCAGCCAGTCGTTTCACTATCCGACCTGCTAGAACAATCCATGGCTGGCACCTCCACATGCCAGGAGAGCATCGCACTTGCATGGGAACCGGACGGAAAACTCGGGAAACTCAGCAACCCGGTGGAAGCAGCCTGCCTCCCAAAGTAGGCCGGGCACTGCTCCTCCACTGCAGATGAACTCCAAATTCATTAAAGTGTTAATTACGCTTCATTTGGCTTCTGCAATAACTTATTTGCATTTGCGCTACTGCTCTCCAAAAAGAAGTGCATTTGTGTAGTGCATTAAAAACTTTTGATTTATTTCTGCTACATTATTAATAACTATAAACACTGAAACAGTCCAAGAGCAATTAACAAATTCATATTTTATATTCAGGAGAGCAGGATGCACTCTGTAGCCACGTGCCTCAAGAGTTAGAGGGTCACTGCCTATTGCCACTCTGTTCATGCGGTTTGCATACTGGCCCAGTGTTTACTTGAGTTCCATACTACAAGTGGGCCCTGTAAGAGGTATGAGTACAAGCCTGCCCCGGGTAAATAGCTTTGGAAGATGGACTTCTAAACACAACACAAGCACAGGAAAAAGCAATCGCTCTTCAGCTGTTCACTGTAGGAGAAACATGACCTCTTAAGCATCTCTCACAAGCCAGACAAAGCGTTTGCTCCCCACCGAATCTGTCAAATTTCAGTTTACGGCACAATTTGGCCGACGTCATCCACAGCTTGGATGAAACTGAAGGCAGCAATAGCACCGAGCCTACAGCAACGGAGCTGGTAAAACCTCCTCTTATGCTACTCTAATAAAAGAGAGTTGCTCGAAAGTCCAGAAGGGCATTGAGGAGCAAAGGATGTACCATCAGAGATGGAGATATAAACATGCTGCGGGACACCCCCAATAAAACATGGGTGGGCAACCCTGATCCTGGAGTGCCGGTATCCTGCAGGTTTTCTATCCTACCTAATCTCAGCCAGATAGTGACTCATCAGGTAGGATGAAAAAAAACCTGTTGGATCCAGGGTCAAGGTTGCCTACCCCTTCTCTGAAAGATTCACAGTCACTGAGGCACAACCAAGCAAGAACAGTAGGCTTAAAGGGACATGTGGAGAAGCGAATCAGAATGTTCCTAAAGAACAGGGCAGTTTCATATTCTTTGTGGCACGTGCGCATTAATTAATATGATGCGATTGCTTTTGTTGCTACTTTTTTCACCCAGATTTAACTGCAGTCACAAACACAAAGATCAGAGCTGAGCAGTGGAGTTTCATAGTGCTGCAATGGGGCCTGTTCAGCTTCTCCAGGGGCAGACCCTCATGGGACTGTTAGGGTAAGGGCCCACAGAGACCCCCATAAGAAAAGAAATCTGAAAAATCCTTGCCAATAAACTATAAACAAAAATAAAAATAATAATAATAACCACAAAACTAGCCAAAGCGTCTCTCCTCCAACACCCCGCTAGCCCTCAAAACAACCCCAACAGGACAGTCAAGCCGACTAAAGGCAGCTGCGTCTCACTGACCGCTAACAGCAAGCCAAAGGCTGGCGATTACTTGCCATGGCAACATGGGAATTTACAGAAGCCCCGCCCTGGCCTGTTACTGGCCTCCCATTGGCTCACACTTGGTACGCTTCAACACACTGAATCACACACAGGTTGTTTTGGTCTTATTTTGTTTTGTATTTTTCTTCTCTTCTATTCTATTTCAGTTTTAGTTTAATTTCAGTTTACTTTTATCTGGCTTGGAAACTCTTGCCTGCAGTTTAAGGGATAGTTTTTTGTTTATATTTTAGTTTTCATATTAAATGATTTTAACCGTTAACTAGTTGGAACACTGTTGAAAAAGAGGCACCTTCCTAAAATGAAAATATGGATTTAATATTATTTCATATTAGTGGAACTCCTCCTATTCGGCTTTACACTACAAACTGTGTGCCTTTTAACTGTCCAAAAAAATCAGTTCTAAACCTGTAATCTGTAAAGCAGTACTAAAGCTACAATAATCTGTGAATGAGTACCGAAGCATCTGTAAACCACCTGAATCTCTTACTAAGTACTGAAGCATTTGTAAATCACCTGTAATCTCATACCAAGTACTGAAGCAGCCCTAAACTGAGAAACAACATCAAAGGACCCTTAAAGGTTCTCTAATCTGTGAATAAGTGCTGATGGATTCCTGAAGCAGCTATAATCTGTGAAGCAGCACTGAAGGACCCCTACAGCAGCTATAATCTGTGAAGCAGCACTGAAGGACCCCTAAAGCAGCTATAATCTGTGAAGCAGCACTGAAGGACCCCTAAAGCAGCTATAACCTTCAGTCAATACTGAAGTATCTGTAAATGGCCTTGTAATCTTTTAACTAGTCCTGAAGCAGCTGTAATCTGTCATCAAATACTCAATCACCTGTAAATTTCCTGTAATCTCTTACCAAAGACTGAAGCAGCGCTAATCTGTGAAGCAGTACTGAAGGATCCCTAAAGCAGCTATAATCTGTGAAGTGGCACTACAGGACCCCTAAAGCAGCTGTATTCTGTGAAGGAGTACTGGAGAATCCCTAAAGAAGCTATAATCTCTGAAGGAGTACTGGAGAATCCCTAAAGCAGTTATAACCTGTGAAGCTGTACTGAAGGATCCTTAAAGCAGCTATAATCTGTGAAGCAGCACTGAAGGACCCCTAAAGCAGTTCTCATCTGTGAATGAGTACTGAAGCATCAGTAAACTACTTGTAATCTCTTAGCCAGTCCCTAAGTAGCTGTGTTCTGTGTTCCGGTGCAGCTAAATCCATGCAGCATGAGCAACACCACTGTGTGCAGCAGTATGAAGCCAATCTGCACACGTCACTGCAGCTCCCCCCCCCCCCCCATCTTATTGGTCCAATTATGCCAATGCACACAAAGGGGAGTCTTTAATCTCTCACACCAGCTTGATATGAAGCATTGCACCAACACACTAATGCCACTCTCCAGCCAATAAATTACAGGCAACGTCACTATACACACACACACACACACACACACGCACATGTAGGGTATACATATCCTTATGGGGACCGCTCATTCATTTCAATGGGAAAAATGCTAACGCTAACTATAACAACCTTAACCCCTACCCTGCCCTAACCATAACCATAAGCAATCTAACAAAATACAAGAGTTTTTGCATTTTTAGTTTTTTCATAGCAGTCACCGAGTTTTATAAAATAGAGTACACGGATATTTATCACGTTATGGGGACATTATGTCCCCATAAGGATAGGTAAACCCACTCGCACACGCACACACACACACACACAGACTACACACTAAGATGGGGTCAATCTTCCGTGACTCGGAATGGAAATTACATGGAGGCAGGCAGCACATTAATAGCAGTTTAAGCGCTCACATGAACCTCTCTCTCTGCAGATCACTCCCTCCTTCCAAACAGATCAGTTACAAAGAGGTTTGAACTAAGGTACTCAATGACTACAAAAAAAATAAATAACTTAGTCTCGGACCTGTTATTCTGCTACAGCCTCAGCAATGATTTCCCCAGAGAATTTACGACATCTGACCAACGGTAAACACAATTCCGCCTTCAAATTCGAGCCCAAAAGCATTTTCAAAATCTCAGTCCCGAGTAAGAATGCAGTAATCAGTCACTGAAGGAACAAGATATATATATAGTGAAAAACAGAAGAGTTTCACCCAGCAACTTTCCACCAGAACTTAAATTTGTGGCATAAAGATTTTTTTTTTCAGAAAGTGGCAGGCTTTTGATATACGCAATCCTTCAAAAAAAGCCTTCAAAAATCAGAAAAATACAGAAAAAAATATTTTACCCCTTTCAGATTACTGGCACAGGTGAACCCGAACTTCAGATGGTGACAATACTGCAACAAGTGATCTCCCAGCGGCCCTGCAGTGTCTTATCGTAATGTCATCTTATGCACCTAAGAAGATTCTCTACTGGGCACAACAGTCTTTTCTTTTCATTTCTGCATCCATCTACCAACCGCTTATCCAGTACAGGATCATATTTCATCATCCTATTTTTTTAAATTCAGTAAACATTTTCACAGATGTCTTATTAATTTTATTTATTAATTCAATCGCTCTTGACTGTGAACAGCGAACTCCCACTGTCAGTTTTCACTTTAGATTGTTCAGTTGTAAAGAAACCTCATCATTTCTTTAACAAGTTTTCACCTGTAGATTCACCTGGAATTTGCACAGCAGAAATGTTTTGTCCCCATTCAAAGGATTGGCTGGTTGTGATTGTGTGCTTGTGTATATGTACACACCAACGAGCTAAAACATTTTGACCGCCCCCATGGAAAGCAAATAATGTGGACTATCCTGTACAAACAGTTCCTGTCAAGGTCTTGGATTTATTGGATGGTAAGAAAGCATTCCATACTCCTAATCGGCATGCTGTACGCAGAAGAAATAGGCAGGACGGAAAGATCTGAGTGGTTTTAATACGGGCCAAATCATTACGGCCAGACGACTGGGTCAGACCATCTCTGAAAAGGCAAAGCTTAGGGGTGTTCACAGTCAGTCACATGGGTGCTATGGGTGTCGGTGGTCTTTCCCTTTAAAGAATCAAATGGTCATTTAAAAACTGTGTTGTGTTTACTCAGGTTGTACTTTGTCCTAAATCTGTTTGGAGATCAGAAACAATTAAGTGTTATGAATAAGAAAGAAAAAAAAACAGAGGGAATCAGGATAAACTTTGTCACAAGACTGTACATTATTTCTGCTATTGCAGTGTAATATAATCAGCCACCTAATTTCATGTGTGAATAATTATCTGCATAAAATAAAAGATAAATAATATAATACAAAAACAGAGTAAAATGAATTTTAATTAATCAAAAGAAGCATCCAGCAGAGATAAACGACAGTATTAACCTCAGCTCTCTGTCCTTTGCGTTACTGGACTGGGGGTTAATCCCAGCCTGGTTTGGGCACTGGGTGGCACTGGGAGGGGGGCTTTGGTGACTAGGCGACTGGGACCCTGAGACTGGCTCCAAGCTTTGTAGGAAAGAGGGGCATTCTGTACATCTGCTGTGTGTAACACAGACGCGCCATTAAAGCAGGCAGGCCTTGGGCCACCGCCCCCGTTCCATTGGGCGATGGCATTGGTGAAAAGAGTCCATTTAAAGTTCATGTAGTCCACCAGAGGCGGTGAAAAGGCCAGTGTGACAGAACACCAGGCACAAGGCCTCAGAGATCACCACTAGCGCCGTCCGCTCGAGTTTGGTCTACATTCACGGCTGTCATGGCTGGCCTGCTCCGCCGCTCGTCTGTCTCAACCAATCCAGCTACAGAAGGGGGGGTAGGGGGCATTTTCTCAGCACATCCCAGCAGGCGTGATGATCCAAAGGCCAAGAGTCACGGCCCGGTTTGTCCTGACTATAATAGAAAGGTATCAAAACACAGTGCATGGCAGCCTGCTGCGTATGATGCTGCATAGCTACAGATTGGGCAGAGGGCCCATGCTGACCCCTTTCCACAACAGAAAGTGCCTACAATGGGTATATGAGCAACAGAACTGGACCAAGGGGCAATGTAAGAAGGTGGCCTTGTCTGATGTTCTGTTATATCATGTGGACGGCCAGGTGTCTGTGCATCATTTACCAGGGGAAGGGATGGCACCGGGATGCACTATGAGAAGGCGGCAAGCCGGCAGAGGCAGTGTGATGCTCTTAGGAATGTTCTGCGGGGAAACCTTGGGTTCTGGGATCTATACTACTTTGACGTGTATCATCTACCTACACATTGTTGCAGACCAAGTACATCCCTCCATGGCAGTGGTGTTTCCCAATGGCAGTGGCCTCTTTCACCAAGATAATGTGCCCGGCCACACTGCAGAAATGTTCGGAAATTCTATGAGGAACATGACAAAGAGTTCAAGATGTTTTCTTGGCCTCCAAATTCCCCAGATCGCAATCCAGTCGAGCTTCTGTAAGATATACTGGACAAACAAATCCAATCCATGGAGTCCCAACCTTGCTACTTACAGGAATTAAAGGATCTGTTGCTAACGTCTTGGTGCCAGATACCACAGGACACCTTCAGAGGGCTATGGAGTCCATACCACCGCAGGTCACAGCCGTTTTGGCAGCACGAGGGGGACCTACACAGTATTAGGCAGGTGCTTTTAATGTTATGGCTGATCGGTGTATATATTACATATACGTAGGTGTTTCTGTAACTGGTAACTATTGCTGCTATTGCAGTTCACCAAAAATCGTGTAAGAATTGCATCCCACACTCCAGGGATGTGTGTGTAAGATGACTAATTCCAAAATAAAACCATGATTTAAAAAAAGCCACAATACAGGAGCGAGGCAGGATGAGGTGTGAATACACAGACTGTCTCCTTCCCTCCCCATTCTGAGGCTCTCAGTCTCTGCCATCACTTTTTTTTTTTACAGTAGCTGGGTCCGCGAAGTTGTGGATACTCTCAGGTGACCTAAGATTCTCTGGCAGCCAAGTCGAGTGGCCAACAACAGAACAGTATTTATGTTTCTCTCTTTTTCCAAATTCCCAGAATTTCAATGTATCTTTTCCGTTCATTTCAAGATCTAGAATGTTTCTCTAGAGACAGCAGGCGAAATATAGGGTGGTCACTGGTGGATACTTACTAAACTGGATGGGTGGATGGTATTTGTGAGATTGAGGGATGTGAAGGGGGCGATGTGGAGACAGAGGGGGGCGAGGGGGAATTTACGGCCCGATCGCCCAGGCATTTTCCATGGAGCTCAGATGGTTGTGATTTATGTTACAGCTCACACGCTGCTACGTTAATCATCTGACACACCTAACGGAGCACAGGGATCTAGATTGCTCAGTTATCGTGGATATTGTTGAAGAAGAAAAATGGAGCAGTCTTCATCCCGTGAAAAAGTGCTACACCTAGCAATATTTTCTGGCAAGAATGAACAGGCGTTACAAAACATGGCCGTCTCGAGACTAAGGCTATATCCATCTCTCTCTCCCATGTAACCACTCATCCGGTCGGGTTTTGTGTTTATCTGAGGCTTGTCTGGAACAACACACGGCGTACATTGAAGTACGCCCTTGACGTGAACAGAATAAACAACTGGGTGCAAATTCCTGCACATTTTCTGCAAGACCACTAGACACCAGCACAAAACACTGTTTTTAAACTAGCCTTTGTGGCTGCTTTTCTGAATTTCTGACACCTGATAATAACCGATGAGTATGGCGGTAATGTTTCATGTTACCCATACATCAGAATCACTGAGTGTCAGAAAGAAGTTTCACCTTGTTAGACGTATAAGATGCCATAACTGTATCACTGTTTTCTAGTATCCTACCCTTATTCTCTCAATTACACTCTTAGAACTCTTTTTTTCATTCACTTATATAATATTATTCCGAATGTGTATAAATAATTCTATGCCATTTTTCAATGTCTGTATTATTTATTTTCTAATCGGCAGCTTTAAATAACTGCTGATTTTTAAAATGAAACGAGTTCATTTTGCTTTAGATCAATGCGGGCTTAATTGCATTCATTATGGGTGCACAAAAATATTGCTATCTGCTGTGGGTTGTTTTAAACACTCGTTCGGTTTGCCTTGCCGTGCCTGGGAAGGTCTCCTCAGGAGATTTGGTCCTTGCAGATGTCTCTGTTCTTGTAAAATGTACCTACAGCATGGATTACATTTGGTCTGCCCCATTTCTCAGGAGGCAAAGGTGGGTCAAGGCTCTTGATCGTCCTCTGTGCTAGCCAAGATGGAACCTGGTGTTCAACATCTAAATATTCACCAAAGGATGGGTCAGCATTTGTTAGTTTGACTGACCACAAAATCCAAAGAGATTAATCTTAAGTAAGCCAAAGTCTATACCCTTGAACAGTAAGGATCCATGGCGATTTCATTTTTAAAATGGAACCCAAGACAGTGATTGTGCCCATTAAGAAACCTGCAAATATGCCACTACATTCAATGCGCCCCAAAACATCTCCCTTCAGAATCAACCCAGCTGGACCCATTTATCCTTAGCAGGGTCATCAGCCTGAACAGCACCTTCATTAATTGACAGTCAATTAATCAACAACTAAGAGTCGGTCCCTCAGCATCATGGGATATGAACATAAACATTACAACAGCACTACCAAGACTCTCGTTTGTCTGCCGCTCTGCACAAGGTGCGGCACCAAGATGGCGGGCAGCTGGATCCGGGCTCCACCCCTCATTTATTACGGCTGGATCCGCCTTTTAGGGAGGCTGCTCCAGAACAGGGAGAGGAGGTCCAGCATCCTGCACTGGAGTGGCATGCTGAACATACCAGCAAGCCCTCCAGACTGGAGAAGCCTGTCCATCAGTCTCTGGAACAATGGCAGCCATGTCGCCCTACTGCTCTCGCTCTCTTTCCTAAGCAACTTTTTTGCCTTCCACCCGACCCTGGCACTAATTTGGGAAGCCTAACCTGTGACTTCAACACCAACCCCAGGACATTCCATCCCCACCTGGACTTTATCACCTCTCCCAGAACCGTCAAATATGTGTGTTAGTTTTCACACCCTGCCACTAATACTATGAAACACATTAATGGTGATTCTGCTTTCAGCCAGTAGCGCTGAGCTGTTTCAACTCACTAAACATGTCGTTAACTCCTTCCTAATTGTACAGTTACAAAAGCTAGAGCACAATTTGATTTACATTTACTGTTTAATTATTTGTTTCACTATTATAAAAACAGGCTACTTTCCAAGTTCATGGGTCAAAAAATCTCTTTCTTCTTATGTTACAGGCTCGCTAAATTCCTAGAGCAGTGTTTCCCAGTCGGGGGCCTTACAGACCCACAGACGCTGTATGATTTTGCTCCCTCACAGCTCCCTACAGGGAGTGGGCTGTCTGCAGGTCTCTGAGGACCGGATTAGGAAACACTGTCCTACCACAAAGTCATATTGCTATTCTGCATGATTCACATCCCCAAGGTGTGACTGATGAATCCTGGTGTCCCTTCGCCCTCTGGTGACACCGATCAGCATTATATATTCAACAGGCAATATTCAGAGAGAACAACAGGCCTCCCCCAGTGTGAGTTCTGTCAATATTGCATCCTGTGGAAAGTAACATCCACAGAGCTATTCAATGTTCCAGGTTTTTTTTACATAACAAAACAGAATGTTTACTTGTCTATACTGGTAGGAATCTATGCATATAAATTATACTTTAGCCTCTAATTAGCCCAGGTTTTATATTACATGTTCATTAACCAAGCAATTACAATTATCAGTATATACCAGCAGCTCTTTGGCAACACTACAGCTTGATGCCTCAAGGGGCCTGGAATTAAATCCTGCCTCTGGCTCTGTGTGTCCTGACTGTGTTCTCTGCTATTTTTATGTCTCGTACTCTTCTATCTCCTATCTTTATTTAGTGTTTTGACAGGAAATCCCATTCAGAGTGTCCCATCTTGTGAACTGCACTTTCTGGGACAGTCTCCAGGCTCACTGTCACCCTGTACTGGGTAAGTCTTGGTGGAAGATCGACAGATGGGTCATGTTTGGACGCAGAAGCATCTCTCTCATGGATCAGGGTGGATCTCTGGAAGCTCACAGCTACTTCGCAGTCACAAGCTGAAGCTCCTCTTTCACCAGCGGGCAAAGTGCATCAACGTTTTGACAACTAACTGTCACTGAACAGGAAAGTGTTTCTGAAATTACGAGTACATCGCGACAAACGGTAGCTTGGGAGGCAAGGGCAATGTGGCACGTGTCAGTTCTCAAAGACCTACAAGTTCAGTCAAAGACATTTGTTTAATCAAAGGAATTTAACGGGGAAATTTCAAGTGGAAAATGGCTGCCAATGTATTCAAGCAAGTCATCTGTATCACCTGTTATCTAATGACTTGATAAAATGAGGCCTTAATGCATGGGTTTGTTCTATGTTCCATGTTCTGAACTCAACAGCAACTTCTAAAGGGAAGGAAGCCATTGATGTTAACTTCCCACCCTTTCACATTGCTCAGCAATCCCATTTATATGCATCAGAAAACCGTGACCGACTTGGTGCCCTGGGGACAGAGATGTCGCATATTAGCCGCTCACTCCTCTTGGTCCCAAGTCTCCCGTAATCTGCCGCAACATTCTTGTGCCAGAGAAGATTAAGGCTACCAGGCTATTAGTGACTCTGCAAAACGACACCACATATAGACGTCAATCAGTTTGCATGAGCAAAGGAGCTCGAATTCAAAGCAAAATGTGAGAAGAAATGGCATCTTGCAGCAGATTAATACAAATGAATAAATAATGGAACATCCAGAGCCACAAGTAGTGATTAACCGTTGATGAACATTCATGCTCTTCATAGCCTTGTTTCTATTAATCATTGCCTTGAAACTGCCACCATATTGCAGACACTGCAGTACAAATTGTATCTCAGGTTGTTTTGCTAGCCTACACCATATTCTGGTAGAAAATCTAAAACTTTAGTGAAGACCAGCCATGTCCCCACTAGGGGTTATGCCCGGGACAGCGCCTCAGTCGGCGGCACCAACATCTCCATTCAGGTCAAGCTCACGTACGACATGCTGGTAACGGAGCAGAGCGGACTGTCACTCATTGAGATGGTGTTAGAGAAAGACAGCCCCTTCACTGGGTCAGGGGCAGAGATGGTCGCCATCGACGGCCAACAGCATTAGTTGGTGATGAACTTGGGCCTCCCTTTTTGGCAACATCCAGTGATTCTGCAACACGGATCTAAGGAGAAACTCATGTGACAATATTTTAAAGTTTTAATACAAATACCATGCCACCGACATGTACTTTTAGACTCCCTCCTGTTTGATCTGTTACAGATCCCAAACACGTATTTGTTTTTACATATTTCTGTTTGGTCACTGGGGTTTAGGCAAAAAAAAAATGATGATTTCATCCATCTTCTAAACTGTCTATCTAGTATATCCAGTCCTAAGGTAAGAGATCCATATTTTTTTCAGCAAACTTCAGGACCATGGAAAGCTCTAGAAACAGCAACTGGGGCTGTGAATATTCATCACCATGGAAAGCTCCAGAATCGACGACTGGGGCTGTGACCACTTCAGTACCATGGAAAGCTCCGGAACAGGCGACTGGGGCTGTGGCCATTCAGCACTACGGAAAGTTACCAGCTCTACATTAAGGTGTACATTGGCTCCTTCTGGAGTTATTCCCCCAAACACACACACACACACACACACAGACCTGTATTCATATCTTTGTGGGGACCGTTCATTCATTTCTATATACAAAACTCTAATCACAACAATGACAACCTTAACCCCTACCCAGCCCTAACCTTAACCAGAAGTAACCAAACAAAATACAAGCCTTTTGGCATTTTTAATTTTTTGATTGTTAAATCTGTGTCACAGATTTAAAAAAAATATAATTTCCCCTTGTGGGAACCGAAAAAAAAACATAAAAAATAACAGGTATTTATCACATTGTGGGGACATCTGGTGTATACCTGGACCACAAACACACAACATATTTCAAAAGTTCTCCACTGGAGATATTTGAAGAAAAAGGAAATTAAAAGTTGAGTCCTTAATAAAGTGCAGTAACCATATACAGAATCTTTTTTTCTCTCTTTCACTCATACTCAGTCAATCAAAATCAATGTCTCATATGTCTTCACAACATCACACCGGTTGGTTAACTTTAAAACTGATAATTCATATACAGCCGTCCCTTCAGATTCGCGACATTTGTGGTTTTGGTTCTTTGCAAGTTGGCCAAGAGCAGTCAGACAGGATTATTTTTGAAGATTGTTGAAACTCACAGTCACTGACAATGATTCAGAACACATAAAATCATATAATATATAAATAACAGTGATAGATAATATTTGTTAGTGCAAATGCATACTGTATCTTTAATATTACAAGTTCCGGCTTAGGTACACCGCACATCTATGTCTTGGTAACCAATCTCACTCACATGTTAGCTGTCTTTGTGACTGTGGATTCTCACATTTCTCACTGAAACTTTTAAACTTTCCATTGCTGTCACATTTGCATTTTTAATAATGAGTTCAAATCATATAGTGCTCCCAGTTCATACAACAGTAACTTTATATATACATGGGCCATAACTTACATAGTTTTCATGTTATATAAAAAGGTCTTGATAGGAAATGACTCTAATATGACATGCAAAGTGTAAAGTAGGCCTACAGTACTGCTCGTTTTACAAATTGGTAATAAATACATTTTGCTTGTGTTCGTTCAGGCTGGCAGACCGTTATGGGTTGAGGTCATGGGGACCCAAGTATTATGCGTGAATTTTGACACTAGTTGGGACCCTCATAAATGTGAAGGGGTTACTGTATTTCATTACACAATTTGTGCATTAATCTGTGTTTCCACCACCTACTGCCCCTATCATGAATACTAAAATAATCACCAAACATTCGTAACAGCAGGCTGAAGTCAAAACTTAGGCTTGTGACCTCTGAGTGACCCTGATACATGTGTGTTCGTCACATCAGTCTGTGAAATAAAAGTGATTACAGTATCACACATTATTACCGATGCTGCCGCTGTAACTAAATGTTGAGGATCTTGAGATTTACACTTCTGATTAAACAGTCATTTTCTTCCTATAAAATAAAAAAATACAAGAAGCTCCCAAAAATGCAATGAACTATAGCTTTGACCTATCAAGCTGTCTCTAATTGTGTGATTAATTATAATCCAGGCAATTCATTTCCGAATTACAGTTGTAAACAACAGCACAGAGCAACAGCTGAGGTAACAACTGACACCCAATTACATCTTTCAAGGAAAACACTTGTGGCTGTGACAGGGTTTTACATGGGATTCTTGTCTGAAATCACTCCTCTAGACTTAGAATTTAACTGCATTGAAATGTCACCCTATTAGCGATGACCTTTCTGGCAGAATTAAATGTTAATAAATAGTGAAGTCAAACTTATTGTCCTTACAGATTTACATAACAATAATTCATTATGATGATTTCTATTTACCAACTGCCTGTGAACACTGTATTTTTCACCCTTTTCTGCAGAACCAATGAATAAATACGGTTCAAAACATTAAAACCCAGACAGCGGCTCAAACAGGCAGAGACTTTGAATGATTAACGTTATACAATCATCAGACACCGTTTGGTGAGTTGAACTCGTTGTAAGCGCGTCAGTTTTGTCTCAGTAGAAAGGGCAGGCAGGTTGGGGTTTCGCAGGAAAGGTTCGGAGGCACATGCGTGTCAGCATGTCACTGCGACGGGGGCACGGTAAGGTCATGTCAAAAGGGTGGCAATTTTCAGCTGGATGCAGCATGTTGTGGGAGACACATACAATTCAGTGTCACTGCTCCAAAGTAATTGGTGCCAGGCCACAACTCCAAGCTGCTTTTTCAGAGAAATACATTTTGGTTTCCCCTTGACATTATTTGTGGGTCAGTAACAGAATTAGGACTGTCTCCGCCAGCCACAACCATTTAATAGAAAATCAATTGTTAAATATTTAACAGATCAGCCTGGAACCAAATGAACATCTGAGTGGTTCCAGCCAATTTGTGCGAATGTCTGTTAATTGCGTTCGAAACTGGGGCTTCTGATACTCATTGTCCACAGTGAATGAAGAAAAGCAGAGGCATTTTCTCAATATTCAACAGGTCGCTCCCCTGACAAAAATGACGGTGCTGATTATCACAAATAAGCTTTAGCTAAAGAAGGACGAGATCAGACCTTGAATAAACCATAAAGGCAGAGTGTGAGTTTCTGATCAATTCAATTTTGGGCTGGCAGAGCAAAAAAAGGCACTGTTTCTGCACACGGCCTGACCCAGATTCCGGCCTCGCTGTCAAATTCACGTAATTAAAATAATATCGGTGTTTCACAAGCATATGCGCTATTTGCGTTTCGAACCCAGGTGCGCTATGCACCAGGCCATTTGGGCTGCAATTGTGTCTTTAAAACAATACAATACATCGAAATGGATATCAAATACAATTTGACATGAAGAGGATATCCTGGAAGCACATGCCTTTCTATTATTCTTTTAGCCTATTGAAATATATCCTATAATAGCGAAAGTGGAACCGCAGATCTTTAAGTAAGCATCGAAATGCAACCTATTGGTACCATCCATTTGCGGGTGGATTACACCCAGATTACCGATCCTGCTTTTCCCGTTTTTACTCACGATTAAATCTGTGCACAGCTTTTGACGGGAAAGCGCAACAGATCCCGCCACTGAGTGCGGGAAACACGTAGCCGTTGTGGCCATGGATACGTTAAACCCGCTGGGAAAACCCACATTTGTCCCTGTTTGCTTTTACTTATTTGTTTGCCGATGCAATTATCGGCGTGAAGAGTGGCAGCCAACGTTATTCAGCATGCACTGTTCTTTATTTAGTACCGTGTACATTACATTACACTGTGCAGCTTGTTCCTGACAAAAATAGAGCTCACCCCGAGATATAAAGGTGTTTGCAGATGTTATATTTGCTTACCTTACTAAACCTTATTATACAAGCCAATCAATTATAATGATTCCAAAACTCCAATGCCTAAAAAGTTGCAAACGGAGGGGCCGTAATTCAGAGAGGTGCGGAATAATAGTAGGATCTGTTTAAACAGTGCGACGTGAAAGGAGGGGCGTTTACAATGTTCCTGCGGGTGGCCTTGCAGGATTAAGAGCATTTACAAGAGCTGACAGACTCCCGGTAGCGGGAAATGAGCCGCAGCAATCCTGGCAAACCAGCGAGATCAAGAGACTTCAGTGACGGCTGCACCATTAAGCCACGTAACGAAGGATAATTGATAGGAAAGAATAAATGGCCACCCTCAGTAGGCAATTTTCAGAGAGTGAAGAGCGTAAAGGGAATCTAGACCTCAATGAAAGTGACAGGGAACCAGCGAGAGGGAACCAGTGAGAGGGAACCAGTGCATAGTAGCAGCAGGGAGCCGCAGGTAACACAGCTGCCACAGACATCTACCATTACAGCGACCGGCAAGCCGCCACACCCCGAAGAGGCACCCAGCATAGCTATTTTACGGCAAAACATCCCGCTGTCTAAACAGGTGAAGGTGTCCTCTCCTGGGGCTGCCCTCCACACTGTGAAACCCTGCCTGGAATAAGTGGTTTGAAGATGGATGGATTATGGATGTTAAAAAAATAAAACTAAATCCAGGAGATTAATTTGCCCGAGAAGAAGTAAAGCTTCGTGGCTCAACTCGAGGAAGTAGTTCTTCTCTTGACGCACGAGGAACAGGCTCTGTCTTGAGACGGACACTGCCTATATTTAGTACAGAGCAGGCAGCACTACAATACACTGTATAATATTCTGGAACACCCCCTCCCCCCATTCTCCCCAGGAAAAACACCATCTGAGAAAATTATACATGAGTAGGAAGTATTTTAATAGGGGAGAAAGCTCTCGGGGCAATGTAGCTTCATACAACATTAATTCCCAACCTTATTACCAGCTGTGCTCCAAACCCGGTGGTGACTAAGGGGCTACTGAGCTGGTGGCTTGAACGCAGAGCCTCTCAGGTTGCTGAGGTCCTGCACAGTCAGCGGTAAACCCTGAGCTGGAGGTGCCCGAGGAGCAGGACAAGTCAGCAAGCCTCCCGAGTAACTCAAGGCGAGAAATACCTGCCACATAAATAATACCTGCCACATAAATAACACCTGCCGCGGAAATAATGAAGGGACCACAGTACTTTCTGTGTTTCAGTCATTTCTCAATTTATGGCTCTTTGAGTAATATCTATATTTTCTGCAAACTCCAAGCTGGTTCTTCCCTGCTTCTCATTAATGAAGGGCTTCTTCCTTGCTTTATGGGTCTTCAGTCCTGCTTCTAGGAGCCT
>JABJVO010000126.1:19900977-19915388 GCA_026770805.1 Boulengeromyrus knoepffleri
ACCAGAAACAGCTGATCACATGGGGATCCCACACGAGGTTAACGAGGGGGCGTGGCACACGGAAGGAGCGGACGATCAGGACAGGACAGGGGTAATGTTGGGATAAGATCTTTATCGTTTTGGAAGCCATTAAGAAAAAAATGCTCATCTTGTTTTATCCTGTTCCTTTTCTGTTTAAATGTTAAAAAAAAAAAAAAAACATATTTAAGTGTAATTTTGGGGGGCCGGGAACCAATTAATTGGTTTTCCATTATTTCTTATGGGAATAATTCGATCAGAACTGAAACTTTTTAGGATTCGATCCGGAGTCCGGAACGGATTAAGTTCGAGAACCGAGGTACCACTGTATAATATATAGAGTACATATGAAACCAGCTTACCAAGCTAAAGCAAATGTTTACTAGGCTTTAGTACATAGTCTTTAGTGCACAGATGACTGGGGGGGGGTTGGTGTTTCCCCAAGCCCCATTACAGGTGTTAGTCAGGTGACAATGGATTAGTGAACTTCATGCACATGGGAAATTTAGTGCCCCCACACTCACCCCCTCCCCCCCACCCCGCCGTGAATTCACGCCCTGTCAGGATCACGCCAGACAGCAGCCGCTGGTGCATTTACAGCGTAGGCTTTAATCACGCATAAGTGAGATGGGTCCTGTTGTTCCAGGCATTACATGTATCCCATGTGTGAGCCATGCTGTCCCATCTATATGTAAATGAAATGAGTATTAGGGCTGCAGCAGCCCCCGTATAGCAGCCTGCACCTTATTCCATGTGATTAATGGCTCGCATGATTTCCTCTTCTGCAGCAGAAGGACATTAGATTCAAGCCCCATATTCACACTCATTCTTTCAGGCAGTTATTTTGTGTTTTCCTCCACTCCACATAAGTTGTTTTTTCCCTCTCCTAGTGCAAACGATGGTCTTAAATTCGACTTCAGCTGGTGCTGGGATTTTGTTTATTCCCAGTAACGGCAGCAGCGGGACGGATGGCGGATACGTGTGGGATGATGTGTCTCGCAAAGAAGTTCATCTCCCCGGCTGCTCGCCACTCAGGCACCTGCCAAGCTGCTCCAGCTGCCCGCGGCTGCCTGCGCTGAAGGACGAGGATGACGAGGATGAAGAAGGTCAGTGGGACGAAGGACGTCGCCTATTTGCATCACACGGCGTCTCCCCCGCTCCAGACTCGGACATCTTCGTCGGTGACACATTTCGAGAGGCGCTCTCACGCAAACAGTGAATTCTAAGTGACGGGAATGACAGGAATCTTTTTTTTTTTGTTTAATTTTTTTAATTAAATCCCCCCCAAAACAGAAGTGGAAACGTGTATGTGAGGGAGGGAGAGATATATCGAAATGTGACATCGGGGGGAAATGAGCCATGGCTATGACAGTCTGAGCAAGAGAGAAATGAATAAAGAAATGAAGGAATATGGGGATTTAAAGAACAATATAATCGGTGATATGAGACATTTGAGAGGAATCTACCCTGAGCCGTGAGCCAGTGCTGACAAGGGTCACTCTCTGTTATAATACATTCTATTTCTTTAACAGATGCTTTTATCCAAAGGGACATTTTTTAAAATGTATTTATTATTTGAGAAAGCAGGGTCAGACGGTCGCTGGAGCAACTGGAGGGTTAAGGGCCTTGCTGAAGGGCTCAACAGTGACATCACTCTGCCGACTCACAAATTAGAACAGGCAACTACATGACGGTACAGAGTCTTCACATCCCTGTACCAGTAAACATCTAAAGGGGCTGTATCTCACTACCTTCGGTAAATGGCACCATTAGAAATTAATGAAATTAAGCGACAGGCAATCCTTGGTAAAAGCCCGCTCCCGGTTAATGAGCGGTAACGAGCATGTGTCCTTAACACTAGACCCGGGCGATTGCAGTGACTGATGGCCGTAACAGGAGTGCGGAGAGGTGAACGTGAGAGAGGGAGGGGCAGCACACCGGCACAGAAGCTGGGAAAATGACAATTCCCCCCGTGATGGGAGCGACTGCTTGTTAGAGTTTAAAAAAAGAGCCAATCCAAGTGCCTTGTCTGAAACAAGAGAACTATCAAGTACTGTGAGTCACTACTGTCAGCTGACTCACCTCCCTTGAGCAATGCAGACAGAGAGAGATAGACCATCAGAAGGACTTAATCAGTTTCTGGCACGAATAAGATCTTGAAACATAAAAAAGGATTTTCTGTTTTTTTTTTACTTTCGGGATAAATTCTCTGCTCTTACCAGCTCCTAGGAACATGGTTGATATTGTTATGTCCATTCAGTTCCAGTAAACAGTTATCAGTTATCCAACCAGACTCACAGTCAGTATGGATGACGGAGGGGCAGATCATGGTTGGTGTAGAGGGGTTCTGGTGGGGGGGTGGGGGGGGGGGGGACCTTAAGCCACTTAAACACTCATGAGAAATCATGATCCGGAGTAGGAATCTACAGAGGAACGTGTGGTACCTCTTCATGCACCTGCAAACACACACAGACACACAGACACACACACACACACACATATGTGTTTGTATTCATATCTGCAGGGACTGTCCATTCATTTCTATGGACATAACCCCAATCCCAACATGACGACATTAACCCCTACCCAGCCCCAACCGTAACCATAAGTAACCAAACAAAATACAAAATTTATGGCATTTTTAAAAAAAAAATTAATTGCAGTCACAGATTTAAAAAAAATTTAATTTCCCCTTGCGGGGACCAAAAAATGGTCCCCACAATATCATAATAACAGGTTTTTATCACATTGTGTGGACATTTGGTCCCCACACTGAAATGTATACCTGGGCCACACGCACGCGAACAGTGCCTTAAAAATAAACATCCTTCAATACTACTCTACATCACAACGTTAGTAAAATCATTTTTCTTCATTGTCCTGGGACATCACCCTGTCACCAGCAGCTAACCAATTTGTTCAGTGTCTAATAACACAGAAATTAGACTGCAGAATACATAAATGGATCAAAAAGTGGCTCCTTTATCAGGAAAAAAATGGCAATTTTGTATTGCTCTATAATTACAAAAGGTACTTGGTGATTCCTTTCTCTCCAAGCAGCAATTACTGCAATCACAAACGCTTACACCTTTACGGCTTTGTATAGAAATGAATGGTAATGGAAAGAAATCAGCCCAGAAATGCCATTTCAGCCAGCATACAACACACCCACAGGAATTAAGGGCATTTCAAATGTGCCAGGTTCACCTGCCATAAGTAGATAGGAAACAGCACCGTGATTTATTTGGAGTAAAGATTTATCAACATGACAAATTAAATTATCTTAAGCATTCTGAAAATAAAATGTTGATATGAATTTGTTAAGCCTACAAGATTGAATCCAGATTTTTTTACCTCACCCCAAACAGTATCTTAGGCCTAATTCACACAGACAGAAGTTATAGGAACATTGAGATGCCAGTTCATCTAATTGTGGGGTTTTTTTTTTTGGGGGGGAGCTGTTGGATGACACCCACACAAACACGGGAAAAACATGCAGCCTCCACACACAGAAGGAGCTGGGGGGCAGAGTGTAAACCCCGACACCAAGCTAACGCGCCACACTGGCAGATATACATGATACATAAAACTAGCAAAAATGGAGACACAGGTTGGGGTTGAGATGCAGAACAGGGTCGCTGACAGCGAGGAGCTGATGCCAGGGTACGAGGCGGTAGACGGTGGTTACGGGAGGACAGCGGTAATGCTGAGCGGGCTTCACTGGGACTCGCCCGTCATTTATGGAAAAGTAACAAAACTAGGCATACAATTGCATTTTAAGAATAGGAGCCCTAGATGAAAGACTGACATCAATTGTTCGCCAAGGCAATTCACAGGGACAAGAGCTTTCCTACTGATCTGCTATAGAACCTTAAAAAGGGGACAGTGATAGGCGCTGATGGATATAGACTCTGTCTGAAGGAACATCGAGCCTGAAATCCTCCTGTATTGACTCACTGGTGTGTGTGTGTGTGTGGGGGGGGGGGTCACATGACCTGTGACACCTATGTAGGTTTGATGACACACCACCACAGCACGGGGGGAACATGCGGGCCAGACCTGGATGTTTCACCACAGGCCCCGTCCACCATTCTGGCTGTTTAAAAATTCCCCGGAACTGTAGAGACACACCGACATGAGCCACAGGACAAAATTAGCCAAGGCAACTGACATGCAGGGACAGGTGACAGCGTCACTCGCTGTCCCTGTACGCTGCATCTGCTCAGGCTGACCCGAGGCCCCGGCTGGGGGGCATTTAAAAAGAAGCCCCCAGCTCCGCTAATACGTGACTAAACCCCTAAGGCAGGGACACCGTGTCAATCAGCTGCCATGAGCCTGCGACTGCGGCTCCGCTGCATCTCTCTGAGGAGCCAACGTCGGCCGACAGGCTCTTCCTACTGCGGGCGCCCTCACATCTACCGGGGAGGAAGATGAAATCGCCCACTCAACCCTCCGGTGAGCCCATTAACTGCATCTCCACAAACAGCGAGAATCAGGCAGGGAGGTAAGAAATAATCTCATCTGGGTCAGACCTCCGTAAGATGGAAGGCAGATGTGTATCTACTGAGAAGGACCAGAGGTCTGCGAGAGGCACTGCACCTTAATAAAACTGCTGGCAAGTCTTCAGCTGCTTGAAACTCTATCCCACAATCTGAAGCATTATCTATATTACTAATCTAAATCAATATTTATTAACTATTTTTTAAAAATATCTCTATATTATTACCATTACTTGCATTTTTGTGTTTAGAAATTTATCTTATCAAGTATTTTCACCACAGGCTGGACTTCCTGTATGCCATCCCTACGTTCCTGTGACCTGTTCCCAGCTGAAGGAGCCAGGTCTTCCGTTCCCAACTCTGCTCTCTTTTCACCTTGCAAATCAGTCGGCACCGTACGGAAAGGGCAGCCGGAATCTCGCAGGCACCCAGCCAGACTCGACAAAACTGCTGACCGAGTCCCAGCCCACGCCCCTCCCTCGGCAGAGAGGAGCCAATTTATTCTGCCAACATGGGGGCTACCTGGATGCAATCAATGAGTAACACCAGTTGGAAACACCAGGCCAGCGCCTATACTGTCCGCTCCACTCAGGCAAGCCAGAAATATATAATAGGTCTACAGGTTTCCCAACGTAATCGTAAATTGTGGAGATCTATACAAATGGCATGAAACACCATCGGAACAGTGCTGACACAAAGAAAGAGAAGAAAATTCATGGCAATTATGAGCTACCACCAGAAAAAATGCTAAATGCCCAACAAATATTTCCTTGCATAATTTATTCTTTTGATATATTTGTGTAGATCTGAACAAAACGCTTAAGTATTATTGAGCAGTTTCTCTTTGAAGAAGGGACAAAGTTGATCCGTTACAGTACATATGTATGGCACATTTTAAATGTGTAAAGTTTTTTAAAACTGGGCAACATGAACTTATTTTTTAACTCCCTGAAAGCGGATGCCATTGAACCCTGACCTTTAAGTATTCCCCAGCCTGTTCCTGGCCACAATGAGTGTTTGTTGTTTCTGATTGACGATGGGCATAGAAACAAAAACGACATTAAATATTCCGATTGGCTTGAAGAGCCCATGGAGAGCTCATGCAAAAGGAGCAGCGATGAACTTTACCCTGATGTATTAATGTACACTAGATAATCTTGAATTGCATAAAAATGTTGCAGCATCTCCATTTGTCTAAATCTTACCCCCCTCCCCCACCTACTGCTGAATTTTGTCCACAATATTTAAAAAAACTGGATGTATATTACAAAACAAGAATAAAATCCTGAAGGTGTGAAAAATTACATACTGCCCAAGCCTAATCTCAACCCAGCTGCTTATGGTCCTTGCAATCTGATAGTTGCATGTGCTTAACATGCAATGTCAATATTAATATTGCATATCACCCAGCCCTACTTCAGACCCTGCTTACAGATCGCAATTTTAATTTTGGGATATGTGTTACTCTGGATCACTGATGACCAGTATCTGTACTTCAAACATGTTTCTTGAGACATCCATCCTTCCCATCATTCTGTACCTCAATTCATCCAACCACAACTCTGCAATTTCCAGTCCCCATCATTACATCTCTGTCCTTCCCAGTGTAATAACCTGTGTTGTGTACTTTTGGTCGGAAGTTAAATATTAATACTTTGTGTCCAATAGGCTTAAATAAACTTATCAGTGGTGTTTGGCTCATTGGGTGAACCAACAAGGGATGTGGTGGCTTGATGGTTAGGGTAGCGCACTTGTAATTGAAAGATTGCAGGTTCGAATCCCCCACCAGCAAGTCACCACTGAGGTACCCTAAGCAAAGTACCGCCCCCAAGCACTGCTCCCCAGGCGCTTAATTAGCTGCCCCCTGCTATGTCACATATGGGTTAAATGCAGAGGTCACATTTCGTTGTTGCGCACTGTGTGCTGTGGTGTGTTGACAATGACCACTGCTCACTTAATTCTAATGTGGAAATGATGAAACTTTTGTTTACTAGCAGAAAGTCGACTTCCTCTGTTATTAATGGCTTTGTGTTGCTTTATCCATCTACGATTTCGTTTATTGTTGGTACCTTGAGGGGTAAAAAAACTACAGCCATAGTTTGCCATGACTAACCACCTCAGTCATGCATCAGGGCCAAAAAAATGCATCATTTCAGTTCAGTTTTGGCGGGAACCTGTGCGCATTTTCCATCAGAAGCGTATGTGTACACATCTGAGAGCATTACACTGATGTCACGACTGTTGGTTCAAAACTCTGTCCATCAGTTTGTCTTTGATGGAGAACCTATGCAAGTATTTCCTGGGCTTTAATTAATTTAATTAGTCAAATGGTTCGTGAATTGACTGCAAGACATTTTATCTGTAGCTTCACTGGTGTTGTTCAGGTATTTACCACCATTGAACTCACTTAATTAATTTGTTAATTGGTTTATTTTAATCTTATACCATATTGGAGTATCTTGGGTGTTTCTCACGCTTTAATTCATTAATTAAATTTAATTGGTTAATTAGAAGCTGGAGCGTCCTTGGTGTTGCTCTAGTCCAAGGGAGACTTCAATAAGGAAGACTTATAAAGGCCAGGAAGAGAATGTTATAAAGTTCATAAACAATAACTGATTAAATGGCTCATTGATTCGTTGGTGTCCCACCCAGGGTGTCTCTTGTCTTGTGCTCTGTGGCTCCTGGGGCAGGTTCTGAAATCACCACAACCCTCTAAGCCAGGGGTGGCCAATCTTATCCGCAAAGGGCCGCTGTGTGTGCGGGTTTTCGCTGCAGCTCCCTAATTATATTACTAATTAGAGGACTGATTGGCCGAGGAGTCCTCACACCTGGGTTTGAACAGCTGGCCTAAAGGTTACCCCAAAAATCTGCATACACACGGATATGATTTGCCACCGCAGCTCTAAGCCAAACACCTGTGTCGTCTGTGAGATGGTGCCATTAGCTTGGGTTCATGGAAAGGAAAGGGAGAGACCAAACACCAAGAACAATAATAAATAATAATAATAATAATAATAATAATCATAACAATAATAATAATAATAAATCTAATAAAATGAATTTTTGGAGAATAGATTGTCTAGTAAGGAAGTCTTTCAGAACATGACATTAGAAGTCATTAGAAGTCAAATCGGTTGACCACTTCCATTAAACACGTAAATGTTTATTTTAGGGAAAAAATAACTGATAACTTATTTAAAGGGAAAGTTTCCTAGATAATGATATATACAAGAACAAAGCTGTTTATTTAACTAGACTGTTTTCTTAGAATGACTTTGTCATGTTTATGTAACAGAATAAAAGCACTGCTTCCAATCAGGACCTCATGAGATCTAGAGTCTAAACCTGTTCAACTTGTTTGTTCATTGGTCCAATTTAACCCCACAGATGGTTCATTATAGACTTTAGAATTAAATTTAAAATGTGTGAACAATTTAAATAAAACCATCATTTTCCCAAATCTTCATGCCTAAAACAGTTTCTTTAACAGTTCCACTGATGTGTCCTGCAGTTCAAATTCATTCAAGTTTGAGATGCCCCCCCTCCCCCCCCCCAACCCCAAGTCTTGGATTTCCCTTGGTTGTTTAATTAGTCTGTCTTGTGAATAATTTACGATCACAATAACTATAAATTATTAATTCAGATCCGTTTTCTGTGCCTGAATGACACAACAGGCCCAGATGGTGATTTTTATTAGCTGGAAAAACTACCTGCTGAATGAATATGTAACCAATTTCTTGTTGAGAAGTACATGGTGCTAACATGGTTGTATTCCTACACTCTGCATCCACAGAGTCACAACTATATTGTAATGTATACTGCAATGGCTCCTGACAATAAGAGACAATATCGTGAACCATCAGTCCCTTGATTTATTGACTGGGTCTTTTTGCTTACTTGTCAATGTAACGCTTATGCTGCTCTTTCTGCCACTGAAGGATATTTTAAACCAAATTCAGTGGCGATACAGACGGCTCTCGCAGTCCAGGCTGGGATATGACCAGCCTTTATTTCCATGGCGACTGATCGCCGGCTTTGTGCGAAGAAAGGCAGCAATTAATGAAGCCAAGTTGGTCCAAATTTGGGTAATTACTCCGATAAGAATAAACTGGGGCAGATGAGATGCTTCAACATAAACAGAAGTCATCGTTCTCAAATTTAATATCATGAGTGTTTGGGCTTCTGCCCCTGGATTCTGTGCTTTTAATTGTCTTCATTTAAAATGGATTTTGTGGTAGATTTCTTTCTTCTTTTTTTTGCTAAATTACATTACATTTACTTAGTTAGCTGATACATTTGTCCAAAGTGATTTACTGCTGAGGATCAGAGAGCAGGATCAGTCCCTGTCCCTGGAGGAATTAGGGTTAAGATCCTTGCAGAAGGACCCAAAGGTGACATCAGTCTGGCAACCACGGGATTTGAACCCTGGTCCTTCCCATCACAGCCAGGGGTAACCCCTAGTTTGCTGAACCTCTGCCCTCCTCTGATAGCAGACCTCAGCTCTACAATATGCAGCAGTACATGCCTGTTGTCACAGCTCTGTGTCGGCGGTATTATTAACAAACAGGCAGTTCAATACCACTGCTCTATGACAGGTGCAGTTTGCTGAACCTGCACAATGAAAGCAGGCAATAAAAAGACTGCAAACAGCCGCCTACAGAATCACCAATGAAAATGTTTGATCTTTAAACATTCCTCCACCTTCAGCAGGTTTCCGTGGTTTTTCTGAGCTTCGTTGTTTGATACATCTGTCACCCAAGCAAATTTGATCGTCACTGTGAAACAGCACACATCCATATTTAAATCGGCTGTTTATCAGTGGGGATGCTCTGACGATACCCTATACTTCCCTCTTCTTAAAGTTACTCCAGATGCCCGCATATCACAGAAAGCGTTTTCTGGCTACATGAGTAGCAGCAGACAGTGTAACGCAGCGGGATCTTAAATGCTCTGCCATGGATTACGAGTTAAACAGTCTATGGGGACCCACTTAAGACAAAATATGATATATAGCTCAGTGATGGCTTCAGTGGCAAACACAACACTGTATAATTGAGTCAATTATAGAAAAGCACAGGAAGTAGCTGCTGTGTGCTTTGCCTGTAATTCATTTTACTTCTGGCTGTTTACAAACGGAATTAAATTTGCCTTGGGGCCAGGTTCTTCATTATTTCAGAAATTTTGATGTAATATAGTAATGACACCATAAGGCCGCCAAGTGGTTTTTGCCCCCTCCACCACTTCTGGATGTTGTTGTCACGGTTTCTCCGGAAAAACAGGCGAGTCAGCAAGACGACCTGGTGCGCCGCGAGGTCCCACCAGTCCTGGGCCGAAGCCAGCGGAGCGCGGACCCAAAAGCGGGGGTCAGTTCTTGTCGCCAGCTCCTCTCTGCCCGGCCGCCCACACATCGCCCAGAACTGGTGAGCCGTTTTTTTACCCAGCAGTACAGCTTTGACGGGTGGATGAGCAGTTAAGGAAGACCTTTGCCCTTTCTGGCAGATAAAAAAATGTAAAAAGTTAATATTGTTGTGAATTTATTTATGGCAGACGGTCGTGCCAAGAAAGTTTGATAAAAGAGCTGCAGAACATTGCGTGATCCATTAATCATTAACTATAATTTAAAGAAAATAATAATAATAATAATAAATAATTCCCCTGTAGGACATTTTAGGAGCAGGCAGTCACAGCAGCTCTGCTCAGATACTTCTGTCTTGGTTAACAACCAGGAGTCGGATCAGGTGGACGATTATCCCAGGAGGTGGCAGAAGCAGAGTTGTCATACTGATGCAGTCGGCGTCTCTGTGACGCCAGCAGCGGCTGCAGACCGTCTCTGATGCTACACCCACGGCGCCAGTAGTGGACCATTCAGCGGATGTCAGAAAACCACAGGCACCGAGCTGGACACCTCATTAATAGATGCTTCAGTCCCCCGTTTTCCCTCCACAACTCAGACTGCATAATGAGCTCCTGGCCCAGTTTTTATGTTTTTTTTATAAAGACAGGACCCTTTCATTGAAAACCCCAGCGCTAAATGTGCCTCACTGGCCATTTCTGGGAAACGTGGAAGCTCCGGAGCCCACAACCTTTAAGGGGTGACAGCAGAATCACCACATAGATCCGGTGCACTTTATCTCCCCTGAACAAGCAGGTATAACTGGGTCACCCTTAACAAACACGATGTCCTGGGGTCGTTATGATGAATATGCTGTCATGGCGGCTGGTGCTATTGACGTTGGTTAGCTGACGCTTTAATCCGAAGGGAATCGCTAGCTCATGATTCTTACACGTAAACGATTCATCCAGGCGGAAAATGAAGCAACATTATGCCACCAAAGGATACAACAGCAAAGTCTCTCTTGAGATTTGCCCAGTTTTTTGAGGAACCTACTTAGCATTTAAAGGCAACAGGCAGCCTCAATCAGAACCCATTAAAAATGCAGAAAGGGCATAATGTCAAATCATAACTACTGTGACCTGACTGAAACACACATGCTTCTGATCAAACACTCAGAGCATGTTCCTGGCATTCAGTCAGTAAGGGTCACCCCCTCCCTTCCCAGTATCCTCTGCTGCCCCAGATAGGCTCCACCTCTTACCCCATAACCAATAGGAATGGATGTTCCTACTAAATGCTTGGCTCGCATTTTTACCAGCCCCAGATTTATGTCTTACACAACCAGATGAAGTTAATCACTTTTCTAAGAATTCTTCAATTCATTAAAGCAGTTAATTAAGAACCAGAGAAGTAGGAGCCCTCTTTTTTGGGGGGATTCACCCTACAAACAAACACCAGACAATAAAATAATTAAACTTGAAATTTGCAGCTGGATGAAAAGGCTGTTCCTTCATAGCTGGTATACTACATCACACACACAGTTGTATTAGTTGCAGATTACATTTAACTGATTGCAGAATTGTGACAAGTGTTATCATAGATTTATTAAGATGTTATTAACATAATTTGGCCCCATAATAAGAGTAATTAGCATACGATTTGTTGAGCATCCTTAATTACACTGGCTGAGCCTCTGAGTGTTCACCTGCAGTGTTTCCTCCAAACTGATGACTCAAACTCTGAAACAGCACCCCGTATATTCAGCCAAACCCCCTTTTAGTTAAAGTTCTCATTATGTCATCATCCCCCAAGCATTCATTTCTTTCCCACTTTAGCTGTGCCATGGAACTTTGAAGGCCAGCCCTCCTCACACCATTGGCTAAGCTTCCCCTTCTGGGGGCCTGGATTGGCTGCTCGCTCACACATGCTTTAGTCCTATTACAGCCCAGGGCAGGACAGCGGCACAGCATTTCCCAGGGTGCCGCTAAAAGCAAAAAGCAGTGACTTGTTTAATTATCTTCCCCTTTACTTCACTTGCCTTATTTCTCCCCAGGGGCAAAGGGATGAAAATGAGATCGCACCCCCCAAAAAAATTATATCCTTCCAACGGGTGACACCAAAGTCTGTATCTATGGTCTAAATAGATTCATTCATCGTGAATCTAGGGGGGGTCATACAGCCGACGCAATCTGCCCAGGCTGTGATTCTGTTGAGGAGTCTCTGAGGAGAAAAATGCTCGGCAAATTTACTTTAATCCAACTCCTCCACATACTCTGCTGGCGTCCGGCATAAATCTCTGAATTTGAGCCCCACCCCCTGAAACAATTTCAGAAGAACGACAAGGGATTCTGCTCTGCACCAGATGAACAGGAGTCTTCGTCTTCAGGTAATGCCCTGCTAACCTGTTATCTCCCGCATTCTATTTACAGTTTACTTTTTTTTAAAACAGTTACAAACAGCATTTATTAGGCTAGAAAATACTACTATTCTGTCAACAATTAGAAAATTTTCGAAATAATAATTAACAAGGAAAGCGTAGCCTGGTGGTCCAGCAGACATTAGTACAGCTTCACGCCGCTGCTGGTTTCTACCCATAATTCAGCAGCTGTCCTTCCGCAGTCCAATAGCACGGCGGCTCTGAATTGCCCACAGTGTGCGGGTGTGTGCCTGCTGACCAGCTGGCAGGTGCTGGATGCGCCCAACCTTGTGAGCTGCAGGTTCCCCATCACTTTCTACCAGAAAAGTAGTTACAAAAGATAAGGTCCAACATAATATATGCATAGCTTACATTTAGCGAAATGATAAAATTGTATTTATTTTATAGTTAATAACATCTCAAATCTGGATTCAAAGAACTACGTTACGTTCCGTGTTCAATGACCACTATTGTCTAAACAGCTATCTAAAAAAATATTTTTTTTATTATTCTCTCATTGTATATTGTATTGACATATGGATTCTGTAACCATCCCTACCGCTCTCCAAATGAAGTGCCTTTTACTTTGAAATATTTTTCTTTATTTCAGTTGTATACTTTGCATTTTAATTACTTTGGTTGTGAAGGACCGGCACTGTAACAGATTGCAATAAAGGAATGGAAGCATTAATGCCGCAGCACTGGGAAGTAAGCAGCCAATACATGATCCGTTTAATCGCATTAAATGCACCCCTGCTTTAAAGCATTTTTACAGTTTTACAGATGGTATTATGGTAATAAAGCCAGACACATATCTGCGCTCACGATTATCTGAGTCAACCCAGTTTATCATCATTGTGTGTAGCTGCACCAATATTAATGTTTCATGGTGAACTGTACAGACACAATTATTAAAGGAAAGCATGTGAGAGGAAAAGCGCAACATTATTTCATTATTCATGCCTATTGTCTATTTATAATCTGTTTGCTGTTAGTTGTTCTTTAGCGCTGGGTGTGGCTGAACGAGCAAGCATTCTGAATCACTTGCTGCATATGGCCAATAAAGCATCGTGAATCTCGAACGGCTGTAACGGCAACCAATCAGGTCTGTGTGACAGCAAGACAACACAGGGAGTTCAGGAGGAAAGTTCTGCTTTATATGAAAGGTGATTATCCACCAAATTCCTCATCAGTGGGAGATTTCCTTCTATCTACCTGAATCACACGCCCAACATCACCTTCCCTAAAAGCAGCAAACAGATTGTTTTTCACACTTTGTTTCCCCCACAGAAGGAGGAGGCCGTCACTCCTCATCAGACATCAACACCATGCCAGGTTTCTTCTCATTGTGCTTGTCAGCGCCTCCCTCGTTCTGGAGGTGACCCCCCCTGGGCTGCCAGCATGAGCCGCAGTATGTCTGCCGTGTGGCTGACAATGACGCTTATGGTCCTTGTGTGCCACGGAGGTAACGGTGGTGACATGGGGGAGTAAGAGCTCAGATGCTATGCTCTCTTAAAGAGGCAAGAAGCATCACGCTCACAATTTTGTGCTCCGCATGTAAACACAATCTTGATAAATGGATTTGTGCACAATTCATTATTGATTTTCTTTAGATCCTAAAAGATCTTATATGAAAGGAATGGAACAGAACAGAATTATGGAGCTGCCGTCAAAGGTCAGAAGGCTACAGTCACGTCACCAGCTCAACTCTACTTACGATGAGTCCTTATGGAGAACTCCGACAGTGACTTTGAATGGCTTTCACCTCCACAGCTTCAACAGTAAATACAGAGGAAGGCACCAATGAATTCATCCATCCATCCATCCATCCAACCCCATTCTATGAGGGTAATACACAATACAGTATGATACAGTAATTCTGAAATCCCGACGTTTATAATTGTGCACAAAATTCTATTAATTAATCTATTAATTCTATTAATTGCATTTGTGCATCTGGTCATTTAAGATGATTAACATTAGCTCAGTTGCCACACACAGCAACCGCAATGCAACATGCAATTTTTCTAATAGAGACTGCAGTCGTGCAGCACTCAATCACACAATCACGCACCCCCCCCCCCCCCCCCCCCCCCCCCCCACCCAACGCCCCGGACCAGTCTCGGGAAGTTCTAGGTCAACT
>JABJVO010000126.1:19915403-19973479 GCA_026770805.1 Boulengeromyrus knoepffleri
ACCCCCCCTATGTATGGAAATACTTACGCTGGTAGCCCTGGAGAAACCAAAAACAACACCCCCCCCCCCCCCCCACCCCCCCGATCTGCTTCCGTGATTCTCAGGTTGCGTGATTCTCAGGTTTAAAGCGATATAAAATAAACAAAGAGTGATTGAAAAGTTTTTGTTTGATATGTGTGTCAAGTGGTTAAAAAGTACTTCATTTTCTTGAAAAATAACACATAAATGAAACTTAAAGATGCATCAAGATGGCTTTTCACTAAGTAATGTTCTTGCTTATTCATTTGTAATGTCCCTGTGAAAATGCATTAAAATATCAAGTTATTCACGGATTACTTCTTTTACCCCAAAGTCTAGTGAGGTAAGGTAAGTTTTGGCAGCAGTACAGTGAGTGAAATAAGTCAAAACACAAAAATATGGGAGAGAATTCAAGGCGTCATGCAGTCAAGGCATCATGCAGTCAAGGCGTCATGCAAGGCATCATCTCATGCACTCAAGAAATGAATGTCTGGTCAGAGTTACTAATGAAAATTAACATTAAAGCTAATAAAAAAAAGTTCACTTTGAATCTTTTACTGAATTTTGAAAGAAAATTTCAAAGAAAGAAAAAGAAAAAAATTAAGGAGGCAAAGCTGCGCACTGGCATGGTGTGATTTGGACATAAGGAGGCAGAGATGGGCTCTGGCATGGTGTGATTTGGACATAAGGAGGCAGAGATGGGCTCTGGCATTGGCATGGTGCGATTTGGTTATAAGGAGGCAAAGCAGGGCTCTGGCATGGTGCGATTTGGACATAAGGAGGCAGAGATGGGCTCTGGCATGGTGTGATTTGGACATAAGGAGGCAGAGATGGGCTCTGGCATTGGCATGGTGCGATTTGGTTATAAGGAGGCAAAGCAGGGCTCTGGCATAGTGTGATTTGGTTATAAGGAGGTGGAGCTGGGCTCTGGCATGGTGCGATTTGGACATAAGGAGCCAGAACTTCACCAGGTTCTGTCTTTGTTTAAATCTTGCTTATAAATACATGCTTATAAATATATATAAATCTCTGTAATACAGATTTTATTTGGTTAGCAAGTCAATATTTCTTAAGAAAAACAATTTAACATTTAAATACATTGAAATGAACAGTTACACCATAAAAAATAACAAGAATTTGTTCTGTTCTCCAAAATGCTACTGATATCTTGCTGGATAGCTAGAATAATACAGCTTCAGTTCCCAGACCTCTCCTCAGGGAAACCCCAGCCATTACACGTATGAATACATCACTTAATTAACTTAATTAGTTAAATAAACTGATGAGGCAAATATGGTGTGCTAGTGGTCGAGTCAATGCACACACAGACCTGCACTCATATCTTTGTGGAGACCGTCCATTCATTTCTATGGGCAAAACCCTAATCCCAACAATGACAACCTTAACCCCTACCTAACCTTAACCACAGGTAACCAAACAAAATACAAGCTGGGGTACAAGCTTTTGGCATTTTTTATTTTTTTGATTGCAGTCAGATTTTTATACAATTGAATTTCCCCTTTTGGGGACCGAAAAAGTGGTCCCCACAACAAAGACAGACACTTCATTCAACAATGGGATTTTTAAAATCACAGCACTCACCAAGAGTGTCACGGAGGATGCTGTGAGACTTCTATTCTCAGTTCAGCTACAGCACTGTAGTATAATCCGCAGTCTAATTTCATGTGTGTGCAATAATTATCCATCATTATTATGTTTTGTGCAAAATCTAATGGGCAGGGGATGAATGACACAATTCTCCATGGCCAAAAAGACTGCACCGCTTGGTATAAGACTTACCCATGGCATTCAAGAGCTGCAAATGTTCGGGTCGTGAAATACAGTGTGATGGGATTCATAATATATGTAACTGACTGTGCAGGACCCAAGGATCCAGGCTCTGAACTGGCTTGGGTTTGCATGAAATTGCCTCCTGAGAACCACCACTGAGCTGATATAGTGGCCTCACGTCTAGGATTGTGTGTTCAGTTGCCAACACCGAATCTGTGTGTTTTGCCATTCACATGGTCTTGCTGTGTTTATATAACTAACTACGTCATTTTTTTCCCCCACAGCCCAAAGACACGCCCTCTAAGTGACCCGGGGCGTCTAAACACAAAGACAGACAAATAACAACGTAATGAAACCTTGTTTCTATGTGTCTGAGGGCATTATTCATTCATTTTCAAATAGCACTTGAGTTTAAATGGAGGGCGTCCCTCATGATGATGAGGGGGCCCCCCAGGGGAAAGGGCTTTCTTCCCTTTTAAACTACAGCCCCTGGCAGAGAATCCTCCCCCAAGGAGGGTGGTGACGGTTACATCTTGCGTAACTAAGCGCTTATGCACAGCAGCCTTGCTGTTCCTTTTGTCTCCTTCCTGATTGGTTCGCTGGGTATCACTTTGGAAATACAGCCAATGAGCTGCCAGAGCTTCAGCTCCAAGAGCCTGCAGGAGACTGCAGCCACCCAAAATTATATTTCCCTGTGCAAAATTACCCAGGACAGCTTTAACCTGTCTCACCCATGCCAGGTCTACTTTACTGTAGCTATGACAGCTAGCTGGATATAGAAAGTGACAGGCTGTGTATGTGCTAATCATGTGATTAGCAGACTCTCTGCATTTCATGCTAACTACACTCTACAGCACGCAGGCTAATTTTTCATCCATCCATCCGTCTTCAGTACAGGGTCACAGGGAGTTTAGGAAGGGTAAAAGAAAGGCATAAGGGAAGAGGAGAAAACGGAAGTAAACCGAAGAGGGAAAGGTACAAAATAGCAACAGCATAAACAATGAGGCAGAAACAGCGCTTCATCTAAACCACACGTTTCGTGACTTTATCTTTCTGAATATAACCAGCACAAACAAATACAAATGTGTGCAGACTAAAAATAATGTACAAAAAATATGTTATATAAATCTGCTAGTTTGTGTCAATAATTGTTGCATCTCATCATATCTGGATTATCAAAGATCAGAGAGCCTGTCATTATGAACAAAACACATCTGCAAAGCCCCTAATCACTGGCAGTAATGTGATTTTGATACTGTTTTTTGTGTCGTGCTGCAGGCCAAAGCAGGCTGGTAATAGGTATTACTTGGGTTATTTACCGAAGAGGAAGACCCACGGGGTGAGAAGGTATGACCTTGGACCCGGTACTCCTGCTGAATGACAGAATATTTATTGACCGTGTTCTGGAATGGGAAGTTACTTATTTATTCTTAATCATAAATAAAATACAGAGGATACTAAAAGTGTCACATGACATTTTTTTTTCCCAGGTAACTCTACTGTTAGCCTTGCACCTGTAGCTTCCACGATAGGCTCTGGATCTCTGTGATCCTGCACAGGACCAGCAGGTATAGAAAAGTGATAGACGGATGAATGGATGGATGGATGGATGGATGGATGGATGGAATTTCTTTGCTATGTGATGTGCACAATGTACAATGTATGGAAGCATAGTTAATCCATCTACCTTCAATAGCCATATTTCGTCTGGTACAGGGTAAGAGTAGCACAGACAGTATGTCCACAGATGCACTGGACAGAAGGCAGGGGACACCCTGGATGGGATGCCAACCCACTGTAAACAAGCCAGACTCAGCCTATATAGAAAATAAAGCCTGCTTTCAGATTCACATGAAATCTGTTTATAAAACGCTCATTATTTGTACGAAGTTCGCAATTACATTACTTGAGAATCATCGTGATCTGTTTTAATGATGATGTTCAGTTCCGTTCTGTACTTCTGAGCTGGATTAGCGGTCGGAAGATACAAAATGTGAAAATGACAGAAGCTTCTGACAAAGGACCTAGGAGGTTCAGTAATAACTCACATTCCTGGAATACATCACCCCCAAGCCATTTTCCCTCTGCCCCTGAAGTTTATGTTTTGAGATTTTTCTCCGATATATCTTTCCTTCTCTTCGTGTCCTTTGTGCTTTTAATCTTAACTACCATATATGTTATAATAACAGACAGCACCCAACAATTCGAAATCCTACACAGAGGGAGTGATGCAAAATAACTCAGATAAAGGACACTGCCTATAAAACTCTGCAAGAACAGCATATTACACAATATATAACATTAGAAGTGGAAAACACTATAGAATATATTATATTCTGTGTAAGAAATACACTCTAATATAAATACCAGCACAACACTACATTACCAATAATACAGTGCAGTATGACAGGGCAGGCTGAAAGGCACTATACTACACAATCCACAGTATGTCAGGACACGCTGAAAGGCACTATACTACACAATCCACAGTATGTCAGGACACGCTGAAAGGCACTATACTACACAATCCACAATATGACAGGATACACTGAAAGGCACTATACTACACAATCCACAGTATGACAGGACATGCTGAAAGGCATTATAGTATGTAAAATCCTGTTTCACAGGCAATATACTACACAAAATTATTTGCTATAAAATCACTCTGTAGCACACTATAGTAATTAAAATACTGTGTGAAGGGCACTATCTACTATAAAGTTACAAGTGAAGCTCACTATACTTTAAAAAGTACATTATAAAGGGCTCTATCTAGTATGACATCCTTACTGAAGGGCACTTTCAAGTTTAAAATTCCAGGATTACAAACCAAATAAATATAGCAGACGTCATAGCTGGCCCCGTCTATTCAAGATTAATACCATATCAACTGAATTGTACTTGTGTTATATTTTAGATTAACCACAAGCCCTTGTCATTAGCATAACAAGTATATTTGATACCCTTGGTTTTAATGTTTTGATTAATGACATTACCTCAGCAGTAAAAAACACATTAAAACAATTATAATCTTAACAATTGTAGTGCTCTGCTGGCAACGCCATACGATATCGGAACGAGTGGAAGCAAAATGAAACGTGCCAAATTGAATAAGCGGTGAATAATCATCAGTAGCCACTCAGGTGCAGCTCTGTTTTTCTGCAGTGCAAGCCTGACACTTCTGCACAGAACAGGTGATCGAACATTTAATGGAATTTCACGGAAAGCCAATTATGACTGGAGCACTTTCCCCGCAAAACCTACACTATTATCCTCCACCATTTCTTTTTGAGAAAATATTTCCCATCGTAAATGCAGACTCGTTGATCATAATCACTTTATTAATATTCATAGACTGTTCATTTCTGTTCACATGGTATCGCTCCTGGTCCTCCTACCATCTTGAGCACCCTGGAGTCACGCTGAATGGCAACGGGCCGCATTACAACCCTGCAAAAAGCTCTAATGAACTGAACAAAGAGGGAGTGAAGATCAAGAATGACACTCAGCATAAAAGAGAGCCACCGCTGTGGTCCTTTCCTGCTGTTTGCCTGTGTGGCCAAACGTCTTTGAATAATGAAAGGCGCTTATAGTCAGTAGCTGTTTCAGCAGAAACTCTTTCGCCTGAGCACGGCTGCCTCAGAACATTTCCCGCTACAAAATGCGACGGTAATCCCAAACCAGAAAAACAACTTTGCAAAGTTTCAAAATAGCCCTGGCCAAAGACCAGACACCGAAAACTTTCCCGCTGTCTATTTACATTCTTGGTTTGAAGCCTCCAACAGAAGATTGTTAAACCGATTGTTTTCATCTCGCTCCTCAGAAATGTGAATGGGGATACGTTGCATATACGTAACATATCACACTCCCAGGATCTGGATGGGACAGGGCTTGTACATTAGCCAGCCAAAGGGGCCTCTGTACCAAGCTGGTAATTAATTCAGTTCTGCACTACTTCCAAACCTTGCATGACAGATAGCAAGTATCAAGGAAGCCAGAATGTCCTGATGTAATCTAATGGTCCTCTCCATTCTGAACACAGACTACATGGGTTCGGACCTTTTTCTGCTCTCACAGCAACACGGAGGCGAGATAAATCTGCTCAGAGTACAACAGAACGTAGCACCCGCCAAAAAAATCAAATACCAAAAAAGACAGAAAGATGCTCTGTTCTTCAACAAGATCACGCCTAAGAGGAGCCAAGCTGTCTGTGTCATCTTGTCAGGCCCTATGATCAGGATAAAGCTACATTCTCTTTTATCCGTAGACTCCCAGACATACCGCAGCGGTCTGAACCATTTTTGGAACTTGGTGGCAATGGCAGACCAGCGCAGGACTGTGTGTTCTGATGCTAGGTGAGTATCTGTACTGAAAGAGGCTGTACAGTTACAGTCTGCAGACTATTTATGGAGTTTCGCAAACAGACACATACAACCCCACGTGGTGGTAAGGTATTATCAGAGTGAAGAGAATATTGTGCTAGATAATACAGCTAAGCACACATAGAAAACCCAAACCCAGCTCCCTGACTCTCCATTGTGTCAAGGCAGTCATAACTAACATATGATAAATTTCTATGCTGGAACAGACATTGCTTAAAAGCACAGATCTAGAAACACTAGCAGCCCAAGCAAAGTCAGGAGGAGAAATATTTTGAAAGGGATCCTTTGGAAGAGTCAGGAGCTGGCTGCGTCCTGGAGACGGCTCAATCAATTCACACCTACGACAAAGTCTGTGAGCGCAGACAGTGATAGGCTTGAAAGAGCTCGCGAGCAGCCTTTAGCCGTAGGCACGCGACTGGGAGTCCACAGAGGGCGTGACGTACGCACGAGTTCGTCTTGCTGATTCCCTGAATGAGTTCCTAGATAGTCGAGCAGACGTCACCTTATTTTTTTAAAAGCCAATCTTTTAAAAATCACTGTTAATTCATATCTACACGTATGACAGGGTTGGGCGGAGTTATAATTTCTGACAGAGAAGTAAGAGGGATTCCCTGCACGTCACCATGAACACTGCTTAATTAGAACTTCTTAGCCTTATACTGTGATGACTATTTTTAATTTATCCTCTAATGGTGTTTTGCTCACCCACTGCCTGTTAAATTAATCTCCTATAGACCACATGTCGCTGCTCTGCCTACACGTGACAAATGTATATCACGTCCCTCCCCCCAGTCATCAACCACAACCTCTGATTCGCTATTTAACCCAAACGACCGGCAAAGAGCCAATGAATAAATAGCAGAATGGGAGCCGGTGCTGGATTTCGGAGGCTGAGATAAGCGCATTAGCGGACAGCGGAGCCCGCGGTCGCGCAAAGATCCGGGGTTAATGTGTCTCTGATGCTCTCCCGGCTGAGCGATAAGTCGCGAGTCTGGCCGGCTCGAACCCCATTATCCCAACAGCTGCGGTGGCTCAGCTCAGGAACTGGCAGGTACCACCATCTAGGAGTCCGATTTATGCTTAAAAAAAAAAAAATAATAATAAAAAAACAAAATTGAAAAGGAAAGGACAGATCCGGGTCCAGCTGAAAATATTACCTGTAGATGTTTTAGCATAGAAAACATTGTTAGCGCAGAGCTCTTCTATTTACTCTCTGTCTATTTATGCCCTAATTGTTAACTGTCTGTTATCATGGCGTCTGCAGCAAGCAGTGCCAGTACTAATGTCCACCAGCCTCATGAGGCAATAAAGAAATATCATAGAAATAAAATATTATTTATGAGTGATGAGTCATATGAGAACTAATTGACATGTTTACATTGATATCTGGGATCCATGCATGAAAGAAGTGCCACTCTGCAGGGTGGGGGGTTGAAAGTCATTGAGATTTTAGGGAACGAAGAGAAGGACAAGCGCAGTTTTAGTTTGGGTTCCAGGTCCCCAAAGCTTGGAGAGGGATTCAGGCATTCAGCCTAAACTAATCCGTATAAAAAAAAGTGCATCAGCATTTTTGCCCTCTAGGGTAAAACAAAACCCCTGTGCTCGTAATCATTTCATTTCCAGCGTTCGTCTTGAAACGGAGCTTCGACTACACCCAGGGCAAGGTGACAGAGGCAGGTAGAAGAGGAATCACAGGTGGGGGTCACAGGTGGGAATCTCAGGTGGGAATCTCTGGTGGGAATCTCAGGTGGGAATCTCAGGTGGGAATCTCTGGTGGGAATCTCAGGTGGTAATCTGAGGCAAGAATCTTAAGTGGGAATCTCAGGAAGAAATCTCTGGTGGGAATCTCAGGTGGGAATCTGAGGCAAGAATCTTAAGTGGGAATCTCAGGCAGGATTCTCATGTGGGAATCTCAGGCAGGAATCTCTGGTGGGAATCTCAGGTGGGAATCTCTGGTGGTAATCTGAGGCAAGAATCTTAAGTGGGAATCTCAGGCAGGATTCTCATGTGGGAATCTCAGGCAGGAATCTCTGGTGGGAATCTCAGGTGGGAATCTCTGGTGGTAATCTGAGGCAAGAATCTTAAGTGGGAATCTCAGGAAGAAATCTCGGGTGGGAATCTCAGGAGGGAATCTGAGGTGGGAATCTCAGGTGAGAATCTCAGGCGGGATTCTCACGTGGGAATCTCAGGAAGAAATGTCAGGAGGGAATCTCACAGGGGAATCCGCGGTGGGGATCTCAGGTCAGAATCTGAGGCGGGAATCTCATGCTGTAAAAACTGCTGAAATTTCACGGCGTGATAACAAGCTGGGAGTAATAAATCCAAACCGAATAATCATTCAACCTGAAGCTCCCTGCCCACCCCCCACCCCCCCACGCTCCTTGATCAGGTACTTCTGCCCTTACAGTCGCAGGACACCCTGACACGATGCTCCGCCATGCCTGCGTGTGTCTGCACCACCATGAATTAGGGCAGGATGAGAGAACATGTTCAGGGTGCTAGTGTTTCATCTTTAAGCTACGCCAACTCACAGGCAGCGCAAGAAATTACACAAGTGACTCATCTGTAAACGGGAGTCAATGAGAGCGACCGGACACACAGCAAATCAGGCCACTGGCAAAGGCATGGATGCAGGGCTAGAGTGAGAACACGGATATACCGGCAGATTCTGGAGGCCCAGCATTATATAGGGCCCCCCAAATATGTCAAATTATACGTAAAATTGGGCAGGGGGCCCAGAATTTCTAGCTACTTTGTTTAGCACACACAGCTAAAGTTTGTACACTAAATTCTGCAGTTTAGCAATTACTATGCATGCAGTTCTACTGTATAATTTTACTGGGAAGAAAATATATTAATAGAATTAAATGGGTTATAGCCCATTATTAAATAAGAGTCACGAGGGGAACGGAAGCAGAAGCGAAACACATTTTATTGTTTCCAGCATTGTGTGTGCTGGCCATTAACTATCCAGCTGAGCTGCTAGAAGCCTTACAGCTTCATTTATCTACGAACCATTTTTGCCCCTTACAATCAAAATGGAAAAAAAAAAAACAGTACTAAAGCCAGGGCAAATGCTTTATTTTAATTTTTTATTTACGTTACACTTATCATAGACTGTTTCCTGGCTCATCATGACCCTGTACAACAGCAGTCACCAACTGGCACATCCAGACCACGCCATCGATCCCCCCTTGCAGACGTTTCTGCTGAGGGACCTCTCCCCCCTTGGTTGGCAAATTTTATTGTCAGAGCCCTTCGGTCGGGACATTTTTTCAGAGGCAGTGGACCATGGCTTTGTGTTGCTGATGGAATCTGACCCTCAGGGAAAACCATTTGGGAACTCTGCTGTAGACAACAAGATGGCTGGATAGATGTATTACTAATGAAGTCGTGTATATCGATTTCAAAGCTGTATTTTATTGAAAAATGGAAATACAAATAAATACAGATGGCATCAAAACCCCCGTGATATAATTTTTATGCATTTCTACAAGCATTCTCAGTGAAGTAGTTCTGCAATCTAAAACAATATGACAGGAACATAAGAGAAAAGCTCCATAAGTGAAGGGAGCGTACGTTTGATTTATAAATCCGCAATGCATCTTAACTAGTTGCACTGATTCAATAAAAAAACGGGAAGTTAGCTGTAAGCCACGCAGTCACATGACACGACAGCGTGCTGTGTGCAGAGTGGGAGGAGTCAGGGCAGGGTTCATGCTTCTGGTGGCAACCCAGCAGCAGGAAACAACCACCACCCCCACTCTCGTGTTGTCTCCCCTGTTTCCCCACCTGGCTGGGAGCAGTCCAACTCTGGGAAGGGGGGTGGGTGGGTTGCCGGCCAACAGACAGCTCAGTAAGTAGGGCAGATTCCTTAAAGGCACTGCGCAGTATAAAAAGCCTAAATAAACGGGGGGGCTCCCCCAAGGCAGTCTGAAGCAGCTCATTTTGATGCCAAATTGTTTTATATTTTTGGAGATTTGACACAATGGTATCACACCTGTAGGGTTGTGTGTGTGTGTGTGTGTGTGTGTGTGTGTCTCCATGTTGACTGGATTCCCTCCAGGTGCAGCCACATGCCTATCCTGTCATGGAGTGGCATCCCAACCCGAGTGTTTCCGTGACCCAAAGTGATTCTGTGGAACTCCGTGACCCAAACTGGAGGGATTCCACCACGTAAGCCAGTTACAGAAAATGTGTGGACTGTAAAGTATTTAGGGATTAATTTATAGCTCTAATGACTATATGATACAATCGTGGGAAGCGCTGCATCTAAAAACTGCAGGGGCAGCATTTTACATGCTGGCATTTTTATACTCTGTACAGGTTCCTTTGTATCTGGTACCTCAAAGTGTCCAGGATGTGTGATCTGTCCCATCTTCTCTGTACCCTGAGCCCTCATCTCCAGTGCAAGTGTCTGCTGTGTCAACGGAAGGGATTGATGAGACTGCAGTGTAACAACATCCTATATCTCTGATCCATGTAAAACGACGACCTTGACAAACGACCCGAGTGACTGAAAAAGGTGGCAGGCAAAAGAACCTCCTACCTACATCAGAGGCATTACGGGACCCTTGTCACAAATATGTGAAGATGAAATAGTAGCATGAAAAAACACTGCTGTTACTCTTAGATAAAACAAACACAGAAAACAAGATAGATATTTCAGTGAGTGTTGATAATTCCTCTCACAAGGAGTCATCCCTGGAAAACTGGATAGAAAAACATGTATCTACAAGTTCTAGGTCTGAGGCCCCTGTAAGGAAAAGTAGTAAAGATGCCCCAATGTTCTTGGTTGATCATTTGGATACAGACAGTGTTAGCAATTTATGATCATGGGGGAAGTCAGGGAGAGAATGAGGGTTCCAATCGGCACCACTAGGGTGATAAGGAAGATAACTAAATTACAATGATCAGAAAGTCTCCACCCTGTCCTGCCCCATCCCTGCTCCAGGCTCCTCACAGGCCGGGGGGGGTCACTCTTTATATGTAAATTCACTCACAACACCTACATGCAGCACCTTGGCGGGGAGGGTCTTTTGGGGTATAAAGGGGGGTGAATTTGTATTTGAGCTGCCTTTCAGTACCTGGTGTATGTCTACACTGTATTACATTATATTATTTTTACTGTTCAATAAACCACCGTTTTGCTGAAACTGCGGAGACTCTGCAAGTGGATTCCTTACACTTCTTCTATTCTATTCCCATGTAATTCATGATTAATTGTTTAACATGCACAACTGCATCTGATACTGACCCCCTGATCCCTAACAATAAAGCCTGATAAATCTTGATTGTGAGATCTCAATGATATGTCATTTTACAGCGTTTCATTCCGAGTTCCTCACCTAAGTAGTAATTTTAGAGGTAATTTAAACAAAAAAGACACTTCTGCAAAGTGAAAAATGATAACCAGTAATCTTGTCTATGAAATTTACTGCAAACATCTTCAAATTTTCTTTTAAAAAAAATTCTCACAGTACCTCAAAGTGAGAGACAAACACCTGGATCTGATTTTAAAAATATAATTTCAAAGGACTCTGGCTTCTTTGACACTGCATGAACTACGAGCCATTACACAAACTTAGAGCAATCTCTATGACTGACCCCATAATTACGTATGTGTATGTGTGTATGTATGCACAGGGCAATCATTAAATACAGTAATGCAATTTGTTTACCTAAATGGCCAATATACAAATTCATAGACTCTTACGACTAAGCGCAACACTGTGACCCCAGATGAAAGACAGATGAATAGATGCTACAGTATAATCCAGCATCAAGCACCGCACCATCCTTTGGCGAACAGCTCCAAAGCTTTCAATAGTTTCACAGTTAAGACCTTCTATGCATCCATCGTCTGTAGTGCTTATCCACGATAGCATCATGGGGGCCATCAGCCAATCACAGGTGACCTAAAACACATGCCAAGACAGGCCATGCAGGGGAAGCCATTTCTCCTTAACATCCTTTCTTTTAATCGCATATTCCAGATGTGATGGTTTTGCACAGATATTTAGAACCTTTAGAAATACTGCAGTAAAGATACAGTAAAAATAGATTATGGGAGATACCAACTATCTAACCACGTTTGTGGACTTAAGGAGGAAAGAGGAGCAGTTGATCAGCCTGTACAAACAGGTAAGTGCCTAATGATACATAAGGGGAACAGCTTGCATGTATATTATTTTGATCATTTTAAGTAACTCTGAGTTTTAACACGTTCCTGTGGCTGTAAAGGCTTGAAGCCAGTGGAGGACCTGTGGTATGGAACACAAACCAGGTGTGGTACCATCAGCAAATCTGGGCTGCTTTAAAAAGAAGTGGAATCAGTATGTCCCCCCCCCCAGCTAAGAGGTCCTCCGGTTCTCTCTGGAGGGAGACCCTGAACAGGCCTGTGCCACCCCCAGGCCGGCATCCCTTCACCAAGACCTCCCCACGATGCCCCCTCAGGACAAAAGAACGGCAGTGGGGCAGCTTCATGTGCAGCCTTGGGTTTTAACCACTGACCAAAAGCTGGGACTAAGCCAAATGCAAATGAATGGCAGGACCTATCCCAATAAGGAAACGTTTCGATTCACTACAGAAGCTGTTCAGATGTTCCTCTCCTTTTGAAGTCCCTGCCGTAAAACCACAGGTGATGTGCATTTGCTAGACTACTGACCCTATGACAAGCTGTTCTCCTCCTTATCTGTGCTCCCAGAAATCGACCTCACAGGCTTCTGGTGGCTCTCTCTGTCTGTCTGTCTCTTTCTCTCTCTCTCTCTCTGTCTCTGAAGGTAGATCTAAAGAAACGTTCCTCGCCCTCACAAACAGCTGTTCCCCCACCGCCCCACAAGCCCACTCTCCTGATTTGCTCGGATCCCCCACAGTGCCCCTTTGGTTCCACCAATTAGCAGGCTCTTCAGCTGAACAAGCAACTCGTTAAGAATTTGGTTTGTAATTGGTCCAGGGCCATTACAGCGAGGCGAAGATGGGGAGTTAATAACAGATGTGGATGAAAATGACGGTTTGTAGCTAATTTTCAAAGTGGCCTGTCACTGCAGCAAGCAAGAAAAAAAACATAGATATGGGAAAATTACTCTACTGTATGGGAAAAGGGACAAAATCCGGCTGAGAAGCACAGTGTAAAACCTAATTGGCCTGGACTTTGAGTCCCAGGAAAACACTTACACTGACTGCAGTGCTGACGTCCACAAAGATCTGGTGAAATAAAGCACTCTGATGTCCGCCAGAAACAAGCAGTCAGGATCCACCCATCAAGCATTCACTGATTGTAAACATGGTCTCCATTTCACTGTTGTGTTCAGCATTTCTCAGTCCTTTCAACCATTACTTCTTTACTTTATGGCTCCACTTTTGCTGAGCGACCCGTGACGTTACGTTTACCGCTTTCCAAGGGTCATGTGAGTCAGTCTGGAGGCGACATACTTTTCATCCGGGACAATTTGCCTACAAATTTATGGCAAAATAACAGTAACAATAACAGTAAAATTATTGTTTTATGGTCATTTTTTGTTGCCAAAAAAGTGCCTAGTGATTGGACACTGCACAGACGATGTCAGTTTTGAGCAGTAGGTGCGTTGCTATGCATGTTAACAAACAGGAAGGCATATTCTGCCTGGTAATCAGGGCCAGGTTAATGCACAGGCAATCCGAGGCTACAGCCTAGGGTCCTGGCAAACGTCAGGGTCCTGCCCTGCGTTGGGAAATTTAGATCAACTAGTTAGATCGGCAGCACCTGAGTCTCCATGCTGATGTCAGCCTAGGGCCCACAAATAAGTTAATCCGCCCCTGCTGGCAATCATTATGGAACAGGATACAATATTACTATTTATGTTATTTCGATCAGGAAATCATTTAAAATGGATAGAAAATTTCAGATTTTTACAATGTCAACATTTTCAAGCGTTTTTTTTTTCCCTTAAAATTAACAGTTTAGCATGCTATTTAGCCGTGTTTAGCCAGAGGACCAGTGCTTGGAAAGGAGATAAAATTATTTCTAAACAATGTAAGTAGTTCAATTTGAAGAGGTATTCAATAAAAAAATTGCATGGTTATGATCATTTGTGGCTTGACATATTATAATTTTAACCCCTGAATACATGGGACTTTCAGGGAACATAGTTACATACCTATTCCAGCCATATGATTGGTCTGAATTGTGTTTGTTTCTGTGATGTGGTTGGTTGATTTGTGGCATTAAGAATTGTTCCTTATTGACAGTTTATCAAAGTTTCTCATTTTCTTACATTTCTGATTTTCTTTCATGTGTGATATATCGTTTATATGGTCCAGTCCTATCCCCTTGGTAAATTTCACCAACCAGGGAAGTTTCCCAGCTGGCATTCGGGTAGGCATCCGTGCGGAAGTCCATTACAGACTGAACCGCGTTTCCGGGCCACAGTTCCGCCACCCACTTGAGGATGCTCACCACTTCTGGGCCACTGTCCAGTGGTTCAGAAACACTGATCTAGTTATTGTTCAAACAGAGCCCATTCTGACATCATTTTTGGAAGTTCGTGCTTGCATCGTTTTCACTAGCTGCAGAATTTCAAGTAATTCTGTCCCAGCCACAAATATTCTCTCTATCTCGTTACTTCTTGCGTGAGGGAGTCAGTGTGTATTATGGGCTGGCATCCCATCCGGAAAGTACCCCACCGTTCACCCTGTGCTTTCTGAGAAAGACTCCAGGATCATTGTGTCCCAGTACTGGATAAATGGATGGAAGATGGATAGATGCATGATTCTCTTTCCTCTGAAGTATCATACCATGTTGTGACATTGTGCACCACAGCCTCGGATGGCAAATCCTTTTTCACGGCACCCCTACCAAAAAAAATGAAGATAATTTCCCGTCGTCCGCGATGCAGGTAATTCAGGGGCTCCGTGGCTTGATCCGGCCCAGCCCACGGCATACCGCATGAGATCCGGGGTCTTTTCCTGACAGCTGGTAGGAGTGGCACGGCACGGCTCAGTGGGTCACGCTGCAGCCACACACCGTTTTCCCTGCCTTGTACAGACTTCCTAAAGGTCCAAAGGCATGCATTTGAGCTGACGGGCTTCTCGAAGTTGCCCATAGTGCATGATTGTGCAAGTGTGCATGTCTTAGGAAGAACAGGCCTTCCATGCAAAGTGTACCCAGCCCTGCGCCCTGTGCTGCCTGCGATCGGCTCCAGGCCCCTTCGTGACCCTGACCAGCATATATGGCAGCAAAATAGATTTCTGGCCTAGTCAATAGTATTTTAACCTCACAGCTGCAGGGATGCGGGTTCAGTTCCTACCTCCTGCTCTGCATGAAGTCAATCCTGTACTGGATTAACGGTTATAAAAGATGGATGGAATTGCAGGTGATGTTTTGCAGCATCCTTGCCTTTCAAAGTTGCCTCCCTACAGCAAAGGGACCCCATGCCCAGCCGTCGGTGATGCCGCACGGGCCGCCGCTGAGCTCCCCATCACCCAGAGAGCCGCGGATGCACATCAGCGTGCCCAGACCAGCCTGCAGTCAGCCTCTGGTGACAGCTTTTGGCAGCACTGATGAATAGGACACCCAGGCCACAGCCTGCGCCATACGTTCCTCATTATGCATGCCCCATAAACGAGCCGTTAATCCCCCACAATTCGCTTTACTTCACAATTCATTACCGATCACACTCGCCCGCTGCCCCGGCGCGTCACTGGTGATAAGGCTTGTTCTCCCTGTCGCGGAGCCGGCCCCCTCGCTCAGACAAGAGAGACAAATGAACAATTAGTCGCTGATAAAACGCGAGCCGTCGGCGGTAATGAGAATGCGCGGGACCGATGGGGGGGGGGGGGTTTCCCCGCCTCCCATCACAGGGGCACCAGGGTTTGGTGGCTCCGAGGGGGCGGGACACTGAAATAAAAGCCACAATCCTGGAGGGCCAAGGCCACAGTGCTTCTCGCCGAGTCTGATTTCCTCCATCGCCTTCAATATAGAGCCTTCAGAGAGGAATGATGACTGTCGAGAACTTCTACCTAGCCGCCATATTATCTTCCACTTAACCACTAGACAGCCCTCAAAGCCGAATCTCTCTTTTGTTAATGGTGAAAAGGGATAATAACGAGAATCTCTGGGGTGTTACGATACCAGGCTACTTGCAAAAGCTGACATTACAAAAGAAACTGAAGCTTTATAGTTACTTAGTCAACTGATAGCGCATGACAGGAGCCCTGAAATGAACGGGTGCAAAAAATTATTATTATTGTCATTATTATTAATATTCAGCTAAATATGTTTTGTAATAAAGATTTGTTGATTGAGTGGCATAGTTCATACATCCAAGGTTGTAGGTTCAACTTCAGCTCCATAATGACAATGGGCAGATGGAATAATATAATTTTAAGGTTTTCATATTTAATACGTCCACCTGTTCCTCATTACGTCCGGACCATAGGTGCGTCCTTTTCAGCTTTGCAGTATAATTCCTGACTCCCCCGCGTGTCTTCACACTTTGTCATTTTCTTCCTCCTCTCTGTCATTTTCTGGTTCACTTTAGCTTGTAGGTTTTATTCCCGTTACCCGGCACAGGCCCGGTTCCCAGCCCAATCTCTCTGTCTCTAGTCTCCTTCCACACCAAAGCGATTCCCACAATGGTAGCACTGACACATACTGCACCATGTTACACTAACTCACGTAACACGTACAGTTTACTGGCAGACGGCTGTTCCTGTCACACACCTGGCTCACTCTCCAACCAACCCCTGGAGGATTTTTTCTACACTTAATTTCGGCTGTGTAGTGCTGGGCTTGTATTCACTGTTTTTGCTGGTATTTGCTTTGTTACATGGTTTGGCCTCAATTGTTTTTGCTAAACTATTATTCAATCGCACATTTTTACTAGAAAATAAGTAACTCTGCCATGTTTGCATAAGTCTAATTAACCTGCATAAACACATTGCAGATCGTATTCTATACAAGCACTACTAAAGCTAAATTAAAATAAACCACTGAAGGAATATATTTTTTATTTTCTTAATTGTTTATTATTACACATAATGATATGAATCAAAAGAGCAAATGTAAAGCCCATTCAGAATTGGATGTTATCCAATGTCGAAGACATCGTAAGAGGAATGACTCATGCTTTACAAATATTGAAAGAGACATTTGTACCTTTCAGAAGTGCAAGTGATGTGGATGTATTATGGGTCAGACAATAACCAGCAAAGCTAATCTATGAGAAGAAAAAAAACTACAGTCTTTACTGTGTGTTGTAGGTTGCTTGGGTTTCTTACACATACATTTCACTTGGCAGTTATATATTATATGTATGCATATATTAGGCCAGCATGGTCAGCGCAATGTGCACATGTGCATTAACCACATCGCAGGACCTGCGACGTCAAGTAAGGCAAATCAAATCAAACATGCCACATTGCAACTTTCTTACCGCTTGATACAAACGGACAATTCGCATGGGTCTCATTTTCCATGATTAATCTATAACAGAAGTCTGTCTGCTATAACACTATTTACTCAGTTTGGAAGGTTTTTGGATAGATGGAGTTAGTTGCTAGTGAGTAGTCCTAGGCATTATATGGTATTAATATCGACACTGCATGTTATGTACATGCAATTTACACGTCACACGCACTGCGATAGTCAGCTGGACTGAGATCAGGTACTTTCCTACCTTCATCTTCAATGGACATAATTCCATAAGCGTGGGGGTGGGAATGCAGGTGGGCGGTGTAAGTTTCACGAAAACATTCATAGGAAACAAACCTTAGCAAGCTTGACAATTTTTCTTTTCAGAATTACCTAGTATGCATGAGCTCGGCATGCGCTCAACAAGCCGATTAAATCGCTCATAGACGCATTCGTGAGAGATTTAACGAAATGTGTGGGGAGGAGAAAAGCAAAGAGAAACTGGTCGCTAAAACCCATGTACCTTCCATTGTAAGGAAATACTGTGGAGTCCATAGAGATGATATTGAGCAAAAGCAAGTGGTTGGTCGGTACAACTCGCATAAACACAACCTGTGGCAACTTATTTGGCTATTTGCAAATACGTTCTATTTGGGTAAATGTATTTTTTAAATTTTGTTTTATGAATATCGCACTATTTATCACAAAAAATAAATCACATTTCTCCAATATCGTGTAGTCCTATTATTATTTTATATATATACACACACACACATAAAAATAGTGATCTCTTCTAGAAGTAGCCTGTGATGATGAATAACAGACCAACCAGCTGAGGTTTCTTAGCAACGCTTCCAAGACCATGACAATAGTTTTATAGGACCTGATTATACACTGGCCATCTTCATAAGTATATTATCATTCTCTCTGAGAGACTAATAATCCAATTCTTTGTGTTTTATGGACCTATGAGGGCCCTGCAGTCAAATGATCAGGACATAAATCCACAGACACACGGGGGGCATGACCCCTGAGTAGCTATAGCTGAATAAGGACTTGCACCGCCGAATGGCTACTGTAAATGAGGACAATGGCCACGCGAATGAGGTCTCGCCAAAGGGGTGTGGGCCCACTAGGTGGCAGTAGAGTGGCTGGGCACGCCATTGAGGTATTCCCCACCTCTGTAGCACTCCAAAGGCAAGCTGGGCCTCTCCATACTCCTTCCCTGACACTTGTGTTTAAGAGCCAATAAATGACTGTCTTTGAGTATCCAGCTAAGTTTACCTGAGAAGGTTGGTTGAAGATCAAAAAGAGCTTCTTATAATTGGGAAAACTCGACGTGGCGGCAATGAATGAATCATAAGACTGCATATAAAGACCTTATAATATAATGACAGTTTAAAAAGCCTCTCCACACCCAATGTCATTTAACTGCTTCGGCTAAATTACACTTAGTGCCGTGTCACAAAGAAGGATTGGCGGTTTAAAGAAGGCCGAGGTGGCAATTTAAAAGAGACTGAGGCCAAAATTGATCCCAAATTATGGGTAATAGGCTTAATGCGGCAAGTCACTTTTTAAGTTTTCTGTGGAGAGGGGTACAGATTTTTGTTAATTTCCTCCAACCCGATTCCTATTTTCCCTGGTTTATATATGAAGTCAACCGCTCCACGAATGAATGTTTTCTATCGTTAATCTGGACACTGTTGCTTATTTATTTATTTTGGTTTAAAATATGTGATATTTCAATTTCGACTCAATCAATTCTCCGGTCTGATAAAGAATCAACAAACTGTGACCAAAAAGTGAGCCCACGAGGCTCGCAGACAACGGGCGATATTCGGATGCGGATATTGCCCAAGAATGCGTGAAGCATTTATCAGAATTTGGGGCCCATTAAATCTGGATGACTTCTGAGTGTGTGGAGAATTTGGTTTTCGTCAAAGCATGACTCCCCCCCCACCCCCCCACCCCCCGGTCTGGTGTCTCCACTCTGTAAACATGGTAACACAGAGCAACAACATCTCTGCAGGGGTCGTGTCCTTCAGTTAAATATTAATGCAAGTTGTGCGCCCAACCCCGCTATGTAGCTGGTGTGGTCTCTGCATTTCTGGGAGAGATACTGTGTGGTTCAGAACACTATTGTTTTCCATCTGCATTCATAAGAATAAAATACATTTTTCACAAGGAGAAAATTACCACAAAAATCATAGTAATATAGATGATCGCTTGGCTGAAGCCTGATTCGGTTCTACACTAAAACCCGGGGCCAGCTCAGATTTGAGTAAGCATCCAATTACATGGCTGAACTCAGTCGGCACTAAGCATTTTGTTTTAATAGACAGGGAACTACCCTCCCTGCCCTGGGAGGTCAGTAGCACACATTTAGAATTCAAGCATTTGCTAATGGATGATTCCGGATTGTCATCCATCCACACGGTAATGTCACAAAGTCCCAGGCACAGGATAAAGTCAGAGTTAGACAGTCTGTATTGTGAACCAATTACGGTTTTTAGAAAATACGAGGCACAGACAGGCTGGCTAATAAGCCGTTTTTCAGAATCCCAGCCAATGCTGGTATATTCTGTCCTTTGACTTTGTATAATGGGTACGGCATTAATTTTCACCAAAGTGTACGTCTCACAAGGCTCTGACGTGTATGTTAAATGCCCCGATTTCCTCTCAGCCAGACGTATTCCAAGCCTTGCCCCGACGGCACAGAAGTTTATTAGGAGACAATCACCCATGAATTCAGGGCACCGCGGTCGTGAAATACACTCAGTGAGTGAATTCCAGCATGCTCTGCTCTCGAGCAATCGCGGTCACCTTTACGGCAGCGGGTCTAATGCTCTCAGATACGGCGCGCTTGTCACAAACACATCGTGTTATGGCATTCGATTGTCTCTTCAGCGGCTCGTTGAAATAAACAATTCTGGACTAAATCGGTGCACGAGGGCCGGAGAAGCTGGGCGTTGCTGGGATTGGCGACGGCCCTGAGTCACAGAAGAGGGCTGCACAGAAATGATCAGCGACTGCTTTTTCGCAACAGCCATGCGGAACCTCGCAATACATCCACCAGCAGGACTCGGAACTGCGGTGTGATTTTATTACAATTTTTAAGTGACTCTTCAACTTTATCTCTGCAGCTCTTATACAGAGAAAAGACGAGACTGTATGAAGAAAACGAATTGAAAAGCTAGAAAATTCAGGAAAAAAATCACATTGATGCCGTTTAACAATTCAGCTGTGCACAGTTTAGAGAGAAATATTGCATTATCGCATTTTCAGTAATTCAGCATTATTATACTCAAACTGGCCACCAAATTAAAGATGTTTCAAATATGATTTATGTTTATATAGTGCCCCAAGGCACCGTACGTGGGTGTGCTGTGATACGCTACCGTACCACCTGCAGTTCCTGTTAGATGATCCACCTGAAGCTGAGCAGCTTTGGGCCTGGCCAGGACTTGGATGGGAGACCAACTAAGAAAGCTGGGTTGCTGCTGGAAGAGATGTTGGAGAGGCTGACAGGGGAGCCCATCCTGTGGTCTGTGTGGGTCCCAGTGCCCCAGTGCAGTGACGGGGACACTGTGCTGTAAAGATGGCGTCGTCCTTCAGATGAAACTGAGGTTCTGACTCTCTGAGGTCATAAAAGATCCCTGGGCATCTGTTGAAAGTGTAAGCGTGGTACCCCGATGTCCTGGCTAACACTGCCCACTGTGGCCCTATCAAAATAGACCCCCAAATCATCCCCTATATCTAACTGGTGAACTCTCTCCTGCCCCTTCACCACCGTAGCTACAGTGTGGTGAGCGTACTGGTGCAGAATGGCTGCCATCGCATCATCCAGGTGGGGGCTGCACAGTGGCTAATGTAAAGCACTTTGGGTGTCTTGAAATTGCACTGTATTAATGAAATGTTCATTCTTCTGCACAAGTCCTGCTCCCCTTAGTCGGAGGGGTGTGTGAGTATTTGATTGAGCCACCAGCCGCTTCTGCCAGTGCGTCAGTATCATCATAGGCTTCTTAGCTAAACATCTTAACATCACACTGATTTCCAGCAGCCTATAAGCATTAATCCCAGAGGAAGACACTGCTTTACAGTGCTCTAGTACTCAATAGCTGTATGCCTGTAATGTGCTGTTCACCTCACTTTTATGTCGCTTTGAAGAAAAGGATTTGCTAAATGAAGTGAATGTAAATGTACAGACATTATATCTGATACTGTCTGGAAAAGATAGAAACTAACATATCCATCCATCCATCCATCATTCTAACTGCGTATCTTGTTCAGAGTAATGAAGGGCCTGGATTACGTGTAGCACAGGACACATAGTAGGAAAAACCAAGAACACCACTAGGATTCCAGCTTAACATGGCTATACTGTTACTAATCACTTTAATAACTCCTCTTCGTCACTTTCACCAAAGGTCCCTAAACCATTATGAAGGATGCAAAAATTGCTGAGAGAAAAAAAAACTATTTGAGGCATTCCCTCTGAAGCACATGAGGGCAGTGATGTGGAGGAGGGGCGTGTGGTAGGAACATGGGGGGGGGGTTCCATGCAGAGCCAAGCCCCACAGGCAGACGACAGCCGACAGCTCGGCTGCGTAGGGAGACACAATGACCCCCTCGACGCACCGAAACCGGCATGCAGGGGAACAGCACGCAGCTGCACAGCAATCGCACAGCTCAGAGCAGATGATTCCAGATTCCACCGTCAGGACGTTACAATCCAACTGCCGCTCATTGGGCAAACATCCCAGATGGCCCATATCAAACCATATGGGCAGCTAACTCAGTCTTACGGGAAAACCTCTACAGCCACAAGCCTCTAAACTGTGTCAAGAGGAGACATAAGCTGTAGCCTTGTTGCAAACACAGCATTTGCTATGAGGCTGCAGCTCAAATCTACTCTTGACACAGTTTATGCAGCCATCCGCAAAGCTGGATTTTTTCATTAGCCAGATAACTTAAGCCAAAAGTGAGGATTGTCCAATAAGAATGTCACTTACCTGTCTCCCTGTTAGTTTTCACGTTTGGCTTAACGTTTGGCTTTTCACGTTTAGGTTAAGCAAACTGGCAGATCTTGCTTTGTGGAATAGCCCACTGGAATATAAATGTATCCAGTCCTCATTCTTCACTGTTGCTACGATGCAGTTGTCCATGCCTCATACCAAGTTTACTAACGAGAGGAGGCCCTTTGGCCCATCAAGCTCACTTGGGGAGAATTCAACTAATAGCTTAAAGTTGTCAAAGTCTTATCTAGCTGTGATTTAAAGGAACCCAGGGTTTTAGCTTCCGCTACACTAACAGGGAGACTATTCCATCCTCTAACTACACGCTGTGAGAAGAAGCACTTTCTCAAATCCAGTTTAAAATGTTCTCCTGCTAATTTCCACCTATGGCCACAAGCTCTTGTATTTGAACTAATATTGAAGTAACAATTTGGTCAGACCTGTTAGAATCTTATATACCTGGATCATGTCCCCCCTTAGCCTCCTTTGCTTGAGGCTGAACAGATTCAGCTCAGCTAACCTCTCCTCATAAGACATTCCTCTAAGACCAGGAATCATTCTTGTAGCCCTACATCGAACCTCTTCTAAGGCAACAATATCCTTTTTAAGGTAAGGTGACCAAATCTGCACTCAATATTCTAGTTGGGATCTTACCAAGCAATTGTATAATGTTACTATCACCTCCCTTGAGTTAAACTCCACACACTAAACATATAACTAAACATCCTATTGGCCTTCTTAATTGCTTCCCCACACTGGCGAGAGTGGGACATGGAAGCATCAACATACAAAGACCCCCTTTGTATCTCTGCCTCCACCTCTTAGGCGATGGGGGGGGGGCATGCGTTGCCGTAGATACTGCAGAGGTACTGAGAACGATCAGTGGGCTCAGACCAACTCCAATCTGCCACTGCTAGCAGTACAGGGAAATATTTTCAGCCCAGTGTGCGAAGCTCTTCGGTTAGTATAAAGGCTTTGCTATCTTACCTCACTCACTTTTGGCAACGCATCTAAGGATGAAATCTAGGTCTTCTGGGGATGTATTCTGAATGCTTATTCTCCTATTCATCGTAATAAATTGTTGCGTGCTTTTTAATACAAACTAAAAATGGAAAGCCTAACTAAAAAAATATTGCAATTCATCTTCCTTTTAAAATATGATGAACTTACTGAAAGACTTGCTCTTGATGGGGTGGCAAAAAAAGTCATGTGACACAGGGGTGAGAGGAAAAAAAAGTTGAAATTTAGGAATGGGAGAGGGGAATTTAAAAGCGTGTTTTGGGGTCAGGGAAAGGGTTCCAACAGCGCATGGGTTCCAGGATAAACATCTGGGAATGACTCCAACCTTATAGGGTTGTTGATAAGGCACAGGTATACAGACATCCATACAACACATTACAGCTAAGCACTAAAGCTGAAACGAAAATTATAGTCAAAAGCAAAGGATGTAATATGATTCTCAGGGTTGTATGCACGTTTTATGAAGACAAAGTCAACCAAGTAAGTCTTGTTTTTTCATTTAAAATTTTTAAAGTGGAGTAAAAGCAGAAGTCCAGAAATGGAGTGTATATCTCAGCTGGTTAGGATGTTAACAGCAAGTTATACCTGGTCGTTAATGTGCAGATTAGTTACACTGTAATTCAGTCTCCCATCCTGTACGTCAGTCATTAGTAAAACAGCAGTCAAGCAGCAGACGAAAAGAGTAAGTAGGTAAAATACATTTTAGCACAAGAAAGTTCTTTCACTGACGAAAACAGTACGATTTAATTAAGGGATTTGCAAAGGGAACACTTCCTTTTGGATGTTCCAAAACATTCTGTAGATTTGAAGGGGCAAAAATCTGAAAAAACAGCCAAAGCTAGGGCAAGGAATAGGAGGTGGTGATATAAATCTCGTCTATCTCTTTCCCTCGTGTTTCTCGAGTCAAGATATTCTTCAAATCCCTGCAGTATTGACTTATATTTTTCGAAATAAGACTTACTGGGAACTGAAGTGTATTAGGGCCATCGGTTAGCACTTATGTTTGAGAGCTTATCATTTTGGGCTGTTTTCATTTGAGATCTGCTGATTGCTTTTTATTTTGTCAGAAGTTAAAAAATGCCACGCGCCAGCTACCGCCGTGAGCCGTGACGTTTCTTGCGGAGATTAGCACGCACACCCACCTTCTCCTTTATGGAGAATGTCTCTCACATCAGCAATCGGACCGATCCCTCGATTTCTGACAAAGCAAACGATGGCGGGTTGTCTAAGCTACTTCAGTAGCGAGTCCTTAAATATAGTGAGTCTTTGGTCTGCACTGAATCTGCCAGCCTTCCTCTTTAACCATTGGGGACCTCGTGATTTGACTCCATGACAAGTCTGCCAGCACATCCCCACCAGCTGATCGGGCAAAGTCCTTCCGACTCAATGGCTGCAGCCAGACTGCTCTGACTCAACGAGTCATGTCAGGCCAGGTTAGAGGATCCCATCCAGCGACTAGCAGACTCTGACTCAGCAACTGGGGCTCAACAAAAGATCTACTCAGTCTGACTCAATTACTGTGGCTTTCAGGACATATTGTACCAATAAGGACACTATCCACCCCCACGCCACCCCAGGCCAGCGCTGTTTAAAGGAGTTTTATAATGTTACAGTCCACTGTTATTGGAGATATTGTATGTGTGAACAGAAAGAGTGCAAACATCACTGTCATAATATTTAAGAAAATTTTAGCACCTCTTAAGAAGTCATATGGTGGGTAAACAAGCAAGCATGTTCCGAGTTGTTCTTCATTGTTCCGCTTGCATTACTTCTGCAGGTTTATGACTAGTAGTTCCGGCCAGTTAGGGAATCACCTTGAGGTTACAGCACCGCGGAGGCACGAGTGGCACAGACCCGTGAGCAGAGTGGCACCTGACTGCTCCTCGATGACGTGCTGAATCAATACGGAGACCACTCTACATCTCGCACAACTCTCTGGGGAAGGGGAAATGGGGGCAGCCAAAGTGGGGGGGGGACTCATGGTTGGGTGGGGTGAAGAACGTGACTGTGAATAATGATGGCAGACAGGGGGAAGGAGAGGAAGCCAGCAGAGAGGGGACTTTTCGCGGTGAGATGCTGCGGAGATGTTTAATTTCTCAGAAGTGGAAGGAATGTAGGGCTGGTCACCAGGGTTCAGCTTTTGAAACTGTGCTATAAGAAAAAACTGACAGGTTGTGATTTGTGAAGAATACCTTTGATATTTTATCTCCCCAATACCCTAACAGTGCTGTATGTCTTAAAATGGGTTCATAACAGCCGTTTAGGGAGCCAGACCTTAATGCATTTCCTGCCTCCCAGCCCTGAATCAATCCATATTTTTGCTGGATTGTTTTAAAACATCTGAAGAACTTCTGGTACAGATATTTTTCTGAATGTGCAAGTTGTTTTCTAGGTGACTCAGTAGCAATTATGGTGGAACAGACTGAAATAAAAAACTAGGCCTGGGTATTGTCACAGATGCCCCGATTCGATTTCGATTCACAAACTAAAGATTAAACTAAATCTGATTCTATTCGATTCCAATTTGACACAATCCAATGGGAATGAGATATGAAGTACTGTATAGCAGCTGTACATATTTGTAGAGATGTTTAAAAAGCTATAAATGGAATACAATTTGTGCTTTATCACTGGAAACAAATTGTGAACACCACTAAAGAATGATCAAAGGCTTGTAGATCAAAATAATTTTATTTGAGGAACATTTGGGTATAGTTCCATGAATATAATTGGGGTGAAAATAAAGCCCTGCTTGACTTGACTTGCATTCACATGCTCAGAGTGCTCCATTACCATGACTGACAGTGCACCAAGATGGTGGCACGAGGCAACTGCGCAGTATTATTGCAACCCCCCTATAGGTGAGACAGAAAGTAGTGCCACCTATACGATAAGAAGATCGACAAGTGAAATTCCGTAAAAAAACATTCAAATTCACAGGGGAAAAGGCATAAATTAACTAGACAGATCTTGGGATTCTGTGAATCAATACTGAATTGTCAAAACCAGGATTGCCATTAATCACAAAATCAATATTGTTTTTCTAATAAAAAACACTTTCTTGTGTTGTGACACTCTTACAACCTACAGACACAGTGACTGACGGGGCTGTGACACTCCTGAAATATTCCAGATCAGATTCCATCACATCTGTCACAATTTTTAGGGTGCAATGAATCTCACTGACATTCACTTTCTGCTTGTTTTCTACCCTGTTTAAGTTCATTTTGCTGCCCAGGCATTCAGGCGTTCCACCCCATCACCGGGCTAGACTGGGATTAAAATTCGGCCTTGGACACTAGGCTCTCCTGCAGCCCAACAGTAAGTTTCCCTGACCGATGGATGGGGGGGGGCGTTCTTATAATTTCACCATTAAGGTGTTTACTCCTGATTCCTGCACAACAGAGGTCTCCTCTGATGTTAAGCTTCTTAGAGAGCTGTTTCAATCATCTTCCCTGGATACACAACAGCATAGCGAGGCAAAGTTGACTGGGAGGAAACAAAAATGTGGACCGACTGGGGATCCCTCAGGACGGGCTGAGAGACACTGTCCTAAGAAAATCAGGAAAGATGCTGTTTCGTCAGGGATCAAAATAACTGATGAAAATGACTATCGACATAGGCTGCTGGGAATGTTGTAAACTTGGCTTGAGGTTTTTGGCGACAAGCAAAGCAGAAATGTTCGAAAATGATTAGTTGGGTTCCAGATGACACAGGTTAAAAATGAGCCATTATGATAATTTGGCTGTGAAGGAAAAAGGTGATAAACACGAGGGTTTGGGCTGCAGGATGTGTGAATCTCTGTGCTACAGCAGAGATAGCTGTACCTAGTGAATGCTGTCTTTTTTGCACAAAGGCTGTGTGAATGTCAATTTCTTAAATAAACAGGAACAGTCATGGGCAAAATTTAATAAACCCCTAATACATTCTCTGAAGAATGGAAGCCCTGATCAACAGAGCAAACATTGTGCCATAGTTTGCCTTGCTTGACAAATTTTCAACCATACAACACATCCTGCGACTGTGTACCCAGGTTGTTCCAGATGGGGGTGGGGGGTGGTGGGGGGGTTAGGGTGACTCGTAACATCTTCATGTGCCGAAGGAGAAACCGGCTGCAATTATTCACAATCAATTTCTCCTTCCATCCAGCGTTTCTGTGCCGTCACTGGACAGCTGTCACATCTCGGAGCAAAATGTGAGTGACAGGAGAAACAAGGCTTCAAAACCCACGATGGGCGGGACTGATATTAAGCTGTCACTCACTGTCTGCTTTCGACCAATAGCAAGTCAGTTCAATTGGTGACTGACAGCTGTAAAGACAATTGCCATAGACTCAAGGACCCAGTTTTTAACTGGGCATATTCAAGACTGTCCAAATCAGATTAAAACACTTAAGGATGCTAAATTATACTTTGTTTTTCTGCAGTATAGATAGCAAGTCGATATCAAGGAATACATTCACACAATAGGCAATTTAAAGATACCAGTTCCAGATACCAAGTGTTTTGGACTCTAAGTGAAAACCCATGAAAATACAGGGAAAATACCCAAAAACCTGCAGGCATGAGGGTAGAGTTCCACTTAAGTGCTCCTATGTGGGTGGGCCAGTGTGATACTATGCAGAAGCATGACTTGCTTGGTGGAACTCTCAGCCAATCCAACAACTCCTAGTGTCAGTCAGGCTCAGGACAGAGCTGTCATTAAACCCCTAACACCTGTGCATAGTTATGCCTGGAATGTGAGCTTGATAACATTATCACACCTGTCTATTCAATTTCTGAAGGAATGTTTATTCAGTATTAGAAAATTACCCTGTTTTTAACTTCTGAATATGAATCTTCACGTGCAATCTGTGTTAATTCACCAGCTGGATCTCGCGACCCTCCTCAGACTCTGTCAAACTCCTTCTCCTTTCCTCTCCTGCACATTCAGACGGAAGCAGCCGGATGCTGACGTCGCCCTTTCCTCATTCATCCTGCACCTTCTGCTGCCCTCTCACAGTCAGACATACTGAATTAAGCATAAGCAGCCATCGGATACGCCGTCTATCCATATATAAACTTGTTCACTTGGGTCCCACAACCAGCCAAACACTTCTATCTTATTTTACCAGCTCATACCTCCGGCTGCCATAATCTGATTGCTTTAAGAGGAGATGCCAGTACAGAGCTGGGCAGTGCTCCACGATGCAGGACCTCTCGCTTAGCCAGACAATTTGTTGGATTTAAGGTAATCTGGGCTAAATGGACTATATCTTTGTTCACTTACATTTAGCACGGACTACCTTAAATCTGACAAGTTATCTGGCTAACCAAGAAATCCTGCTTTGTGGAACACGCCCTTGGACTGGGCGAATTCATTTGATCATGTACCCAATCTATCTAGCACATGGTCACAGTAACCATAGCGCCTATCCCATAATGGTTAAGGCATAAGACAGTGGTCACTCTAGATGAGATTCCAGTTTGTGGCAGATCACTCCCAACACTGAAAACTATTTATGGACATTGATTTGCTTGATGTTTATCGGTGCACCAACATGAGGAGAACATGAAAACTCTGCAGATAAAGAACCAGGGATGGAAGCTGAGCTCACAGCACTGGAGCTGTGAGGTGCCTGGGCTGCCCACTGCATCCTGCACCCAATAAATCTCAGACACTGCTGTCCGTCGTCACATCACTGGAGCAGCAACTGCAACTCACACCTTTCAAAATGCTAACTAATTAAACTGATAAAAAGGTTAGTACCGGAGACAGTATTAAGCAGTATATATTTTAATGGTAATGACTGTAATATTAATTAAATGCAATGTGTGGTAAACACTGACCAATTATTTTAATGTGAATGATTTAATGACACTGATTTTATGAGACTAATTGCCATGTGCAGTATAGCAAGTGACTTGCACATTGCCTCCATGCAGTGAAAACAGCACCACACTCTGCACTCCCGCCAATTATGGTGGATTTTGAAGCTTCATTTCCCCCATCGGTAACCAGGTGCTGTAGTCTTTGACAGTTTTAGGACTGTATAATAATTTTGTCGCACCTCAAATTTGCCCTCTTTTTCTATTAGAAGCGGAATTTTTCAGCCGGGCCACTGCAGCCTGCTGTGTCCCCCAATAAAAACAAAATGTTCCTCCTCCAGAACAGAAAATGATGAGAAAACTGAAATTATAAAAAGCTTCTTCATTGAAGACATTTATGCATTGGCATCAAAGGTCTGGTGGCATTCATCTCTAACCCTTTCCCACTTGAAGACTTTTTTATTGGGTTACCACCACTTTCTCCCCTCAGATGTCTGCAAGGCACTCAAAGCTTCATGGTAGGATTTTTATTGTGAGGTTTTTGTCTTACAGGGATATCACTCGACCCTCATTTATTCTGACACACTCAAGCTCAGGCATAATCAAACGCACCCAGATACAACATGACAAATCCAGCTCTGCAAGTGGACGGCGGTTTACACATTCCCAGATTTAAAAAGCCTGTAACACCGCTACCCCCCTGAGATAAAAATCGAACGCCATGATTTTAAGCCGCGGGAAGGCAAATGCCAGCGGGGGGGGAGCGAAACTATTTCAGAATCCAAGGATGCAGGCGAGGTTGAGCCGATCATGAAAACAGAGTTGACGTGACACCGCCCAGAATAAGCTCAGACCAAGCTACCCTCCAAGGCAGCACAGTGGAGCGTGGGTAAGACTGTAAGGCTCCGTCGAGAGACTCGCAGAGCTCCGCGGCTAACGGGAGATAAACTGCTCAAGGCTTAACAGAAGATCTCTTACTTCCACAAATCTGGCTTCAAGTAGTAAAAATTAGGTATTTCTGAAGAGGGGAAAAAAGCCAACGTAAAATCTCGTTGACACCAAGGCTACTGTGACAATTGTAGCACCAAGATGTACTCCGGTGCTCGTTCCTTAAAACTCAGAGCATGCACTTCAAGTGACAGAGGAGTTAAGAACCGTAATAAATTCACCAGTACCCTTGAGCATTCCAGTCAAAGCGCCAAACTGGCATCCAGTTGAGAATTTGTTTTTTTTTTCCTAGTAAGTGTTGTTTTGCACCAATCCTCCTCTGTCTCATTCCCCATATATTTATTTATTTTGTTTATTTAGCTTCATTTGTAAATCTGCGAGTGCATCTGGCAACCCTCGTTAGCCAGATGGACTTTTCCACACTGTCTTGGAAAAGAGCAGAAATGGCCCCTGAACGTCAACGTACGCACGGCTGTCTCCACGTGTATCCTGTCCCGTGGCTCCATCAGACGTTCACTGGGTGATTATTTTGGGGGTGGGGGGGTCACAAGCCATCATAACCCCCCATAGTGATCCCCCCCGAAGCATTAACACTGTACATCAAAGTTTATTTTCATCAGGGTTGCCAGCTCTCACACATCTGGTGTGACACTCACACTTTCAGACTCACACGCTCCAGCAAGAAATCTATATTAATCCATTATAAATCTGAAACTATATATAGTTTTATGTAGTTTTATATATAAAGTTTTACATATAATATATGAAGCATTGGGGTACTTTGCAAACCCTACAGACTATTTACAGGACAATAAAACTGTTACATACATGTAAATACGTGTGCAGACTTGTCTCATATTGAAAATCTCACTTCAGCCCACTGACCAAAGTTGGCACCTCTGCATATCACTACTGTTAATGTACATCTGAATGTGAGTCACTCACAAGTTCTATTTAAAACGCGAGCCTGACAATACATTGATTTTAAGTCGTGTCGCTGATGGCAGTCTCTATGTCATGATATCGGTGTACCTTCCATAACCGAATACCCAGTGCAGGGGGTACACACACTCATACGGAGGCGTTTTTGAAAACACAAAGTCATCTAAGTCATATGATTCTGGACTGCATGGAGGAAATTGGGGTTAATCCACACAAGAACACAGGTAACACGTATATCCAGGGGTGACAATGGAATGCAAGAGGTGTGAGGTCACGGTCCAACCTAGCGAGCCACCATAATGCCCTTAGTCTCTAATGTTCATATAATTCATGTTAAACCACCGCTAGTGTATGTCGTCTCTGAATCAGGATATAGGTACTATTTCTGTATCTTCTAACGTTGGTTGGACTGGACCGAATTGTTAAAATAAACTAGTTACTGGCAGTATTCACCAGCAGTTTTTACCATCGGTATAACAATTAAATTACTGTAATATTGTTCCAACAGAAACACAGGATGCTCACAAATGAATTTCGTCTGTTTCAGTGACATTTATTCTCATTTCTTTGGATTCTGATTATTATTTAAATTGGAGCAAGATCATATAAAATCTAGCAGCTGTTTTTAATACACTGCTGATAAAATCCCTCATTCCACATTCCCCCGCCTGCACTCACTCCATCCTCGGCTGAATCTGTCATGTCGCTCTGAGCCGCGAGGCTGTTATGTGCAGATATCGATGTTACAGTCCTTGGTCAGCACACACCCTTCTCAGCCAGGGTTTACTGAGCTGAAATGGCTTTTGTGGGGAGACATATTCAATAATAATGGGCGGCAGGGAGGTCCGCAGTCATGGGAGGAGCGTGTACACGCGTCAGCACGCGTGTCTGTGTGTATGTGTATATAATATATATACATATATTATATTGTGGAGACCAGATTTCCCCACAACATGATAAAAACCTGTAACTTTTTACTTTGTGTGGACACCCTTTCTTGCCCCCCACCCCATCAATTTTTTAAAAATCTGTGACTGCAATCAAAAAACTAAAAATACCGTGTGCGGACTCCTGCTTCCTGTCAAAACTGCGAGCGCCAGCAATCAGCTGAATGTTTGTTTCTAAGGCAACATTCCTCATCACAGGTCATGACCACACCCCCCCCCCCCCCCCCCCCCCCCCATTTGGCAAACTGATATTTTGCTTGCTGTTTTTCAGCTTCTGTTTTGTCAGAGACAGAACATACCAAGGTGACATAGAGATCTGAGTGTATGTTAGATGGAGAAAAATGTTCTGGAGTGAATAAAGAAATAAAGAAGACGGTTAATTTTAGATGGCCCAAGATGCGACGTTTTGATATGTTACAACAAGCCTGAAGGCTGAGGAGTAACACCACTGAAGCTTACTACTCGTCATGCCCGTCTCCCCCGCCTGCTGAGATGGTAGTTCCTGCACTGCCCATTTTTAATTGCTTGAGCAACGACCATGGTTTTAAGATGGAACAGGCAGGTCAAACAGAAGCCAACCTTCACTAAAAATACCATCCCTATTGTTTAGAAGGCCAGTTTTATGTTGGTGGTGCCTTGGCTGGCCTGACCTCCTGCTGGACCTGGCTGAGTGGGCGGTGCTTTGTCAGAGGCTTGTTGCTTCATTGGCTGTTGGAATCCTGGGTCGTGATTCGCTCAGCAGTCCAGCAGTCAGTGGTTTGGGGTCTGGCTGTTCGGCCCCTCAGCTTGACGCTGATCTGAGGGGTGAATTTCCCCCAACCTGTTTGAGCCTGGTAGTCGATGTGCTCCAAAAGTCCATTAAAGCCGGCCACTGCAGATTTCCATTACCCTCACAGTCCGGCCTGTTAGTTTTATAAATAAGCCGTGAGCTGTTTAAAAGGATGCTGGCATTAACAAGGTGGAATCGGTTTGCCTTGGCCGAGTCTCATGACCTTTAGCCCCTCATACCCGCAGTGCACATAAAACGGTCACCCTTATTTTATTTTTTTTTTACTTTTGTGCTTGGGACACAGAGGCAGGAAATGCGAAAAGCCGTTAAACTCTGTGTAGGAAGTGAGGATGCAAAACTAACCCTGCGACTTTTGGTGTCAGTCGTTTCCGTGAATCTGAGTGCTAGCCTAGCTGCTTGATCGTCTCCTGGGCAGTGGGCAGTGATATAAATATAGTTTTCCCCTTTCGTTTTCCACCTTGTCTTGGAGCCATCGCTAGGTAAGTGAAATGGGGGACTGTGCGAGTGATCTCAGAGGATCTTCGAAGGGATGCCAATTTTGACGAGGCCTGAGGCAGAACGAGTGGAGAGCAGGGTTGGAGATGAAATCGACTTAGTAATTTAGGCAGAGCAAAGGTCTGGGATTTGAAGGTCTAGGCAGGAGCCCTGGGTATATATATATTTATATTTCCCTTTGAAAACCACATCTCATTTTAACCAGCCATTCTTAACTCATCCAACTAACAGTATCATTTACATCATGTACTTTAACACCATTGCTTGTTGTGCTGTGCTTTTCCAAATTGTCCTTTAGGTGCATAATGGCCTACATTAGCACTACTCCGTAGTCCCTGGGTACGTTTTTTTTTTTTTTTTTTTTTTAATTTTCTATTTATATTTGAATTTTAAAACGAGTGTTTCAACTCCTTCCCTTTTACATCTCGTCCATTTTATGTTGGCTTGGCACTGAAGTTTTTTTTTCTCCATAGAAACAGTGGGTGGTAGAAAATTGAACGCAGACCTGGAATCCAACTGAGGAAAGCTAAAAGCACATAAATAAAATGTAATTAACAACAGTGTATTCTAACGGCATAGGCCGACTGTTCCCTTCCAACTGAAAGGCAGCCGTTATTTTGCGTGAAGCTTTGGTGGGACGTGGCTGAACGTTATGCAAATCAGGAAGTCGCCGTCGGACAGAAAAAGACACAGGAAAAAGCCATAAGGTACGGATTTGGTGCTATTTGCATCTTGTCGTTGGTTACATGCTACATTATCTTCATAATACACTGAAGGGTGTTATTACAAGGGTTTATTGGGATTAAGTGCTATGATTGCAGTCCCTTTGCACGTTCTGAGTGTTTAGATGATTGCTTCCAGTTTCCTTCCCCAACACGAGTCAGATATGGGGGCGGACTATTTCTGTTTTGATTGGCTTTAGAGAGTAATGTTTCAGTGAAACAGGGTTGCCCACAGGTAGACCTCAGTGTGAAGGGTTCGGGCGTGAAATTGGAGAATATTAAAAATATCTGTCTGTCTCGTAAAATGGTTCCCCCACCTCCAGGGTTGCGGATTGGATTTTTCACCCCTGATCTGTGTGTGTGGAGTTCACATTTATTTGTGTGGGAGATGCTTTTATACAAAGTGGCATGCGATTGAGGAAGCGGGGTCAGTCCCTGGAGAAATTGGGGCTTAACAGCCCCGTTCAAGGGCCCGAGGGTGAAATCACTCTGCCGGCCATGGAATTTGAACCGATGACCAACCCATCAGAGGCATATAGCCCTAACCCACAGCAACACAGACCACTCCACAGTTTGCATCTGCTTTGCATGTCACATGGGTCTCCTCCCACCGTCCAAAGACATGCAGTTAAGTAAACTGGTCTCTCTAAATTACCCACAGTGTGTTTGCGATGCGGTATGTTTCTACCCCTTGACCAAATAGCAAAAAAGCAGCTGAAAGATCGATTGATGCATAGATGGATAAGAACAAAACTGCAAGATAACCCAACTGATAGTTTAAACACTTATCACAACATACAGAAGCTGTAAATGAGTGTACATGCTCTTTGCATAGTGAGAGGGAGAAAGAACCAGCATATTAAATTTGTGTGCTTCGTGTAGCAGACTAACAGAAGAGTTCTTGTTAAGTGTAACGAGTCCCTGCAAGTTCCGTTTGTGTGGTGCCTGGAATATGTCATACTTGGGCACAACCGCACCTCTCCTGAGCTTTCGTTTCGTTTCCTATGGCCACCCGGCTCTTCATGCGGTGTCTCCCTAAATACCACTAACGGCCGAGGATCTGTGTGTGTTTCCTCCAGAGGCTGCGCTGGGCATGAATGGGCCTTTTCAGTGTCCACCGCCGCCCAGCTGACAGGCCTGATTTACCGCTGCGGATCGCAGGGGAACATAGCAGGCCTGTCTTAACTGGGTGACCCCCCCCCCAGCCGTTTTCAGGTCCTCCCTTCCCCCTCATCCACACATAGGTCTTTGGCCGGGGTCACAGCATTCCTCACATTGCCGTCCCGGGTGGCTTTTGGATAACTCTTGGGGGGGGGGGGGTGGTTGGCAGGCACACAGGGAAACTCTGGCCTTCTAACAACACACATACTGCCATTAAAGCACCTAAAACTGTCCCGTCCACCCACTCATGGGGGGTTGGGGGGGAGGGGCATCTCTGTTGGATATGGGCAGGTATGGGGGGGGGGTGCAGGATCATTTAACCTTGGCCCTCCATTTTAAAACTTTGTGATTCACATGTGGTTATGGAATATGGAATGCAATTAAGTGATTTGCAAAACATTGGGATGCGACTGGGAACCATTATGATTTTTATTTGTAAAATAATATCACCTGACATGCCCAAGCTTGCTGCCCACCCAGCCATAAAACCTTTTGGGAACATTTTAAGCCTTTAGAGCAGACTATGGTACCCCTCTTAATTCGCATTTTCTTATTTATTCATTTGCACAATGTATTGCACTTTATTGTCTTGCAGTGTTTGATTACTGAAGCAAATCAAGAAAATGCACAGAAACAAACAAATTTACCCCTTGGGAACACTGAAACATAGCTAGCTAGCTATCGTTGGACTTCATAACACATTTTGCTTCTGTTTCTTGAAGATCTCCATCCTTCCGAGTTGGGTAACTTAATAAGCGTGATTTCAGATTTTATCAGTAGTTGTTGTCTCTGCTTAATAACTGCTGAGTTTCAGTCTGAGTTAACATTCCGGCATCCAAGCGCACCTCTATCATTTGTCATGAGACTATATAGAGATGAAATGAGCCTCCTAGGTAGAGAGAAGCACTTTGTTCTGTTTTATTGTCAGTGTTGGGGATGAACGAGAGGCTCGTGTTCTGCACATGGGCTGTTATTCACGCATTCAGGTTAACTTGCGCCGCCTCGAAGGCAACCGTCATCCTCCGAACACTATAATTTACGCTTTAGCGCCTGACAGCCGCACAAATTATAGGTCTACTTTGTTTTCTCCCCCTTTTGTTTTGCAAAAATACCTTTGGTGTATTGCCGGGTGAGAAGCCTGATGGATGCGGGATGCTAGTCTCACAATTTTCACCTCCGTTTATTATTAATATTTGCTCTGCCATTGCCAGAATGGTTGAATTCCAGAAAGGGGTAAACGCTTGGTTCCCCATGGTTGTATATTTGTTGACACTGGTTGCCTCTAAACGCTATCAGATACATGTATAGGAATAATAAAACCAGAAGGATGGACTCCTTGGGTAGACATAACAGGAAGTGCATGAATAGATATTGTTTATCCCGGCTATGGGGTTAATGCCGCTTAATTTGATTGGTGAATCAAATTTGATTGATTCAGCAATTAGGTTAGGTAATTGTTTGATTGGTGGTAAATAAATGTTTAAGCCCCGCTTTTTGCTGATGGGAGGTTAAGGAGAGGCTTTTAATGCCTGGGTGGTGTCAACAGTCGCCTGAGGCATGTGCAGGGATGCCAAGAATAGCTGGGCGAGTCGCTGATTTGGAGTCGACTCATACAGGGGCCGGACCCCACGTTTACAGAGCGGGGAGGCTTTAGACGTTTATAAATAATTTCGCGGTTTGTCATTTGGGTCTGGGGAGTGGAGCGGCTGGTTCGAGATTCCAGCTCTGCTGCAGGATGTCGGATGTGGAACGGCGAACGCACGACCTGAAGATTGTGCAAACCGAGGTCACGTGGAGGTCATTCGTAGCGTGACCTGCCAGGAATGTCACAACCTAGAAAGGTCCGGAAAGTTCCAGAAGTCATCGACGGTCTCGCCCTATGGGCAGCAGCGATGTACATATGATTGCTGTAGCAAAGTGTTCCCTCTTCCATCTTGGTGTGGTGCATTTGTTAGGGAATAGATGCAGATGCTGGTACTGAGTTAGATGGGGGTGGGAAATCTATCAGGCCAGTGAGAAGCAGTGTAACACAAGTCCCAACCGCCCCCCCCCCCCCATCTTGTCTGCTCTGGCTGAAATCTGGGAGTCCTGGCAGAAGGGGCATCAGAAATTTGCAAGCAGTATCCATACCCTGCCCAAGCGTTAAGACGTGAGCATTTTCTTGCCGTGGAACAGTTCACGTTCTCCCGAAGCTTGTGGCTTATGCGCTCCCACATACATCATTTCGTGCTGGATTAATCTCCGCTGGGCCTGGTATTTCGAGTCAACGATTGAGATGGGAATATCACATGGTACAGCAGACTTATCACGACGGATCGTCTTAGGCATTTCACAGACCAAACGCTGGGAACCGTCTGCTGCGAATGAGCTGCCTGTCTCGACTCAGACTGGTTATTTCACCTCGAGAAGCCCCGACGTCTCAATGGGAACGCTTCTCCTCTACATATTTATTTGACTATGCCTCTTATGTTGTAATTCCAATAAATAAATCTGTCTGCAGATATCGCTCCAGGAATTACTGACTGTGCGTTCCTGCAGCTCTGGAAGCTGGTGTTTTAAATGTCAGAATGGGACGTGTCTAGACAAGACCGTCTGTTTCCAAAGTTGATTCAGATACCCTGTATGCATGAGACCTTTTCATAGTTTATTAAAGGCAAAATGGTTCCCTTTTATCATGTAGTGTATATGTGCGCAGGATGCTTCACTTGTTTAGATCTTCTGTTCCCCGAATTTGAAAATAGACCTTGACCTCATGTGTGCCCATTTCCAGTCTGGGTGTTGTACCTTGGAGTTGGTTCCTAACCTAAAATGCTTTAATGGCTATCAAGTGGTTAAAAAAGTTTGCTTCGAATAAACTATAGAAATAAAATGGAGCAAATTACATAAGGTTACTGAAATTATATTGGCTTTACAACATGAGTTTAATTGCATATTGCCCATAAACAGTGGTGACAGAGCCCTTATAAATGTCTTCAGTTGTCTTTGGTGGCCCATGATGATATGTTAGGAACCTGAATACTACTGACTTGGTGGAAGGTGTTTATTGGAGGGCAGTGTGAAATACCTGAGGTTATGGGTTTGTCTACACCCTCCCATGCCGCACTATCGTGTGTCATTGAAGACCAAAGCCTACCCGGGCACGGATACAGCTTGCGCACCTCAAAAGGTCTGAAATCGAAGCCAGAATTAGCCGTGATTTTTGGGCCCGGACCTCCAGAGAAGCCACTTGCTCCTCCTTCGTCATCTGCAGGATTAGTTAGGCCGGCGGCTCTGCTCTCTGCATCCGCTTCGGTCCCGGGCCTGCGTGTTTCCTGCTTGTAACGATCAACAGCTGGTTGCAGTACCCGAGCCACGTGGAGTGCATCCTATAGGCCATAAACACGCTTGAGGGGGTCATTGAGGGTTCCACTCTAATGAACGGTTCTGTAGTACTTTACTGTATAGTTATAATCAGTAAATGCAGTTGGTGCTAATGTGCATAGAATTTTGTTCCGGGCTTAAAAAAATGATCTGATTGCTGGATATGAAAAAAACGATATTGCAATAAACCTGTAACCTCGTGTGATCCCTGGCGATGACTACCGGATGACCGACCGGAGGAAGTCAATTAGCGATGACCAGAGGCAGTTGCACAATGAAGACTAATGGTTTTCCATAGTTGGCAAAAGTTCAAAAGACTTACTGGGCTTTCATTTAAAGATAAGGGTAACCATTATAAACGTCATACAAAAAGAGGATGGACGTGCTGGAGTCCAGTTCCAGCTTCCCTTTCATTCCCTGCATCTTTTGTAGCAGGGACATCTGTCACGTTAGCATTGATTCAGACCCATAAACAGCGAGTTGGACCCAAATGAGCAGCCTCTTTTCTCTGTTCACGGGGCTGTTGGATGTATGGCCATATTTAACACTTCATAAATAAGTGGAACCAGGGTGGATTTTCCATGCATCATCGCCGTATTATTGTGGCCTGCTGTCGAGAAAAAACGGGCGAGAAAAGAGAAAGCTCTGATGCCGAGTCTAGATATTGAAGCGTTATGGTGTCTCTTCCTCCCCTACACCCTACCAATCATGTGACTGGTTCTTGGCGGTAGCCAAGGAGGCTAGAGGGCCACGTGTGAAACGGAGGGTTTCTCTGCCCAGCCAGAGAGCCCGTGGCGAGAACAGGCGCGGAGCTTGGCGCGGGCCGTGAGCCCGAGTGTGAGCCTGGCAGCCCCCGTCCTCAGCGGCTGAATGAAAGGGCTTTCAGGTCTCCTTCAATCACAGGCCTTTTCTCTGCAGTTCTTTGGCTCCCAGCTGGTGGTCTTTTTTTGGACAGGTTCAAATTGCTTTAAAAGCATTGCTTTTAGGGTTTCTGCTGTTCCTGGGGATTTTCCCATTTTCACTGTACTGCCAGAAGATGACCTGAACACGAGCACAATATCGGCTCCATTTGAGTTTCGATAATGCCAGAAATCCATTTGTGACTTTTGCCCTGTCGTTCCCTTGAGGTTGCTGCGAGTCGGTCAGCAGATTCGCTCAGTTTGCTTACGGATATGCGTTGATCTGGTGCACAGGTGAGCTGATCTTAGTTCGAGCTTGATGCTGCCCCCCGAAAGTGTATGCATGTCGCGCAAGTAGCTGCATCTCAAAGTTCGGTGAGACGGCTAGCCTTTCCGTTTGGTTGGAAATGCTTCGGACCAGGAGCATCAGCTCCATCCTTCCCCGCCGTCCTGCCTGGGTTGCCTCCCAGGTGCTGGAGCACATCATGGCCTAGTGCTGAGACAATGTGTTTGTGATGGGCCTCCATAAGGTTTCCAGCTGAACTCACACAGGTTACTGGCCTCAGTGGTTGGGATTGCATTGTCATTGAAGGATGGGTTAGTGCATGTGCTTAGGAATTCCTATACATCTCCTATGCAGTTCAGTTTCAATTTTTTATCTACATAGCAGCTATATGGTCATTATCAGATTGTGGACAATTGTAAACAATTGCGACAACATTTCTGTGTGAAATTTCACTCTAACACCTTCCTTGTTCTTGTGTTCCCGAGGAGCTCTCGTCTGATTCTTTACCTTGTACGGCCTGTGGACGATGTGAGTCTGGCTCCATTTGTTTAACGGAGAGTGACCGCACTTGGGCTGTAAGGAAGTAAACGCACTCACAAGGGAGATGAATAATGGCAGAGTGCTGTGCTTCAGTCCCACTGAGTCCACCCGGATTGCATTTGCAGAATATGTGAGCAACGCCAGAGCCGTGCATGTGCACGTTTTGACCTCCCTCCAAATGAAGCTCCTCCAATCTTCAGCCCATGGGAAAGCCCCAGCCTCCAGATTCCTCCACACTTCCCTTGGGTTCCAGCACTGAACGGACTGGTTTACTTAGAGCACTTCCTCCAGTGTGGCTTGGAGAGCTGAAACGAATCATTTCCGCTTTCAACGGGTCTAATAGCACTTACAGGAAATAATAAACATTCATTAATGTAGAGAACCAAATTATACTGACAGTCCAACTTCTGGTAGTTACATGCATTGTGTACATTAAAGGCGTAGATGTGGGAATGACTGTGTATGTATGAAGTAGCTAGTAACTCTTGCTTTATGGGTTTTATTGAGTTAAGTAATTATATCGGCTTTATTGTCTGGATATTTGTATCTGTAATAAGCTTCTGCACGAGGGCTTATTTCTTATTGCAACATTAGCTTTTCTATAGCCCGGAACTCTTCATTCCAGAGTGATCTTACTAAAGTTGCTTATGTCACACATTCATTGCTGTGCCAATTGACGTTGGTGCCGGACATCTGTGCCAGACTTTGTGTTTGTTCATCATGTTCTTCTTTTTTTTTTTAAAAAAAAAAACAACTTGTGGTGTATTCAGATTAACAAAAATATCTGTCCCTGCCTCTGCAATGAATGTGCTGCAGAACTACTGGTGGTCCAAGCATGAAGTTATTTAGAAGTCTGTTATTGTCGTCACGTTTTTGGACCTATCATATTTAGTACTGTTCAGCAGAGTTCTCTTTCTTCTGATTATAGTTGGGAAAGGGCTTTTGCACATACTACATCTCAGTGCTTAAAAGATTTTAAATGTTCTCTGGCTGCTTATATAAAAGCTGATATTGAACCATGACTTTCCATGTCTATATCCCTGCTATTAAAACCACTGGTAAGAAGCTAAGGTTGCACCATCAGTGCATTAACACTAAATGGCTTACACTCTGAAAGGAGTGTCCTTTAATGGCTACTTTTAAGGAGTGAAGGGTTAGGATAAAGTGTCTAACTGCTGAATAAAACCTGACAGCGGGAGGTTGCATTAAATAATTGTATGGCCATTGGGATACAAAACTACTTTATGTATACAAAGAAAATGTTGTAAATACACCTTGGCAATTCAGGGAAGTGGAATCTGTTTTAAGATAAGGCAATCCTTTGATGCCCAGAATTTAATGAAATTGCAGTGCTCACTTCTAATTGACTTCCATTCTTCTTGGTCTCTTGCAGGATTTCGCAAGATCAGCCTGGATGACCTCCGGAAAGCGTACATCGTCAAAGACGTGCAGCAGTACATCCTGCACCGCCTGGACCAGGAGGAGGCTCTCAGGCAGCACCTAACCAAGGAGACGGCCGAGATGTTGAACCAGCTTCACATCAAGAGCAGCGGCTGCTTCCTGTACTTAGAGCGGGTACTCGATGGAGTGGTGGAGAACTTCATCATGCTGCGTGAGATCCGCGACATCCCTGGGACACTGAACGGCCTTTACCTGTGGCTGTGCCAGAGACTGTTTGTAAGGAAGCAGTTCACCAAAGTGCAGCCCATCCTCAACGTGATCCTAGCCTCATGTAGGCCCCTGACAGTCAAGGAGCTTTACCATGCTGTCTGGACGAAAAACATGACGTTGACCATGGAAGAGTTTCAAAGGAAAATGGACATCCTCTCGAAGTTGCTGGTCAACGGCTTGGGCAGCACAAAGATTCTTTTTCACTATAGTTTTGCTGAATGGCTGTTGGATGTCAAGCACTGCACTCAGAAGTATCTCTGCAATGCGGCAGAAGGACACAGAATGATGGCAATGAGCTTCACCTGCCGGGCCAAAGAGCTCAAGCCGCAGGAGGTGCAAGAGTTTGCATTGCATTTGATTAATTCAAACCTGCAGATAGAGCCCTTTAATCTTGCACTCTGGATGGTATGGAATGGCACACCAGCAAACGACTCCTTGACAACTTCCATACCCAAAGAACAGGAGGTATTGCAGCTCCTGGTCAAAGCTGGTGCCCACGTCAATAGTGAGGATGACCGTGCATCTTGCATTGTGCAGCAAGCCTTAGAAAGAGAAGACTCGATTCGGACTTTGCTGGACAATGGGGCCCCCGTGAACCAAAGCGACTCCAACGGTAGAACTTTGCTAGCCAATGCGGCATACAGTGGTAACCTAGACGTAGTAAACCTTCTAATCTCCAGAAGAGCAAACTTGGAGCTCGAAGACAGCAATGGACAGACAGCACTTACGCTGGCAGCAAGGCAAGGGCACACTAAAGTAGTGAACTGTCTCATTGGCTGTGGGGCGAACATCAATCACACGGACCATGATGGCTGGACAGCCCTGAGGTCGGCTGCTTGGGGGGGTCATTCAGAAGTAGTGTCTGCCCTTTTGTATGCTGGTGCAAAAGTGGACTGTGCAGATGCTGACAGCAGGACGGCCCTGAGGGCTGCAGCTTGGGGCGGTCATGAGGACATAGTGCTGAACCTGCTCCAGCATGGGGCAGAGGTTAACAAAGCCGATAATGAAGGAAGGACAGCACTCATTGCCGCAGCGTACATGGGCCACCGGGAGATTGTGGAGCACCTACTGGACCATGGAGCAGAAGTGAACCATGAGGACGTCGATGGGAGAACTGCCCTTTCGGTTGCAGCTCTGTGTGTCCCCGCCAGCAAAGGGCACGCCTCGGTCGTCAGCCTCCTCATCGAACGGGGGGCAGAAGTTGACCACTGTGACAAGGATTGTATGACCCCTCTATTGGTGGCTGGCTATGAAGGACATGTGGACGTGGTTGATCTACTGCTGGAGGGTGGTGCAGACGTGGATCACACGGACAACAACGGCAGGACCCCGCTCCTCGCGGCGGCATCCATGGGCCATGCGTCAGTTGTAAACACCTTGCTGTTCTGGGGCGCGGCTGTGGACAGCATCGACAGCGAGGGTAGGACAGTGTTGAGCATAGCTTCTGCTCAGGGGAATGTGGAGGTTGTTCGGACTCTGCTGGACAGAGGACTGGATGAGAATCACCGGGATGATGCTGGCTGGACCCCTCTCCACATGGCTGCGTTCGAGGGACACCGGCAAGTCTGCGAAGCTCTAATTGAGCAAGGAGCACGATGTTCGGAAGTAGATAATGATGGACGCGTCCCACTAATACTATCTGCACAAGAGGGCCATTATGACTGTGTGCAAATCCTTTTAGAAAACAAGTCCAACATCGATCAGAGAGGCTATGATGGGAGGAACGCGCTTCGGGTGGCTGCACTGGAAGGCCACAGGGATATAGTGGAACTTCTCCTCAGCCATGGTTCTGACATAGACTTTAAAGATGCAGATGGACGCCCCACACTATACATCTTGGCACTTGAAAACCAGCTGGCTATGGCAGAATACTTCCTCGAGAATGGGGCCAATGTTGAGGCTAGTGACACAGAGGGGAGAACGGCTCTCCATGTTTCCTGCTGGCAGGGGCATATGGAAATGGTTAGGATGCTGGTCAATTGTCATGCGAATGTCAACTCTTGCGACAACGAGAAGCGGTCTGCCCTGCAGTCTGCAGCCTGGCAGGGTCATACCAAAGTTGTCCAGTTCCTGATTGAAAACGGCACACATGTGGACCACACGTGCAACCAGGGGGCAACTGCACTCTGCATTGCAGCCCAGGAAGGACACATCGATGTCGTCCAGATCCTACTTGAGCACGGCGCGGACCCCAACCATGCCGATCAGTTTGGCCGCACGGCCATGCGGGTGGCCGCGAAAGGGGGGCACTCTCAAATCATAAAGCTCTTGGAAAAGTATGGTGCCTCAAGCTTGAATGGCTGCAGCCCCTCCCCAGTACACACGATGGAAGAGAAGACTCCCATTTCTGTTTCTGGAAAGATGCAGTCACTCACAATAAAGTCAAACAGCTCCGGTAGCACAGGAGCAGGTGACCTCCAGCCATCAGGACGAGGTCTGTCGAATGGGCCGGGCCACGCCTTCAGCTCCCCGTCGGAGTCCCCCGACTCTACAGTAGACCGGCAGAAGTCCTCCCTCTCAAATAATTCCCTCAAAAGTTCTAAGAATTCTTCCCTGAGGACAACATCATCCACTGCAACAGCCCAGACTGTGCCAATAGACAGTTTTCACGGGCTCACATTCACCGAGCAGATACAGCAGCATTCTCTGCCTCGTAGCCGAAGTAGACAGTCTATTGTTTCCCCGTCCTCCACCACTAAGTCCATCGGACTACAGCCTAGCTCTCCATCCAGTGAATTTGAATGGAGCCAAGTGAAATCCAGTCTAAAATCAACCAAAGGAAGTAAAATTGGAAATGGCACGTCCAACACCTCAAGCAAAGGACTTTCGGGAGAGAAGAAGAAGTCTAAGAACAGTAGTTCAACCCAGGGTCCTGTGTTAGAATACGAGATGACCCAGTTGGACAAAAGAAACGCCCTTACAAAACCAGTCTCAAACATCGGATTGAAGGATCCACAGTGCAAGATCGTCGTCCCATCCTCCGCCCAGCAAGAAGTGGGGCGCTCGCAACAGCAATTCCTCATCCAGCAGCAGAGTAGTTCAGAGAAGAAGCGGAACGGCATCATGACCAACCCTAATTACCACCTACAGGGCAATCAGGTGTTCCTTGGCAGAGTGTCTGTTCCCAGGACTGTACAAGATAGAGGGCACCAGGATGTCCTTGACGGCTACCCAATTGGTGAGACAGAATTAAGCCTTAAACAAGCCCTCAAACTACAGATTGAAGGATCAGAATCTGGCTTTAACTACAAAAAAGAGACCCCATTGTAACTGGTAAGTTTGTCTATAATTGTTGGTTGGTTTTGAATATGTTGGAATATGTTGATCTTAAAGTTAACCCCCTGCCGCCGCCCCGCCCCCCACGTGAATGGGAAAGTATACTCTTTTTTTTTTTTTTTTTTCTTTTCTTCATATGGTAACATTTAATCTGTTTTAGCTGTTAAGGGGGGAAACTGTTCAACTACTTACCAGCAGGAAGTCAGCCTTCAACTTGAAGTTGGCAATATAGGAGTCTAATCTACTTTAACTCTAATAGGAAATGCCATGTATAAAATTCATGTATATTTGATCATTTTTACTGTACAGAGATGGTATTTTAGATTATGCAAATGAAAGTGCTATTATAAGATTAAATTTCATTGTGCCATGTGCCACATAAATATACTTTAATTGTGAGCCAAAGCAACTGCTTTCATCAGTCATTTTGAATTAGCAGCTGTTTGTTTAAAACAAAAGGCCTTTATGAATTAAGCAGCTGAAGTGAACTTTGGGTTGTGCGTGTGTGTGTTTGCATGTGTATGTGTGTGTTTGCGCGTGCATGTGTTGGTGTGTGTGTGTTTGTGCGTGCGTGTGTGTGTTTGTGCGTGCGTGTGTGTGTTTGCGCATGTGTGTGTGTGTCCTTGTATGTCCAAAAACTGGTGAGTGGTTCTGCAGTGTAACAGCTGCTTGTCAGTCAGGTGTTAAGCGGGAAATTCCACACAAACATAAAGGCTCCTCTGTTCCTCTTCAGACAATTCTGTGCGTTTACAAATAATCATTCATTTTGACATTCGCCTCGACCTCAAGACTGTCCAGGCCACTGTCAAATCTGGAGGAGTTCCATACGTCGGTGTCAAATTTTTAGTATTGCAACACCAAGCCTGTTAGTATTCTGCATTATAGCTAGTCAGCTTGTTAAACATGAAACATTCAATGAGAAAATGCCAATATTGAGCTAGAAAAGCCCTATCCTGGACCTTACAGCTCCTAAATTAATATGTATTTTTTTTTAATGAATCCATTTAGCTTTTCAGGTCACAAGTTGGCCAGATGGTGATGAAATGCACTCCAAGGCATATGAAATGGTCAGGTGTTGACTGTCACCCCCACCCTAAGAAGCCTAGCATATTGACGATTAATTTATTAAATGTTGCACAATTAATTATTTCTTGTAGATTCTTCTCATTAAATTGATAAATGACCTGAGAAGAATGGGAAATTTCCCTTATTTCATATGTAGAGTATATCTTTAATGGATTAAAAAAATAATAATAATAATAAATATTAAAAGTAGCTGTGGAAAATGACCTGAAAGCTAGCGGGTGGATTTATCTTTTGCTGTCAATCACTGCCTGACTTGGACCAATAGGAGCCAATGAAACGACCAGCTGGAAGCGCGTTAAAGTAGCAGTTTAAGCATGGGCGTACACTTTCATTGCTGTTTTTTAATTGCTGCACCTGGAACAAACCCAGCAGAGACTTAGATTTACTTTTTTTTTTTCCCCTTCATGCTATTCAGCTCTTACTTGCTGTGACTTCAATGCAGTTGCTTTGTTACAAAATAGTTAATCTTGCCTTTTGCTTTTGTCAGTGAGAATCTTTTGTTAACAGTGTTATCTTACAGCCAAGGGATTTACGTGACACTTCTCGGCCGCTGCGAGTATTTAACACGTACTGCAGAAAAGCCTGAGCACAAAAAATAGCGCCAGGAAACCATTTTTGCTAAGTTTTAAACAAGTTTCTGTGTTCTTGTTTCAGACTTGTCAAGAGGAGCATCTGTTGTTCAGGAGGAGGAGATCAGTAGTCCGCATATTACTGATTTTGCACCTCAGAAGCTTGCAAAAAAACTTTGGTCTCTGCACACGGATAATGTAGACTGATGCTGCAATGTGCCTACAGTTGGGACGGCGTTTTCAGTGTAACCCTGCACGCTACCATTTTATTTAACATATCAATATTTAATGCGTAGAGGATGCACTTTTCATTTTTGTTTGGTTTGGTTTCTCATGTGTGTGTTTTTTTTTTTTTTTTTTGTTTTTTTTTTGCCTGTTTCCTAACAAACTAATTGTCGAATATGTACAATGTTCCCCCCTGCCCCCCCATTTCCTTTTGTGTGTTTAATTCTTTTGCCTGCAAATGTACGTGTTTGGGACAATGTACTGGCAAGTACAGTTTCGCAACATCATCGTAGTATTAATGCATTTCATGACACCGGGTAACATCATTGAATCTCCGCCTCTTTGACCATCCAAAGTTTCACATCCATGCGCTGAACATCTAGTACATTGTATGTATAGTAGCACTGCTAATTTGCAATATGGGTGTAATCAAGCATATTTATTATGGAAAAAGCCACTTTGTATTGTATTATTTTTTTTTTAACATGGTGCTGTGTTTATATTTTGCCTGCAGAAATGCAGGACTCCATCCTAGTGAATGACTTTTGTTTGTTACACATAGTGTTACTGGCTGCAAGGGAACAGAAGTCATTGAACTCAAACTCACTTGGTTTTGTTTTGTCCCTGTGGGACGTTTACTTGTTGTTGTTTTTTTTTTTTTTTTTTTTTATCCTGTTTTAAATTTGAACGACACTCTCATCACGTGCAAGTTTGGTGCTAAATATGACATTTCATTTAAAGTAGTGATGCTCCCCCGTGTGTGCTCTGCAATGCAAGACAAAAATGCAAACATAGCCCCTCCCCCCACCCCAGATGGCAGTTAGACTATGTCTGACAAGGCTGCACAGTTTACTTTAAACAGCACAGGTTTTTCCCGTTTTCAAAATGGCTGACTTTGCAGCTCAACCCCACCACCCCACACACACACACACACACACACACCCGCCACAAGATAAACTTCTCTCCAGGCAGCAGCCTTGAAACCAAAATATTTGTGAAGCATCGTTCGAAGTGTTGCATTACATTTGTGTTAAAACGTGAGACAGAGTGGGTGGGAGATGTGTGTGAGCTTTCCGGAAAGTCGGGCGCTGGGCTTTGGAACGGGACGGGCTGCGGGACGGCAAGCAGCTGTTCCTCCTGGGCCAGCTGGAGGCGTGTGTGAGCATTTTTCTGTAACGTCATATTTTTGCTGGCTTCTCAGAGCCCTGTCAGTGTGCCGCCTCGCCGAGGAGAAAATGGAAAGCAGAACGGAAAAATCATTGTCTTTGATGCACAATTACACTTAAATAACAAAGAAGGCGAAACGTGGCAATCTGTCAGATAAAGGTCTAACTCTCCTCCGCCCCTTTGGACAAGAAGTTGAAGTGAGAACTGTAAATAAAAAACAGAAGGGCATGTTGGACTGAACAGTGAATAATTGTTGAGTCATTCGTTAGGCCCTGAAGTTCGTTTTGGTTTCTTCTGCAAAATGTCATTTTTATGTTTTTCAGTTTCATTTAAATCTGTTGATTGTAAATAGCTTACAATGTACATTAAACTTCATTTCCAAATTTTATTTCCTGTATTATATTGAGCTGAATTTCCTGATGTATCTTAAAGTGCTTAATAAATCTATTTGCTTTACTGCAGAAACAAAAAAGTGCTGTGTTAACCTAGCTGCTGTACTGTTGCGGCGACACGCGTGTAGCGGGACCGCGTTCGTGTGAAACGCTGTAGCCGCATGGCCTTCATAGGGCGGGATGAGAAAATCAGCACAAACGAGCGTGCAGGTGCTGGTCGTCATGGTGATGCGCACAATGGCTGCGGACCCTGCACACCTTCGGGACATTTTCATCCACTTCTCCTGGCATGGATACCAGCCAACAACAGGAAAATCTGCTGTGCATAATTCAGCATAGGCAAGACGAAACGGGGGAAAAAAATATCATGCAATGCTTGACTATTTAAGTGAGAATCCACTGTTTAAAAAATATGGATTATCTTTAATAGTTTTGAAGTATTATGAGGGAGGCTTTGGTTAAGACCTTAAGATTTTGATGAATTGCTAACTGGCACCTGGGAAACACCTTTTGGGATTCCAGAATGTGCACCAGAAAAACAGCATTGCTTCATACAAACTTACGTAAAGGAGAGGAACCATTTCAAAGCGTTGGGTGGGATTTCTAGATTTGTCTAGACACACCCATGGGCTGCCGCACTGCAGAATATCAGCAATAACATTATAGCCATGGATAGATATTGTGATTGAACTCCAGATAGAGGGATGATCGATATAGTTGGCCTCTATTGAAATTTGTTTAGATCTGTCAAACAAAAAACAAACCGTCCTTCCAGCCTCGTCGCAGGAAGGAAGGTGTAAATGTAGTGTGACCCATCCTAAAACCTGGCTGTCATAGTGTTACATACTGGCAAATCTTCAGATGATATGGCCACATCCACTCTTGTCACAGTAACTTCTACATTCGTGTCTGTTACATGTAAAGCTTAAGGCTGCAGCATCTACTGGTCATATTATCACCTCATAGTAATAGACCAAAGCCACTTCTGCACTTTATAAACTACACTTATCCTTCTAAAGCCAAGGATTTTATTCTAGGAAAACAGTGCACTGCAAATCTATCCAGCACAATGATCTCCCACTCAGAGGTCTTGACGGTCCCTCCTGCACAATGATCTCCCACTCAGAGGTCTTGACGGTCCCTCCAGCACAATGATATCCCACTCAGAGGTCTTGACGGTCCCTCCAGCACAATGATCTCCCACTCGGAGGTCTTGACGGTCCCTCCAGCACAGTGATCTCCCACTCGGAGGTCTTGACGGTCCCTCCAGCACAATGATATCCCACTCAGAGGTCTTGACGGTCCTGGGAACCTACTGAGGCTCTATAGGTTTCCATGCCTTCGGATTCACGCCCCTGCTTCTGCTGAGGGGCCTTATCTACATGGCTGCCCAACATTCCCAAAAACCATTCCCAAGTCGCAGTGTGATTTTATTGATTTCATTGATCTTTATTACAAAAACCCAGTTCAACTCATGTGGTCAGTTGGCTTGTTGGAGAAGCACTGTAAGTCAACGGTACTCCTATGACTGGATATGGGATCTGCAATGAGGATTGTCATTCGCTGAAAAAAAAATCAATGCTTATATTCAGAATGGTACAATTATATTCACAGCGGCTGAAAATGCGATTAAAGCATCCTTTAATTTGTGTTAGCGGAGTTCTAGTACAGCATTTTTGGGTCAGTTGTTCCTGGAAGAGGTTGACGTAATTTCTTAAAATTCTCTAGTTATATAATAAACTCTTTTTGGTAGTTAGGTGTTATAGGAGATATCCTGCAGTGGAGCAGCTTTTAAAACAAATGAAATCCCACAGTGCCTATTGATCCGGACGAAACACATGACAGTGCAGAATTCAGCAGCAGGAAGGCAGGGGCTCTGAATCCCCCGGCACGAGCTGGCTTTTTGAGTCACTTCCCCCAACAATTGCTTCCAGACACGGGTTTAGCTTATTGAATTGATTAGTATTCAGTGGCATCCCACAGTGCCGTGCAAAATTGCAGGAAAGCGGTGATACTGTCTGTTTTGTATTCATCACTGATGTCAAATTTGGAAACCTTTCATTAGGCTTTTTTGTTCATGCATTAATACATTTTCCTGTGGTGCCCTCATAGCTGAGTTTAGTTTTTGGATTTTCCACTGAAATTCTCATGAAAGATTCTTCAGATTGATGACTATGGAATACGTTATAAAATATTCTTTCAAATGTTAGACATACCTGATAAGAAGCACCAGTTAACAATACAACAGGTGACAGACAAAATGCATTTTTTTCCCAGCCATTATATTACAATTTGATGTAATATTGAGTCATGGGGATCTGTACCTTTGAAGACAGGTGAAGATATAGATTCAGAAGAATCCCTTTGACAGATGAGGCGGAACTTCCTTCCTGCTTAATCCCTTGCTCAGTGATCTTGCGTAATAGCACAAACAAGCACAAAAATCCATATTCTCCTAGCAACGATTGATCTGCTTTCATCTGCTCCCCTGCCGCCGTCTTGCCACATTTCACGTGAAATCCCAAGAGAACTCAGATTTACATAGAGATTAACCAACAAAAATCTACCTTCAGGGAGGCCAACAGTAAGGGAACGAGAGTGACATAAAAAAAAAACACACACACAAAGGACTGGAAACGGCTCTCTTTGGAAGTATTTCCAAAGAATGTTTACTAGATATGAAAGCAATCAATGGACGTGGACTCAGATGATTTTGCAGTCTCATAGGTGTTAATGTGAAACATTAATATGAAGCTAAATCATCTGAAAGCAGTATGTGTACATTTGCAAACCCTGTAATGATGTTTACAACTATTGAAGTATCCACTACAAAACAAAAGGAATAATGGTTCAATTCTACATAATTACTGATGAAATCCAGAAACCGTCAGATAAACTACTGTTTGTAGTGAGAGATGGGGGTTGTGGAAAAAGTTACAACCTTATTTTTTAAAGAATGGTTTATTTTTTCAAGAAAGATGTTCCTTTTATGAAAGAGAGCCAGCTGTGAAACAGAGAGATTTTCCCCGTAAACACACAACACGAGGTCCGTCTCTGACTTTCTCCAGCTCGGGAATCTCGCTTGTCAGCCCATTTGCCAGATCCATTCCTCGGGTAACGTTGTAAATGGTGACTGACCCAGAGAAACTCCCCCCGTGCGTGTCGCTGGTGCTGCTTAAAGGACCACGCGACGCTTTCCAATCAATGTGAAGTGCATCATCATATAGAGAGTACATCTTGTACACCACTGTTTGTTTCCCTTAAAGGGGTTTTAGCACCACCTGTAAAACAGCTAATAAAAAAATCCCTATTTTGGCAATGCATTTCTTCTCTATGCATTGGGTCTACATTTGTTCAGAAGACAGCAACACAAAAATACCTATAAATGCTTTTATGGTGAGGATTCCTGTGAAGAAATATAAGTTGAATCAAGAAATTTTCATATGCAAACATCTCCTTTGGGGGGTATTTGGATTTAGATGGCTCATGGGAGTTTTACTTACACAAAAATGTTCTGAGGGCAGAAAATGATGGTTCAGAGAGATAATAAATCAGATTGCAAAGGAGGTGGGTCTAAGTAACTAAAGGAGGCAGGACCAAGACACCTGATTGGTTGGCCCCGCCTCCTCTACAATGTGATTGGTTCTCTCTCTGAACCAATCATTTTTCAGTCTGCCCCTAGAACATTTTTGTGTAAGTAACACTCCGACGAGCATTTAGATGTAAGCTGGTAGAGAGACCTGGGAAGTGTCTTCTTGGTGGAGACATCCCTGGACACTCCTTTCACATGTAGCTGTAACATCAGCACCAGCTGGTTTGCTCATTAACACAGTGACACTCGCCCCAGGTCTAAAGCACTCATGCTTTCTCTCCATACTTGCCATGAATCATAGTGTCATCGCACAATTCAGCCTCTAGGTATCTTTTCACGGAAGGGAGTTTGTGTTTTGTCTCACAGATTGTCTTACAGTTTGCATAGTGTTTATATCTGTTCCCTTTATGTTCCTTTGCTACTGCACACAAGCAAATTTCTACTTGGGATCAATAAAATATGCATCAATCCATCCATTCATCCATATAACATCTATCATCCAACAGTCATCCATCATTCCATTTATTTATTTATCCGTATGTAATCCATCCATCATCCACCCATCCATCCATCATTAATCTATCCATCAATTTAGGATTTATCCATATATATTTATTTAACCATCAATCCATCCATCCATGCCTTTTTGTGTTAAACAATAGTGTATGAGGATTCCTGATCGCCTGACCGACTCGGATGACCTTCTTGGCACCAGGTTGTGAACTCAAGGCACTACTGACACAGTAAAGCTGAGGGCAGTGTTCAGTTGAGTTTGCACAAAATAATAAACCAGAGGTATCGCCAAATTATTGCGTAACTACAGCGGGGCATGCGAGTTGCCCAACGAGATGATGATTTACAGTCTGAAATGATAATGATTCAAATGCTCTTTACAGAGATTTATTGCTTCTCCGACGGCAGACACTGAGCGTAGCTGATGCGTTCCTCATTACCGTGCCTGAATTACGAGACGCGATGGCAGCAACACACAGCAAAAGGGGGGGAAAAAAACAAAACACCTGGTGTTTTTCACACCCTGAGCCGCTGTGACTGAAAGGGCTGTTTGTTCCCTTAATCCAGGAGCAGCGAAGGGCTCAATGAAAGAAATGCCTTAGAGATCCAGGGCATTCCGGTTCTCTGAGAGCAGCCATCACTGTAGCAAACATTTGCTGGGATCCCGGCCCCACCAATCCCGGTACTGAATGAGTGCCATGCAGATGGACAGACGCATTGAACGCAATTACATCATAATAACAATGCGCTCATTGTATTGGTACTGGTTTGTCCTATTTTAATTACAGAATCAATTTATCAACAGGCCATTCAACAAATAGCAGTTTTTTTTTTTATAGGAACAAGTCTTGCTTGAGAAGAAGCCTACGAATAGCTCACTTACGCTAGACACCAGTGCGGGAAAAATGGAAAACATAGGAACCAGATTACCCCTCCCCTGGCACAATGGACTATATGTCTGTATGTTCTCACACCAATCATCTGCCTGTTGCTTAATACTGTTTGTTGTCGCTGCTCTTAAAATAGCACAGGGCAGTCAGTAAGCCTCACTGTCTCTTAAGCTTATAAAACATAAATTGGTTTCCTTATAAAAACATGAAGGCCATAAGACATCAATGTCAGGTCACTGGGGGGCATATGCCTTCTGTGTGACACGCGATACCCGCGGCAAGTTTTGCCGGGCGAATTTTTTCTAAAGCAAAGAGACCCGTTGTGTTGCGGGGTGACCTTTCGGTAAACCCGCTCGATTTACGACGAACGATAAATTCTAAGCTCGGAAGGGTATCGTATTTCAGAATTGTAATTCGTAATTGTAATTCAATAACCAAACAGAATGCCTCGCGTGCGTAATACAGATTTACGACTCTTTCAATCAGTCTAAAAATGTTTTAAAATAATAAACTGGATGTCTAGAAGGCTGTATTTTTATACCAAACCATCGAGCAAGAACAGAGTTTACAGTAGCTACATTGTGCTGCCTCCACCGTGAAAACAAACGGGGAAAAAATGCCATTAGTTATAAACAGAAATTAAATTAAATGGTCTTTATGGCACAACTGATCAAATCAAGGGGAAGGGTTGAAGTTAAATGGAATGTGGAATGGGTAAGCTGGTAGACTCTGGGTTTATTACCCTCGGAGGGCGGGATTTCATTCTCCCTCTGTCTGGAGCTGCTAACAGGTTCAGCCCAGGACACATATCCCAGTGTAGAGCGGCCGAGGTGCATGGCCACGCAGCACAAGGACAGGTGGAAAGGGTCACCTAAGAACCACAGCCTTTATGAATCATTTAAAGTGACAGCGTCAGGAAACCTCGGCGGCCCTGCGAAACAGCAGAAAAGTTGTCTTTGTGAGCGGGAATCTTGCAGATATGAGGAGTTCCCTGGAAGAGAACCTCCAGCAAACACGGCTGTGGGACTGTTAAAAATTTACGACGAATGCGTTACGCCGTGGCTGTTTCTGTTAGCCACAAACGCCACATTGTATCCCCCCCCCCCTTGCGAATTCGCTGACCCCCTGTCTGTCCCTCTAATCTGGCTACATGTTAGCCACCGCCCAGCCCCACCCCCGACCATCTTGACGGCCAGCTCTTGTGCCACTGACCCCAGAAGTCACCACCATTGAAAACAATCAGTGCATGACATTCCATCCCGGCGCTCCCGGGACCCTTGTCACATGACCCTACAGCCTCCTCTTCCAGGTCATTACACCCCCTCAGTGAATACATGGCATACTGTAGCTGGGGGCTCTCTCTGAGCCAGCCGTCCTGGCCTGGGTGCAGGGCGGTGTTCGACAGCATTGACCTGACATCCCCGGCCTGAAATGCCCCGAAACAGCCCACAGACCAGCGGCGTCACCCGCATCCCAATGCACGGCCTCGGCTTGTCGCTCACTCGCAAGTGCTGCAGCCCACCCACAGCAAAACAGCTGCGCGTACTTCCCACCGTCCGCTGTGGCATGTTTATTGGAAACTTTAAGATTGATACCCAACGAAAACTAAACAACAAATGACTCTGAAACGCGATGGCAGACGAAACGAGGGAAACGGTAAAAAGCCTTATCTGTGTCTGTGCTGCAAGGGTTTTCATCAATGCTTTCGTTTGCTGGGTGAAGATGTCAGACTCAAGATGGGAAGCCACCTCCTACTCCTTGTGTAAGATCACTAGAGTTGATCTAGTCGCTCCCTCTACAGCCCAAAGTCCCGTACGAGTGATAGTGATGAAAATCACAGCAGCACGGAGAGCAAATGCAAACAAAATTTTCAGGACTTGTGCTTTATTCCTTTAATTTCATGTGCTGTCAAAAATTCTCGCCCTTTTGTCAACGTCGTTCCCCAAAGAGCCATTCGTCTGTTCAGATCATTACTGTATAAGTTTGACATACATTTTCAATGACACCAAATGCGTAAATGTCAGTGCGATCCTGAACGTCAATATCTGTTGGCTACCCACTCATCCTTTATCGACCACGTAGCTATTGCTGGGGAGCGGAGAGCTTGGATTCCATCCCAGGGAGGCACTAGGATGGGATCCCACTGGACTGCACGTCAGGCCATCACAGGGCACACATTTTTAATTGCCGAAATCCATTACCACAGTACACTGTCATCCAACTCTCATGTGACACTGGGGAAAATGGCAGTGGCAGCTATAAGCAGAAGTGGAGCTAATTTACAGATTGACACAAAAATAAACACCTAGAACAGTGCATTCATTTAAGGCAATGTTTAAAGCATTTCAGCAGCAAACAGATTGTGCAATATGTTGCATAAGCCACAAATCTTGCATAACACAGCGCAGTTGCTGGGAGTGTAATGCAGGATGACCGGACTCACAACAGAGTAGGATTAGGGACCTAAAGCAAAAGTGACACACCCCTCAGATTGGTAATTACAAAGCTTTTGGGGACTTTTAATCATGCAGAGGTTTTGGGGTCTACCTCAGGAGGGATCTGCTCTACTAAGTTAGTTTTTAATTTGAGGTTTGGAGATTTGTCCTTATTTTTATTTAGGACTGCTCTGAACTTGCACATATGTCAAGCCTATCATAGACATGATGACCATGTTCCATGCAGTTCATGCTACTTTAACGTCTGCAAACTCACATTAAATACACAGTTGATATACACTGTCAGTTTGGACACACCAGGCTGCCTACAAAGGAGAGTGATAGTGTCATATGACCTGGCCACCTGACCTAAACACAACAGAGATGGTTTTGGAGGAGTTTGACCAGAGAGTGAAGGAAAAGTGGCCCATGAGTGCTCAGCATATATTTGTGACCTCCATTAGGACAGCTGGAAAAGCATCCCAGGAGGTCACCTCATGGAACTGGTGTGGAGCAGAAAGCAGGGTTAGCCAACACCTGGAACAAATGGAGTTAAGGGCCTTGGTCAGGGGTCCAATGGTGGGATCACTGTGCCAACCCAGGGATTTGAACCAGCAACCTTCTGAGTCCCAACCCACAGAGCTGCCCCCCCAACAATTTTTTTGCCCAGTGCATAATTCCATAAATGTTATTTTATAGTTTTTATGTCTTTATAATTATTCTAAAATGTAGAAAATACTACAAGCATACTTAACCTTTCTTTGGGTAGGTGTGTCCAAACTTTTGCTTGCTGCTATAGACACTAATCATTATAAAACATATTTCATATTAATTATATTACTCACTCACAGTCTTCACAGTCATTCTTTAAATCTGGTTTGTGTACAAGGGGAGATATAATATAGCCTTCAACTAAAAAATAATGATCTCACCCTTTATGCCCCAAATGACATAAATAAATCCTGTTTGGGTTATGTTTCTGTCATTAGATTGCATCACCATTGACGAAAACATATTAAACACTGTTAAAGTCAAACCACCACTATTTGACCACAACGCATCTTTTGAAAAAAAGCTGGGAAATGGAAAATGCACGAGAAACTGAAAAACATGTTTTTACTTCTTAACCATCAGCTTCTATCTTATCCAAAATCCGAACAGGAGGTTAAGTAACCCTACTGCGCGAAGCGGTGAAATTAGAACTGTTCAGTTTAGATAGTCTCTTTCCTTTCCCCCCTCACTCCTTCTGGGGATATAATGGCTTGTAATATGCACCCTGGTCCACACCCTACCCCCACCTGAAAGTCATTAACTAGCCTGGACTGGCCCAGGTTGCCATGGTACCGTTGCTAACATATGACACTTCAGAAGCCAACACCCAAAGATGGGACCCCGCGGGCCAGTCTGGCAACTGTATATTTTATAAAAAAAAAAAAAAAAGAGCTCCGAGCTTTCCGGCTGTGCACACAATGAAGCGAGTATCACGTGTTTAAAGCATCCATCAGCACGACTGACTTGTAAAACAATACCGTCGATATGCTCAAGACCCTTCCAGAGTTGAAGCGAGTCCTGCTGAAAAAAATAATGATTTCCATGCTGGCCTATGTTGGTTAGTGCTAGTTTGGTGGTGGTGTAGCTGGTGGACCAGCACAGCCGTGCTGGTCTACCTGTGGCCTGTACTACGAAGCGGGGTTACTGGCTTATCGGGGTAACTTGTCGGATTTAAGGTAGTCTGGGCAAAA
>JABJVO010000126.1:19974639-19992026 GCA_026770805.1 Boulengeromyrus knoepffleri
GGATAGTGGGAGGTGGGGAGGGCGGGGGAGGGTGGGGGTGCAGACAAAGGCCACCCCGCTGGTCCAGAATCTGCAGGATTGTGATGGTCCTGCTCACCTCACCCATCACATTGTGGGTTTGATGCGGGCCAGATGATTCCCATGCAGCAGTTACCATTTGCATTTTAAAGGGATACACACTCTGTCATCATTTGGTGTCCCCTGCCTCGTACTTTGACCTCCCTGGGGGAGTCTGCAGCTTCACCGTGGCCCTGCACTGGATAAGCGGTCATGGAAGATGGATGGATGGATGGTAAACGTTATACATTTCTCAGTTTTTAAACATAACACCATGAAGAAAACAGTAAATAGGTAAATAGGATATAATTGTTTGCCCTACATACCAGGGCATTAAAACATTCACCTTTTTCTTATTCAGTATATAGCCTGACTACCGCCTCCTGCTGTTATAAGAAGCAACTGCTCCAAAGTGCCCTGAATGCCCTCCAGGGGCATTTTTGTGATGTTGGGCCAGCGCTGGACCTGCCCAGGTTTCTCTGTGCCATATGGCTGGCCGTTGAGGGCCCACACCATGCCTGCTGTGGGGTCTGTCGGACCTGGAAAAGTGGGCCCAAAAGCAACTATCCCACAGTCAGAGGCGGAAATCCTTAGTGGGGCAGTAAAGGTTTCTCCCAGTGCCCATTATGGGAACTGTGTGTATACTGTCATGTGGGCCCAATTTGGGCAAAGTCGCCTTAGGGCCGCCTAGGGAGGGGCTAGAGCTGCCCCCTCTGCCCACAGAGACCCCAAAATGAGCTATTTTTTTTAGAATAAAGAACATTTGGTATCTTTAACTTGATGAGGATCTTACATTCAAACCTACCGTGTGTAACTTGCATGTTAAATGATGTATCTCATATTGTCATATTGTTTGAATAAAGTTTCCACTTTTTAAACTTGACATTTCCTTGCCCATTCAGGACCCCCTACTCCAGCACCGTCTTCCTCGGTATCTTTCCGTCTCACTGCTCCCTGCAACATGAACTGCTGCTGCGTTTCACTCCCCTCTGATTGGTTAGTTGCACGATCATGCAGGTAGACCTTCAGCCCTTACGGCACTCCGTGCATGTCCCGCCCCCCCCCCCACCGTCCCCATTTACCAGGTATTCAAGAGTCACCAGCAGAGTCAACAGCCCACCATGGGAGGGGCAGCTAAACAAAAAGCGGAAGGGCGACGGGCCAAACAGCCGGACGCTTTCAACATCGATTCTGGCACAAGCCACAAATACACCCTGAAATACCGGTATGGCTTCCAGAAAGCGAGTGGGGCCACATCTCTGGGAAGACCTTAATAAAGGAATGATTATGCACTGGACCCAGATGAAAGAATGATCATGCATGGTACTAAAATCATGCTAAAGCTGAGGTAATACAGATAATTTCTGTGTAGTCTGTATTTCAGAGGGCATAGGAGAGCCACTGAGCCACCAGGCAAGAGATGCCATTTTGTGGAAGCAGAAATGAACTCGTGGGAGTTTTACTTACACAAAAATGTTCTGAGGGCAGAATGAAAGACCTAGACATCTTAGGGACCAAGACATCTTAGGGACCAAGACATCTAACTGGATGGTCCCGCCTCCTCTAGTTGCTTAGACCAGGGGTGGCCAATCTTATCCGCAAAGGGCCGCTGTGTGTGCGGGTTTTCGCTGCAGCTCCCTTACTAATTAGTGGACTGATTGGCTGAGGAGTCCTCACACCTGGGTTTGAACAGCTGGCCTAAAGGTTACCCCAAAAACCTGCATACACACCGGCCCTTTGTGGATAAGATTGGCCACCGCTGGCTTAGACCCATTTTCTCTACAATCTGATTGGTTATTTCTCTGAACCAATCATTTTTCATTCCCCCATTCCATTTTTGTACAAGTAAAACTCCTATGAGCCAAAAATTACCAAGGGATTTTGAGCTAACCTATCTACTCATAAAGCAGTTAGTAAATGCTAACAAAAACTCTAACAAAGGAGGATTTTCTTTCATGTCTACAGCACATCACTACTATAGCATGACTATTTGCGGGTTTCGTGTATATTTGTTGTAGCAGTGGGTCATTTAGATATATGAAACAACTCATTTTTGTACTTCCTTGATACGTAAATGGACCAATTATTGGTTTTTTTACTCAGGTGCCTTAAAACCGTCAGATTTCGGTATTACTGAAATGATACACACTCAAAACATCAAGTCAGAAATTAAGTGATGCCTGTTACACTGCTTGCTGCAATAGATTTTTCTTGCTCACACACATTTGAGAGTAATTTCCTGAAACAGGGTTTAGTAGAGCCTCACAAGGTACACAAAGCGCACTGATTTAGGGGGAACAGAAGCTGTATAAATGGATATATCAAAGCATTCAAAGACCTATGCCTGTTTCGTGCAGATCTGCAGTACAGTATAGGAAGATGAGAAACGTGTTTTTATTTGATTTCAGCATCTTATCTAGGACCTTATACAGAACCGGGGGCACATTCTCGTAGTCAGAGCCCCCCTAGGCTATTTGAGTCAGACACCCCTGTATGATTTTGCCGATAAAGGGTTGGCTGGGGGCCCTTTTCGAGACCCCTACAATGAGGATTTACACCTAAGGGGGCAGTGAGCGACGTAGCACCGCGTCCTGAGCCGCCAGGCCCGGTCTACGCGGCAAACCGACATCATCCCAAGGAAATCAGGCAGACATCTGAAGTTTTACAAACGTTATCATTGGCACCATAAAAGTTTAAAGTATTAATTAAAATAGCATATTATTTAATATAGTTCTTGAAATCAATGAGGCTGTTAGGAAATGCTTTTTTCAGTTGCAGAATCACAAATTCCTTTAAATTTCGTTTTAAATGGTAGAGGGTTGACAATTAGACACTGATAAACGATATTTCTTTTATTTTACTGTTGCAATATGAATAAAATTCTTTATATTGTGCACTGGCATGATATGTATAAATTTAATAGCTGAAAGGTACTAAAAAATACCTAATTTTCTTCTCCTTCACAACACAGAACAGAAAAATAACAACATGAGAGGCAAACAGGAAAATGTTCTGCACGTGCAAATGTAAATGCACGTGCAAATGCAAATGCACGTGTAAAGAAATAAACATAAAAATCCAAGTTACCATGAGCTAAATTAAGTGAACCCAAAAGGTCTTTTGCTGGTTTAACATAAATATCAAGGCAGTTCACCTTCAGTTGGCAAGTTCATTAAATTTTCAAGTAAGCACTGTTGACATAATAATAAAATGTATATTTTGGTAATGCTTGTTCACCGGCGCATTATAATTCTATCCTTTGTCCAAGGGCTGGAGGCTTTACAGTGTATAAGACAGCAGTGAAGGTGCAGAAAGGCGGCACAGGCAAATGGTGCTTGATTTTCATATTTCGTGTTTACAAAGCCGGGGGTTTACAACCCCAAGACCCAGTTTGACCCCGCGGCCACTGGAGACACCAGTGCCGCAAACACAATCCTCAGCAGGATTTTCCCGCATGAGTTATTTCTCATGTGACCTGTGCGGCCTGCTGCCTTCGTGACACATCTCCCGCACAGGCTCACCATCCGCCATTCCCTCCACAGACTCTGGGGGCGCCAGCATTCACCTCTCTGCCTCCAGCTAAACCTTACAATCATAATGGAGATCAAATTGCGAACCCTTCATCATCCACCACAGGATGGGCTTTTCACACATTATATTAAATGTGCGAAGAATATTTCTTTCTTACTATATATATATACATACTGTATATGTAGAATCGCTTGAATATTACTTAAAACCTGCTGTTTCCAAAAAATCATACTTTATTCAAGTTTACGACTACCCAGAATTCAGTGCATCAATGATTTCAATTAACCAACTATAAATAATTAAAATATAATAATCTGAGCAATAATTTGAGCAAAATTTTACTTAGAATGGCCATAAAAAAACACTTTATGACATCGCCGCTTAATGGAAATCAATATTTTAACCATCGCCGACCACATCCAGATATGAGTTTTTAGTTGACCTCACAAAGTGTCTCACAAAGTGATGTTATCCGGAGGTGCATAGTACAGGTGCAGAGGATAAAGGTCCAGACTAAGATTTTGTTTCAACCACGCAGCTATAAATACTCCCTGACGCAGAGAACTCAACTGGGTGGTTGAAACAAGATCTTAGTCTGGACTTTTATTCTCTGGACCTGATCTACCCACCTGTGATGCCCAATAAATAAATAAAAAATAATAATGTGCGATCGAAGATCTCGTCTGAGTCGGCCTGTCGTGGGAGGGCAGGCCGAGGAGAAGGGCAAGCATGGGTACCTTAAAGAGGCGCAGGATGTTAGCCACCATGATGGAGACGGAGCTTGCGGACGCCCCGATGACGCCCACCACGCGCTCGGGCTTGGCGATGATGGGCGGGCCGCCGCCCAGGCACTTGACGTCGGTGCCGTCCCTCTCGATGAGCGCCTGCACGAAGGTGAGCGACTGCTCCAGGGCGTGCGTGTCACGCGAGCACGTGTCCAGGATGCGGGCGCCCAGCGTGATGTTGGGCAACAGGGCGTTGTCGTTGTTGATGCGGTCCAGCGCAAACAGCATGGCCTCCAGCCGGTGAATGCCCTTCTCCTTCTTCAGCTCGCCGCACGCCTTGCCACCGGTTCCGCGCGCGTGCACCGGGAAAAGCCCCCCCAGCGAAATGTCGCCGTCGATGCGGATGGAGTTCAGGTGCGTGTGTCCGGGGCCTTTAGCTTTTCCCGCCAACGCGTCCGACAGCAAGCAGAGAGCCAGCAGGGCTAGGCCCGGCCCCGTGCCCAGCGCCCACCAGCGACACATGGCGGCCACCACCCAACTCACATCCAACTTTTAATCCTTTTTAGCCGGGAAGGAAAGGGGAGGGGAATAAAAACTGTCTGATGTGTTAATTTCAGAGTTTCTCAGAAGAACAAAGACTGCCGTATTCCTCCCGCATGCTCTGATATGAAACACGCGCGTTAAAATTTGAATGACTTTCTTTTTCCTTCTGTCTTCTTCTTCCTCTTGGTAAATTCACTCACTCCTCGTGCCCCCCCCCAGCTCTCGGAACATGGGCCACCCCCCACTGCCGCCGCCTCGCTGCCGAGCCGGGGCCCCGTTCCCTGATTGGCTGTCCGGGAAGCATCAAAGGCAGATGAACGAGTGACTTTGTTTTGTTTTTTTTTGTTTCGTTTTTTTCGCTCCCCCTCACTTGGGAAGATGACAGCAGCTCCTGTTGGTCCCAGAGTTCCCTCTGAGGGAGGAGGACAGGAAGACGGCACGTGGAAAAACCGCTCCTGAAAGATAAAAAGAAAGTCTGATGAGCAAAGGGGAAGTGAGATAAAGCGCTCCACACTGTTTCACCCCCTGCCTCCCCAGCGTGGTCCTTCGCGGGACGTAACCGTCGACTGCCGCGCGTCTCCTAGCGACGGCGAGATTTTAAAAGTCTGCGATTTAGCCAGCATGACGTTATACGGTGATGCCACGCCTCCACTGCCGGGCTCTGGCTGCCCCTGAGCCCGCGGGTGATGTGGGCACGCTGCTGTCTCATGCCTGGGCAGATCCGCAGACAGCATGGGGCCCGATGGGGGCAGGAACATCAACATAAACCCAGGATAATGCCATAATAAAGTGGTACGAGAGCTCACTGAGCAGTTGCTTCCCACGCCATGAAATTAGCGTGTCGCCCTCGTGTTTACATATAACTGACCCCCACAGTGGTTTAAACAAGGGCCCGAACTGCACAGCTGGGCTAATTTCCCCCTGCTGTGTGAGGATGTGCTCCGTGACAAACCAGCATCCCATCAGGCGCTGAGATTCACATTTTACCCATGGGCAATCAGGCTCCTTCATGGGCAACCAGGCTCCCCCATGGGCAATCAGGCTCCTCAGCAAAAGCTAATTACGCACAGAATCCTGTCACAATTAACAGGCACTATATTCCCCTGGCTCTACCTCTACATGTAAATGCTAAGTGTTTGTTTGTCTATTGCTGCCTTTCCCTGTCATCTGTTATTTGTTGACAGCTGCTGTGTATATTGTTGCGTTTATTTAACTATCATCCATAGGAAGCACACAGGTACAACTTTCATTGTACTGTACACACCAGATAAAAAAAGAGCCTTAAACCTTGAATCCGGCCCTGTGCATTCTGGGATACTCTCTAAGCTCAGCACAACCGCTGGTCTGGAAAACAGATGGAGAAAATCAGGTTACATGCAAAACATGCTGTGTGTGTTTCCCCGTTTTGTCAAAGAAAATGGACTTCTGTTAAGCTGTAGCCTATTCACTTAACTTTTTGATGTGACTGTCTCCTGTGGTAACTGTAGTGTGAAAAACAGGAGACCGATAGAGGGATATAGTCTACTGCACAGAGCCAAGAGATCGGCTAATAAATAATTAGCAGGAGTGATTAGTCATTGGTGAGCTCTCAGTGATGGTGAGCAAAGCTTCCCAGGGAGTCTAAAGTTTGGTTCCAGTTGCGCTTGTTGCTTTTCTGTGCTGGTGGAATCAATCGCTTTATAGAGCGTGAAAGACATGCAAATTCATCACGGCTGCGTGGGAATCCGCCCACCCCTCTGGATTTAGGTTTTACAGACCAAAGGTTTTTTTGTGAGACACTCCTCCCCACTCGTAGTGCAGGAAGAGGGGGAGGCGGCCGCACGGAGGATGGGACAATGGCTCCGCTCAGCTTGCAGGTGCCAGAAGGTGCCGGAATACTCCAGAAGGCTAACAGCAGCCACCCATCATGCGCGCCGATAACAAAGACACAGGTCTTTCCCCCCCTGCACCCTGTCGCCACATCAGGGGTCTTCAAAGCCTATGTGGTGTGTTCTCAGTGGGTAATGCCCCCCCCCCAACACACACACACAAACTGGGTTTAATTCTGCTGATTAGCAGTGCTGGAATGAACAGGAGATATATTGTGGGAAATGCTACCCCCCTCAAAAAAAACAAAACAAAAAACGGTCATCTTCTTGGCAGCACCAACTACTGCCCCCCCCCCCCCAGTGGTTACAGACATCAAAGCAGATGACCTCCCCATGGGTAACAATGAAATGGTCCTCCCTACATTTATGGCCACCTCACTTCACAAGTTTCACATGGTTAAACGTGACCCGAAAGAAACCCAACGCATGTGGGCAGGGCTCCGCCATCATTGGTACCGTGATATCTCTGGCATTTGCTCATCATGCAGAGACTGCCGTTCCTGCTAAAACCACATGATCAGTCACACACAATTACGCTTGTGTGTACCTGTGAGCTGGCAGGAGCTGCCTAACTCTCCATTAAGCCCATGGTGAGGTGAAGAACACTCTGGCATAAGTGGAATACCTGGGTGTATTGCCGATGTGAGGCACGCATGCTTATGTATGCAATACCCACTGCGCCTTTTGAAACCCTCTGCGTCATGTGACAGCGTAGTAAACACGGGTCACTTCCCATAATCCTCTGCAGCGAATGTAGTGAGTGCTAAGTGCTAAGAGAATGGTTTTGAGAGGGGTTTCCGCACGGCACGGGGAAATTGCTCTCGATGGACCCTGGCAAAGACGTGAGATTGCAAAGTGGAGAATATACTCGCACATGTAAGCCAAGCATTTCTTTTAAGCCATCAGAAGTGCTGTTAAAACACACATGCATAACATGGAAAGAAACAGAATGTGATTAGACTACTCATCGTCACCAGTGTGTAATAGTCAAGGCAGAATGAAAACATTTTTAGTTTCTTTAACTGATTCCCTTACGTAATGCCATCCTGCAGAAAGCAATGTTCCCATCCAAAGGCACTGGTCCCAGTTCAAATCTGATTGGCCCCCGGGGTGCCCCCCACCCCTTTCACGCAACAATTCAAAACATATCATTGGCCAATGATAAGGTCGGCCCCTCTGCATGAATTATGTTCACTCTTATCTCCCTGGATGCATGGAACTTCTGAATGTCCTTTGTGACCTTTGAACCATGCTCAGTCATTTTCATAATGTAACAATTTTATGCTCTTTAAAGTCAAAGATGTCAAGTTCATTGTATTTTTAAATCCTTCTCTGGCATTTTTATGGGGTCAAGACCTATTAGTTTGCTCATTTTCTTGGTAATTAAGGAAGTAACCGTTTATTTATTCTTGCCACACACTTCAGCATTGTAAAGCTGTAATTTTTTTTATGAATTCATACATTATGAGTGTGTGGAGTGATTTAATTAGCCTTAAAGAAATTAATAAATATTTAGCTCTGTTTTTGAGTTGGTTCCACGTTAATTGAAATTCCGGCGGCATGTCGCATCTCGACACTTCCTTTTAGGGCTGCCGGGTGAGGCATTAACGAGCAGCTCGTTAAAGGCCGGATGTTAATTGAATTAGACTCCACAAAGAAGGTGTCGCTCAGATTACGCCTCCCGCATCTTTCGAGGTACCTCTTCAGGGTGCATGCGGAGAAGACAAACATGAGGCTAGACTGGTTTTAAATTTAGCGGATTTTCTCCCTGGATGCAGGCCACTGGTTCACCTCAGTAGTGTATGATTACCAGTTAGACATGGTACTGGGGTTAGCACTCATCTGTCCCAGCTGGGCCAAACCAGATGGCCCCCTCAAGCCACCCTGCCCACCCCCAGCCACTTCCCTGCCCCCGGCTGACAACTTTTACCACAGACACCCCCTTACTTCGATATTCAGGTAACGCCATGGTGCCCCCCCATGGAAATCTTGGATCCCGCCATCAGATCTGTTCCAGCACTGACCCAGCGCCCCAGAACACATCTTAATACCCAGTGGCCAAGCTGGCATCTCCGCTGTAACCCACGACACACCCAATCGGGGCTCCTGTTCTCCTTGTTCTTACAGCAGAAGATGAGTCGTCAGTCCTCACACCTCCTCACCGCCCTCCCCAAAGCCGTCTCCATTGCCGTTCCCAAATGAAGCCACCCTGGTCACGTGACTACAGCAGCGCACACAGCAGAAATGGTGTGATAATGCGTAGTTATGCTCTCGAAAGGACAAATCCTGCCATTTTTTTGCCACGCAGCTCAGCTCTTCGTCCATCACGCACACCGCATAGTCAGCCATGGGCGAACGCAACCCCCCCCCCCCCCCCCCCCCCCCCCCTCCCCCCCCCCCCCCCCCCCGCCCCCCCCGCCGCCCCCCCCCCCCCCCCTTTTTTCCCCACCACCCCCACGCCCCCCCTCTCCCCCCCCCCCCCCCCCGCACACTCACCCATGGGCCGACCCACCCCCCCCCCCCCCCCCCATACCTCTGTCCGCCCCGTCGGCAATTATCCCGCGTTACGCGCGATACTCGGCGGTGACTCACTTGCACACACGCCCATGCACTCCTGCTGACAGGAAAGACAAAAGCGAGAGAGAAGGAGAGGAGGAGGAGGATGGCATGCCATAGCAACCACCTCTCACACAAGGGCGTCCCAAACCTGGCTTACCCTGCTGACCACTTAAGGGGGCGTCCTATTCCCATAAGTGCACATGCAAGACCAAGTGTGGACAGATGAGACGCTTTCAGGGTTGAATGAAGCATTCTACACATTTGACAGGACCCTCATCACCCTGAGACATGATTATGAGTAATTTTTCACCGCTACTCATGACACACAGTGCTGCCTGAAAAAAAAAAATGCACAGTGCCACTGGGCAATTGTACACGCTCAACGTGTATTAATTACACAACGCAGTCAGCAACTCGGAGCTACAGAGCTTGTGTTTACATTCACAGAGACATTTGATAAAACACTGGCACATTCATGTCTTGTTTTAAGTATTGGCCAGGTACAAAAAGGAAGGAAATGGATGGATGGATGAATGCTCCAGTAACCAAACTGGATTTGGACTTTGAGTTGGCATCGTATCAAGGGCTACATGTTCCCAGCCACTTTGTGTGCCTCCATTCGTCATCCCAAATCAGACTTGCAGCACCGAGATTCCCAAACCGCACTCCTTTATCGTGTCTCGGAGAAACCATGCCACACTCTGCAGGACTCCCTGAAGAATCGCATCTCATCATATTGAGGAACAAAGAGAACAATCAGCAGGAACTCAATGGCCAGAACCACCCGCTCCTGCCCCGCTTGCCTTACAGGGTCCATCTCAGATTCTTCCCACCCGGCTTCCCAGGTGACAAAGCAGACGGGCTCAGACGTCCACGTAGGTCGCCCACCAAATTGCTCACAAGGCTGTGCCAATGGAGGTGCCCACAGGCAGGACAAAGGGGCAGGTTCAGAGAGGCGGCATGGCCTCCGGGGGGCCTTGATGGAATCGGATCCCTCGGCGGTCCAGCTTCCCTAAGCAGCCGAGGGCTGGATGGCCGACCCTGCAAGCGTCACATCCTGAAAGGCACCTTAGTTACATCAGAGCTCCGACATCCCCCCCCTTAGCCTTTCCAGTGCCATTTCTTCCTGTCTCCAGGCAGAGAAGCACAGTACAGGGATGGGGAGGGAGGGGGGGGGTGATGTTTTAACTGGTCTTCTTCCACTGCTGGTCTACTGCTGACCAATACAGAGGCAACACACAGCATGGCCACAAAACGAAAAGGGATGCCATGTAGAGACATCTGAAACGTCACGTTTTGCTGCTAGCACTTCCATCCAAAACAACTTCATTTCCCTAGTCTTTTATCCACCTGCTTATTTTACATAATAATCAGCATTTCAGGTTAAACCCATCACTCAAGGCTAACGCAACTTGAGCCTGCAGTTTTGAGGCCAGATCCTTAACCGATACGCCATCTGCTGTTCCATCTGGTGTCTTGCTTAATGGAAAATAATTACCGCAATAACAGGCATGTAATTGCTCTGCTTATCTAGCGTGAGCGCGTTTGTGTACTGTCACTTGTGACCTGCGGCTGCCTCTCTGACAACGATAAACTTCACAGACGAGATGATATGCCCACAGGCTTTAGGGAGGCCGTCATTCAGCTGCCCGTGACGCTGTTATCCGACACGGATATCTGGCATTCGCCTATTTTCTTTTCTGATCCGTGACTTGCGTGCTGAAATCTCCTGAATGGTTTACTCCAACGGAGAGGATTTCGGGTGATTTGAGACATTTAACCCACCAACAGCAGGCCATCGATAACCCAGCTTTCTGTGACGTGGCTTCTAACATCGTTAAGTGGTTTCTGGTAGATCTGAAATTACACACAGGTCCTGCTACGCTGCGTTACAGTTCAAATAACCAGAACAACTCATATTTCCATAAGCAGCAAGGCTGTTTAGAAATCTAGAAGTACAAATATTTTTCATTTTTTACTGAAAACCTTCTGAGTATTTTTGCCGAACTGACTGTCCCCAAACTAAGAACGCCCAGCTTATGGACAACTCGAACTTATGAACAGATTGCCATTAAACCTATCATATTAAAAATCCGGGTTTAATACAATGCTTCGTAATAACGAATGTACGCACGGGTGATGCTCATGAAAACATTGCTGGCTTCAGCAGTTTGTCGGCTCAAGGTACAGTGTAGTATTCTGTGTAGCTACTTTTATTACTGTTGTATTATTTTATTTTATTGATATTAATCTACATACTATATTGTTCTTGTTCCAACTTCCCTACAAATTCGACTTAAAGACAGATTTAGGGAACAAATCTCATTCGTAACCTGGGGACTGTCTGTACTGTGAATCCATGTAGTTTTCTTCCCATTCATTACTACATCCATTCAATGCGTTCTATATACTGAGTTACGCAGCACGTTTAAGGAAACAGTAGTTCATTGTGGTATTTCAAATATAAAACAGGGTCTGTGGAAATTTCAGACGGAAGCGTAATGAAGGTTGGAAAGGAAACTTGTCAGGTGATGGGTGATAATGTGATCAACAGAGTCGGGTCAGAACTCGAGGCCCTGAGTGCAAATTAAACTGGCTGCAGTGCGCAGCCTCAATCAATATCATTTAGCTAGTGGAAAAATGCATGAGTTATAAAGAAGCCATAGAGATGTCTGGTACACGGCTGCGTTCTGAGACTATGCAAAATGTCCTTGTCGGTTGCTTGCGTTGTCATCCTGGCTATCACTGCAGCACACTGGAAAACCCCAGTTTATTTCCTCCTACACTAATGACTCCATTTATCTCCCCAAGAGCAAACTACACATATGGCTCATCCTCATTGACCAGGAGTACCGCAAGGTCCAGTATTAGGCACACTGCATCTCCTACAACAATCAAGGCTCCTTAGTCAAACTGTGCTTTTCAAATATTTAGGTAGCACACCTGACGACAGACTCTCCTTCCCCGGACCAAAGCCTTTTTTTTATTTTAAATACTTCAGTGAAGACTAAAGGTGATCCTACGTGTACGTCAATGCAACTCCCCACCAGCAAGGCTGACTGAATTCTCTACTTAATTTGAATTATATATTATAATATACGCCTATATGCCTTCTTCTCTCTGCACTGCTCTTCCCTGCTCACAGAGGACTACTGGCAACTAACATCCATCTCACAGCCTTAGTCCTTTTTCGTCCATCACTGTTATACCCCCCCGGGCAGCTACAGGGACTGCATAACATAAATAAGTTGTTGTGATGTAATTCTACTCATTGTTCACATCTGTAGCCCAGAGTTTGCTGAATTCTCTGTCAGCAGACTGAACACAGGGTGCTGTCACAATACAGGGATGCTGCAGATGGTCTTCCCAGGACCCAGGATCTCCCCCTGGCAGAGTTCCCCGCATGGATGAGTGGACTCTCTGCACACGCTCCGCCTTCTCTTTGGCAGGGCAGCACTGGAGGGCGGCTGACCTTCTGGCTGGTGATGGATGCCAGGGGGACGCAGGGGCAAGGCATCCTCCAGACACTGTGGGTTTTTCCCCAATCGAGCCATACCTGGCAGAGGCTGCTGGGTGGAAACAGACTGGGCAGACATGAAGCTGCCTCACCAACACCACTGAATACTGAGACCTCCATTATTTAACAGAAGCCTTCCACCGACCATCTTACACCATTACAGTAGCAGGTAGCTTCACCCGCATCTGTGAGTTATTTGCTTCTTCTTTGGATGCTCTTGACATGAGGAAATTTTATTTAGCCAGTCACCACTCCCAGTGTCACCTTTATGTAGAGGCTCATGCAGAAGAAGCGATTCCGGTTGAGTGTCTCGCCCCGAGGATGCAGGAGCAATCATCCTTCCGGGACATTCTGTCACAAATCCATTACCAAAACTGCCAAGCTGCACTCTTCCCTGCAATGGTGTTTACTGGAGTGACTGTGCTGTGTGTGTGTGTGTGTGTGTGTGTGTGTGTGTGGGGGGGGGGGGGGTTCTCCGTTGCAGGCACATAAAGATTTCACCACATGCTCCAACTCAGCCGTATGATGATACACTCCACACGGTCAAGGAAATGTGTTGATCTCAGTGCAACTGAAATCTCTCTGCCTAAAATTAAATAAGCCGCCCAATCAATTTACCTCATGTAATTTATCTCTGACACCCAGAAGATTGTCTTAAGTGTGCAACAAGATACATGGAATGAAACAGATTTTGGCACAAAGCTAGATATCATCTTTCCAAAAAGAAAAAGCCAGAGACGACGTTTGGAGTAGACCCTCCTCATAGAACCAAGAATCTTACCGATAGGTCTCATCTTGTTAGTCAACCCTAGCCAAAGTCAATACAGAATCTAACACATTCCCCAGTGTCAAGCCAAGGAGGAGCCCAAACAGCAATGCAACTTAATGACTTCAAAGCCTCCTTTCTCTACTCTCCCGTATCTTCTGGTAGACCAGGGAACCCTGGGATAGATCATCTCAAAATATTTCTCAAGCTCCCTTCTAAATCAAATGATGATCCACCTCTTTAAGCCACAACCGCAGTCAAGTGTGACCCTTTTTTAGCAGCTGGAGTCCAGTTATGTGTTCTGAGCTTGTATGCTCTCCGTATGTTCCTCTGAGTTTCCAACCATGGTCCGAAGACATGTAGTTCAGGTAGATAGGTGTCCCTAAATTGCCCATAGCTTGTACTTGGGTGTCCCACCCCCTGCCTCGAGCACAATGCTTGCTGGGAAAGTCTGCAAGCTCTCCATAACCTTGCACTGGGTAAGTAGTCATGGAAAATAGATGGATGCAAAGCTTTACTGCACATTTTGCAAGCAGAGACATGTGAAATCCACCACTACAAACATCAAATGGGTGAAATTCATCTGCTCAGATGAGGCGTGACCCATACCAATTACCCAGAGTTAACTACAGCAATAACAAACGATGATAATTACACTGATCCTCATTTGTTTTGTTGATACAAAATCTATCACAGCAACCATCCCAAGAACATTGATTTAACATTTGAATAATGCATAAATCTAATTTAATCATTAATTGCTTTTGTTTATAAAAACAGTCAACTGGAACAAATATATGCTTTTTCTGTAATATTCAAAAACTCACAAATACAACGTAGATCAATATAACTATCCGAGCATCTTGTGTGGGATGTTTATTGGAAGCGAGACATTCTGTGACTCCTCCTTCAAAATGTACAAATTTCATTATTTGTTGACTGCAATGCCAACATATAAAAATGTAGGGAGGCACTTCTAAGCATTTGCTATACACAAGACTTGCCTATCATGTTTCTGGCTGGTATTTCATAACCGGTAACCCAGTACAGTCACGATGAGCCTGGAGCCAAACCCTGGAATCACAGGACATAAGGCAGGGGACACCCTAGATAGGATGCCAGTCCATCGCAGAGCACAAACACTCATGCACTTAGGGCAGCTTAGAAACACCAGCTCACCTAACCACATGTTTTTTTGGCCGCTGCAGGAAACCCGTACAACACAGGAAGGACAAACTCTACACAAACACATGAGCATATTTCCCCCAATCCTGGGGATGTGAGTTTGCAGAAATATGCACCGAGCCAATATGCCGCCCACTAGTAGAATCAGTCTCAAAAAATATACTTGCTGAAAGTCATCGAAGCACAATGTCACTTCGCATACCAACCCACAACTCCCAGGTCAAACTTCAGCCTAGCGTGCTGACTAGGCCTTCTGTTTCCCATAATCCCTCATCTCCCTGCTGCTATTATGTTGACGCTGCGCTAGTGCAAACTGCTGCCAAAATGTGAATGTCAAAGGCTGGGGAACACACTTTAAAAATGATTCCCCTGGTCTAAACAAATCCATCCTCTAGAAACAAACAAATAAATAAATAAGTTAAAACCATTATGCTGTGAAACCCCAAACAAGCAACTGAACAATACATCTCCCACTCTTCCCCTGCAAAGAGACAATGACCTATTTTACTCCACAGCTCTACACTGAGGCAAATGCATGTGCAAAGCACTGCAAGACAATGTAACGGTCTTCACAAGATTTATTCTTCATCTCCACAGAAAATTTCTGAAGATCAAACGGACTCATATCCTATAATTTGTCCTCCGAACTCCTTCTATTCTAAGTCCTTTCAAATTTTCAGGGTTAGCCTTAAGAAGAACCTTACATAGTTGCTTCCCCCACACTCCTGCTAGAGGAGGGACTGGGCTAGATCAGCGTGGGGAAAAAAAAATTAAAAATCAAGCTTGATTCCATGGAAAACCTACAAATGGTATCAACCAAGACTCAGGAATCGACATCCCCCAAAGTTGGACGATGTGTCCTGGGGGAGTTCGGAAAAGGATACGCTGGGTTTGGAAAGGTGCATAATCCACAGAAGTTTAACTGCAAAAAAACGGCTGTGCAACACGCATAAGGACATGGTGCGACTTAAAAGAGGTAAACAGGAAAGGCTCAGTGACGCGGAGCATTACTGGAGTGCTGAGCGACTGCTCCGCTCGAGCTAAGCTGTGGGAACCATGTCGATTCCTCCTTATTTGCGCCGGTGTGCGATTCTTACCGTCACATTTTTCCGGAAGTGCTTTGATTCCTCCGCACACCCTAAAATGACAGAGGTGCCATTTGTCTTCACAAAAGGGAACTTTTGTGACAGCTACACAGGAGAACTGCTCAAATTCACCACCAAAAGTGTTTTATTTAATTTTCTTTTTTTGCTGAAATAGTTCCAGGTCTGGTGCAAAAAATACCTCGGATGCCTGACTGCGATGACAGAATCTTCAACAGAAATTCATCATCTATCTTTCTTACAGGTCTCTTTTATTTTATTATTATGAATAAAACAGCAGCAGCCGTGGTCGAGCAAATGAGCCTGCAGACACCGATCTTCCCTTGACCTGAGCGACCCTGCACTTCCCCCCCTGCCTGCAGGTGGCAGCATCCCTCAGTGCTCTGAGCAGATACACGGTGAGCAGCCAGCAAGGCTGCACTCGTCCCAGCGCCTTGACATGTGGTCATTACCCCGGATGCGCTTAGGCTCCGATAATCTCTGGGCTTTTTAACACAGACCTGAAGATGGCCAGAATCAAGCAAGAAGTGCTGACAGCTCTCTCTGCTCGTCCCAAAAGGATAATTTCTTTTTTACCCCCCATAACCAAGCTCCATAAATATCCAAGGTAGGGTCACTGTGAGCGGCGTTGGAAGCGCAGCACACATACAGAGTATGGGTACCAAACCACATGCTTTGAGACTGCAGGAAATTAACTTGCACAAACGTGAAAATATGCAAATTCCACAAACAGGGCCAGCAATGACAGACAGCTGCCCATTGGGCCACGGCTCCTCCCCCTCACACCGACAGAACCATCAAAGGGTATCAAGCCCCCAATCAGAGAGCTGCCCACTGATCCATGGCCCCTCCCCCTAACACCGATAGAACCATCAAAGGGTATCAAGCCCCCAATCAGAGAGCTTCCCACTGATCCATGGTCCCTCCCCCTCACACCGGCAGAACCATAAATAGGTATCAAGCCCCCAATCAGAGAGCTGCCCACTGATCCAAGGCCCCTCCCCTTTAGACTGACATCACATTGTATTCACTTACGCTCTGCACAGCTAAACTTTGAGTGATTTTTCAGCGGCTAACCATGAAGACGACAAGTTTCTTCACTCTCGAGAAAAGAATCGTGCGGCGCCCCATGCAGAGCTGCTCTCAGCGGCGGACAAAGGGCTGGATGAAACTAAAATAAGTTGCTAGTTTCAGTTGAGAGTCTGATGTCGTGTTTACCCTGCTTTCACTCCACGGCCATACTGTTCCACCTTCAGGCCCACAACACTATCTACTCGTCTGCTCACCACCATGGATGATTCAGAAGTTTGTCACCTGACTGAGAAACACGGTGGGGGGGGTGTTTTCTTATAAAATATAACTTTTAGGTTGATGCTCATATCCCATCCTGTACAGCCGAGTTCTTCTGCAACCCAGTGACATATAAACAGAAGCTTGTTGTATGAGGATTTAATGAGACCTTCATCCAGGGGGTCGAAGAAAGCATCTGTCAACTGCCCAGTCAAGATCATAAACTGTGGATCTCCAATGGGG
>JABJVO010000126.1:19992126-20008969 GCA_026770805.1 Boulengeromyrus knoepffleri
CCGGGCACCGTGCAACTGACAAACACTTCCATTTCAGGGCAGAGATGTCAGGGGTGGGGCAGAGAGCAGATTTAACCGAACCCCCCCCCCCCCCCCCCCCACAAACCACACTCCAGGCCCAACCCCCACTGGCACACTACACACAGACTGGCCCCAGGAAGCATCAGAACCTGGGATTAAGGGCCTGACACTCACACACCCCCTGTCATCCCTCATTCAAAGAAGTGTAATCGCACTGCACCTCTTTCCAGCTCCCTGATGACACAAGAGCTCAGACTGACAGTCATTCACTTCCATATGGAGCCTAATACCCCTAATTGTGATGCCCCCAATGAAATCAGAGCCATTTCACTGATTAAAATAAACCCTTTTAATTAATGAATAACTATGTCACTGGTAACACCTCTCACTATGACTAGCGCAAATGGGGATTCTGAAAACACCACACATCGACCATATTGGCTTGCGTGGAGTGAAGTGTTATTTCCCACTGCAGCAATAACGCATATTTAAACACACACACGGTGACGAGCTGGTGATCTCAGACTGGCTCCACAAATGCAACACAAGGGGGGAAAAAAAGAGGAAGGGAAAAAAATACTCAGGAGAAGCATTGAGATTTGTTTACCAGCAGTGCGCAGTGAAGCCGGGGATTCCTCCAGTTTTCACCTGAGCTTAATGAGACGAGAGAGGCGACGGAGGCAGAGTGGGAACCGAGGGGGTGAGGGGGAGACACATGCCCGTTTCCATGGTAATACATTCTTTCCCACAATCTGGGATCATCCTCTCCTTCAACTAATCTCCTGACGATCTTGCTTCATATTTATCACGTATACAATTCATTCCACTCCATTCCAAATCGCCATTAAGAACCCTTAGGCAAGGGTCTGGCAAGCATGCTGAGAAGACCCCCCCCCCCAAATCTCCGTGAAGCTGCGTGCAGTGACTAGTTGAATACATGCAAGGGGGGGGGGGGGGGGGGAGAAAAAAGGGGGGGGGACCCCGAGGGGGGGGGGGGGGGGGGGGGGTAATGAGGAAGAAGACCTAACCTGTGGGGGTCCTTAATAAGTGTTTGTGAGGTTGCAAAGACCTTCACGGAGAAAAAGTGAAGCGACTGATATACACACGTGACACCGGATCCCAGGGAGACTGTGAACTGAGTCACCTGACCAGGAATGGGGGGGGCCGGGAGTTTACATTGGGCTGGAACCAGAGAAAAGTGTGACAAAAATCGGGGGAAGAAGGCACATGAGCAGAGGGCCAGACACACAGAAACCGAAAGCACTGGATCATGTGGGCTGTGGGTCAGGTTTGGCATCACAATTACTGGTAGAGGAGAAAACACACACATACCCACACACACACATACCCACACGCACGCACAGACACACATGCACATACGCACGTGCAGACACACACACACATACCCACACACACATGCACATACCCACACACACATGCACAGACACACATACCCACACACACATACCCACAAACACGTGCACAGACACATACACACGCATACACACGCACACACACACATACCCACACACACATGCACATACCCACACACACGTGCACAGACACACATACCCACACACACATACCCACAAACACGTGCACAGACACATACACACGCATACACACGCACAAACACACATACACACACACACAGGTATTCAAAAGCCTAGGCCATCAAAAAGGAGAAAAAAGAGATGAAAACAATCTTTGTAATATTTTTAGAAAGTGTATATTTGCACGGAAAAAGCTAAAATTAGAATACGTGCGAATGAACAGTAACAATAATAATAATAATAATAATAATAATAATAAACACTATTTTCTTCTGCTCTTGTTGGATCAGCGCCACACCAGCCATTCCATGTATTCAACATATTTCACCATCAACTTAATTCACTTAAATTCACGAAGCATTGCTAGTGGTTGAGTCACTATATACATCTTTACAGAATTACGTAAGCCAGAAATAAAACCTTCCTACAAGTCTCATGGAGTAACATCGTCTTGCAAAAAGATGTTTAATTACACAGAGGAGATGATAAAAACACACGAGAAAAGTCTGAACCCCAGCCTGGAGAGCTGGGACTGTTCAGTCACTGGAGGGAAAAGGGAGCCATTCTAATTGGCTGAGGCTTTTTACCATGTGAAACCGAAAACAAAGACCTGGGGCCAGTTTCACAAAGCAGAATTTCTTGCTTAGCCAAATAACTTATCAGATTTAAGGTAGCCTGGCTAAACAGGCTTTACCTTCCTTCAAATACATTTAGCCCAGACTACCTTAAATCCTGCAAGTTATCTGGTTAAGCAAGAAATCCTGCTTTGTTAAACCGTCCCCTGGAGGTCTAACTTACTTTGCTAATCTGTTTCGTTAGTGGTACCTTAAACGGATGATCGAATGGCACAATATTGTTGTCCAGGTTACTCCAAGTCATTGTGCTGAATTAAGAGTTCCAGGCACATTGAGTTAAACTGTTCAGGGAGTCTTGCCTCACAGTTTAGGCTCGTGGACGGTATATGAACTTCACGCTCCTTTTTTATTTTTTATTTTTTACTATGTCCTTTAATCTTCTTTCCATTTTCTTGGGCCCTGGACTCTTTCTCTAATGGGCACTTACTAAGCCCTCGCTTGACCACCATAACTGCCGCAAGATTTGACCTGAAGTCCATCTCCTGTCCGACTGGAAGCCCCTGCTATGCTGGACGAGATGTCGGCGAGATTAACGACAGCCGCTCAGCCTCCCAGAACACGCATCTCGAGTCCCTTTGGCCCATTTCTACTGCAACTACGTGCAACTCAGAGCAATTCTAAACGGGAACTGCGAAGCCATGATCTTCCTGGAGCTTGTAAACATTCAGAATTTATTATGCTATTAATGGGACACTTCAGTGTCCGGAAGCTGGCGTTTTTTTCCTCAAACGACACAAACACTGTGCAAAAATAAAAGCAGAGGGCAGGGGGGCGGCCGAAGGCCCCAGCCAAGCCTCCATCCCTCTCAGTTCATTCCCTATCGAATGCCAAACCCCTTTCTCCCACTTTACGGAATGGAAAAAACACACGATATGCTTTGAAAAGCTCTTATAAATAGAACAGCAGTAGAGTTGGGTTTAACGTGTTACTCCTTACGCCTTGTGGGAATTTCCTGCCCCTTTTTCACGTTTTCCTACGGGGAGCGGAGCAATAAATGACATCATCCAGCCTTTTCTGAAGGAGCAGGAATACGTAGCCCAGTCAGACGCCGCAACTCCCGGTGTCTCTTGATGAAAACGCCGCAGACGCGCTTCTGTTCCTGGACCCACGTCAAGCATGAAACTACGTCTTGTGGCAGATGTACGACATGGCTGACTGGGGCTGGGGAGACGAATTATACTAGGAAAGTCCAGGTGGGGGACTGCATGGGGGCATAGTGGTTAGCACTGCTGCTTCACATCTCTGCCCCCCCCCCCCCCATGGTTCCATGTGTGTGGAGCTTGCATGTTCTCCCTGTGTCATCATGGGGTTTCCTCTGGGCACTCTGGTTCCCCCCCCGCCCCCACACACAGTCCAAAAACATGCTGAAGATAATTGCAGTTACCAAATTGTGTGAGTGATCAGGGGACACATTGTGGGAACCATTTTTCAGGTCCCCACAAAGATCTGTGAATGCAGCCAAGAAAGTAAGCGTTTTCCCCATAGAAATGAATGGAGAGTCCCCATAATGATATAATTACACACCTCAGTGTGTGTGTGTGTGTGTGTGTGCGTGCGTGCGTGCGCACATGTGCATGCCTTCCTATGGTTTGGCGCCTCCTATAGGTTGTTCTCTGTCTTACATGCACAAAGCCTCTGGGATAGGTTCCAGACCCTCTGTGACCCTGAATAGGACAGAAAATGAAGGGATGGAAGCCCAGGTGACCTAGGAGGTGTTTTGGGGAATCTTTGGGGAATCTTTTCTCAGCAGCTAGGAGGAAACAGCAGGGAAAAACATGTGTGAAAGGCAAATAAGAATCATGTGATTTGCACAAGAGTACAGGTGCATTGGGATGGTTCCTTCCGCATATCCATCCCATCAGACCATACAGGTGAGAGCGAGGCGGGGGCTGTGGCGCAGGGTCGGCCATTTTTCTGGCACCCACACAGCATTTCGGACGGTTATAAATAAGCCTGCAATGGTCATCCCGGATTGGACACTTCAGTCACATGGGCAGGGTGGATGCTTGGATAGGACAGGGGGGGAAGCATCATATGCATATACTGTATATGGACAGGATATCAGCGTGAACAGTGATGGGGAATCACAGTACCAAGCTACACCCCTCCCCACAGACCTGCATCGCAGAGAGGTATCATGTGTCCAAAACACACAGAAGTGCCAGCGTAATGCAATCCTGCCATTAAGATAAATTTGAACTTATCTGAACCATTTACACGGCAAACAATGCCGTTTTTTTCCCGTAAATTTGTTTCTCTGGAGTCAGTTTCACCGCTGAACCATTTCACGGGCTTTTGTCGGATAAGAAACCATTTAAAGCTGAAGAACGCTTCACGGGTGAACAAGAAAGTCATTAAACATTTAATATTCCCTGCTGCAATTATTCTTACAGAAATGATGGCATTCTGATTAAGACTATGTACACACTTTCCACATAAATGGCTCCTTAAACAATGCTGATTATGTAGCGTGAAGTTGAATTACTTTCAGCACAATCAACACAAGTTCCTGGAAAGTGAATGAGCTCTGGTTTTGTTGAGCCGTGTTTTCGCTTGCTTTGAGAACCAAAACAAGGTAAAGTGCTTTATGAAATGTGACACCATAACTTCAAAATGACAGAGGCAGAGTAGTGAAAAATATATGCAAACATTAGCATATCACTAATGTGCAATGAGAGGGAATTTTGGGTAAAGCAATCCAAAACTCTGACCTAATGTGCCAACCCGAAATACTCTATGCAGTCGAATTCAGCTTATTCCATGCTTATTTCTGCAGAGAAATGAATTCCTCGGTCAATAAGCGATTACAAAAAGTACGCTAAAGCCAGGTAGTGCTTCATTATCTTTGCATATCCTGGAGACTCACTTACTGTATTAAGTCTAATGAAAGCCTAATCAGTCAGCGTAATTGGCAGGTAAGCCACCTTGATCCAGACCTTGCTGCAGCCTCCTCCGTGCCGCCAGAATTAGGAGCAGACACACCCAAGCAAATCCGGAGCCTGCATCGTAGGGAGAACGAAAAGTTGAGGAATGACCAGCTTCCATCAAGCCTCCATTAAACAAGATGAATAATTCAAGCTTCCGCCATTCATTGTGTCAGCAAAAAGGTCTTTTTCAATATGAAACAAGGCTTCGCATAGTTTTTGTCGTAAAGTAGGATTATCCTTTAAACAACCAGCTTGAATTCTCAGTCATTTCAGCTATCCTTCTAATTGTTTTCCACGTATGCTGAAATTACTAAGTAGTAGTATTAGTAATTCATTAATATATAATACATTAATACATACATGTATATATATATATGTACACAATCAAATCAAAAATACTATACATATTATTTACACATATACTGTATACATGCAGTCCACAATTATGAGGTAGGGTCAGTGCCGTGTAAAGACTATTTGAGGGGCTGGTGCCCAAATGATTGGGGGGAGGGGGGGGATTTTGACATAATCATTTCTGATTGGTAGATTTAGGCGGCTGGGGGGGTCCCTCTTGGTAAATTTTGCATGATGGTCAATCAGACCCTAAAATGTGCACAGGCCTGAGTACAGTTATACTAGTGAATTAATAGCATAAATGCCGTTAATGAGTCCTGAAAATCATAGTTATCTTACAAGGATGACGAGATGGGTTGTAGAGATACGTGGAACTCAGTAATCATGAAGTAGCTTCTAGTCTTCTGTTCATTTACACCACTGGGGGAACAGCTTCCAGAGAATGGCAACCCAGTCTAGGCTGTACACACACAGCAAATTAGGCATCTATGAACAAATGAATGTTACATTTAAATAGTGCTTAACCATAACCAATGGGGAGCCACTTCAGCCACCCCCACTGACAGCAGCCATCCTGCACCAGTACGCTCACCGCACAGTAGCTAAGGTGGTGAAGGGGCAGGAGGGAATTCACCAGTTAGATATAGGGGATGATTAGGGGGCCTGATTTGATAGGACCACAGTGGGCAGTGTTAGCCAGGACATCGGGGTACCACTCTTACACTTTCAACAGATGCCCAGGGATCTTTTATGACCTCAGAGAGTCAGAACCTCAGTTTTACGTCTCATCTGAAGGACGACGCCATCTTTACAGCACAGTGTCCCCGTCACTGCACTGGGGCATTGGGATCCACACAGACCACAGGATGGGAAAACCTGCCAGCCAAACCAACACCTCTTCCAGCAGCAACCCAGCTTTCCTAGTTGGTCTCAAACATGTAAAGCTTTAGGTGGATCACCTATTCTGAACTGCAGGCGGGTTGGCTGGCTATATCTTTGTGGGGACTCTCCATTCATTTTTATGGGCTTAACCCTAATCCCAGCAATGACAACCTTAAGCCCTAACCTTAACCATAAGTAACCAAACAAAATATGAGACTTTGTTGTTTGACTGCATTCACAGGTTTTTATAAGGGGGGAAACCCCTTGTGGGGACTGAAAAACTGGTCCCTACAACGTCAAAACAACAGATTTTCACCATTTGTGCCCCACAATGTAATATATATACACAACCCCCCATCCCCGCAGCCACACACACACACACACACACCAACACAAACACACGCACGTTAGAGATGCCAGCTGACTGCACGCCTATGCGTGACAGCATAGGAAGCCTGTTCAGTGCCGGGAGAATAAGCAAAAGCCGCAAACACAGGGCTGGGATGGGATTCAAACCCCCAGTAAGGAGTAAGAGTGAGGCAGCGGCATGATCCAGCAGGCCTGTGCCACCCCATCACCAAACAAACATAGACCAAACACACGCTGGGACAGTCATGCTATGGTGCGTCTGCATGCACTCTGCATGGTAACGGAAATCTGGCAGCCCGCACCTCCTCCGAGCAGCTAAGCCGGCGGCTGGCGGCGTGGGTTAGCCACCGAGAACGCGATGTGGAGGGTACAGCCATATGGCAGCCGACCCCAAGCCTGAACAGCACAGCCCGCTGGTCTCCCCGGCTCCTCACAGGACACTGGCTCTCCCCGAGCCGCCATCTGCGGCTGCTGTGAGCACAGGGCCACCGTGGGCCCCTTGGTCTAGGCAGCATTTGTTGTGCTGCTTCGCCGTGGAACTGAAGCCGGCGGCACGCTAACGGGGAGCGTGACACCGCTCACACACTCTGCTGTGTGTGTTACTGCTGCTCTGGTCTCTATAGCAGGGGGTCCCCTGCCTGGTGCCCTGTGCTTCCAGGAATGAGCTCCTGTGCTTATGGATGGATGGATGGATGGATTACATTGGAATACAAATGCATTCTGCCAAATGCTAAGTTTAGTAATAATTAGGATATCAGGCAATATAATTTCAACTGTAACATTTTTACCAGCTATTATACAAGTCTGAGCTGTTTCCCTCCCCCCCGCAAGAACCCTGACCCCAAATCTAGCCGTGGCCATTCATTCCGGCCCCATTCTCTGCTGTCATTCCTAGTTCACCCAGCTCAATTTGCTGTCGCACCCAAATTAATCCTCACGCTACTGCTGCCTAAATTTAAACTCCAGGTCGCTCACACGTGCTCATTATGTGTGTGACGTTATCTTGTGGAACAATATCACCTCGGAACAAAAAAAAAATTGAATGCTTTCAAAGGAAACCACCCAAGTTAGGTTGTTTTTCCATCAGCAGATGATTTCATACACATCCGGGATAAATCCTATTACATGGTCCTCGAACAGGGAGCAGCCCGATCAAACTTGTTTATAAAATGATTTCTGTTTTGGATTTGTACTGGAAGATGATCTGACTGTATACCTGACATGCATACTCTCTGTTTCCCCGTGTAAATCAGTTTATCCAGTCCACTGAAAAAGTAATCGCGTACTGCAGCGTTTCGGGGCCAATTCCGTATTTGCGATTGCCCCACGCTGAAGTATTACGACCACTGAATGCATACTAAAGTCATTTCCAGATCTGTTTTCCAATGATTGCGCTGCACAAATTCATATATAGTGATGGAGACGTGGAGGAGAACACAGAGACACAGCCACATGGTCACAATTTAATGATGTCATGACCCAACGCTGCTCGGACTGGTGACCTTTAACAGGGGCTGAACACCAGTAAGCCCGGCCGCTGTCTGTGACAGGTTTTCTGCAGACAAGACATTTCAAGTTGAAGACGAGACCAAAGACCTGAGGAGACGTCGCCAACAGTCTTGGGAAAGCCCTCAATGGTGCTTTGACTTGATTTCAGGCCATGACATTCTTATAGGAGAACTCCATCTCACCAGAGAGTTGTAGGATATCTAGTATGCTTCCACAATGTTCTCCACAGGTGGTCAACTATGTTTCCCTAATTGGACAGGTTTTCAAAATCCAGACTGCCCTAGGTTGGGCTCTTGCTGGTTACACCCAACAGCAGACTCTTACTAGATAACTTGGTGTCACTTAGCTCGATGTTTTGATACATGGGGTGTTTCTCAATAACAAGAACACAAAGATTGTACTTGTTATCTTGGCAATACGGGTCTTCCTAACTGAATTGGGGCACAATGAATTATAGGATTGTTCTCGTTTGACGAGGATGCAACCAATGCATCCTTGACATTCAGGGCAGGGCAAGAACAACATCTGGGAATTTTTACTGTCCTCTGTACTTGTGTTTTTGAGTATTGGAACTAGTCTTTGGCGATGGAAGATGATGTAAAACAGGTACACGGGAACCCAAGTATGGTCAAATATGCATATTAAGAAACACCCCTGATCTTCCTGAAACCTTTCCACAAGTTACATTTTGATGCTCTGACTTTTATTGGGGAGGACAGGCTTCCCTGCTGGTGAAGAAAGGTGGATGTTAAGGAGATGCACACTTTAATATCAGAGGCTCATGGACAATGATCATATATTTGACCATTAATATATAAGACACCTCCAAGATTGTGATCAAGTGCCCTTGATTTATTTACAGGCTCACCCATGACTCCTCAAACTGCCAAAAAGGATATTCGGGAGAGTTTTTTATAGCTTGCACCTCTATGAAATGTGTGAGCAAAAAATCATTTTAACAGGAAACCAAATATTTTTTTTTTGTTTAGAAAATGGGAAATGTTGAGCACAGATAAAAGCTATTTCGCATATTTCCAAGCTTACACCGTTTCTCTACTCGAGTACGGCGGCGGCAGCGTCATGTTTTGGGAATGGATGTCCTCAGCAGAGTCTTGTTGGGGGAAAAGAAAATACAGAAAGACATACTGAAGGAGAGCCTCTTTCAGACTTAAAAGCGGGATGGGAATCCAGCAGGACAATGAGCCAAACCACAAGCCAACGACATACGGCGCTGATGTGGAAACGGCGAAGTGGGTTTGCTCAAACAATGCCATGGAGAATATATGACTGGAGGAACTGGAAATGTGCTCTCCCCAAGAAATCCCCAGCCAAGTTTAAAGAGCTTAAGCTAACTGGTCACGAAGAATGGACAAAGTTACCTCATGCCAATGAACAAAGTTGGTAGGGACTTGCAGCCAAATCTAGTCAAGCTCAGGGGTCCGGATACTTGGGCGATCAAGGTTAGAGAAAAAGGCATCATGAACCTTAAAATGTCCAACAATGTCAACTAGCAGCCAGGAGAACTGTGAAGCTCTTCGGCAGCTCCTGACTTTGAAGCTATCTGTGGAAAGGTCTCTAATCCTCTGGGCTTCCTTTGAAGGCAGCTCTGCGGCATGGGGGAGTTGAACGTTACCGTTTAATAGCATGTTCCTCGCCCAAACAGTATGTAGACACTGCTAGTGAAGCTCTGGACTGATGACAGACACCAAAATGACCGTCATTTACCTCTTCATCCACCTTGGCCCCCTTACCTAAACTCTGAGGTGCTGAGGTAGTATAAACTCCTAAATCTGCCGCCCTTGGCCCATCAGCGACAATGATTTAGGATAACACTGTCACTAGACCATCCATCCATCTAGCAATGCAGGGTATCAGGTACAAAGAAGCCTGCCGCTAGCCAATCACATACCAGAATCAGATTCACGTGCGTTGTTATTGATCCGGTACACATGCACTGCCACTACCTCCACCTCCCCTCCAGAAAACTGAATTGCAATGTATCTTTGGTAAGTATCATAATACTTTCATAGGACTGGGTTTGTTTTTTTACAGAGAGGGGTTGGAGAGGTTAAAAGCCTTTTAAAAGCTCCGAAAAAGCCAGCGTATGATTGACTACTCTTTCTGGACAGCCGACCAGACAACAGGGGCCTGGGATCGAATTCCAGGAAGACCATCAAGGACCTATCGCATAAAACGGATCAGCTCAGCTGGGCCGGGTCCCGGGTCAGGCCAGAAGCGTCTCACTGTCAGGACCGCAGCTTTTGCAAGATCGATAATTTACCATAAAACATGCTGAAGCTTCTTATCTGACAGTCCCACTTTTACCACATTAATCCGGACAACAAAGCAAGGAAAGGACCAGCATTCTGGTCACATGCAGGCTATGCTATCGTGCACGTAACTTTTCAAGGATTTTTCTTAGGACCCCAGAAATACAAGGTTTGTGCTCAAGTGAAGCACCTTTGCTGCATTTATCTTCCAAAACGTTTAGCCAGTACACAGCTGCAGTGAGACTGGAGTCTATTCCAGGCAGGGGATCACTCTGGGCCGGATGTCAGTCACATACATACTCTGGGCAATTTAGATTCACCAGCTCACCTAACTGCATGACTTGGTGAAACAGCTGAGATTTTAGACAGAGGCAGATAATGACTGGATCTTTGACTAATTTCATTTCAAAATATCCCGAGATGGACACAGTGGAGATAATGGAACCTGAAGAGATACAAAAAAGAAAGTCTGCTACAAAAGCATCAAAGCGCCATCTTTGTCTCTGCATGATCTCAGTTTCATAAAAACAGATCTCATTACAGTTCCCTGTTCTCTGGAACTTTACTTAGGCCTAAAAGGCGTGACAAAATACAGCAGTGCAGATGTAGAAGCATGTCGCTGTTGCTCCGGAATCCAGAAAAAGCTTGTAACCGCTCCCTCGATGTCAATTAAATGCACAGCGAGTCACACGAAGCACTGCAGAGAACAAACAAACGGGGCTGTAGGAGGGCTGGATCTACCGACATTTACTCCCACCTGAGCGTAGGGAAGCCTGGGTGGCTCAGCTCAACTGAACCAGGAAACACCGGGAGTCCAAGAACCGGCGACAGCTTCATTCTGCCGATTCCTTTTTTCAGGAACACTGAGGAGGGCGGAAACAGGACGGCAAAAAAAAAAGCGTTCAAGAGAAACAAAAATAGACCTGCATTTTCAGCAGGGGCGAGACTGGAACGCTGCCTGAGAAAGTGCGTCAAGCGTTCGGACTCTGGGCTGAAGAAGTTAATCACGAAACAAAAGTAATATATACAACGTCAGAAACACCGGGAAGGAAGGCGAGCCGAACAAATCAATGCAAACTGTGACAGTCAGCTGATTCAAGCAGCTCAGACGCTCAGCAGCCCAGCCAGTCCCCAGAGCCCTTTAAACATTATTTCAGTTGAATTTTTTCTGTTTTCCCACAGAGCCATCCTATGAACCCACGACTTCCACACCTCCTCCGACGGACGCGCTGTTAGCCACTCACTCTTCTTTTTGCACTACGTACCACCAGCTTTGTGGCTTGATTTACTCCCCCCCACCCCCTGGTTCCACTCCCCCCACCGCACAACAACAGGGCATCCTAGAGTGGAGTGCATTCTCCTAACCAGAGGTGATGATCAAACAAGTACCCCCAAGGGGGCGGGGCCAAAAGGTCACTGTCCCCCAGGTGAAAGCTGATTGGCCCCCAGTGTCTCCTCTCTGGTTGACACTTACTGATTCAAAACATTTCATAAGCTGCCCCCCCTCCCCACCCCCGGCCATATGAATTAGGCCCTTTTTATGCCCCCATCCTAGAATCACCCCTGGGGTATTCCCACTATAGAAAGTGCCTTGCTTCATCCACTTCGCCATTACTGAGGCCTCTTAGTCACTTACTACAGCATAAGACATTTCAAGATATATAAAATACCTTCAACACGGGATACTGGCATCCATGACTGCTATTGGCCAATGACAGCTGAATCTTTTTTTGCCTGTGAACTGTTAGCATTGTCTCTAAGTGAGAGCCAGGAGCATGATAGATTCAGAGCTAACGGAGCAACGTCTCGAACGGTATCTGAACCCAAGCAGACCATGCTGTGTTCATCACTCTGGTTATGGCAAGTGTGACAGACTGCAGCTGAGAACAATATTGATAAAATATCAGTCAGAAATGGACCACCCTTTAACAGGCACTATTAGTGTGCCGATATTACTACAGGGGAGAGCCGGAAGGTAAATATTAGCGAATAATTCACTGGTAAAGGCAACAGCAACAGGGAGATTGTGGTCCCTCTGCCTCTATCGGTCATGGCTATCAAACAGTGACTCCTCTGGACAGCAACTGTCTACACCACAGATTATCTGTCTAAGCAGGGTCAGACATGCCAATCATCAACCATGACTGGCTCCATTTAAAGGCATCCAGCTCAGCTCTGGTTAGCATTAGTGGCTTACAGATGCTGTCACATAATACATTCAGCAAACTAGACCATCCATCCATCTAGCAATGCAGGGTCACAGACTACTGCCTACCAGAAAAATCGCATGACAGATGACACTCTGGACAGGATGCCAGTCCATCACAGGGCACGTACTCAAGGTCTATAGGTAATTTAGATACATCAGGTCAACAAACCCTAATGGTTATGGACAGCGGGATGAAACTGGAGGAGCTGCTGGAAGCTCACAGAGACAAGGAGAACGTACCATCTCCACATACACACAACCAGAGAACCGGGGCAGGAATCAGACCCAGAACCCGGGACTTACGAAGCCGCAGAGCTGCCCACCGAACCATCAGATCATGCTGCTGTCAAACATAAATAAGAAACACTGTCACAGTCTGTTGGAAAATATTCAAAATTATGCCGCATCATCACAATTTACTGATTTTCTTTCTTTTGACCAACTTGGAGGGTATCAGTCTTATTTAGAGTTGTTCCCTTTAGCTGCCCAGTTTCATGTTACCTGAAACATGCACCTGTAGTTTCTCTTCACCTCTTCCATGTAGTTTCCATGTAGTTTCCATGCTAAAGTAACCCAGGAGCTGAAACAGGTGCCCACAGTTCCACGAGTCTCACAGGAACTATTTTTAGCTGTCAGGCATCATCATTTTCACACTTTTAAGCAGCAGGAACATGGCTATTTGCATCTCTTATCCTGTTCCCTATTTTTTAAAGAAATATATATATAATTTTTTTTTTACAGGATTATGATAAATGCACACTTAGCAATACCTTAATCGCCCCTGTACATGTGCATCATGTACATTAGCCGTTAGCTGACGGCTGTCGTCGTCCAGGGAGGGACCGAGGAATCTTGAAATAACTCGGCAGTTACCGCGAACCACATGTCACTGGCACATTCTGCTCTGGGCTGCCAGCTCTCATTAGGCCTTCACACTTCAGAGGTTCAGCGGAAACACACTCGCTCCTGTGACTTTCAAACTCCCCCATCGCGCCATCTTCTCAGCGAGATAATCAGACCTCCCCGTTAACGAGTAACAACCCCCCCCCGCCGCCCCCCAAAGAGCAATGCTCTCTGACTGACATCACTACCATATCTCTACACAAGAATTTCTGAAAGTGCTTTTTTGCTGCAAGGTAAACTATCTGAAGAAGGATCACAAAGAGGTTCCACTTAAATTGGGGAAGGGGGGAAGCAAGTTGCTTTCTGAAAATTACCTTTCCAAATCTTTTTGTGTAATTTCTAGTTTGGTGACTATGGAAACAGGCCCTCGACAGAAGCACAAGTCCAGTATGCATGGCTGTGACACTCAGGTAACTCTTATGGCCTCGACAACAAACACTGAAAAAACACTGTAAAAAATATATGTCTCGTACTTTCCCCAAATAGTACCACAGGTGCCAAAGGGGGCCATTTCATTCACTCATATCACTGGCTGAACAAGAAAACATCATGAAATGCAGTGTCACTGGTCATTTGTAAAAAACCTTCTAGCTCCTAGATTTACCGTTTCTATTTTTTTTTAGCTACCTATAGCAAAGGACTGAGAACCACCATCGTGGGCAGTGGTGGCTTGATGGTTAGGGAAGCCCACTTGTGATTAAAAGACTGCAGGTTTGAATCTTTGACCAGCAAGGCACCACTGAGGTACCCTGAGCAAGGTACTGCCCCCCAGGCGCTGAATTAGCTGCCCCCAGCTATGTCACGATGAAAGGCTCCTGTGCTTGGCTAATTAGTTCAGTTTTTTTTTGCGTTTTTGACTAGTTTGTTTCCGTGATTGAAAAACTAATCAAGCTATTTCACATTAACATTAGTGACATATGCATGAGTGGAGACTGACCAATCAGCACACAGCAAGAGTGCTTAAGTGAAATCCAGGTCTTTTTAATTGAAATGGTGGTTTACAAACCCTGCCATAGCTCAAAGTGTCCTCCCTGACATGGATTATCTGGTGACCCGAGCCAAGGGAAATGTTCATCAGTGAGTAAAGCTGACTGATGTGCATGTCAATCAGATTCAGTGGAGACACCTCATACACTGGGAGATAAATTTAACTTTTCCATGGAGAGATTCTGTCAACTGAGGAATGGAGACGCAGCCATTCCAGACCCCATAGTCACCAAAGAAATCACGCCTGTCAATCCACCTTCAGGAATTTTACACCCCCTGTTGACAGACTGGCTATCCCCTTCACCACCACAGCCAGGAGGAGGCCAACCAGGACAAAAGAAATCATCCGAGATCCACCAGAGGTCAGGGGTCACCGGCACTGCCGTCCTCGGGGCGAAAACTTACCGTAAGGTCAAGAAACAGGGTTTTACGACTAAGACGGCTTTTCCGTAATGCATGAGACTACAAAGGCTCAGGGGAAATCTGGAGCCACCCCGTCTCTCTCCCGGGACAGAGTGAGCTCTGGGATCTGCCCGACAGTCCCAGCATCTGGGCTCAGCATGCAGAAATAAGACTCAGAAGCGAGGAAGGATCCTCCACAAACTCCCACAGCAAAAGCATTACAGTCCCATTCCAGTGAACCATGAAAACGGGACAAAAATCATCTCACGAGGTAACCAGCAGAGATACCGCACACGCGCGTCACTTTGGACAACAGCTTCTGCTAAATAAACATAAATGAGACATCAAGGTAAGCATTCTGAAATTTTAATTAACTTTATCAATATGCAAACTGAGCGATTCTATCACAATATATTTGCTCAGGAAGTCAGATTATGCAACAACGGGGCTGACAGTTTTTCCCAATCAGTTAACAAACACATCCCTCACAACAGTGACAACAATGCAGTGTATCTGCGACTTCTGCTCAGATCCACCACAATACAGACGTGAGGAATTCTGGGAAGGCCATAGAAATTAGCTTAAGCTCACCACCTGGAAGAAATAAGCTACCTTCCGATTGGGGGCCAGACATCACCCCGCTTAAAGGGTGCTTTCTGTGAGCCCAGCCACTGTGCCCTGAAAAGATCGGGCCCTAGTTGTCATGCCCTGCTCGTCCGTTCCTCCCGTGAGCCACATCCCCTCATCTACCTTGTGTGGAATCCCGTTTTACCAGCTGTTCCTTGTTTTTGTTGATTAGCCCAGTGTATTTAAGTCCGCATTAAAGTATGTTTCCCCAGTCCGGTCATTGACATCTGTCCTTTTTGTGATAAATCGTGTTCCTTGCTGTTCTCAAATTAAAATCCCTCGTTCATCCAAATTCCCTGGCTCCTGTGCTGCTTCCCTGCTCCGTGCCCGAGCATGCAGGCCACTGGTAATGTTACTCTCCTGTAAACAGAGACTCCTACAGAGGAGCAGAGGATGTAAAACAGAATGGGCATCCTCTGCATCCACAACAGTAAAATACAACGAGAGCCACAAATAGTCACCTGTTTTCTATAGTTAGAAACATATATAGTTACATATATAGACTACATGTTTGGGCAACATGGTCACTAGCTATGCGGCCTCACGCCTCCTGGTGATTCCCGTACCCAGTGCGGCGTGTGTGGAATTTCCATGTTCTCTCTATGTTCATGCCGGTTTCGTCCCATAGGCAAAAAAAAAAAAAAAACATTCAGAGAGGTGAAGCTGTATGTGCCCATTTACATACAGGCATTCTGTCTGGGGTCCCCTACCTGTACTTCCAGGGACAGGCTACGTAAGATGGAGGAGACACGTGTGCTTTTATAGCTGTGAGAAATGCTCTTAATTGTATAGCCAGAAATATAATGCATCTAACAGTAAGAGCAAAACGAAGCACATAAATATTAAGGATTTATTTACTCGGCAGACCTTGCCAGGAGAAGCAAATTAAAACCAGCTGGATGGACAGATTTACATCCAAGACAAACGTAAACAGAGGAGGGATACTTAGCTCGCATTATTAAATGCGATTCATTTACAGGACCATAAATGTGTCCAAAGCACCAACAGTTAAATTAGAAGCGTCTTTCCTGGAATTGGATCGTGAGGTCTTACATGTTTCTTCCAGAAGTGTGAAAATCACCACCCTTCTGCGTACTTCCAACTTCATCCTCACAGCCTGCCATTAATGACATTATTGGTGCATGTAGATCCCCCCCCCCCCCTTCCCACCCCTCCCCCACCCGTCCACACGTGA
>JABJVO010000126.1:20017466-20059234 GCA_026770805.1 Boulengeromyrus knoepffleri
GGGTACCTCAGTGGTGCCTTGCTGGTCAGGGATTCGAACCTGCAATCTTTCAATTACAAGTGCGCTTCCTTAACCATAGTAGGCTACGTAGCATTATTCACTTCGCTAAATTCCACTGAAATAAAAAGCAAAAATATATAAATAATGTATTTGGTAATTAAAAAACGCGACTCTACAAATCATTACATGTTCAGTGCACCTACTGCAGAAACCGGGTATTACAGTTTTGTACAAAAATAATAGTGAAACATAAAATATGAGGGTTGAACGTCTGTTTTGTTGTCGCGGATATCTGCTGTTTAACCAGAAGAATAAACCCAGGCCCGCTGCGAAGCGGTATAGTGCCTTTTGCAGTAGCTGTCCGTAACAGTTTGATTCAGCTGTTTTGCGTGCTTCTGTCAGGTTTTCTTCACATCCTGAGTATGGATGCGGTATAGGGGTAACTGGTGGGGTTCATGAAAAGGCCGCTTAGGGACCGGAGGGTCAGTTTATGGACCGAAGCGGGAGCAAAAGAGCAGCATGAGTTCAATTAAGATGCGGACGATCGCGGGCAAACTGCAGGAAATGCAATATTCACCGTCCGTTGTAACGGCTCGCAGCGTGAGAGAAGCAGATAAGGTGCTGAACTTCTGGGGAGGGCAACGTGCAGGAATACAAAAATCTATATTATTTCGTTATGTTTACGTGCTTTTATTTTAACGTTGTTTCTCTTCAGTAACAGTATTTACAGAGCAGAATGCTTCACCAAGCGGTCAATTCATTGAATTTTTAAGGAAAATGCAAACATTTCGTCTTAAACTGCAACGTGAAAAACTTAAATAACTAAATACACGTGAATCGAATATCCGATTACCTACAGGTATGCATCAAGACCTAAAAAAACGAAGCTAATCAGAATTTCGACCTCAGTTAATAATTAATCAGCATTGTACTTAGTCACTGTTATCTAACGTATGATATAAGTTTATTTAATTTTACAATTTAGATTTACCTTCAAAATCTGAACATGGAAATGTTCTGCACATTACACGATTTGCATAAGACCGAAAAGTAAGCTATCCGTCACTGTCACATAGAATAAACATAAATTATGGTGATCGTCCATTAGGCTATTTACTGGGTATGTTTTTATATTCTGTCGGTCAACATTCATTTATTACACTGATGATATTATGTCAAATAATTATCAAGTATGCATATTAGGCTACGCACCATAAAGTAACCGTTTATGTCGCGATGCAGGCTTTTTTACTGAACAGGAAAGTTGAACTGAGAGATATGTTGTTTTAAGAAGTGAAGAAATTGGTTCCATTTTTTCATAATGTGACTCGATGGCTTGTACTTTCAGATGGTTTGAGGCGCCGACTAGTGCTGCGATTTCTCATCCCTGTGCCAGTGGTGACGCATTAGCTATCTAATGAAGCACCTTTTTCTACATACACTATACAATATTATATATTCTAAGAAAAACCTGTGAACGGTGTGTTAATTTATCACTTTAGATATACCAGAAATTTATTAAGCATGAATTGTTCACTGGAACTGCAAGTAATTGTTATATAATTTTTTGTTCAGTATGACGCCAGGTGGAAAGTTACGCCAATACTTTTAAAACGAAGTACAAGGCAAATTGTTTAACTGGACAAAGTTTTTTTTGTTCAAATAAATCGGCTTTTTGTGATCTGAATTTCTATTTTCTGATTTGAATGTTCTAAATTTGAAAATTCAGTGGTGTTTCTAGTGCAGGGGCTTAGGAGCCAAGAGTGTACACTCTTAGAAAAAAAGGGTAAGATTTTGTACCTTTGCTTGTCACGGGGGCTGTACCCTTGTATTTGTACCTTTTAAGGTACAGAGGTAGACTCTGGGGAACATCCCAAAGGTACAAATACCATTAGTGTACCATCAATAGTACAGAAATGTTCCTCAGAGTCCATTTCTATACCTTCAAAGGTACAATTAACTACAGCTAAGGGTACAACTGGCAGACCCTTGAGGGTGCAGCCCCAGTAACAATCAAAGGTATTTTTTTCTGAGAGTGTACCCCGCCGCAAAAAATAGTATTCTTTGCTCTGTAAATCAATGTACATCCATCCTGGCTGGTTGGTTGGTTGAAATTTGCATTTGTCTCCTTAAATAAGTAGGCTGAAAGCCATGTAATAGGCAGCAATGCAGCTCAATGCAAGTTAATTAACCTTAAAACAACATCAAAGATACAGCTGGATGTATATGAAAGCAATTAGCGCAGGAAATTTGAGTGAGTTGACTTAAAGGCAGTCAATGAAACGTTTGAGTGGCGTGAACTCTGAACGATCCTGGAGTCCTCCTGGGTGGAGGGCGATCATGCTGGATGTGTGCAGGCATAGGAAAAACAATAATGTCAAAAATCAAATAGAAAATACTATTTGTTTAAAGTTGATACACATCTTTTTAAAAGTCCATCTCAAAATGGAGAGAAAGGAAAAGATCAGTTTTACCTGCCATTCACACCCAAGTTAGGTATAAATTGCTGTGTCCTGTTTCATTTTGTTCCACAACAAATTGGACCTTGGAGAGAAAATTCTGTTGCAGTGGCACAGGATTTATTTCCAAAACATCCAATAACTCGTAGTCCAAGCAGAATCAGTATTTTGTAGGGCAAACACAGAGAAAACCAAACACATATCAAAAACCAAAGTCTGCAGTCAGGAACCTTGGCAGAAGATTGAAACCAGTGGATACAACTAAGAGAAGAAAAATCACCGAAACCAGTCAGGGTTATAAAGAATGGTTTATCCTAAATGTGCAGTATGACGAGAAAACACACAATACCTCATGACGACGTGACTACAACAAGATCTTGATATACTTAGTCAATCACAGATGAGGTATGGCCACACTTGGTGGGATGGGACAGAGACTGGACTGGCTACTGACGTGACACCTCAAACCATTGTCATTTCTGAACAGGAACTGCGGAATCCATGTCATATCACTGTTCACCAAAGGGGGCTTTTTAGAAAGTGTTACATCCATTGTGGTTTAGTATGCAGCTTAGGAAAGTTTGTAGTGTATATTGCACCATGAAAAAAAAAAATGATTTACAAGGTTTACAAATTAAAATTACTTTTAGAATCACATTCTAATTCTTTTAAGTCACCTTTGGCTGACCGGGCCTAATGAAATAAGAATGCTGATTCCTGGCTCTCAAAAAGAACATACAATGTCCTTCAAGTGACCTCATACCAGCTGTTTCTTACTTAAAGCTTCCAAACTACTTCAAAGTGATCAAGACTCTTTAGGGCTTGGGACGGCTTTGGCTGAATGTGTTAGGATCTGTCTCTGCCAGTCACGTCATGTTCCTGTTTGGCCAGCAGATGTCACTGGCCATGTAATCTGTTCCTAATGTTTCCCAACCTAGTGTGTCAATTACTCACACCTGTTTCCCATTTGTGGCTCATTACATGTGTCTCCTACTGTGTTTAGTTGCTATGGCCTGCACCTGTCCCTCATGTAGCCCTTGTTATTAGTGCATAAATGTGTGCCTGTCCTTGCCATATTTCTTTGTTGGTCATTGTGAATTTTAGTGCAATGTATTTGCTCCTGCTTGTAATTTGTTAGTGTTACCTGTATTTGTGGATCTCAGTTAGTGGTCTTTGTTGCCATTTCCCTTAGTATTGCCCTGCATTTAGTTTAGTCTTTGCTCTTTCTTGTTTTACCTCTCTGCCTCTTGTTTTGTTCCCTCGTGGTTCTTTAGTTTCTGGTGTAGTGTATGAAATAAAGTCCCCCTAAAGTTTTCGTAAAAAGCAGCGTCACTCCCATGTGTTCAACCGTGACAGGATGATCTTAATTTATTGATTAAAAAAAACTGTTTATTGATATCGGTCTATTCTAGCCGTCATAAATGGTTAATGTTGGCTATTGTGTAAATGAAGGAACTGTGACCTAAAATAATTACGTGTTCTCAGCATCCTTAACTGAACTGCAAAGCTGAAACACGCTTGTGATGAATAATTGATAAGTCCTCCCTGGATATCGCCTGACGCATGAAGACAACAGCACAGCTGCTCTATTTCCAACATCAATACAGGAGCATAGTATCAAAGCGGGAGTTTGGAGAAAATCCCACCTATGCAATTCATGAAAGATTCCATGCCAGGTCGATTTTTTAAAGCTGAAGACCTACTTATTGTTTACATATTGTCTTATTATCTCCAGCACTGTAAATCAGGACTAGCTTGTTAAGGGGCGATTAAAGGTTCCCGATCGACGCTTCGAGGGAACAAAAAGCTGCTGATGGATAGGTTTTCCCTTATTTTATTTTTTTTACGGCGCTGCTTCCAGTAAATGTGAAATCCATTTGCAAATGGATCAGGTCCAGCTTGAGTATGAATTGGAAACAAACAGGATTAGTGTGACAGGTCAACTCACCATGAGAGCTTGCATGATAATATCACATGAGACTGGTATTATACAATTTAAACAATAAAAATAAATAAAAATTATATATAATTAATTACTTAGCAAAGTAAATATGCATTTGTGATATTCCAAGAAGATTTATTTTCTTTTTGGACTGTTTGTTTTTTGTACCTACAGTTAACTGGACATCGGCGGTTTTAGTCGGCCTATGCTGTAATCTTATTTCAGGATCCAGGTAGACTGCAGGAATCATTCATCATATTTTACGTGTGTTGGAAATACATCTGGGGAGAAACCCTCTTTGCAGTGAGTGTGCTGGGATCTCACTACAACTGCGGTGACAAACTGCAGTCCTGGGGGGGCCGGACCCCTGCACATTTTTGGGCTTCCCCTCATTTAACACACCTGATTCAAGTCCTTCTGCTAATTACCCCACAGCTCTTCAGCTGAATGATTTATGGTGGAACTGGGAAAGAACTAAGCTACACAGGGCTCCGGCCCTCCGGGAATGGAGTCTGACAGCCATGCACCACAACGTCGTCCGCAATAAGCACACCATAATTCTGTTTTTTCATCTGCCAGAAGCTAATGGCAGCAACAGGAGATATTCTGGGATATTAAGATTCACATTAAGTCGATTTGGTCCATGTCCTACTGCATGGTGATAATCACTGCAGCTATGCCATGTTGACCAGCCTCCAAATAATAATCAGATTTTCAGCCTTTTTTGAATATGCCATAATCGTTTTGACTGAAGATGAAATTTGACTATCGATTGCTGATCTGTTACTGGAACATCAGTAACTGGTTACTGATTGCTGGCGTGACTGGTCTTTATCGTTTCAAGTCAAAAGCTAATACTGTTCCAGTTCACAGTGCCAGACATGTCAATATTCACTGCAATTTTCATGCATGTATGTGTACTGCTTGTTAAAAACCATGCAAGGAATATACAGAAGGACTGCAACACTAAAAAGATTGGGCAGTGAAGTCTGGATAGGTTTACAGGGTGACAATCTTCTTGTCACTTGACTTCACCCCCCCACCCCCACCCCCACCCGCCTCCCATTCCCTTCACCCTGCCTGTGTTACAACCTCATTTTGCAGTAACCAAAGAAACCCTGATCCAACAAATAAGGTTACAGCATTCCCCTTCCTAGGCGCAGTACAGGAAATTGTAGGCCTGCTTTAAACGCAGAGATTTCTCCTTCACAAACCCAGCTTCTCAGGTATACTTCTAAACTGGAGAGTAATCAGCAGGTCATTGCTGAGAGGCCTCGCTGGAGCACTGAGCCCTTCTAAAAGGAGCATCTTGCTGACTGCAAAAAAAAGTCCCCTTTAGAAGACAGTTTGAGCTATTTATCTAAAAGCTATCCACTTCAGGAGTGGAATCTCCTAGTATTTTTTTCTATTTGGTTAAAGCTGCCAACTTTTTACTACAGTCATCTAACTTCTTTAAGTTTTTATTTATTTCTTCAGATTTTACACCAACAGCTGCTACGGTTCTGCTTACATAGGTACCATTGCAAAGGTAATAAATCAACTTTGTTCCTGCTACAACTGTGAAGCCAGTGTCTCCCTCTGTGCTGTGACCTTTCCCAGCGTATCAAGAGTTGTACCTGACACTGCACCTATCTTTCAGCCACTTTTCCAGTACAGGGCTAGGCCATGAGTCTGTCCCAGGGAGTGCAGGGCAGGGGAACACCCTGGACGGGACACCAGTCCATCACAGGATGGAGACATCGATTCACCTGCTTCATCACTGGAGTGCAGAGGGGAATCGGAGCAACTCCACACACAGAGTAGGGATGCAGTTTGAACCCCTGACTTTGAAAGTACAAGGCAGTATTACATCCCACTGCACCACCATTCTTCCCATCGATCATACTCTATGGCTGTGCGACTTTTTAACTAGAGGACACACCATGATCTAGTACTGCCATTCTTTATGCACTGGCTGAGCAAGCCGCATAATTACTTAAACAATACAACCTGCAAAATTGAGTTTTCAGGTAGTTCCCTTTTGTTTAATCCATCTTCTTTAGTTGTACTGTGCTATCGGTAACTCCTCATAGCAGTCAAATAATGATAATAATCCTACATCTGCCTATTACCAATTAGCATATTGAGTGCATGTACCATTAGGGATCAAAGAAAAATCAGCTAATCTATTGTGATCTGAATTTATCGCACTTACATTTTGGCAGTAACTAAGTGGGTCAAGGTGTGACATGCATCTAACTTGAATATGTCTGAGCACAAACTGCAGGAAATTCTAGATATATATTTACGTAATTTTCAATCAACCTCCTAATAATTCGTCTGGCATGGGTATGCCTACTGCATGTAAATAACTCATTTGTAGGCAACTGTCAGTTGATTTACTTGGCCATTTAAAGCATTTCACTGCACTGCCAGAAAGGAAAGAGAAATCTCTGTTTTATACAATGGATACATAAAAAACTAGTCAAAATATCTGTCGTTGACAGAATCCCAAAAGGTATGAGGGAATAAGCTGAAGCAACCGCATGTGCTGTGCACGATTATTCATATTTAATCCAAGTGAATAGATTTCTGATAGGGTAATAACCATAGCCCATGGATGTAATGAAACAGCCATTTTCCAGCAGCACAAATCAAGTTAAGTTCCGTTCCCTTTGAGCTTGCGATCATTTACCGTGGGGTCAAATTTTATCACACCTTATTTAAGTGAACAGTTAAGAGGCCCTTGTGATTTGTTTTCTAATCTTGCTGCTAATCCGCTTGCATTACCAAAGCTGCCAAAAAGCCATTTTCTGGGCCCTGACACATGGTCACCAGGCCAAAACGAATAAACAGACCAGAAACGTGGAATGTGAACTTCGGCTGAAGGCTTCCTCCATTTATGGAACCAGATTAAACATAGAGGCTTTAACCAAATTTAATTGAATTTAAATTCAGTGCAGTTATAAATGACATTCAGGCACAGGACTCCCAGCTAAGCCAGTATTTCCCAATCTGGCCCTGGGGGGCCCCCAGCCGGTCCAGGTTTTTGCTCCCTCCCAGCTCCCTGCCAGACAACCTACATTTTTGCTCCCTGGGAGGGAGCAGCAGAATCTGTGTGGCCCTTTGCAGTGTATTCTCACACATCAAGAACAGACCAAGCAAACACAACGCTCACAATTAAAGTCAGAATTAGTTGCAGCTGAATTAGGGCTACTGTCGACAGGCTTTGGATGTAGGAGTTTCGAGGTTTGCATGAGTGCCAAATGGGAAATCTGTTTCTAAGGCTTTAGCATTAGCCGTTTAGGGGACCACTCTTGATAAGATCTTAGATCAGGCATCCTGACCGAGATATCTGTATGTTTAACTGAAACACAGATTTGCAGGTATGGCACCCACCATCAGCGGATGTACACAGGAGGCGGGCCACAGGGTTGCTGGCCCAAGCTCAAAGCTGATTGGCTTCTGAAGTGCCCTGTCAATCAACACTTCAAAACATATCATTGGTTGGCCCCTATTTATGTATTATGGCCATTCTTATGCTCCTCCCACGCACCTAAAAAAGTCTTAGAATCACCCCTGAACACAGTCGTTCACCAGTTACCTCCGCTTGTGCGTGTGCACCACAGGGACACTTACATGATGTACACATGATGTACAGCTCACTCCCTGGGGACCATGCTGAGCAGAGGCCTCAGAGTTTTAATGGTATGTCCAAATGGCGTAACTCTGATTTAGCTGGATGGTTCCTAGTTTCAGAAACAGCAGCAGTGTTCTTGCGCTTTCTACCCCTTGCAGAGGCTAAATGCAAAATTTACGTGAGCGTGGCGAACGCGCTAATCTGATCTGAGGCCTCCCACACAGGCCATTCAGACCCAATGGGTTTCGCTCATTAAGATAAAACTGCTTATGTTGGCCATTGCCTCCTTGATTGAGTTTATAGATTTTTATCACCCTTTTCGAGTTTATCAGGCTGCATTTTCAGTAGCAGGTTAAGGGTTTATAAAAATTTCAGTCCACAGGACTCTTTTAAAAATCTTTTTTGTGCTCTTTTTGCAACTTAATATTAATATGAATCTCCTACCCGGAATCTGCATTTTAATTGTGGTTGTAAACCAAGGTAATGTGAGAAATATCTTTCCTTAATCTATTCTTCTGTATCTTTACATGCTAGTGCTTTAGACTGCTAGGACGTCCTCAGGTCTGAGGTGCTGTTTGCAGGGTTGCCAGCTGTCACGCATCTGGCGTGACGTTCGTGCTTTCTGACTCTCACACTCATGCCAGAAATCTTACAGCAAATCTATATTATTCCATTATAAACCTAAAATTAGCTACATAAAAAGCATCGGGGCAGTTTGCAAGCCCTACAGACTGTTTACAAGGTAATACAACTCCTACATACATGTAAATGCATGTGCATGTGTGTACAGACTTGTCTCTAATTGATCATTTCACCCCAGCCTGCAGCCCAAAGACGGCAACCTTGTATTTGTCCGGGATCGAGTAGTAAGCCCAGTTCCACAGGGGTACTAGGGTGGACGTGTCCTACCCAATCAGCAGCTTGGCCCACCCAGGGCTGGGCAAATGTACACAAATCCCAGATTTTGTAAATAGGAAAGTAGCAAGCTATTATTGTTTTTCTGATGGAGTTCAGCCTTACATCCAAACACCCCCCAGCACCCCGAACCCCACCCCACATCTTCCAGCTGGCGCCAGACCCACTGGCAAATGAAGGACTGTGCACAGATATATCTTCATCGGGCAGCAGATGTCTTCATGGGTAAAGGTATAGATATGTAATGCAGTTTGAGTGTGGTGACCCAAAGCATCTTGGGAAGTACAAGAATATGGGCAGAATACAAAAAATCATCCAGAAGATGCTGAGGATAGATTCACGCCTGCAGCACTGGAGCAGTGAGGGAGTCCCATCCTGCTGACATCAGCAAAGGCGAAATAATAGTCAGTCTAAATAAAGCACTAAGGAAGCATTCAATGGGATAAATAAAACAATACATCATCAGTGTATTTAAGAATTTGCAAATTGGTTAGACCGGGGCAGCCCAGCCCTTCTCCTCGAGATCCACCCCCCCGCAGAGCTTAGCTGCAGCCCTAATTTAACTCAACTGATACAGATAATCAGGCCCTTCAGTAGCGTCTCAATATTAGAGTCAGCTAAGCTTAAACATAGCTGGTTCTAATATTGAGACGCTACTGAAGGGCCTGATGTTCTGTATCAGGTGTGTTAAACTAGGGCTGCAGCTAAGCTCTGCGGGGGGGGTGGATCTCCAGGAACAGGGCTGTGCTGCCCTGGGTTAGACTATGCGGTGTTCTAGTTCGTAAAATGAGGCTTTGATAACTATAGTAAGTAGAATTATTATGAGCTGTCAATTACTGGTTTACTCGGCATCCCATTGGCTAAAACCAGCCAATGACAGCAGACACAAGTCCCACCCACTACAGTTTTCAAAGCCCGATTTCCCACATGGAATAATCACCAGCATCACATTCACTGCCCATAATATGTATGAATGTATACAGATGCATACAGAGGAATGGTGCTGGAACATTAGTATGCCTTTTTTCTTTATTAAATTAGAAATGAAATAGGAAAATGAAAGATTATACTGACTGATGGGCACAACTAATGAGACATCTGGCTCAGTGCAGGATGGTTATGGCCAAAACCAGTAGCCTGTCACCTTCTTGCTGCTGTTGCATAACTGTAAATGGTTTCAGCACTTCAGGACTGACCGGCTTGATAAGGTACTCAGATACACGTGCTATGACCAACAGGAATAAAACATCCTCTACAACTATTCAATGAAGGCAACAGAATCATTTGTACATTGATGTATTTCAGTATTGAATACTGTGGTGAGCTGGTGATTCTAAATTGCCTATAATGTGTATATTGTATGAGCGTCCGTGTGTGTGCAATCTCTGTGATTGGTTTTCCCTTGCGAGGGGGGATCTCTGTTAAGATGTAGCTGTTACTGAAAATGGATGGTTGGAGAGTTTGGTTTTAAGATTAAAGATAAAGATAAATGATAAAACGGGGTGGAACCTTATAGAAACATTTACTGCTATTACTGCAGGTATGTCGGCGGTGATGACTGCAGAGGCACCATTTTCCCCGCTGGTTTTTTTTGCTGTCATTTTAACATCCTTCACCAAAGAAACTCCTTGTGTTAGTAGTGGAGGGTAATGGCTCTGAATATCTCTGACGTCAACCTGCAGATCCTTTTCTGTCAGGCGGAGGAACTCCTTTGCCCCTCTGCTCGCTCCCAGACGCATGCTTACCCTGATAATCCATTGTGTCATGTTTTTCAGGTTCCTTCTTCTGTTTCTGTTCCATTTAATTCCAGAAACATGCCAGAAGGAAAGAAAAGGGGATCTGAGTTATTTCTGTCTTAAATCCGAAGCCACATTTTTCATTGAGTTTTCATTGTCCCTGTGTTATCGCATCTTCAAGCTATTTTGGTCCTGCTGAAAGTCCCTTAATAGTGATTCTAGCATATTTGAAGGAGTTTGTTTTTCTTCTGTATGTCAGACAAGCTTGGCATCGTCATCACCCAGTCTTTGCCTGTGAGCTGTCAAACACACACACACACACACACACAGACACACACACACACATACACACACACACACACACACACATACACACACACACAAAAAGCCAGGAGATGTATTGTTCAAGTTAGCAGGTGAGGAAAAAGAAATTTGAATTTCCCCAACTTGTTGAGCAAATTCAGAGCTGTTAGAGCCAAAAGAACCAAATGCTGTACTGTTGTTTACAAGAACTATATAAAAATACACTTATCAATACATATATTTTTATTAATATGCATGTAACAGTGCTATTACTGCACACAAACTATTCAGACAGAAAATACTTTGTAGCTAAAATCCCTTAAGACTCATTATTTGCACTTTTCCTTAAGGGTTATTCCATTGTCTGTTGTATTTTTTTATCTTCTTCAAAGCCTGTATATGAGAAATTTCATAAAGATAAAATCTGCAGTTGTAGATGAACCCTACCACAACACTGCCAAATTTAGAAATGCAAAAGCAGATGCTCTTTACATATATATTTTTTTCTGTTTGCTTTTGCAGATATCCAAGGATTTGTTAAATGCCAGTGTACTATATTGGCCTCCTTGCATCAGCAGAGGTAAAACATCTAGTTCTACAATTTTCAACCAGGAGCTACAGTACTGGAGCCTCACTGCTTTAAATGGGAAAAAAAAACATTTTGGAATTCAGCAAAAGCACATGATACACTTATGCGGAGCACTGGGAGAGTTATGTTGCTAATCATCTTCGAGGGCAAGGACGCATTTTTTTTATCGATCCCCAATCCAGACGACTCATGCTGTATGGGGGGCGGTGATCGGCGCTGGACATCAGCGTACCGTGAGCTGCATGGTGATGCCAGGAACCGTGGCCAATCTGTGGCTCCTGTCCCTCTGCCTCCACGTTAAGCTGTAAAAAATGCAGCCCCCTGCTTCATCCATTTATCTGTTATCGCCTGTCAGGGCTTTCCTGCAGAATAAATATATTATTATTCCCAGCTGGCTCTTGTTTGAGGATCTGTTTGTGAAATACCAGGGCAGTGAGGATGGGGGGGGGTGGGGGCAAGCAGCACACTGCTGTGTACTGGGGAATTTCAGCTGACCAATCGCAACACGGGGAGCCTGCAGCCTCGCCATGACTCCCTCTGAGTTTCCCCGACTCATCCCTAGCTGGGGGGGCCATCATCACCGGCACTCATTGGATGCCTGCTGCCATGGCTCAAGAACACAAACCCAACCCACCAACCCAAACACTTTTAAAAAATTGTTAAGATAAAACAAAACAGTGGGATTAATACTGCAGACATATCTGAGGACTTAGGCTTCAGCATATTGTCTCATTAAAATAAGTAGTTTAACTTCATGATGGCAGCAGAATAGCTTAAATGCCTTAATGTGTCAATTGACGCACTTACCGAATAACATGTGAAATGTTAGATTTATACGTCAAAACTGGCAAATTATTTATTGAAAGCAAGAAGGAGGATCTGTTTAAACATACAACACTGAAAATTCAAAATACTGTAAAGCATCCTGCCATTTTTATTCTAGCACTCCCCAAACAGGAGATCTTACCGAGGGTGTGGGCTGAAGGTCTTCTGAAGATCATGGAGGACTGAGGGTGGCCTCTCATGACCTTCCCAGCCCTCCTGTGACCTTGACTGACTACAAGGTGTTAGAATATAAGTAAGTCTTATGCTAATGACTTCAATACAGACTGAACTTTTATTGCAGGCTGAAAACGTCTTTAAAACACTTATGGTGGACATAATCTTGAGATAAAATATTTTAAAAGAGCTAGATAATATTTTTAGGGGATTTATGTTTTGCTGCACCGAAGCCTTTTGTCTGCTCAAGCCGTAAAAGCCAGACTTGATGCTATCTTTGATCTCTGCACGTCTGCATGTCTCCTGCTTCAAATAGCAATTCTCACCCCATAAGCTAGTTTAGTTTCCTCACTGTGCAACAAATTTGTGATTGAGTGTGACCCACACCCAGCTAGACACACGCGCAAAGACAGCAAGTGGCAGTGTGATTTTAATACTGACACTGTCAAACACTCTCAGTCTCACTAAGTATGACTTCCCAAGTATTTTCCTTGGGATATTTTTTCATTCCCCCCACCCACAGTAAAAATCATGAATTAACCAACCTGTTGATATTAGGGTTATAGCTAGGGTTAGGCTTAGGCTGAAAACTACCATCAGCTGAACCATGCAACCGCTGTTACTCTGAGACATACTACATTGAACCACATCCAAGCACTGTAAATGCACAATGGTCCCCTCAAGAGCCATCAGGATAATGTTCCAGATCATCCAGATGATCCACCACTTGAAGAAAACAAGACAAAAGGGACTGTGATGCCATCTCTGGAGTTATGGCCTTCTTGTCCAAACCATATATAAAATATGGTGGATATAAATAGATAACCTATTCATGTTAATAACAGTCTATTATTTTATTAAATGTGTTGAATTCAGACTGGTTCCAGGCCTGCATGAAGGTCCCAGAAGATAACAACAGAGACAGGCTCCCGGTCCTGAGTGAAGATCGGAAAGTTATCAAGCTGGACAACCCGGAATGGCAGGAAACCTTCAGGATCGCAGCAAAGTGGGCTAGGGAGAAGCTGAGGACCAGTTTCCAGTGGGACAGAGTGACACGGGTAGAGAAATACATCCAGAAGATTTATGAAACGAGCGCAGCACCCAATAGGATAATCACAACAAACCAGATACAGACTTCATCGAATCCCTGCCATCCTCGGGAATAGGAGACATCAGGTTCCTCAAGAAGAACAGAGGAGGAAGAAGACCAGTTCAGAGAGTGGCTGCAGATTGCAAGGCAGACCCTACTGGAGCAGAGGAGGAAGGGACTTCCATTCTGGAGCAGCACAGTGCTATTGCTGCCTTAGGACATCACTCCACTGCAACAGGCACATCTGGAAAACTCACAAATGAGACCTATCAAGACACTTCGGCTGAAACATGATGGAAGTCACTGGAAAAAGCCTGTCCCCCATCCTAGTCCCCAGGAGGGACTGAGGACAAACTCAGAACCAAGAAGACACATATAGAGGTGGAGGGAGAACATTGACTTGGAGCTATGACCTGCGGAGTCAACCATCATCATAGGAGATTCAAATCTATTCATCCTCCCTTCTCCTACCCGAACTTCCAGATGTACAGTGACCCTGGAGGGACATTCAGCCATGCAACAGCAGTTCTGGAAAAGACAGAACAGAACACTAGGACTCACTAGTGATTCTGTCATTTGGGGTCATCACCCACGGAAGACTGCAATCATGCAACTACAAAGGATGTACCAATAACTAATAGAGGCATTATCTAGAGCAGAGATCTGGATCCCATTCATCTAGTACTCACCAAAACTGGGCAAAGGACTCAAAAGAAATTTGGAAGAAATCAACAGCCATGTCACGAAGAACATGCCTTATATCCTGTAACTGGACCAAGAGAATTTCAGCAACAGTGGACTAGATACATTGGACACCAGATACAGCCAGGAGAATGTTCGACCACTGGATACAGTTGTTAAACTAAAAGCCACTACATGCCCAAGTTACTCCACCAGGGAGGGGAACAAGAGTATTGTCATCCTTGCCAAACAATTCAACCCCTCGGTGGACCAAATCAAATTATTAAACAAAGAGCTGACATTCATACCCACAACAGGAATTTCAAAAAAGCAAAAGGAACAGATGAGAGAGGAATTACAACTCTACCACCAAAGGCTAAAACTAGAAGCCTTCTTTTGAAGAAAAATAATAATAAACACATACTCCGTTCATGCTAAAGTCAACCTGGGAACTGCAAGACAACCAGATCCCCAGGGGAAGTGTGGGACCAGATCAAAGAGGACAGAAGATTAATCCGAACCTGAAACCAACAAACACGCTGTAATGCAGAAACCTCAAGGATCCAAGTGCAGAGCAACCGAAGATTAGAATCAAGAGACAGGAAACAGAGTCAGAAGTACGAGTGCAGACACAGGAAAACGGAGACACACACACACTCGCACTGGGGGAAGTGTCGGGAATCATACCCACTGGGCAGAGGAACAGGGATCATACGTACACAGAATCACAAGGTACGAAGGGACTCTGGAGAAAACATGAAGATAGAAGCATGCTCGGTGATTGAACACTGAAATTATTCCTTGCAATGGGTTGTTCATTTGACCAGTCTGTATGGACCAGATGAATCATGGGAATTGGCACAGAAATGAGTTGCAGCTGTTTATATTGCCAGGAGTGAGATCGGTAAAGGGGGCGTAGTTGTTATGGAGAAGGTGGCTGGTTGGAGCTGAGTACACACACACAGACACAAATAATATTACAGAGAGGGAAACAGCCATTCTACAAGAACGGGCACAAAGCGAACAGTCATCAAACCAGCAGATAAGGGCAGTGCAATAATTATAATGGACCACGACCGGTACATTCTGGAAGCGGAAAGACAAAGAAATACCCCAGAACACCACAAGTAATTAACAAATCCAATTTATTTAAGCTCAGCAAAAGAAATGCACAAAATCATACCATCTCTACTGGAACAAATATAATCTCAAAAAAAAAATGTGCAGACAGAGAGGAATCTTTTATTTATAACCAAAAACTCACAAAGACCCCCAACACCTGGACCAATTCATATGACGTTCCAGTGGGGAGACCCACAGAATCAAACTGCAACAGCAAGTCCTGTAAAATAGCAGAATGCATTATTTTCTAAATCCCTTCTCCATAATACACAAAAGCTACATTAAAGACACACTTGACATTCTGGACAGAATTAGGCACATCACGGTTGAAAAATTAACATTCCTATTCACAAGAGACATCAATAGCCTTGACACAAACATAGATACCCCAACAGGATTAAAGGCAATCAGAAAATGGATGGAAAAAAGGATAGGAGCCCAGACAAGGGACTCGCTCTAAGCCTAACCCTAACTGCAACCCTAAGCCTAACCCTAACTGCAACCCTAAGCCTAACCCTAATAGGGATAATAGGGAGTACTATTATTGCACCCAGTGAATAGAAAACAAGAAAATGAAATGGAGGTTGTAAAATTATGGTCAAAAATAGATTCAAGCAGAAATTAAATGATGAAACACATTAATTAATGCAAACAACAAAACGGAACACACTAGAGGGCATATAACAGATAGGATAGCATCAGGAAACTAAAAGGAAAAAGTGTGTTTGTTCTTTGAGGGGGTGTTTGGGAAACATACTGCATCTGTAAAACCTATAACACATAAAGGTCCTTTACAGCCAGGCCGCTGCACCACAGCACCTGTGGTACTGAGGAAGACCACGATAAACCAGTCATGTATCATAGCTGTACCATAGCACGTTGAGTCCGACACCCCCCACATTAGACATGTATACAAGCAAATGTCAGGGTACTTATCCATTTTCACAGAATAACTTCCTCACCAATGTGTCCGGCCAAACAGTACACACAACCACAGGAGGTTCTGGAAGGGGGTGAATCAGCAGTGATGTGGGGACTTGGGAGAATCTAATCTCTGTAAATTAAACCCATCTGAGTTCCCATCCTGTAAAGCCGGAAGCATTACCAAGTGCAGAACTTCCTAAAATAGTCAATAAACACAGCGTATCCTATATAACTTTTCAATGGGTTGATTTCACTAGCTTTAAAAATCCAGTACTGTTACTACCCACCTGACACAAAAACATGGTCTATAAAAATTCCAAAGCCATTAGTGATCATTGGGGACTTCAACCTAAGCAGAGTCCCATATCTGACAGAGCTACAAATGCAAATTGGTAGCTTTCAAGGAACTAACTTTCTACACATAATCAAAGTGCCACGGAAACAGCCACCTGATCCCCACAACCAACATTATACTATTATTAGGAATCACCAATAGAAAGCAACATTCATACAAAAGAGCAATGCAACAGTTATAGGGATGACAGAAGGCGGCCAAAATGACATTTCCCAATGCAACCATTTATACATTGGTAATTAATTTTTCAGACTTCCTACCTGGGAAAAAGCAGACAACTTTAAACACTAAACACAACTTGTTACATGGGACTCTTACGGGGGTGGCACAGTGGTGTAGTGGTTAGTACTGTTGCCTCATACCTCTGAGGCCAGGGCTTGAGTCGCCACCGTGGCTCCATGCGTGGAGTTTGCATGTCCTCCATGTGTCATTGTGGGGATTTCTGGTCTCCTCCCCAGACCACATTGTGGTTACTTGGTTTGCCAAATGGCCCATAGGTATATATTGGTGTGTGAGTGTGCCCCATCCTGGGTTGTTCCCTGCCTTGTGATTGTAGCCTCCAGAATAGGCTCTGGAATCCCCCTCAACCCTGAATAGGACAAACACTTACAGAGAAGAGATTCCTTTACAGGAATTCAACAAATTCAGATTCAAAGTAAATATTTTATTTATACAGCACCTTTCTACAACAAATGTTACAAAGTGACAAATAAAACAAAGATATTACACATCAATAAATGGTCTGTCTGCACATAAAAGCTTTCAGATGCTGTTTAAAAAACACCACAATGCTGGTTGATCTAATCACATCACCCTTCTAAATAAGGACCCATGAAAAACTGTCAAAATTGAACCACGCACTGTCCAAGCTTCATTATCATATTTTAACTAATTGAACCCATCTGCACTGTACCTAAGCTCTTTGCACATTACATCCATCTATTATCTATTTATTTATTTCTTTATTTGTATTGTCTCAGCATTGCACATCTCCTGTTAAAAAAATGCTTGTATTTTTACTTTTAGATGTTTATTTGTATGTGTGTTTTGTTTATGTCGTGATACCACCCGCCCCTAAACGAAATTCCTTGTACTTCTCTGTACTTGGCAAATAAAACGATTCTGATAAAAAGATTCTGATACCACATTCTTGGGGCAGCAACCACAAAGGCTCAGTCAGCCCTGGGGCCTGTTTCATAAAGCAGGATTTCTTGCTTAGCCAGATAACTTGATTTAAGGTAGTCTGGGCTAAATGTAAACGAACAAAGATAAAGTCCATCCAGCTCAGGCTACCTGAAATTCTACTTCATGATACAGACCCGTCTTCTTAAATTTATACCTGGGGATGACAAGAAGACACTGATCCGAAGGCCAGAGTGTCCTGTTTGCTGATTTTGTGGTCAAAAGGTCATGGATATACTTAAGTGGGTGCCTGATTGTTAAGAGCCTCATAAGTAAATAAAAGAATCTTAAAACCTATCCTATATTTTACTAGGAGCCAGTGTGGAAGAGCCAGAACAGGAGAAATATATGATCTATAGCCGATTCTGCTTAATAGTCTAACGGGAGCATTTTGAACCATCTGAAGCCTCTTTAGTGCTGAGTTTGGGCGGCAGGTGCAGAATAGAGAATTGCAATAATCTAGACAAGATGAAATGAAAACATGAATTATAGACTTGAGAGAAGACTGAGGGACAATGTGTTGTAACTTGGAGACGTTTCTAAGGTGGAAAAACGTGGGATAGCAATTTCACATGTTGCTTTGAGATTTAAGTCTTTTGTTCGCCATGTACTTCTTGACATCTGCTAAGCAGTCATGCAAGGCAGTCAGTCTGACTGGGAGTGAAAGAAAGACATAACTGAGTATCATCTGCATAAAAATGATATGAAATATGGTAAAAATTCCTAATAATGTTTCCAAGCAGAAGTATGTATCTACTAATAAGAAGTGGACCTAATACTGATCCTTGAGGGACCCACTGGAGAGAGAGGTTGGGGAAACTACATGATCACCCATAACAACAGAGAAATATCAGTCAGAAAGGTAGGGGGGAATCTGCAACACTGTACCCCCTTCTCAGTACTGCATCTGCTACAATCTGCCTATAGGACATTACGCAACATCTGGAGACCCAATGCCTGTGCACCTCTGCTTCTCATGGAGATGGGCATTGACACTGCTCTCTGCCACTGGCTTTTGGATTTCCAATACTGCAAATATCATTCTTGTCATGGTGAACAGTTTACCGTCCATCCCCCCGACCACTAGCACCATGAGGCTGCTCTCTGCTTCTCTTCTCCTAGTTCACACTAACATCACAGGACAGCTCTATAAAGATCCTCATATGTGCAGATGATACCACCATCTTTTCCTGTAACTGGATATAAATGGAAGTTTGGAGATGCTCTAGGTCTGTAATTTTCTGGAAATTAGAGTTTTTATGGAAGGGTTAGACCAAAACACAACCAGAGGTGAAGGAGCAATTAATATTATTAAGTCAAAAGGAGGGTAATGGCTCATAAACAGCTTTTCAAAAGAGGTGCAGAAATAATATCAAATGGGGATCAACATATTGTTATCCGTTGAACAATAGTTACAAGATCATGGAGGGAAATGGGTGACCATTCACTTACAACAGCCAGCCTGTAAGTAGTCATGGAGAGGAGGAGTGGAACGAGCAAAATCCCAGACCTGATATCTAGTTAATAAAAAACGACAAACTTTGTCACAGTCAGAAGAAGAGATAGCTGGAAGAATTGATGGTACAGGAGACAGAATTTTGTTAATAGAATTAAATAAAATTGCAGGGTTACATTTCTTTATAGAGATGAGAGTAGATAGGCAAGAGACTCTGGCATCTTTAATCTGGGTATCGATGCTTGAAAAAAAAGGTCTTTTAGGTGGAGATAGTGGACATGAAATTAAGTTGCATTCCACAGTCTCTCTGCTTTTCTACATTGCCATCTAAAACAGTGGATGTTGTCATTTAGCCAAGGAGTATGGTTAGATTTAGGGTTAAAGGTTAAAATAAGGGTTAGGTATAGGTCAATTGTTACAGTTGCTACAGGGATATTTCCTATGGTTCAGCCTGCTTATACGATTAGAGCCAGGGTTAGGCTCAGGAATGTAAATTGACCACTTTGCTAATTGGACAGCACATAAAACAGTGCTTGATTTAAACTTGTATACTTGTAGGCATTTATGCACAATGGATCACTTCAGGCAGTGGCTGATCTTTCTCTATGAAATACAAAAATGAAATAAATTCAAATAAGAATTTTGCCTGCAAGGCTGTGGGATGCTGAATATCTGCTGAAGATGCCTTACGGCTGGAAAAACTTTACCGTAACATCTGGCGACGAGTTGTTGAGGAAACAGCCCTTAGGGTACAGTAACTGGTATCAAATTCTGGAGCTCAAATAATATTTTTTTTTGTTACGTACTCTGAGAGATGACGGACAGGAAATGGGCGCCGCAATCCGCGTGTAGCATGCCAACCACGAGGATTACACATTTCAATTACTGTGGGAGCTAAGGAAATTTGATTTTTGAAAATACCAGGTTAAAATGAATGAGTTTACCCTCTGGGACACAAATGTTCGGTGCATTGCCAATGTCACAGCTGTATTCTACAATGTTAAAGTAGAACGTGTCATAATATATGCTTATTGTGTACTATATGGAAAAAAGTTTGACAACACCCCATTTAATCAGAGGAATTTCCTATTTAATCCACACTCGCTGCTAACGCAGATGTATAATCAAGCACCCAGTTATGCAATCTCCTGCAACAATCATTATCAGCAGAATGGATGGTTGTTGTGCGGAAAAGGTTAGTGACTTTGCACTAGGCACCATCATAGGACGCCATCTTTCCAACAAGTCAGTTTGCCACATTTCTGCCATGCTAGTGCTGTCCCGGTCAAACACAATGAAGTGATACTGAAGGACAAAACATCTGGGAACAAGTTCAGTTGTGAAGTGGTCGGCCATACAAGCTCACAGAAAGGGACCTGATCACCCAACATCAATACACAACCTGAACAGCAGCAACTACGGCAATGTTCCAGCATCTAATGCAAAGCCCTCTCAGAAGACTAGAGGCTATTAAAGCAACAATGAGTTGACCAACTTCATATTAATACCCTTGTTTTTGTAGTGAGATATTGGACAAGCAGGTCTCCGCATACTTTTGGCCATATAGTGTAGTATTAAGCTATAAATTTATATCCTTAAGCTATATATTTTAGAATTAATATAAACCACAAGCACTTCATTTTCATGGGGAGTCAAATACCAGCCGAAATGTGGAACTGGAAACTTTGACGACATCCTTGGCTGAGTCTGGGCCACAGATATGCAAGAAATTTCCATATGATGCTAAAGGAGCGGGTTCTCGTAAAACCTGAGATGACTGCATTTTTCAGCTGTCCTGTCAGTCATTCTCAGTCCCTCTGTACCTACTCGAATGTCACTGCAGAGATTGTGGTATTGGCTCCGCAACTTAAGAAGAGTTCAAATTCATTTCAGGTCTTAACCTTTATATTCAGGGTTTGCTGCAGTCCACAAAAAAAGTTCTCCTGCCTCAAATACAACTTCATACAGTCTTACAAGTTTCACAGTACATTAACATTAGGAATGGAAAGGGTGATTAGGTGTGACCCATTTAATATTTGAAGCCCAACTTTTTATAACTCCTTTAGTGATCTTCAATCTCCGAGAAAGTTGTCATAGAACATTGCTCAAATATCATTACTGGTTATCATGCAAGAATGCAGGGCTCTTGGTAAAACTCATTTTATTGACTTCAATTTCTGACAAACTATGAACAGAACACCCCAAACCAGTCTTTCCCACCCACTCAAGAGTATTTTCGCCTCATGGTCCCTTGGACACTGGACAAAACACCACAGGAACCACGCATCTGATGGGAGTTGGGGATGCTGATTGGACAGGTGGCTTCAGGAGAAGGCATCAGGAAGAGGAGTCACGGATGGTTGGTGGAGCAAGAGGGTGAGGAGCAGAACATGGAAACCAGAACTACGGAACCAAATGAAGCCAACAGGTTACACAAGCAAAACTCAAAATTAAAGCAAGTCTCAGAGCAATGTGACTGCGAGCACAGCTTGTTGTTCAGCACTTAAAGCCTGAAACTCTGGAACATTCTGTGTAGATTAAACCCAGAGAGACCATCCTCACCATCCCTGGAATGAATAAGATGGCAACACAGATGGTAAACCAGGTTTCTAGAAAATTCAAAAGCGCCTTAAAATCAGCATTTAAACTACACTCAGCATAACTTTTGTCTACGCTATAGCACCTAACCTCCCGAAGTAAACTGCTTCAGCCGATAAACTGAACACTGAATGAAAGATGATTCTTAAACCCGCAGTAGAATATTCACCCCCCCCCCCCCCCAACCACATGCCAATCACAACAGCTAAAAAAACAAGGAGATGTATATGTCCTGTTCTCTGTCACTGTAAATAAGGAGAAAGTAACCTGGGCAGTAGGGGGAACGGTGGTGCTGTGGTTAGCGCTGTCACCTCACACCTCTGGGACCTTGGTTCCAGTCTCTGCCGGGATTACATGTGTGTGTGGAGTTTGCATATTCTTCCTGCGTCATTGAGGGGTTTCCTCTGGGGGCTCTGGCTTCCCCCCCCACAGTTCAAACCATGCTGAGGTTAATTGGAGTTGACAAATTGCCTGTAGGTGTGCTTGTGTGAGCGAATGGTGAGTGAGCAAATGGTGAGTGAGCGAAAGGTCTGTGAGTGATGGTGTGTGAGCGAATGGTGAGTGAGCGAAAGGTCTGTGAGCGAATGGTGAGTGAGTGAATGTGTGTGAGCGAATGGTGAGTGAGTGAATGTGTGTGAGCGAATGGTGAGTGAGTGAATGTGTGTGAGTGATGGTGAGTGAGTGAATGTGTGTGAGTGATGGTGAGTGAGTGAATGTGTGTGAGTGATGGTGAGTGAGTGAATGTGTGTGAGTGAATGTGTGAACCATCCTGGTTCGTTCTCTGCCTTGCAGCCATAGGCTCCAGTCCCCTGCGACACTGAATAAGAGAAGCGGTTACAGAAGATGGATGAATGGTAACCAGGGAAGGAATAAAATGGGGGGGGGGGGGCATCCAGGAGACACAGACCAAATTAATTTGCCCTAATGCCAGACTTTGCTTTCTCTGTACCCGTTTGTTAGATTATCTGATCGGTACCCAGGGACCAGAGGAATAAATACCACTGGGGTTACCACAGCTTGGTGGGCATGAAACACTCGCAGCCTTCGATAAGTATTACGTAGCTCCAAACTAAAGAGGCTGGCCCAAGTCTGTTTAATTAATCCACTCAAATAGCGGCTGGGTGGAAAGGCTTCTGACCAAACACCTTTTGCAGCTGAGGGATGAGAAGCAAGAAGTAAATCCTTATGAGAGCTTACAGACAGTATTAAGTCAGTCCCAAACCTTATGGGAAAGTCCTTTCTCACTATGACATCATTTTCTTATCAATAGTGCTGGCACATAAGAAAATAAATTGGGACTGTTGGGAAGCTTAAAAAACGTAAGTAAAAAGAAAATGTAAACTAATGACATAGCTAGATCTCTTGGTAATAGCCAGAAAACTTGATTACGCGACCAACTTGTGGTAAACACAAATTAAATAAATGACTTTGCTGACTTCACTTTTTTGCTGACTTTGCATGAGTTTTATACACGAATTCCCTCCCAGCAGTTTTGATCATTTTGGAGCTGATCTATCGGGAAACAGCACTGCACCACTATGCAACTGGTCAGACCCCATTTGTGATTTTCAGTTCCATCCGTTTATAATGTGCCTTATTCACTCTTCTTTTGTTATGTGCGTGGATCAGCAGATTAGGAAACTGGGCCTGTGATCGGATGGTTGCCAGTTCATCTACTCTGGTCACCAAAGTGATTTTATCTCTGGGTCCTTGAACAAGGCCCATAACCCTTCACCCAGGTACTGACTGACCCGGCCTTCTCAAATGCATGTTGCTTTGGATTAAGGCAATACGGGATAAAATTTACAAATATAAAATAAACAAATATAAAATACAAAAAAAAATGTAACGAATACAAAACAGCAACAATAACAATGACAAGAACAACAACAATAATAATAATAATAATTATTATTATTTTCTTTTTTCCATGAAAATGCATTCTAAGCAGAGACGCCCAGATCACATCTCCCCAGCTAGCTCCTTTAGGGGAATACCTCTCTCCAGCATGTCCTGGATCTGCCGCAAGGTCTTATCCTGGTTGGACATGCCCAAACTGCCCCAGGGAGGTGTCCAGGAGGTATCCTAGATAGACCAACCACCATAACTGCCTCCTTTCGATGCGAAGGAGCAGCGGCTCCACTTTGAGCCCCCCCAACGTCCGAGCTCCTCACTCTGTCTCTAAGGCTGAGCTCAGCCACCCTGTGGAGGAAACTCATTTATGCCAATTGTATCGGCGATCTAATTCTTTCAGTCACTACCCAAAGCTCAGGACCATAGGTGAGGGTAGGAATGTAGATCAACCAGTAAATCGATAGCTTTGCCTTCTGGCGCAGCTCTCTCTTCACCCCGACAGACGGGTACAACGTCCGCATTACCGCGGCCTGTCAATCTCCTGCTCCCTTCTTCAGTGACTCATGAACAAGATACTTGGACTCCTACGCTTGAGACAGTAATTCATCCCCAAGCAGGACGGGCCAATCCACCCTTTTCCTGTGAGACCCACGACCTACGTGCATGCTGCAGGTCACAGCCGGATGAAGCCAACAGCCCCCGAACCAGACCGCCTCTGTCCATTGGCTATGCCAAGAAATTTTGTCCATAAAGCTTCTTAACAAAATTGGTGACAAGGGGCAAAAAAAAGAGTCCAGAACCCACTGGGAACGAGTCTGACTTACTGCTGGCAATGTGAACCAAACTCTCCCTCTGAGCTGACCCTGACCCCTGACCCCTTACCCAAACCCCCCCCCAGGACACAGTCCTTTTCCAAGTCCACAAAGCACATTTACACTGGTTGGGCAAACATATATGGCCAAACCGCAAAATAAAAGTTGTGGCAAAGGAATTGCAAGACAATTCGTATTAAATAAGTGAGGGGATATGATTTCAATTAATTAAATAAGTAGATTTATTTTATTTGAAGCATATTACATAAATTTTAAAATCATTTAAAAATTTTGCAGTAGTCTTTTCAAGCATATACCTTTGCTGATATATTAAATAAATTATACATTTGTTTAAATTTCACCCTTCTTTAAAAGCTTCTGCTAAATAAATAAATGCAATACCTTCATGTACATGCATAGAACATTCAAACAAGCAAACAGCTGTGAATGACAAAAATGTCTTTCCGCCTTTTTCATTAATTCTGTACACAGTCCCTCAATGTGTCTCTTTCCAGTATCTGTGATTTGTGATGACAGGGCGAAGCATTAACCATTATGCGCTTCGAAAGTGCATGTTTACGCCACCTAGTGGTAGAAATTCAAATTCGTCTTTATGCCGCACTTCAACTTACCGTAACCTGAACATTTAAACGTGCGTGTCTCTGTGTCTGTGAGGTCTAAGACGTTGTCAGAAGCAGGGATGTTCATCTCTCTAGTCACTTATCTACTCAGAAGTTTAGACTGAAGGGAAAACTACTATTGTATAATAAACCAACACTTAATTAAGGTAGGCGAAATCTGTGAAAAACAAAAATAACCAAACAATATTACCAACTAGCAAATGGGTGAAACTAAAAATTGCCTCCGATGCCACGTTCAATTAATTGCATGAACTGATGTCTCGTAATGTCCATGATATGAAAATTGAAGATGGATGGATGGATATTTTTGAAATGTGTCAACAATAGACTGTATAGTTACTGTTGGGAAGTAAGAATACAAAATCATATAAACTAAACGGATAGCTTATAGGGTACAGACTGGGCCAGAATCTGGGATACAGAGAGGCACTGAGGTTTGCCATAGCAAACCAAAACGCTAGACAAAGACAATAGGAAGACTCTAACTTAAACTGGGAACTACACAGGTGGAACACATCGGGATTGATTAGGGATGGGGAGACACACTGGGAGAGAATGGAGGCCCACTAGAATTCCAGAGGGACTCCAGTATGAGGCGACCAGACCACCTGAGACCAAATAAGAAAGAACACTGGCCTGCCTCAGAATGCCCATGCTGACCACTGTCCACCATCAAAAGCACCTACAATGGGCACCCAAGCATCAAAAACGGACCTTGGAGTAATAGAAGGTCACCTGGATGAGTCCTGTTTACTGTCGCGTCACGTGGATGGCCGGGTACTTGTTGAGCATCTATGGGACTTGTTGGACTGACAGGTCCGGTCCAGGACTAAGTAGCGCCATATGCTACAGGGCTCTATGCTCTGGGTGTTGTGACACGTTACTCCCATGATCGTCATCAAAATCATCTGCCATTTGTGCTACAGTAGCCCTTTTGTTGGTTTGTAGCCCTTCTGTAGGCTTATAGCCTTTCTGTTGGTTTGTAGCCCTTCTGTTGGTTTGTAGCTTTTCTGTTAGTTTGTAGCCCTTCTGTTGGTTTGTAGCCCTTCTGTAGGCTTGTAGCCTTTCTGTTGGTTTGTAGCCCTTCTGTTGGTTTGTAGCCTTTCTGTTGGTTTGTAGCCCTTCTGTTGGTTTGTAGCCCTTCTGTAGGCTTGTAGCCTTTCTGTTGGTCTGTAGCCCTTCTGTTGGTTTGTAGCCCTTCTGTAGGCTTGTAGCCTTTCTGTTGGTCTGTAGCCCTTCTGTTGGTTTGTAGCCCTTCTGTAGGCTTGTAGCCTTTCTGTTGGTTTGTAGCCCTTCTGTTGGCTTGTAGCCTTTCTGTTGGTTTGTAGCCCTTCTGTTGGTTTATACCACAGAGGATGGTGGCCGCCCTGGACCACCACAATTGAAGTGACTGTGAATTAGAAATGTCTGGGAATGAGTTCAGTTGTGAAGTGGTCAACCACACACGCTCACAGAAAGGGACCTGATCTCCCAACATCAATACACAACCTGAACAGCAGCAACTACAGCAATGTTCCAGCATCTAATGCAAAGCCCTCCCAGAAGACTAGAGGCTATTAAAGCAACAATGTGTTGACCCACCTCATATTAATACCCTTGTTTTTGGAATGAAATGTTGAACAAGCCGGCATCCTCATACTTTTAGCCATATAGTGTACATGTCTGATGAACTCAAATAGAGGAAGTAATTAGTAAACATGTGTAACAGCTGTGGAGAGGTGAGGCTGCTAAAAGGAATCAGCAGTGATCCCGGGGTGTGGCTGGACAGGGCCCCTCTGACCGGGAAATGTCCCCCAGCAGGATAAAAGCCTGCCATTTTCATGTTGTGGGGACCGTGTTTCCCGTCACCACAAGGGGAAACTCAATTTGATAAAAATCTGTGACTGCAATTAAAAAACTATTTTTTTTTTTTGCGAGTTTGTCTGGGAGGCTGTTGTATGCTTTCAGAGTGATATGTTATATGCAAGGGTTTGTTCGTTTATTACCAGTTTAGGTTTTTTTAATCAGTGGTTTTCCCCTTTTTGTGACAGACGGAATTACATCGTCGTTTTCTCCTCAAAGAATATCCCCATGCTTAGCTGACCTTTACACCTTTGCTTAAAAACAGGCAACTTGATAAAAGTGAGATCACTGTTCATTTCCATGCTTGAAGTGTCGCATGGATCTCGCTGAAGGCAGAGCAGCTGAAACAAGCAGAGAGCCGTTTAATTAAAGCACTTCATGTAAACAGTCTCTGTAACAGGATGCAGGGTGAGAACTGAGGCAGGGAGCATCTCAAGGATGAAGAGTCAGAGATGTACTCTATCCTGGAAGCAGAGACATCGACTCTCTAATGATGAGTCAATTTGGCAAAACTAAGTACAGGAATAATATAGTATCTTAATATAGTATCAGATCCAAAATCTGTTTTTCCTACTGAATGCCGTCTCTTTCGGTTTGGTTACTAGGAATTCTAATTCTTCCTATTTGTAAGTGGTTAAAAAGATAGAAAGGTAAAAAATTAAACAGCATAAATTACCACACATATCAGTTACAAGGATAAAATGAGTTACAGGTCTTACAATATTTATCATGATTGTCCAAAACATATAATACTAAGGTGATCACAATACAATAACATAAATCATAGTATGTTAGTAGACTATGATGTTATACTAAAATCTTATGTTCAAATGATATTTGGGTTAGGGTTTCTTGTAATATGTTTTGTTAATGAGAATCTTGTCTCTTAAAATGTAACTCTTATTCTGTATTGGGGTATTTCTCTAAGAATAAGTTAAAGCTTTGTTCTAGCTAAGACTCTTATCACTGCCTTTTAGTACCTGAGTGGTCGTCAGTAAACAGTTATATATAGCAACCAATTGTTCGGTCATATGATGTTACACAACTGAATGATTTTGAAGAATAGATTTTATCTATAAATATTCCTCATTAACGTCCTGGATATCTGCCCATCCCAGAGGTTAGTTGCAATCTTGTATGCAATTGCATTTTGGCTTATTAAAATACACTGTATGGCCAAAAGTATGTGGACACCAGTCTGTCCAACATCTCATTACGAAATCAAGGGTGTTAATATGAAGTCAGTCTGTCCTTTGCTCTAATAGCCTGTACTCCTCTGGAAAGGCTTTCCAGTAGATGCTGGAACACTGCTGGTGGGATTTGTTGCCTTTCAGGTGGGGTATGGATGCCACGTCCCCGTCTGTGGATTTGTGTGGCCGACCACTTCACAGCTGAACTTACTCCCAGATGTTTCCATTCCACAATTGCTTCAGTTGCGTTTCACCAGAGCAGCTCTAGCATGGTAAAAATGCAGCAAACTGCAAAAGCTGGTTAGATGGCATCTTAAGATGGTGCCAGGTGAAAAGTCACTAGCCTTTGCTGTATGACCACCCATTGTGCTGTCGGGGGTTTGCTGCTGGATGAGTACATGCCAATGTGCTTAATTGCACCTGATCAGTTATGGGTGCGGCTAAACAAGTGAATAATTTTACTTTTCAGTACATTCCCCTTTTCTGTTCATCTCTCATCAGTATTCCCCTGTTTGAAAGACTTTTAAGTCATCATCACATATAACTTCCATGACAATATGTTTATATTCTTCCAGGTTAAGACTTTGCAAGCTTAATTCAATGTGAAGTTATATGATGTTCTACTGGTGTGGCATTGAACTTGGATCATCGGTGACAAGATATGTGCCAAAGGATCGACAATGCGGATGCCTGCTGAGACTATGTAAAAAAGGTTTAAGGGAAAAGTCCTAGATAGTGAGAAGAAGAGGCTTCAAAAGCTGCACTACGTGGGATTATTGCCTGCTGTCAGTCAGCAGCGAGTTTCACCCACACATAGATTGACAGGGCACAGAAAATTCCACCCACAGTGGGTTTCAAAACTTGGTTTCTGCCATCAGTTATGAAGATGAATTATTTTAAAATTGGTGTTTAAAATATCTCCTTTGAGATATTTAAATATATTACGAGAACAAACAAAAATGCTTTTTTCAGACATCATATCATTTGTGCTTCCTTTCCCTTTAGGTGTTCCCCCTAGCAGATCACCGGACAATTTGAAATGTCCTTAAAGACAAACTTGTAATCATTTTCCTGTCTGGATATAAAACTTCATTTGCTGACATCTTTAGTGCCAAGATGTCTCAAGTTTACGTGCAAGATTAATGTATGTCACTTATATTGTTGTTTGTTACAGGATAGTTTCTTCTGTACTTGAATGACTAAATACATCCTCCACAGAGCAAACAGAAAGAATAACAATGTCTATCATGCAAACTCAGCCTCTCACTAGGCAGACAAATCTTGATGTCTGCTGTCCTGTTTGGAACCATCAGATTTAAGAATTAAATTTATGCATGTGCTTTTAATTTAATTTTCCAATGACTTTCCTTATTGAAAAAGGGTTCTGTGTGTATGTGTGTGAGTATATATATTTATTATAATATGGCCACAAATCATCACGGCAGGCAATTAGCCATCAAAGAGTTGTTGGCCATAAATGAATCCCTCTTTTTAAATATGCTGCGGCTACTTTAGCTAGGCCAAAACAAATGCCTCATTAGCAAGCAAGAGCGATGAAATAGATAACGCAGAAAATTTGTATCCCATACAAATTAGAGTCCGCCAATAAATGAAAGATTTTGCATGTGAAACCCCTACTGTTCCATATTAGTAACTGTCGTGTAGAACAAAACTTCTCGTTCTAAATTTGAGTGATATCCTTTTCCGAAAATGCCATAACTTTGAATGTCGGAAAGACAGGATAAGAAATAATGTTCCTGGGCTGCATAAAAAGCTAATTCCATGCCAATAACCAGGACACGGCTCTTAAAAATATTGATGTTAAGAGATATTGCCCTCTAGTGGATGGGAGATCTCCTGAAATTCGGAGCCCTAACCAGAGCTACATACTGTACCCCAGAATGCTGGTAAGAGCTCATGGTTCTATGTGCAGTATCAATTTTAACTGCTTTGTTACTGGCTTAAGAGACTGGCATGCAGGCAGACCAATCCCAACCTATGAATTACCCGTGGAATTGAGCAAACACTGTGCCAATGCTTTGCTTAGCATAACTATAACACCAAAGTCATCGCTTGCATCTGTGAGCTGCTTTACAAACCCCGATTTTCCTTTAATCACCAGCACAGAGCATCTGACCTCCTTCACTCGCATTGGTTCTTTCTCCCGAAAGCAGCCCCCAATAGATGGATGCAGGCTTGAGACAGTGACCTCATACCCCAATAAAATTTGCTCCTGAAGGGCACACAGATCCGTAGGACTCCCTTAAGCCTTTATTGCTATTTCTCCACCCTGATTGGAGCTGATGGGTGACACTGCATGTCCTTCTTCCTGCACTTTACATCCTTTCTCCTCTGAACATCATTCCTGACCTTTCTGGGATGAACTGATTAAAGAAACTGTATGAAGAGAATAAGACGGACAGGTTCGGGGGAAATGAGATTCTATTGCCACATCAGGTGTCTGTATGTCCAACTGTTTTGGTGGAGTTTTCTCAGTTTCTCTATGGCCATTCAAAAGGAAATAAGCACTCATGTATTAATTAAACAGGTAACGAATACTCCAGATAATTATGGGGAACAACAGAAATGCAGAAACAATTATCCGCTGAGTAATTATGTGAACTGTGATTTGTTCTGTGCCCCGGTTTGGCTCAGTGTGGTATGGAGGGAGCTTGCAGGTTCTCCCCATCAGAGGTAGGCAGTTCAGGTCCAGAAAGTAAAAATGCAGACCAAGATTTTGTTTCAGCCAGCTAGTTGACTACTCTGTGGCTCTTTATACTCAACTGGTCAGTTGAAACAAAATCTTGGTCTGGATTTTTAGTTTCTGGACCTGAACTTCCCACCTCTGCTCCCCGTGTTTCTTCCTGGTACTTCCTCTCATAGTCTGAAACATGCAATTAAGCGAATTGACATCTCTAAATACACACAGAGTAACTGTTCCTCGTTAGTATAGTGGTGAGTATCCCTGCCTGTCACACGGGTGACTGGGGTTTGATTCCCTGACGGGGAGTGTGCTGCTGCTTTGGGGGCAGCGCGTGGCTCAGTGGGCTAAGCCTGTGTGCCTGTAATCACTAGGTCACTGGTTCAAACCCAGCCTCCGCATGTCCGTGGGTCCTTAAGCAAGGCCCTTAACCCCCAGCTCTCTGGGCACTGCTATGGGTAGCTGCCCTTCACAGACAACTTACTCTACAAAGAGCATGTTGAGGGAGGCATAAATAAGAATTTCCCCACAGGGACAATAGAGGGTCAATTATTAATCTAATTCACTGATATTAATGACTGACTATGAAGGAATGCCCTGCAATGGATTGGCATCCCGTCCTGGGTGTCCCCATGGTTTGTGCCCTGTGCAAACGAATGATAGATCAATGGTGAATTATAAGACTATAGTTAAGAGGTTATCATTGTATAGCTATTTTCAAGATGTAATAGAGGTTTAAAGCATGTTTATAACTACCTTTTAAAAACAAGAAATCAGGCTTCATAAGGTCTGACTTATACACAGTGTGCAACAATGTCTGCTGATCAGGTCAGATATTAAAGGCGGTCTGACCCACTGTGTATAAATGCGATGTGGTTCAAAAGTCCCTCCAACGTCTATAACCTCTCATGCAATGCAGGGTCATGTACGGGGGGGCTGACTTCCTGTACGGGGGGAGGGGGGGGGTCCTGAGCAACATATTAGTAAATGTTAATGCACAATTTTTTATTCCATCAACATAAAACCTAACAAAATAGAAGTTGTGGCATGTGCAAAAGTGATAAAAAATTTTCTTACTAGGTTACTGACCCTAATTACTCCAATCGGACTTAGTAGCAATTGGGAATTGTCACCTGTTGTCAATTGCAGAAATTCCCTGCCATTCAAAACACTCGGTTGTTACTTAGCAACCATGGGCTCCTCTAAGCAGCTGACTGAGGACAACTAAGTGAAACTACTTTTCAGTTACACAACTGACTAAATTTGTAATTAAACAAGGGGTGCTCAAACTTTTGCATACAACTGTACACATCAAGACATGACTACTTACACATGATAATAAAGTCAAACTCAATGACAAGCAAAAATTAAAGGGATAGAAGAAAGAATGATCAAGCTATCAAGGAAAGAATAAATATTATTAAGCTGTCAAGCGTTTTCCTTCTTATATACGGTTATAGTATGTAATGCTATATTGATAAAAGTAAGAAAAGCTAACCTTAAGTGCCATAACCCATCAGACCACTAGATGTCCCTAGATGCCAGGCTCCGAGAGTTCAGGTTTAACTGCTTGAGACAGTAGTTCTGCAGAATGTAGATCATCTACCCAGAGGCACCATTAAAGAGGTAAAATCGCTGAATATCAGGGGCCATGGAACATGACAGAACTTTAGGGGTGGGTGTCCAGATCCGAGAATGTCCAACCTCATCCTGGTCAGGGTTGGGAGGCTCCGGGAGCCTGTGCCAGTCCGTCACAGGGCACGAGGCTCAGGTACACCCTGGGTGGCATGCCAGCCCATCACAGGGCACACACAAACAATTAGCAACTGTGCTAATTCTTCTGGACCTTAGTGCTGCTTTTGACACGGTTGATCATTTTGTACTATTACAAAGACTTACATTTGAGGTTAGGTTGTGTGGAACAATGTTGAAGTGGTTTAAATTGTACTTGACTAATCATTATCAATATGTCCAAGTGTCAGATACTTGTACTCCATCGTCAATGTCATCGGTCAAATATGGGGTACCACAGGGATCAGTGCTTGGTCCTTTATTGTTTTCTCTCTACATGCTGCCGTTAGGAAACATAATGAGAAAACATAATGTTAATTATCACTCCTATGCCGACGACACCCAAATATACATTTTGGTTATGTCTAACGACACCACACCCATTGTCACCTTAGCTAATTGCTTTAACGAAGTTAAAACCTGGATGACAGAAAACTTCTTATTACTAAATGCTCAGAAAACCGAGGTTCTGTTGTTTGGAGGCAGGTCTGCGGATAGGAATTTTATAATCTCCACACTCCACTCCAAATGGCTGAACTTTTCCCTCAGCAGCTCAGCCTGTACCCCTGGGCATCACCATAGATACGAGCTTCTCATTTAAATCACATGTAAGTGCAGTATTGAAGGCGTGCATCTTACAGCTCAGCCAAATCGCCAAACTGCAACGATTTCTTACTATTCAAGACACAGAGAAGTTGATACATGCCTTTGTTATCTGGGAGCACACACGGCAAACTAAATACCTCGCAGCGTATTCAAAATGCAGCAGCTCGAAATGTCACCAGGAACAGGAAGTTTGAACACATAACCCCTGTTCTTAGTTTCCTGCATTCGCTTCCTGTTAGGTTCAGGACTGACTTCAAAGTTCTCCTACTTACATATAAGGCACTTAACGGTCTAGCTCCTGCCTGCCTGACTGAATTACTTCAAGTTTACAAGCCACATTGTCCACTCAGATCACAGAATGCAGGTTTCCTTGTCGTTCCACATATAAATAAAGTGACAGTGGGCAGTAAACCATTCTGCTACAGGACCCCTGTATTGTGGAATGGTTCACCAGTCTATGTTAGGGATGCCGATTCAGTCTCGGTCTTTAAATCTTGACTGAAGACCCATTACTTCAGTTGAGCTTACTCGATGCTGTACATGTCATTTTTATGTACTATGCTTGTCCATTTATGTGTCAACTCATGCTCTCTGCCTACCCACATGTCCGGATGGTGCCCGGGGTGGGCACCATCTGAGCTGGAGTCCTGGTTCAGTCCCATGGACGGGTGACATTGCGAATGGGACCTATGAACTGTAACATCGTGGGTGCAGCCTTCAGTGCCAGTGTGGAGAACAGACTTATTGATGGACTTTGGTCACCCTACACAGGCCAACGTGGATAACGGCCTCATTGATGGACTTTGTTCTTCATTCTTAATCCCAGCTTATACCTCCCTTTTAGCAAGCATGTCCCCTCTTTTCTGTTCTCAGTAACCTTAGTCTGCCGGGGGGCAGCCTGTTGACCTTGAACCTCCTTAATTGGCTGTTTTTGGTTCCCCTCCTCCGTTGCCATCTGGCTTTTTAAATTTAATTTCATTCCTTCCTTTTTCCCGTTCTGTATTGCTGTCTCTGATGATGTTTTATGTATCACAACACATCCGTGTAAAGCGCTTTGGGACGACTCTGTTGTGAAAGGCGCTATATAAAAATAAATTGAATTGAATTTAGAGACAGCAGTTCAGTCAGCCGCATGGTCTGCGGGTGGAAACACACACCGAATGGAGACAGCATTCGGACCCCCAGCCCTGGGCCATGAGTCACTTTGCTGGCCTAAAAAAATAACAAACTGATAAAAATGCCTTGACCTGACCTGGTCACTCAGATGAAGGTGCACTCATGCATGTGTGTGTTCCCAGCCAAACTGTTTTTCAATTGTGGCAATCAGTCATGTCTGCCAACCATTCTCCCCAGCTGTAGGCTGAACCAGAGCTGCAGTGTACATCAGTGAAATGATGGATTGGGGCAACCCCCCCCCCCTCCCCCAAGCTCACTGCCCCTAACCCCTCAAGGCTGAAGAATTCTGGAATAAAATGAGTTGCTAGATTTGGAAAGTAGACTGGCAGCTGACTCCATAATACAAGATTACTCTATAAATTGGTTTCATCTGCTAAGGACAATCAATCATCAATCATAAAACCTACTAGTTTTATGGTTTGTTGGTCCAAATTTAATAGGTCACTTAAAATGATTTGATGACGGTTAACTGAAGTGTCAATTACATCATTTAGAGGGATCTGCAACATTTATTGACTTTCTATATATTATCCATCCGTCTTCCAACTTATCATCCAGTACAGTGTTGTTTGGGGGGTATTTGTGATTATTGTTGAAAGCTCAGAACAGTGCAGTGCATAGTGCACTGAATATGATGCCAGTCCATTGCAGAGTAATGCTTTCAGCCTAAAACATTTTACTTAAAAATCTTATTTCAATACTGAAGCCCTGGTGAAAATTAAAAAAGATAAATAAGATTTTCTTTTTAATTTGCATATTACACATCTCAAACGCATATACATCTGCTCTTCAACCTTTGCTGAAAAAAAAATCATTTCTGTACACGGCAAAGATGCGTTTATGAAGGTGCAGCTATCGCCATCTTGTGGAATGAACTAATTCAACAATATTTAATTACTAATGTACGGAGCTAAAGAGGCGCGTCTATGGAAGGCGCAGTCTGTTTCCCTAGCAACGGAAAACGGGTCCAGATAGATGCTTGTTTCAGACGATATGTGTGCTCTGACATCAAAGAAAAAACAGTCAGTTTAAGATACGAAAGAGTCATCTCATGCGCATTTTCATCACTTCATAAGCTTCCGACATGTTGAAGTCATATGATTTTCTACTTTAGGGGTCACGTGATGTGGAAGTCATGTGATGGTTAAATGTACCGGGCGAGCATAAACTGCGCCTGTGGTGCCCGTGATGCCTATTTTACTTCTTACGTTTGCGTTTGGGAAAGACGCTCTTGTCGGTTCTGATGTGTGTAGGAACTGAAGATCTGGCGTGCAAAAGTGTGAGCTGTCATTCAGGATACGAACCGACCGCGCAACCCGCAGTGAACCTGACACTGTTATGTGAATACATTAACCTTAAACAGTATTGCAAAAGATTCTTTTAAAAAGCACAAGACAAACAGTTATCCTGAGTAGACAAACACCTGCATAAATACCAGTGGCGCAATCCGAGGTTATTCACACGAATACTGTATTTGACCAAACCCAGTTTTAATGAATATGTGAAAATGCGAAAATGTGAAACCGAGGTTGTTTTACAGCTTTTTAAAAATTGCGATTCAGTAGAACATATGCAATAATAAAGTATATAAATATACATAGTGAATTTAGTAAGAAATTTTATTTTATGCTTTCATTGTCATAATGTAAAATTATTTGCACGTTGTTTTATTCCAACTTTTCGGTGATATATGTATGCATTAAAAGTAGTTTGCATCGCTTAAATGGAGTATTCCCATGTTCTGGGACATTTATGCTGAATAATATATTCACATTTAGGCACTGAAGTTTGTTCTTGAAGTGTTGACAGCCACAAGGAATGCGTTTTAACTTTTAAAACTTAAGACTGGTAAGTCGGCTGGTCCCTGCAGAGTACAGAGTAAACGCGCTGGCTCGGGGAAGCCCGGGGTGTCACAGCAGCCGCCGAGTGTGACACTGCGACATTTTGCTGCTGCACCGCCTTCATTCTCACTTCCTGTTCCTGCATATCTCGTGGGATTTGGTTTCAAATTATTGCATTTTAAATTCTCTATTTTAATGTTTAATAGCACAGGTAGTATGTTTTCTATAAGAATAACATATAGATATTTAGCCAACTATACTATGACAGAGTAATACAACAGCACAGCATGTGGCACAGGACAGGGACCGAGGACATGAAATGCAGGCATCACTGAGGCTTCTGGGTGTTGCTACTGAGGTGTTAAATTACGAAATTTGCAAATGTGCTGAGTCGGGGGGGAGGTTGGGCTGAGTGGTAGGACTGCAGGATGCAGCAGCCTGCGATTTGCAAGTTCTGGTCCTCGTGTCACTCCAGTGACACTGTTGGGAGAATTTGGGGTCCAGGGAGGGTCAGTTGAGACCGAGGACAGTGAGACATCTGCTTCTTTTGGTGACTCCTTGAACCTTGTCGTTCTGCTTTTCTCTCCTTGTGGTGGGCCTCAACCCCACAACCTACCATGTATGTATGTGACTTACTTCTAGGTAATTTTTTTGTGGTAAGTTGCATCTGTGAAGTTACAACAAACTACAAAACATGTTTAAGGTACAAAATTATAACTCTGATTTGTTTTTTTTATATATACCTTACCCAGAATGCACTATTCCTGCTTGTCTGAGTGGAGGGAATTACCTTCACAAACATCTTTATATAGCATACAGCTCTTGTAATTGTCATGTTGAAGCTAAAAACAAAATAAATAGTGACCTAGAAATGATATGTCGATGCATGAAAGTTATATGTGTATGAGGGATTTATTTTAATTTAACACAGCACACTTCCTATCATGGTTTTTCCATGATTGACAGAGAATTAACAAGAACAGCATCACAGGTTAAAATGACAGCAGTTACCCAAAAAAAAGGTATAAAGGAAAGCATGTTGGAGTCCAAGACCATCTGGTAGCCTGAGCTCCCCTGTGCATGTTAACCATACATTTCAGGAAGAAATTAAGACTGCTGGTTTGATTCCTGATCATGGGATGGGTGCAGGGCTCACCACAGCCCTGTACACAGTGTTTCCCAACTGTGGACCCCCAGACAATCCACGTTTTTGCTCCATCCCTGCTCTCTGCCAGACAGTCCACATTTAAGCTGGGAGGGAGCAAAAATGTGGACTGTCTGAGGGTCCCTGAGGACCAGGTTGGGAATCACTGTTCTATAAGATAAGCAGTTATGGAGAACGGATTGGTGACTATATGGATCTGGAAAATGACTGATGCAAAATTGCTTATGACCTGGTTTATTAACATATATCTCCGGGTCTATTTTCACAAAAAAAACACTGTGCAGTTACTGATCTTTCCTCACACATTCCTGACAGTGTCAACACCTTGTTTTCAGCTAGTATTTCCGGGCAGTAGGGACTCGGTCCAGCCAGCCGGCCCCTCCAAGGTCGGCCAGATCTTAGGTCCCTACAAGGCGCCTCCTTGACTCAGGAGTCAAAAAAGGCTTTTCACTGCTCACACGGAAAGCAACAGCAATAAAAACCCACTCAGATATATTCACAGTATTCACAGTAACTAGATAATACCCCAAAAAACACTACTCACTTCTGTGCTTAAATATTTAAGGTAAACTACATTTATCACGAGACACACTGTGCTGTCACGGCTTGTGTTAACAGTGCAGAGCCTGACATTAATGTAAAAGGGTTTTATGTGTTACTTGGTCACATCGCTCTGTTTGACAGGTTATCTGAGATGAGCCGAGAGAATGACAGTAGTACTTTTCTGTGAGAATCACTGACAGGACAGCAGACGGAATCATTTGTCACAGGATTTGGATGGGGAATGGGTGTACTGGGAATTTCCCTTTTCGGAGAAAGAGGAACGTGGCTATTAAAGTAAAGACGGACTATCCAGAAATTAAAAGGAACTGTTTTGATGAGAATGTCAGAAAAGTCATATTTCAGCAGTGGGTGTAAAGGACACAGGAAGTCACTGGTGGCAAAAGAGGACATTGATAGTTATCAAGAAAAACCAAAACGTTCAGTGAATGAACACAGTGCTAGTCACCTGACACTGTCTCCCCCTCCTGTGTCTCAGAGTGAAAAAGAAACAAGGAAGGATGAAATTCCACAGGGCTCCTATACACAAAACATTACCGTCATCTTTTCACTGTGGGTAGCACCCCCAACCCTGCACTGCAGAAGCACCTGGAAGATGAATGGAAGGATAAATGGAGGAGTAGATGCTGAATTTTTACCAGTATACAGTAGATGGCAGTGTTTGCCATTTTTGTTACATATGACGTTAAGGTTCTGGGACATTTTGCATACATTGTACAAATTTGATTTTAAGTATAGTATATTATAAATACATTCAGTTTATTTTCATTTCCCTTGCATGTAAAAAATTCTAAAACCTACATTTTTGGGCCATTAAAACTATGTTCTGGCTAAAATTTCCAACATAATTCCGGCTGCTGAAATAGATTCAAAATTCTTCATTGTCATCTGCTCATATAAGGATATATGTGCACAACAAGTGTGCAGCTACCTGACTAAAAAATGGCATCTGCTCATCCCTACCTAACTTGTGGAGGTTTTTTCACAATAAACCAACACCTCAAAACGCTATAATGAACATCCGTATCTGTGCAACACAGTGGAGATTCCGTATCTATAAGCCACACATTTACCATGCACATCTATTCCTGGATAGTCAAACTCTTCAGTAGTAACGGCCTGGGGGTGGATGAGACCCGGTCAGAGATTCTGAAAGCTCTTGATTAGGGATACCCAATCTTATCCTCAAAGGGTTTATGGGATAAGCTTTAGGTCAGCTGTTCAAACCCAGGTGTGAGGACTCCTCAGCCAATCAGTCCTCTAATCAATAATCTAATTAGAGAGTTGCAGCGAAAACCCACACACACAACGGCCCTTTCTGGATAAGACTGCCCACCCCTGCTCTTGATGTTGTTGGGCTGTCTTGGCTGACATTGGGTGGATGTTGGGGACTGTCCCTTTGGATTGGCAGACTGGGGTGGTGGTCTCAGTCTTTAAGAAAGGGGACCAGAGGATGTGCTGCACCTTTAGGGTCTATGCCTCCCTGGGAGGGTCTATGCCGGGCTACTGGAGAGGAGGGTCCATCCGTTGGTGAAACCTTGGATCCAGGAGGAACAATGCGGATTCAGACCTGGTCGTGGAACACTGGATACCCTCACCAAGGATGTCTGGGCTTCCCAGTTCAGGCTGCTGCCCCCAAGACCTGGACCCAGATAAGCGGCAGACAATGGATGGATGGATGGATGGATGGACTAGCTTGTGGTAACACACAAAAAAACGTTGTACAATTCATAGTCAATCTCTCACTCAAGTAATCTATTTTAATTCTCCAGAATGCAAAGTTTCATTTTTTCCCCTGTTCCCTAAATAAATCATAGCTCACACAGCCCACACTAACGCCCTCCAAAGAAGTTCAGTTAATTCCAGAAAGTCAACCACTCATCAACTGAGGAGGTCTACAAAAAAAGAAATAAAGCTCTCGAAGGGTGTTCAAAAACCATTGATATACATTAAACAGGGATAGGCTGAGAGTTCATGTAACTCAAAACCTTTAAGCATACAGAGCAAGTTACTCATTCAACCAGTGTGCTGAAATAGTAAATGACTCAGGAAATTCTCACGGTCGCTGTCATGTTGTCAAAAATTTGCATGGAGAGTTTTAAATGGCATCTAGTTCAGGGCTGCCCAATATGTTGGAGCTAAGCTAAGCTTCAACATAGCCGGCTCTAATATTGAGATGCTACTGAAGGGCCTGATTATCTGTATCAGGTGTGTTAAATTAGGGCAGCAGCTAAACTCTGCGGGGGGGTGGATCTCGAGGAGAAGGGCTGGGCTGACCCGGTCTAGTTGATTTGAAACAAAAAAAAGTTTCAAAGCTGAGATTAAAAAGTGTGGATGATTCAGATATGGAATTTGTTAACCAACATCCATTAGCTTTAGAAAAATAAAACAATCCCCTCACCACATTATCAGTGCATGTTGTATAATTATGCATTAGTTCATTTGTATACTGACATAGTGGTTAGTGTTCTTGCCTCACACCTCTGAGACTGGGATTCAAGTGTCTGTCATGGTTCCATGTGTGTGGAGTTTGCATGTTCTCCCCGGGACGTCATGCGGTTTCCTCCAGGTGCTCCGGTTTCCCCCCACAATCTAAAAACATGCTGAGATTAACTGGAGTTACCAGATTGCCCGTATGTGTGCATGTGTGAGTGAGTGAGTGAATGGTGAGTGAGTGGGTGAATGGTGAGCGAGTGAGTGAATGGAGTGTGAGTGAATGGTGTGTGAATGAATGGGGTGAGTGAATGGGGTGTGAGTGAATGGTGAGTGAGTGAGTGAATGGTGTGTGAGTGAATGGTGTGTGAGTGTGCCCTGCTGCCCTGCGATGGGTTGGCGCCCCATCCTGGGTTGCTCCCTGCCTTGCACCTGTAACCTCCAGAATAGACTCCAGCCCCTGTGACCCTGAATAGGACAAGCGGGTACAGAAAATGGATGGACAGTTTGTATTCAGCTGTATCACATTGTACCAACTAGTGCGCACTGCAGCAACTGCAGTTTCCTTAATCTATGGAATGATGCCATGGAGCTAAATCGTGTCTTTAAATTCAGGTTATATGAAGCATTGGGTGCTCACTGGTCATCCCGTCATCTGGGTTTACACCAGTTTATTCCTGCTTTCTCCCACAGTTCAGAAACATGCGGTTAGGTGAACTGGTGCCTCTGGACTGCCCACAGTGTGAAAGCGTGTGTGACACCCCCTCTAGGGTGTCCCCTAGCCTTGTACCTTATGCTGCCTGGGACAGGCTCCAGGCTCGCTGGCATGCTGTAGAGGTTAAGCGGTTGGATGGATTCCTGTTAAAGTGTTCATTTGACTTCTCAGTGGGTTTCAGCTAACTGTCTGCCTCTGCAGTGCTTTTGAACTGCATGAGGAATCCCCCACACTGTACATATACACGGTCTCCCTCTGCAGGACGAATCTCCCACACTCTACATATACACGGTCTGCCTCTGCAGGAGAAATCCCCCACACTCTACATATACACGGTCTGCCTCTACAGAAGGAATCCCCCACACTCTACATATACACGGTCTGCCTCTGCAGGAGAAATCCCCCACACTCTACATATACACGGTCTGCCTCTGCAGGAGGAATCCCCCACACTCTACATATACACGGTC
>JABJVO010000126.1:20081404-20092256 GCA_026770805.1 Boulengeromyrus knoepffleri
GGACTTTCAGGCTATCCTGCCTTGCTCAGGACGGCCTCGCCCCCCCCCCAATGAATGGGAGGCATGCCGTTCACACCCATGTGCTTTTCTGCTCTAGCACTGGAAGGACCTTTTTATACAACATGGTAAACAGTCAGCATATCCATATTTATGTGCGTGTATATAGAAGATGACTAACTGGTGACTGGCTACCCATTGTCTTTCGTAATGACTTATGGATGTTGAAAATGGTCTTTTATACTGGACAAAGGTCTTTTTTTCCTCCTCCCTACTTTGTGGTACGCAAAGTTCTAAAAGGCCCTTTCAGGGGAATTAGTTTTAGATATGCTATGTTAGTCTGAGTCTGCTTGTTCTGATTTTATTTTTATTTTTTTAGCGGGCGTATTGAATATTCACTCCTAAGTCTAGATGTGTGAATGACAAGTTCTCTTGAGATTTGGGATTGGCTGTGGTTTTACAATTTGATTCTTTTATTTTGTTATGGTCAAGATGATGTAGGACTGGGGTCACCTGATCTGTTCCTCAGCGGATGGTTCAGTATTTTTATCGTGGGAATGTAAATCACTGGATTCACTATAGAGCTCTGCTAGTGGGGATTGACTATACACAACTGACTTGTTTACCCGGAGTTGACGGCTAGGTTTTGTTTCAGGTTATATTGAAAAGCCAAGTGTCCCTCGTCGTTCAGTGAAACGTGTAAATGCACTAGGATCCCTAACTTTGCATGAGTCAAGGTGTTGTGTCGGATTGAGTGTTTGCTATTTTCTATGGTTCTCTCGACCTCTCTTGGTGTTTCCTGAACTTAAGTGTGAAGTGAAAGCACTGTCCCACCATGTCTTTGGTTTTTAGGACGTTTAGCAGACTTGGTTCCACATTGACTGACCCTGCCATCTGCTCTGCTTGTGTCTTGATGTGCTGGGATGCTACCAAAGATGCTCTAGTGTCATCAATAGCTTCTTTGCGCTCCTGAGTGCAGCCGTCTGACCTGTGTGGTCGGTAGGAATATGAGATTGTTGTGAGAACCCGAGGAACCCACGTCTGCCGGCATTGCTGCTTCCTGATGGAGATGCGGAAGATGTGAGATGAGATTAAATTTGTGGAGGCTTCGCCAGTGAACCTAGTGGATGGTCCGTTTTGAGGAACGAGGAACACGTGAATCTGCAAGATGAGCAGACTACCTTCAGCTTGGTCACGTTGTGGTGTGGGCTCAGGTCTGTGTCGACCTGGAGAGAGCATGCTGAAGAAAGCTCTCCTGTTTCACTGCCTGAACACTTCGTGCTGAAGCCCTTAGATTTACTCTGCGTTGGTTGATTGTCATGGATTCCCTCCCTTTGCAAGTGGGGGAGAGGAACAGCAGTCTGTTTCTCAGTATTTCAGTTCGCCGAACATTACAGGTTTTTGTGTTTTTGAACTTCTCTGGTCCTCGCATGACTCTTGTGTCCCAATTCTATGGGCCCCCGCCCCACCCCCCTCCCCACACAGAATGCTGGTCCGTCACTTTTTGCCAGACATACTGCTATTGGGCCTCCAAGGTCCTTCACATACCTCATGACAAACCTCTCTGTAAACTGGTTCAGTCCTCACGCTTTGGGGAGAGGGAGAAAACGGGGTGTCGTATGTCGGGGGGGGGCAGCGCAGCCTATGCTCTCTGTGCTGCCGCTCTGATTTCTGCTCTTTCACGCAGAATTCGACATGTCCGCACCTCACTTCGTGCTGCTCTCTGTCTGTGCAGAGCATTCAAAGGAGCACGGACGCTTAAGTCAGGGAGAAATATATCTTTTTGTGACTGGATTTTTATTTTCTGTATATTGATGACAGTATCGGTTTTTTTTCTTGTTAACCAGTAATGAAATGTTCAGTCTTTCTCACATGTAGTTGGTACATCTTGATTGACTCCTTTCAGTTAATCCTTTTAGTATTCAGTAGTTAATTCTGCCCCCCACCCCCCTAAACCTATTGATCATGTGACTCCTGCAGTTCTGCTTGTCTGGATTGGTTAGCGGTTTAGCGCCATGTTGACTCACAGCCACCGTTGGTTTGATCATGGTCACCAGGCATAGTGATGATGCTGTGCTCGTCACCTTAGATGAATATGATTTCAATTTTTCTTTTCCTCCCCTCTTCCACCCACTCGAGTGCATTTTACAAAAGCTGTGCTGTGCTCATAAGATGGCAAGTCTCTTAACACTGCACTCTGTTGGGTGGGCGTGTTTGTTTTTTTTTTATATCTGCTTTAGTCATTTTCTGCCCTGTTCCCTTTGCCCTTCCTGTGGGCTTAGATGCCTTGTACACATCGTGTTTTAGGTTGCATATATTAACCAGTTTTTATACATGGTGCAGATGTTGCTATTCATGTGAATATTTTTTTTTCCCCCCTCCTTGTGCTGGAATTGTATGCCGTGTTTTTGTTTTGTGTGCAAGACAGACCACAGGTTAAGACGTCTGCACCCTGTCCTTCCGCAGTCTGTACCTCCAGCTCGTGTCCTGCTGATCGTTTGGGAAGGTTGGCTGGTTAAAGCACTGACGTACAGGCAGGCCGCAGGGACACTGGTGTGACTGGACTGGCTGAAGACCCAGTCTCCTTGTACCAGTGGCCTTTTCCCCACTCATCTTCATTTTGATGTAACCCTCCCATTTTGATGTAAATGGTTGACTTTTTGTATGACATTTTCACTATCAGATCTCTCTAATGGGTTGGAATTTGAAATGTTCTTTTACTGATGTGTGAAATAAAGAATAGCTCATCAGCTTTTGTCTTGTGTTATATAACGTACAAATTCACTGACGTGCAAGGGCATTATGGGTATTCAGTTTGATGGGCTATGTGCTGTACCATGATATGGTGGGCAGTGCAGTCACTTTGGTTACACCAGCTACAAACATTCCTTAATGTCAATTTTCACAAGTGCATAGTTAGGAAGTCAGAATTACTGATGATTTCTAAAAACTTTCTGGCACTCTGACTTTTTCACTGCCTTACCCAGGTGAGGCTCTTGGTACTGCTCTGTTCCTTGTGTAATGTAGCTTAAGAAAGTGGCTGCTGAGTAATTATCTTTGGAAGGCTCTTTCTTGCTTCATAAGTGATTGTCATCGACATCCCAGCACACAACTTAAATGTGTCCTCTGCATTTAACCTACGTGACATTGGTGGAAAGCTATTTACATTTACAGCATTTGGCAGACGCCCTTAGCCAGAGCGACTTAAGTGCTTTAAGACTACAATGAATTTTTCCCGATACTAGCTCAAATAAAACCAAGGCTATGAATACCATCGATCTAATACTCTGTGGGAAAGTGCGTTTTTTGTTTTTGTAAAAGGAAAAAACTGAGTATGATGCCAGAAGTGCTAATTTAGGTATTTCTGGAAAAGGTATTTCTCACCGAGGGTGTGGTACCATGCTTGTCAGGGATTAGAACCACCAACCGTTGAATCACGAGCACACTACCATACCCGCTAAGCCGCCAGCGCCCCCCGCAATTTGTCTTGAATTTTTTTTCCCTTTCTGACTATCAGATGACACCTGAAGCTGTGTGCAGAAACACCTTGTGGTAAGTGTGTAGTGATGTAACCCAACCGTTCATGGTCACATGCTCAGGTTGAAAAAAAAAAAAACCCTGGCTATGATTATTAGAAATGGACCCGATTCTGATAACTGCCGATACAGAATCCGATACAAAAGCTCTTTATATCTATATATATATATAATATACTTTTAAAATATTAGTATAATATGACTAATAAATACAAATTAAAGAGAATGTAGTATGCCCAAGTAGGCCACTAGAACCATACATGACAATTGCGTGCTTCCAGACTGTCAGCTTCTTAGATGATATTCCTACGGTCCAGCTACTGCGAAGGGTTTGCGCATGACGTCACAGTAGGCGGAAGTCACTGCGCTCAAAATACTGAGTGGCAGCATTGGTGTTCAGCGTGCGTGCTGCAATAAGGACATCTAAAATGGGAAAGAGCTGTCATGCCATTGTACAAATAGATTTAACAAGATATAGGAGCTATCATTTTACAGACTGCCAAAAACTAAATAAGTAAGTATCGGAAGTGAATCAGACACGTGGCCGATACCCGATCCGTCAAATAGGTCTGGATCGGTGCTGTTACCAATCCGAATATCGGATCGGTGCATCTCTAATAATTATGATTTTAGTCCAGGTGTCAGTCCCTTAATGGCATTAAAGTAATTTTATTCTTTAAGTTATCTGCCTGTAAGGCATGTCAACTAGAATATGCTTCTCCGTGAAGGAAAAAATCATTTTCTTCTTAAATGAGTCTGACATAGAGTTCTTGAGTTCAAATGTGTTTACTTTGCTAATTAATTGCTGTGATCCTTATCTTTGGCTGTTATTCGTTTCCACACAAATAAGTTATGGCTTTAAAACTGACTGCACAGAGCTAAGGCATAAAATGCTTTTAACATCATTTTCGTCCCTAAAACACCTGCTTGATTTATGAATCCTTAATGGACTTCGCCAATCGTGACTGTTCTGTCTAGTACACCATCTCGGAGGAGAGAGCATTCCTCTTTAAACTGCCAAGGTACAAGCGTCTGTAATGTTTGCCTATTAAAATTGAGAATGCGTAACATGGTGTGTGTTTTGTTTTTTTTTTTTGTTTTTTTAAATAGTAGGATTACCTGCTGCGTCGGAATCAAATCATTACAGTTGCCCCACTGTGCCCTGTGCATGCAGGCAAAATGAGTCCAGGGTCCTTTGCAGTATGCAGGTCAGTGGAACAGTGCATCTCCCTCATTGCTTCTGCTAGTTGAATTAGCAGAACATGCATGCTGCGCCAGTTTATTAGGTATACCTGTTTGATGATGACAGTTGTTGCTGCAGTTGAATACATGCAGCAAACAGGTTCAAGAGTCTCGTTTACAGTCCAGCTAATCATCAAAATGGCTGAGGTGGGATGTAAGTGATTTTTGAATATGGTTGGTGGCAGATGTGAAGGTCACACAAGTGAGAAAAGGCCTCCATCCTGGCCAAGAGCTTCACAACGTTCTCTCAACATCATCATCAACAGGCACTCCATATCTATGAACTACACATGTTTATTTGCTGTACACTGTGTCTGAATGTACTTGTGGGGGGGGGGTGACTTTAAACATACCATTTCCTCCCACTACAGTCACCAAGTCGGAATGATCGTTTCAAACAATCTGCAAAGTGGTCGTTAGTTCTTGCTGGCTGGGTGTGTTTTAGCAGCTGGACTGCATGTGGCGCAAAATCTCTCTCTCTCTCTCTCTTTTTTTTTGTAGGGCGCTGAGTGGGCTGGCGGTTTCCAGGTGGTCAGGTTTGTTGAGGCCTGGATCTTCCCCACAAGGACGTTGGAGGTCCCTGTACAAGCCCCCCATTGAGAAGCACACGGCGGATTTCCAGTGGCGGATTGTGCATGGGGCAGTGGCTACAGACAGACACGTGTCGCACATTGATTCCACAGTTGGGAGGGATTGCCCTTTTTGTTCTGTGGAGGAAACGATGGAGCATCTGTTTCTGAGGTGCAGTCGGCTTTATGATTTGTTTGAGGTCCCGGAGGAGTGGTGTGTCGGTCTTGGGGAGGTTTTTTCTGTTCAGCTCTTCATTTACGGACCGAAATACTGTAGTACCCAGAAGGCTAAGGCGTGTCTGCTGAACTTCGTGCTGGGTCAGGCTAAGATGAGTATTCGGCTGACCCGGAGGAACAGAATGAAGGGGGCAGGATCGACGAATCCTGCCCTCATGATGAAGGGCTTGGTGGCAGCCCGCATAAAAATGAAACATGCTTTTTTCGGGGTGACTCACAACCTTGTGACTTTTTCGGAGGTGTGGGGTTATGGTGGGGTTCTGTGTGACTTGACCCATGATGGGGACTTAATCTTGAAGTTTTAATATTATTTTGAAGGTGTCGATTATTTCATTGACCCGCCGTATGGTTTTTTTTGGGCCCATTGTATTGTTTTTCTTTTTTCCTTTTTTTTGTTTTTTTTGTTTGTTGCCCTGGTTATTTTCTCTTGGTTTTTTTTTTGGTTGATTGTTTACTTTGTTTTCCGTTTGTCTCTCTCTCTCTCTCTCTCTCTCTCTCTCTGTCATCAGAGGTGAGATCTGCAGATTAGAGGTACCCCTGACTCACACGTGAAGAACATCCACTTTACCCTGTGAAGGAGACCTTCTGGGGACAAGATATAAGAAGCCCATCGCAGATAGCGCGTTCATAATCATGCTTCACCCAAGCAAACATTTCAAATGTTTATATTGCGACATAATGTTCCATCAGGTGCTCATAAGGTACAATATACAGTGAAATGGTTAGAAACGCAATGTTCTAATTCTGAATGCACTTTACTTTGGGGCTCAGATGTACTCTGAAGATCTGCAGAGCACAGATCTGCAAAGCAACTGCATTGCCCCCCATGTAATGGTACAGCACATAGCCCATTAAACTTATGATACCCATAATGCACTACATGTAGCTGGTGTAAGCAAAGTGACTGTACTGCCCCCCATGTAATGGTACAGCACATAGCCCATCAAACTTACCCATAATACTTGACAGCGATAATAAACATGTACTTTATCCATTTATCATTTACTATCATTTTATCAGTATTTGAATGTGTATTCTGTGGTATAAATTATTTTAGCTTTTTAGAGGAGTACAGGTACAGTGTTGATATATTGTGTACCATACAGAATACCGATAACATAGTGTATGTATACAGTGTATATGATGTACCCATAGGATCCTTCTGGACAGAATTGACCCCGGATGTGTATGGAATTAAACTTGTGGAGCAAAAATGTGGACCGTCTGGGGGTCCCTGGGGACTGTCGTGACAGGCATTTATTAGTTTAGACGAGGGGTTGGCAATCTTAATGGCAAGGGCCAGTGTGTATGCAGGATTTTGGGATAATAATTTTGCCTCCTCAACAAATTCAGATACAAATTCAAATACTGGGCTCTCTGTACATCCCTAGTCTGTTTAGACACATCTCTGACTTCTTAAGCAGTTAAATTGGAAGGAACATTTATCAACAATATCCAGCCACTGGTACACTCCTTAGAAACAGTTCTGTTGCCAAGCAATGTCAAGAATGAATCTTAACAATGCAAGTTCAAGAAAGCCCTTTTATGCATCAGAAATGTTGGCATTCCATTGTACAACACAGTACAATAGCAAATAATAAAGTCATACAGCACTGTATGACACATAGCTGCTAAAGAGCAATACAAGAACAACAAAAGCGCAACAAAATCATGCACTGCGGGAACCAAAAACACAACAGTGCTGTATCACTGCAATTTATGGAATACACGGCCTGGCCAAAAAATAGCCACTGCTTGAATTTAAATCAGCAGGTACTTAAAATCCAATGATAGCATCTTTATTAAAGCTTAGCAACGTTATGCAGCAATAAGGTGACGCCAGCTGAATACCGGAATCTACTGAATGGCCAGGTTATCCCATCAATGGATTTTTTCTTCCCTAAAGGCACGGACATATTCCGGGACGTTAATGCCAAGATTCATAGGGCTCCACCTGCTAAAGAGTGGTTTAGGCAGCGCAAGGAATCATTTTCACACGTGAATTGGGCACCACAGAGTCTTGACCTTAACCCATTGAAAGTCTTTGAGATGTGCTGAAGAAGGCTTTACGGAGTGGTTCAACTCACCTATCATCAATACAAGATCTTGATGAGAAATGAATGCAAATCTGGATGAATTTTTTTTTTTGAGATGCTGCATAAGCACATGGAAACAATGCATTGACGAATGTGCACCACAAACAATGTTAAAGGCGGTCTAATAAAATATTAAACTATGCGGCTTTTTTTTTTGGTCAGGCACTGTATATTTTTGAATTACTTTGGAAATTTGGTTAACTTTTTTGCATGTGGCGGTTTACATGATAATCGCACACATATATTGTTTTGGGTCTAAAATTATTGCAATTTTATTACAGTATTACAGTTAATGACCGAAAGAATGAGATCATGGATACAATCGGTAGAAATGAGTTTCCTCTGCAGTGTGTCTGAGCTCAGCCTTAGAGATAGAGTGAGGAGCTCAGACATTCGGGGGGGGGGGTTGAGGTGGTTCAGCCTGTTGAGGTGGTTCAGCAATCAGTCTAGGATGCCTCCTGGACGGCTCCCTGAGGAGGTGTTTCAGGCTTGTCCAAGTGGGAGGAGACCCTGGAGCAGACCCAGGACTTGCTGGAGAGATTATATCACAAATGTTGTTTTGCAAATGTTAATTCTCATTTGAGAAATGCTAAAAAACAATCCAGAAAAATTGTAAATGAAATCATACTAGTCTATACGAAATAAACACAGATTGAATATTTGGTTTTCAGGCCCAATCTCTTTTTCATGGAACAATCATATGAAATGAAAAACTTGGGTGAAAGAAGAGTGCGTAAAAGTTGTGGTTGCTTACATCAAGTTAACACATTTGTAAAAAGGAAAAAGAAAAACTTTCACCCCCAAATGGAGAATGGTGAATTCCTTGTGAAAATAGACACTACCATCTTTACAGCTGATGGTTTCTGGAATGGAATTTATGTTGTTAATATAATCCATTATCTAGTTCAAGTACTTTCAAGCTGGGTTGATTGTTTAAAATGGACTTAAAATGAGTGGGTTTGCATGTAAATTATATAGGAGGATCACATACAAGCCGCTGGCTCTCTAGGGATTCATGGCCGGGTTTGTTAAAAACAACCAACAGATGGCAGTCATGTCTCATCTCTGCTCTTCCTAACAGGACTGAAGGAAGATTAGACTGTCGCCCATTTGTCCAGTAAAAGGTGACGGTGATCCTGCAGTCTGTCAGCGAAAGCTCAGGGTCCCTGACAGGGACACTCTGGGTGTGATGCAGGTCCACTAAGTGGCACACAGAGCAGTGGGATTTGAACCCACAACCTGGACATGCGAGGCTAATATGCTTAGTCTTCTGCTCTTCATACCAACATTAAGGTCTTCGGAAAGGTTTTGTCTACCTCTTTCATCTTCAAATCCTTTATGAGATATTCATTTTTAATTTTTCATGCTAAGCTGGTTTACATTTGAGTCATTCTTTAGTCTTATTTGGGCACAAAAGATGTGAGACCTTCTCAGAATGTGACCCTTTCTTCCAATACAGCCTATTTCCAGCACTGTGATTTTCTCTGTTCTGATCTTTGATTTCTGAGCTTTGTCTCATTCTGTCATAAATTGTTTTTCAAGCACTGTGCAATTTCGCTTTATACTTTTATTACGACTATAAACATGTATTTCATCCAGTACCATGATTTATTACCTGAACAAACCCTATTTATATCCCTAGATGTAATTAGTACTGATCAGCATGGGTCTGCTGAAGCCCTTCAGCTGGTCTGCTGTATATTTTAACAGAGTGCCAACACAAGGAAATTATCAATGAAGTGTCACAGCCTGAAAAGCCGTTCCATCAGTTATATATTGTGTATCTATGTAGCTGCAACCTTCACCAGGATGGATTAATGGATGGACAGGTGGATAGATAGATAGATAGATAGATAGATAGATAGATAGATAGATAGATAGATAGACTAACTTCCTCCATATTTGTATGTATTATGAGCTATGTGACCATGTGACCATTTAAACTTCATGTCCAGCAGGACCTAGCATGTTTCGTTTTCTTACGTTACACTTTAAGATTCTTCTCTGTAGGATTCGGTCACCCCTGCTGCGTCTGCCAGACCCAGTGAAGCTGTGCTGTTCCACAATGTCAGCACTGTGTGGATAGATGCAGCTGAGAGAACCTCTCTGACTTTCAGACGCCCATGATGCAGGAAGCTTTACAGGAAGAAGGAATGTCACGAGTTAAAAAGCCAGTCAGGGTGCAAATGACACGTTAGAGCTAAATGGCCCGTCTGTAAATTCAGGAGATCTGAAGCAGTGGGGAGGGACGTCGCCTTACGCCTCCAGGGCTGGGGGGGTTGTTAGCCTCCGTAGTGGCGTCTGCCGTCTCCATGGTCCCCCCGTCTTCCTCAATAGCGCTAGGCTGTGACTGAATGTTGAGCTTCCATCCCATCCTTATGGAGAAACTGATTCACTTTGTTGCGGCATGTTCTGGGTGCTTATAGTAGATGGGTGGGCAGACTTTCATTATGCACTATAAAGAGTGTTTCCAAGTTTAGAAGAACATAATAACAACAATGAAGTCTGAGATTTCTCATGCCATTTATAATTCTACTTTTGTAGTTGTTTTATTTCTCATTTTAAAACGCTGTAGTTTCATTTAAAAAACGAATGTAATTATTTTTGCTTAAGTTCAGTTAAGCCTAAAATGATTCACATTTAATTACTATCTGCAGATACCAATGCTGGTCCTACCCTCAGAGTAGTCACTGGATGTTGGGTGGAGTCATGCGTCATACGCTGAATTAAGTGGGAACCTCTTACGCCTTCTGGTCCCCCTAGGAGGACATGAACATCCATTTGTGTGCACTGTAAAGGCGCAATAAAAGACTCATTTACTCAGGTTCTTCCTTAATAAAATGATCATTTTGAGTCCCATCCTCTTATTTAATGGGGATTTTATGTTGTCCCTTTCTTGTCTAAATTGAAATGTCTCGCTATCTCTGTTTTCCTAGCTACGTAAGTGGCTGTGATCAGTCGGTAATGTTTTTATTTTACGTGATATTTACAGTATACAGAGCATGAGGATATTAATACTTGAGGGAGGGGCGACAGCGTGCTGTTGGGCGGCCTGGGGCCCCCGCCGGGGGACGGTGGGTGGGGTTGTCTCTGAAGCATATGCCAGACTGGGCCCCACCGAGTTTCTCTCTTTCCAGGAAAATAGATGCTCGGAACCTTGTGCCCCCCCCCCCCC
>JABJVO010000126.1:20095332-20117403 GCA_026770805.1 Boulengeromyrus knoepffleri
TAGCGTTAGCATTTTTCCCATTGAAATGAATGAGCGGTCCCCATAAGGATATGTATACCCTACATGTGCGAGCGAGTGCATGTATGTGTGTATGCGTGTGTGTGTGTGCATGTGTACCTGTGTCTGTGTGTGTGTGTGTGTGTGTAACGTTATACCTTGTGGCCCTTTCATTCTGGCTGGACAGGTTTGTGTTCCTGACAGCGTTGTCTGCTTGGTTGTGCTTTGTTCACTTACAGCAACGCTGGGGGAGGGGGGGCACTGCAGCTGGGGATAATTAAGGCAGCATTGCAATTATTAAGAATACTGTTCATCTATCAGCGCCAAGCAGACAAATTATTAAATTATATTAACCATTTAACCAAGTGCACGTATAAACAACAAACTACATTAATGCGTCAGTTAACTAGTACATAATCCATCAGACCCATTCATGGTCCAAGTCACACCAGTGCATGCTGTCATAGGGTATCTATTATTCATATTCCAGCCTAATAAGGGGTATTGATTCTCATTAAAACAATAAATGTATCATATCAATAGATGGCCCATTTAATCAAAATACAAACATGAGGTCCAGCTAGTCTCCCAATAACGTGAGTATTTTATAACATATTTTTTCCCCAAATTCATCAGCTCTTTTTCCAGCAGCAACTAGAGAGGATACATTAAGCAACGCTTCTGAATTTTTTCCATTTAGTCAGGAAAAGTAGCACATCGATATTCTTATGGTTTTTGCGGTAATGGTAACACTATGGCGCACGAACGCTCACATGGGGTTTTTGCTGACAAAAAGTTATGTGGAGATCAGACGCAGAATCCCTAAACGTTTCTTAAGTCCCTGAAAAGAAAAGTTGTTTATCGTGTTGTACTTACATACAATATATCATATTAAAACAAGATTTTTTCCCCGCTGTTATTTTGCATGTTTGCTAGATGACTGTCCGGTATTTAGCTGCATTAGACATAGTTCGGAAATACAATACGGAATAAGACTTCACGTAATAATAATATTACTATAGATAACAAAGAAAAAGAAAAGACAGTAAACAATGTGAAATTTAGGCTGGATCGTCGTACGGATGGTACTTGTACAGGCAAGCGCGACTCCGAAAGAGCTCTAGGTAATATTTAAATGAGGTCATTCACTTCCTGGCATTGAACATGAAACAGAAAAAGGGATCGTGTTCGCGGTGAACCCGAACGCATCCATGGATACGGAGATCTGACTGAGTCTCAGACCAGTATCCTTACAGGGAAACTAATCTTATGATGCAAATGGGCAGGGAGGGGGTGGGGCTGCTCTTTATAAGGACCTTCCCCCACAACCGGAGGGGACACCAGGACCACCCCGGCCAAGGGCTCGATGCGAACTGGTGGGATCGGAGAGTCCCGTGTCACGTGACAGAGTGGGCGAGGTGAATGCAGAAGGGTCGAATATTAACAGCAGTTTATGCTACTGGGTTAAAGGGCTACAGACCCACTGTCAACAAGGCACCTTCTAGTGGATGGGCTATTTCTGTCATTTCAATCACCCTAAAAATCCTGCGAACAGCATGATGCTCTTTACAAAATGTATTTAATTTAATTCTATTAGGCCTCATCACTTTTTCGACAGTGTTGTGGACATTTAGTCGTTATATATTACCCTGACAGTGTAGGCAGATATACACATTCCCAGACGCTGCGGCAGACTGGGTGTTCAGGGTGGCCAGTTCTCAGCCCCGTGACTTTGTGTTGGACCAGATGTGATAAGCAGGAACGGACAGTGTATTCCCACTGCTGTGAATAATGAAGCTGTGTTCCTGTTCAGGCGCGGTGGGTCACTGCTGCATGTTACCTCTAGGGTTGGGGGTTTGAATCCTGCCTCTTCTTTATGTCTGTGTGTGGATAAGTATATATTACACTGTGGGGATCAAATGTCCCCACAATGTGATAAAAACCTGTTGTTTTGACATTGAGGGGATCTTTTTTTTTATTCCAACAAGGGGAAACTGAATTTTTTTTAAATCCGTGACTGCAATCAGCAAAATAAAAATGCCAAAAGTCTTGCATTTTATTTGGTTACTTATGGTTAATGTTAGGGCTGGGTAGCGGTTAAGGTTGTCATTGTTGAAATTAAGGTTTCTCCCATAGAAATGAATGGAGAGTCCCCACAAAAATTTGAATACTTGGATTCTGTGTGTGTCTTATTATTATTATTATTATTATTATTATTATTATTATTATTGCTGTTCTTGTTATTTTGTACTATATTATTCATTTAAATATGTTTTAGTGTATTTGGAAGTGTTTAAGTGTTATATATACATAGAAAGGTCATATACTATACTAAGGCAAAGATGGATCTCACTTATAACCGGGGGACTGCCTGCCTTCTGATGACCTGCTGCGGCCCTAAGACATTTAATTGGGACAAATGAGAACTCCAAATGAGAACTCCAAATGAGAACTCCAAATGAGAACTCCAAATGAGCGGCATTGCCAGGATGCCTGGGTGAGCATTTGGGTATGTTGGGTGGGCACCAGTGTTCAAATTGTGTCAGTGGTCTTGGAGGGCGTCCCTTGGTAGGCAGTTGTAGAATGGGAGGGGGTGGGATGCAATCCAATGGGTGGGAAGAAGATCCATTTGGGTGAACAGAAAATCCCACTCATAGCGGCATCCGCGTTCTTCATTGCCCATAGTTTGTGAGCAGCCCCGCTCTTCATTGCCCAACGTTTGTGAGCAGCCCCGCTCTTCATTGCCCAACGTTTGTGAGCAGCCCCGCTCTTCATTGCCCAACGTTTGTGAGCAGTCCCACTCTTCATATCCCATCATTTGTGAGCACCCCCGCTCTTTATTGCCCATCTTTTGTGAGCACCCCTGCTCTTCATTGCCCATCATTTGTGAACACCCCCACTCTACATTGCCCATCGTTTGTGAGCACCCCCGCTCTACATTGCCCATCGTTTGTGAGCACCCCCGCTCTTCATTGCCCATCGTTTGTGAGCACCCCCGTTCTACATTGCCCATCGTTTGTGAGCACCCCCGCTCTACATTGCCCATCTTTTGTGAGCACCCCCTCTCTGCATTGCCCGTCGTTTGTGTCTGGGTCTGCAGGTGTGTGTTTGTGCCCTGCGATGGACTGGCATCCCGTCCAGGTCGCCCCCTGCTGTGTGCCCCATGTCTCCTCCCTGTTATCCAGGCCCCCTGTGACCCTGATCAGTTCCTTTTCAATGCAGACTGAAATGGCTGAGAAATCCGATTATCCACAGTTGCAAGGTGGTGTTTTTTAAAGCCTCTATCACCTTGGTTGTCTCAATGTTGGGGGGTTGTGTTTCGCTGTAACCTGCTGTGTACATCTGAGCCATTACCACGTTCGGACATGTCAGAGAAGCCGGCAAACCGCATCAATGCCAGCAAGTAATCGCTAGCTGTAGCAACATGGATCACGGGTTACACACGCAAGCTGGTCACAGCCTGTTGACTTGGTCACACTTGTGTGTGACATGGGAGGATGGAGTTTTATTTACCGGGCCATAGAAAGACAAAAGACTCGCCGTGCTGTGAAGGAGCAGAGGATGGCTCATCCGGCCCGAGTCCGACACGGGCACTCATTCCGAGGCACGTGGAGCATCTGTGTCCTGTGTTGGATTACAAAGCCGCCCTGTTTTTCTCCAACAAAGGCTGAGAATGTAATATGTTAGCAAGCACCCCCCCCCCCCCCCCCCACCCTCCAGCATGCGAGCACTGAAGGTCAGCCTGTTGGAGGCGGCGGGCTCCAGGAATCTTCATTCTAGGAACATAGTGAGCCAGTCCAGGAATTCGTCTCTCCTGTGCGCGACAAGCTATTGCCCCCCCCCGGCCAGCTGTAGCCGGCACGTACATCCACGGACCTCCTTTCTGAGCTCCCACCAGGTGACTGTGACAGCCACCCCTTCCCCCCCAACCAAAACGCATCTCGGTCCATCTCCCTCCAGGCAAGGTCCAGTCAAACCTGATCTGGGCGATCCAGACCTGCTTGTGCAGAAAAGTGCTGTGTGGGGATTCGCGTTTTCGCTGTGCTCTCGCGACCTCACCTGACACCTAGCCCAACGTCATCATAAACCGGCTCTGCTTGCTAGACACAAGGATCACATCCACAGCAGAGAGTTGTGTGGAGTGTGTGTGTGTGTGTGTGTGTTTGCAGCAGCATAGGGCACAAGGCTGGGGTGCAGCCTGGATATAGGATGTATATCTGACATACATACATTCTTATTGATTAACCTATAAGCTGATCTGATTTTTTTCACCAAATGTCTGCAGCGTTTTTGTACTTTCCAGCACAATTTGAATACGTACGAAAAAAGAAAATATGAGAATTGCTTCTCCTGCCTCGGTTCATCTTGTTGTCGGAAGCAGCACCAGCACCTGCCTGCCCTCTACATTTATACTTGAATCTTAAAATTTGCACTGTCTAAATTAGGATTTTGCCACCTTGTTCATTTGACTGCCTTGACTGCTGGCCCCTGGGAGATGGGCTCCCACTTTGAGTCTGGTTCCTCCCAAGGTTTCTTCCTTCTATGGAGTTTGTCCTTGCCAGTGTCGTCTTTGGCTTGCTCACTGAGGGCTTTGGGCAGGCATAATGTAAGGTGCTTTGAGGCAATGTAATGTTGTGAAAATGCACTATACAAATAAAACTGAATTGAATTGAATTGAATTGAATTGAATTGAGTTCAATTGAATTGAATTGAATTGAATTGAATTGAATTGAATTGAATTGAATTGAATTGAAGCGAAGCGAAGTGAAGTGTAACATACTAAAAGGAGAGCCCAAGTGTTGGGTTGCCGATTATCTATTTTGCATAACATTGGGGCTGATGTAGGAGCTCCTGCCCCCCTTCTTTTCCTACTGCCATATGTTGACATCAAGCTAATGGCCACCTGGAGAGCAGCTGGAGCAGAAGTCATTCTTATACTCAATAACCAGCCCCCCCCCCCCCACCCCAATTCACCAGAACCCAGTGACCTCTCTTTCCATTACAGCATCAGACAAAGGGTGACAGGGGGCTCTGGAATGAGGGGCCTTCCCAGTCTGTGACACTCTGAACCACTCTGCATTTCTCAGAAATCGGCCCAGCGAACTGAAAACATGCACACACACACACACACACACACTGGTGGACACACATCAAACACACACGGCACCATGGAGACGCGGCTCCACATGAAGACGTGGGTGGGATGTTAAGTTTCCACTTCAAAGAGGGCAGCATCTAGGAAATGCTTTAACAATTAAAGTCTACATGTAAGCACTTCACACAAGGTCTACATTTGATTGGGGGAGGGGAGTTTTTTTGCATGTTTGTGACAAATTCTCTTACACACGTAATATCGAGCAAACTTTGGATGTGTACAACTCGAAAGTCTGCTGTTGAGGAAAAGGAGTAACTGTTTTTTTGCTTGCAACACATGAGTAACACTTTAAGCAAACTGCAGCTATTGAGTGAAAAGAAAAATTGTTTGTTATAAAAGGCGTTTAAATGTCGCTCTAAAACAAACTAACCCCCCCCCCCTCAACCGTTTCAACCAAAAATACCTCAAAACTATGTAACAAAGATACCCTTTGATCTTTTAAAATTGTTTCATTGCTATAGACTGTTGGGCAGTCTTAGCTCATAAAATCATATCAATATGTTTTTTTTACGTTAAAATATATACTTGCCTATATACACAGGAAAAGCTGTAGAGGTGGAAAGTTCAGATTCAGAAAGGAAAAATCCAGACCAAGATTTTGTTTCAACCAACCAGTTGAGTATAAAGAATCACAGTCACAGGGTACTCAACTGGTTGGTTGAAACAAAATCTTGGTCTGGATTTTTCCTTTCTGAACCTGAACTTTCCACCTCTGGAAAAACAAAACTGTAATCCATATGATAGCTTTATGTTTATATCTGGATATTCTGTGTTTTTATAAAGTAGATCAAGAGATTAGTGTTGGGAAACTCGAGATAGACGGCGATGCATTAAAAGAACAGACAGCTAAACAGGTCGAGCTTCAAATTGAAGGAGGCATCTTCACCTCTACACTGCCCCCCTGCAGTTTTCCAGCATCTGGTCCAAAACCAAAATGGAAACAGCTTCCATTGATTAACCAGCAGTGAAAGCAACCTCATACACTGCATGGACAATTAATGCAGAAAAAAAAAACAGTTCTGGGAATAACACACACAGAACGCTATAACGTCAGGGGACGGATTTAAAAAGTCGGCCGTTTTCATTGAGAAAAGCACGACCTTCGTGCTGAACACCGGGGGTGTCTCTCTCTCCCCCGGTTACCACATTAAACAGCTGAATAGGGCTGTGCTGGCGGTGAATCAGCAGCGTGTTTGTGTGTGCGAGCGACCCAGGATGCGTGTAGACCCGGTGCGCTTCTGCGTATCAGCCTTTGTTTGTTCTTCTTAGAAACGCATAAAAAGGCCCGTCTGATTGCCTCTCACTGGCCTTCCTCCCCCGCCTCCGTCCCTCTCGGCCCCGTGCTTTTGTTGCAGACCATATGCATTGTTTTGAGTTCCGCACATAAAATGGAAAAAAAAACTCCCTTTTCCTAGAAATGCAGGACCCTCTACTGGATCTGGGTAGTTTGGGGCCAGGGAGCAATTAAAGTCTGTTAAGTGACAGCAAAGCATCTCAGCTATGTGCCAAAGCACCGTAGACCTGAACACACGCCCAGGGCCTCGCCGTCCTGTTCGTCCTACTTCTCAACAATCCATTATTATGGTAATTATTTTACTGTATATCTCTCTAGCTGTTCTTCAAAACCCTTCTCAGTCCAGGCGTGTGTGTGTGTGTGTGTGTGTGTACATACAGTACTGTGCAAAAGTCTTAGGCAGGCAAAGAAAATGATGTTTAGATTATCCTCGTGTTGGGATAAAACTATGATATTATGCCTGTCAAAGTGTGTCAGCTTAGCCATTTCAGAACCTCTGCTAAAATCACCCCAGTATTTGCAGCGACCGTCCAGTGCAGCCATGTATTTTTTGACTTGGCCACTAGCACACCTCATGCAGCTAGTCAATGTGTCACTGAGTCTTTAAACCAATTTATTTAATTATTTAATTGATCTGTTGGTGAAATTTAACCAAATCATGGAACGACTGAGATGCCACTGAGGAGAGGTTTGGGAACTGAAGCAATGTTCATCTAGCCATCCAACTAGATATCAGTAACTTTTTAGAAAACAGAAGAAATTAGTTTTTATTGTGTTTCTGTTAATTTGCATATGTTCTAATGTTAAATTGTGTTTTTGTTCTAAGCCAAAGTACACTTGCTACCCAGATAAACAGCTTTAAACATTTCTTTGGACTGCCAAAGACACACACACACACACACACACACATATACATATATAACTATATCGCAATGTTGGCAAACTTTGGCAACAAATCATTTATCTATCCTTGCATTGCTACAAGATGAGTCTTTTTGTCACACATGTATTGAGATTTGTAAATGAAAAGCACGCCTGACAGAAAATATCCTTTAAGTCCAGAGCGTAATCAGAAATTGGAAAGTATGCAAACAAGATTTTACTACATTTGAGGTGTCAGAGCTACGGTGGCTGGCATGGGGATAAAATGATAATAACAATATGTGGTACCACTTTACAATAAGGCTCCCTTTTGGCACTTGTAAATGGTAGTAACTCATTAATAAAAATAAAACTGTGTTATAACTTGTTTAAAAATGTGTATTAATAATTTATTATAAGCAAAAATTAATAATTGTTACAACCTAATGAATTACCAGATTATAAACCATTCATAAACTCTTTATATGGGCAGTCTCATTGTAAAGTGGCACCTAATAATGTTAATAATAATAATCTATCTCGTGATCTATATGTATGTATGTATAAGTACCATGGAGAATCAAAGACAGCCTGAATCCTCACCCAGCTGTATCTGTGCCTCTCCCTGGGCAGGATGTCAGTCCTGTTACAGTAAGATGGATGGAAAAATGTTTATTATTTGGTAAATATATATCAAATTGTTAACATTGTGATAAAAGTGAACTTTGTCCTCAGTGTAACCTTTGCCTTTCAATGGCATCTAAATCAGTTAACAAATATTCTGTTTTATTGTGTTGAATTATGTTTATGTTTTTAGGGATGACTTTAAAACTAACCACATGAAGTTTGCAAAAGTGTTAGTCAAGCATAAGCATTTGCCTGGGCTCTGCAATTTTTCTCTTAGTAATAATGTTTTCCCACAAACACCAGTGTTTTGGCTACAGGAATTGAATCTGTACTGTAGACATGCAAGCTTTTATTGAGCAAAAATATTACTTTGAAAAATCCAAATTTGAATATGGGCCATTGTAAAATTAAACACATAATAATTTTTTCCTTTAGCACCCAAAATAACCTAAATAAATAAATAAATAAAAACACAAGTCAATCCATTTGTACAGAATGCTTTAATTTTAGTTTTGCTTACTGATTGTAATGAACCAGGGTTGCAAAGAAAACATGATATGTAAAAAACACAATATGCATGTTAGTATAATCATACAAAAGGGAACCTGTATATGGCTGTAAACCAGGTTCTTAAATATAACCAAATGACTAAGGAGGGGGTAAAGATTTCTCAAGACTTTTAACATGTAACTTACCTTTGGTTTGACAAGTGATCACGAGGTGGACAGTGGTAACTGTTAGCTACAGAAGTGTTTGTACAAATGTACACAGCTTCATGAGTTTGAGGGAAAAAATCAACCTTTTGGCTAATTCTAAGAAACACCCACACAGTACAACTCAATTTCTTTTTTAGAATCACAAATTATAATGAATTGAACTGTTACCTAGGTGACAGACATAGTCTGTAACACTTGATGTTTTATGTTTTATGAGCTTGGTTTTTAAGTAGTACCATTTTTTCTGTTTGGAAATAAGTTTTATATTAAAGAAACTTATAGAAAGTGTTGGGGGGGGGGGGGTCATTCTCAAATATTAAAATGTCAAATTCCAAAGGTTTCTACACACTGTGAAATTTACCGCAAAATTCCTGTGTTGGATTAACTGCTTTGAAAACACCCAGAATTTTGCAATTCCACACGAAACCCCTCGCTGCAGGAGCATTCACGTAATTTTACTATGAATATTGTGCTACAGTCCTTTCAAAGAAATGCCACTGGACAAACTGAAGAAGTACACAAAGGTGAAGTCGAAGTAACACATTCCTGTTTTGTCTGAAAAGAAGTTTCTCTTGATCTGTAACTTCAATTGTTACGCGAAAAAGAAGTCTTGTAATCCCCTCCAGTTTGGAAGGTTTCATGTAACTGCATTTTACAATTAAAAACAGAACAAAGGACGCCACAAGCCTTCCTCTCCCAGCTAAGGCTTGTAGCATCCAGTGAGTCATCACAAGGCAGCAGTTGAAAAGTGCAGTGAAAAGATTAGGTCCTCTTTGGGGGCAGGTGCGCTAGAGTGAAAACGGATACTCCTGCAAGTAAGCCTTCAGTCGCTGGGGGAGAGGCAGGTCCTGGGGGCTGCATGAGTGGCGGTTGATGGTGATGCGGCACAGGTGCTGCAGGCTGGGGGCCGTCCTGCAGAGGGGGCGGGTGAGACGTAGCTGCAGGCTGCCGTCCAGGCTCTCCTGGTCGGGCCATGTGTCGCCCCCTGCTGAGCTCTGGGACGCCACTGCGTAGTGCAGCACCAGCTCCACCGCGCCGGAGAATCGGCGCAACCGGGGACGCGCTACGGCCAGAGAGTCGAAGCCGAAGGCGCCGGCCGAGTGTTCGATGCGCAGGTGCGTGGGGCCCAGGCTGGTCTTCACCGACAGCGTAAGCAGGTACCCTGGGTTGGAGCTGTCTCGAAGCAGGAAGGTGCCCTCCAGAGCTCCGCTCAAGACCTGCTTGGCCTGGGCGGCTGTGAGCGAGCCCCAGTACCAGCCTGGATGGGAGCGGGGGGGCAGACAGAGACTCCAGTCAGAGATGGAGGGACGGGATGGAGACCACCACGGCCCTAATGAATGACACACAAACGACCGCAGAGCGCATTTCCTAACAAGGGGGGAAAAAAAACAACCAAAGTCCTCTTAACGAGATGACAGCAAAAATAGAAAACTTATACCGGGAATCTCTAGGTTTCCAGGCCGTGTGCGATGTGGGGACTCAGGGTGGAAAACAGGGCTGGACTAATGCGTTAAACAGTCACACGGCCTTTGGAAAAAATGTAAAAAGGGATTGTGTCACTTTGTGAAACATGGTGAATCGGACGTATTTGCCAGCTGGAAACCCTGCCACGTATTTTTGTTTCTCTTCGCTACTATTTTTAACCTGCTTTTTTCCTTATTCCAGTTTGTCACGCAACATGAGTTTTTATGGGGGGTGGGGGGGGGGGGGGGTTTCTTGCCGCAAGGTTTTAGGGTCTGCTGGCTATCCCACCCTTCCTCCTCCTGGCAATTTACACCGGAACCACACACCCTTAGCACCCGGTAATGCCCTGTTAATACTCTAACAGGTACTATTAAACTATTACAGCACAGAGAAATGAGGAATGAAATCAGGCTGAGCCTGCAGCTCCCCCCCCTCCCCACATAAACATACTTTGTCCAATCAGGTTTTCTGTTTCTACTTCCCCCCCACAGAAATAAAGCAAGAAAAACTGCGTAAGACATAACCCGCGCGCGCGCGCGCGCGCACACACACACGTTTGTATTCATATCCCTCACACACACACACAGATTTTTATTAAACTGAGTTTTAGTCAAATTGTGGAGACATTTGGTCCCCATAGTGTAACATATACATAACCCACACACACAGGCGCGCACGAGCGCGCACACAAACACAAAATCACCAATACCCTGAATACGATGATTTCCATTACCAATGAAATCATTGTATTTTTCCAGTGGTTACAGAAACCACTGTAATTTTTAGGTGTGAAAAGTGTGGAAAGAGAAAGATAGTGTCTAAGCTGTGAAAAGGGACACATTTTAATATATTTTAAAATCTGTACTGCCGTGGGTCTCCAGAACCATAGCTGCCGACATGGGACTCCTTGACAGGAAACTGACCGGACTCCCGGAGGTGCCCCATCGCTCTCTCGACGCGGCCAGCATCCTCTGTGGGATGTTCTGACGTCACGCCCCGGCCCAGGCTCTTAAAACGAACCGGGACGGCGGTCTTTTCCGTGGGGGCATCCGGCAAGATCATATGGTCCGTTTTGATGGGCGCTGCGGCGACGGGGACCGGTCCCTTTTTCCGGCGCTGTAGCGTCTGGATGTCAGCCTCTTGTGTTTTTGAAACACACTGCGTGTGACCCATTCAAAATCTGCCTCCCCACCCAAACAAACACAAAAATGTAAGAAATGTAAAGAATATGAGTTTGTCCAAAGTACATCGTGTCGGTGTCACGATTATATTAACACTAGAGAAAGACTAATATAATAAGTAATATTTTAAAATAATATTGCCTGTCTTCTGTCCATGCATATTAATATTTTATTATGTAGCATATTATAAGCAAAAATATAACAAGCAAGATACTTCCAGTAAATTTAAAATGTAGTGAAATGTTCCATTAAAAAGTTCCGTAAAATATACATTTCCAGATAAAGATAAAACCTGAATGCATATGAATATGCGGGATTGTATGAAAGCAATTTGTATTAAAAAGACTCATTTGCTCCCCCGCCCCCCACCACCACACACAAATGCCACAAGAAGAAGATAATCCAAGTAGGAAATGGTGGTAACAGCTGCCATTTATACAAACTATAACTAGTGGAAGCTGGGCAATAAAACTCTGCAAATTACAGCGTATTAAAACTGCTAAATTCGCGTATGCGCGAGGGTTACGGACGTTTTCGCTCATTCTGCCCAAAATTGCTTATGCCGATTAAAAGTTTAACCCAGTCAGGCTGCTTCGCTCCATGTTGTTTGACTTTTAGTTTAAAACGCAGAAATATCAGATTTATGGAGTGCGCTGTTGGGGCTTTTGGGGGGCTCTCGAGAATTTCATTTGATTTCTCTCACCTACGGCTAGGACTACCGGTGATTTTTTTTAAATCCCCTATCCCCCCTCCCTCGAAGACCTCTAGAAGTCCTTAACGTATTTGAACCTCTCATTCCAATGCCCGCTAGAACTCAGAAATTACGGTATGTGGGCTAACAATTTCAGGGAAATTAAGTGTTCCTCATTTCCTTAGAACTGGGCAAATATTGAAAAACGCTATTTTGCTTCATAATACGTAATCTAGACTTCTGGACTTGTTAACGCACTATGCAGACTCCATTATAAATGTTTAACGGCACCTATTAACCCAGATTAATATTCCACGACAAGCTGTCACAATGACTGAAAAAAGACGGCAGTACTGACCAATACCCATACCTGACTACCTCTGCAAAAAGGGGGGTATCAAATGTAGATTGCTGTTGTAGTTAAACAAAATGTATTGGAATACTTACAGCAAAGTGCGTTTAGTACACCAAAAGAGACTACACTCAAAATATACATAACAAGCCTATAGCACAATCAAGAAGATGTCCAATTTGTACTTAATTTATACTTAATTGTCAAATTTGTCAGAATCCTTAATAATAATGTGAAACGTTCTTCTGTAGTCTTGGTAATCTTACTGAAAAAGGACGATATACATTCAGACTCATTCGTAACTTTGGTGTTTATGTTAAAAGAGAGGGGTTTTAAAAACAAGATCAGTTAATCACTAATTAAACTATCTCAGCAGGACAAACAGTGCATATCAACGAAGAGTCCCAAATTCACCGTTAATGCAGACGATAACATTAATTTCAGAGAACGAATTCCATGAGCTTTTCCTGAACGCAGGGCGTTCGCGTAACTGGAACAAACGATCATTCTAGTATTTTTATGGCTTTGATCAATTCATGGCGACCCGTCGCAACGAGCTTGCGTTTCCGCTAATATTACATTATTTTTAAAATCAGAATGTAGATCCTCTGGAAATCTCGCAATTAACTTATTTTGTTATATTATTTATCACAAGTATAAAAGTCTAATTGTCTAGGCTTGCAGATCAGTAGTTACAGCCGATGCATTAAAATAAGAAACCCAACTTTGAACAAAAATAACTATCTCACCTCTTCCTCTTCACTCTAGTCAATGCTATGACCGGCGTGTCCAAGCACCGTGGGACGTCAAGTGTACTACAAAAATGGTTTGTTTCTTTTCTTTCTTCACATCCACAAAAACGACGCGAGTAATAAAAACCGAATTAAATAGGTGAGTGCTGGTGTAGTAATTAAGAGAGAATTTTGGGGAATATAACGGGTTAAAGCCGACAGGTTGACAAAGCCAGACAGTGTTTTGCATGGAAAAAGAATAAATATTTGAGCGCTAAACTATCAGTGTTCACGCAGCTGCGAAAGGCAAGTCAGGCTTTTTCGTCGCACTCTTCCCTTCGAGCGAAAGTGACTTGACTGCACGGGCTCCAAAGCGAGCCAGCCTTCTCTTTTAACTTCGTTTTTTCTTTTTATTTTTTTTTAACAGACTTGAAGCAGACACCGAATAAGACGTAATATTTACTGATATTTTAATTTAGTTCCGTGCCTGTTGTCGGGCCCCTGTCGCTTGGCCTTCTGTGGACTCCTGTTTGCCCATGTATACTCCAACACACCTCTTTCCAGGAACATTCCCAGAAAGACGAATCACGTGATCCTGGCTTTGTTCTGGCGCACTTCCACCAATCAGTACCCTAGACGATGAGGTCATCAAGATTTTTTTTTTCTGGATCTCGATACAAAACAAAAACGGGGGGAAAAACCCTAACCATAACACAGATAATCATCCGGCAAATTCCTAAAAATATTACTGTAGCCACATTATCAATATTATGAAATATTCAAAATATTTGTTTGTACAGTATTGTGGTCATCAAGTTGGGATGAATTGTATGTTTTACAGCGTGTTAGTTTTGCGATGGGGGAATAGCTCTGTCATAGTCTTAGGTACGGTTTAACAGTGGTTTTAAGCGAGTTCGGCTGGACAGTTAATTTTAGTTTTTCACGCGCAGCAGCGTTTTAAGTTAAACCTGGTTGCTCTGCAAAAGGCTACGCAAAAGGCTATGCTATTTAAACAAAATCTGCTTTAGACACTGAATTATTGATTTATACATTTCTTCACTGTACTTTATGTTCTCTGAAATATATATTATTAATAGTTAATAGATATACAACATTTTACACATATTCAAATTACGTTAACACATAAAATGGAATGTTAGTCTCCCCACAGTCCACTTCCATCTAGGCCAACAGCGATCAATAAAAAAGATTAAGCACAGTAATGGGCATTAATTCTGTGACCACCGTAATGTTCCCTTTTATTAGTATACAGTTAGCCTACTTGCGGTGTCAAATAATGTCATCACAACAGTTCTATCAATATGTATATGCCTTTAAATTCCATATAATCCCCACCCACCAACTGTGCTTCTATGGAAATGAAGTTGATTTAAAATTTCTTTTGATGGCACGTTACATTTTGTCAAAAACAAACGCAAGGCTGCACTAAAGGTAAATTTATCACGTGTTTAAGCAACGACCATCATTCCTTAAATCACATCTGAACCATGTGGAGATCAAGTTTAAGATAACCTGCAGAAAAATGACCTCTAGTGGCAGATGGGTGATTTTTTTTTAAAAGGTGAACAGCAACCGGATTTAATTTAAAACGCAGCTGCGATTTAAAATGCATGTCAGAAGACATAGCAATGAACATTATGATGAAATCACTTAAGAAAATCTAAACTGCAGTTAAGCTAATGGCAGACCAATTGCCCTCCATTTCTCTTACATCAATTTTTTGCTGCAATGCTGGTTCCAAAGTACTGTTTACTACAACTACCAACATGCCGTCTGTGGTGTAGATTTTCACTCTGGCAGCATGTTGTGAATAAAACCGGAACTTTTTAATAAAGAGTCTGCTCTTTATTATTCAAATCATGCCTTGTACCAAACTTACTACACAGGCGTCAGAAGTGGTATTTCAGATTGTCAGTAAAATTGATGACCTGATCCACTAACAGAAAGAGATCCTGGGATCTGAGCATCGTGCCTTCCTGTGGCAATCAAACAGAACTGATCCTCTGCACTGTGAACACTGCGAAGCAAAGAGAGCTGCAGTTCCATATGAAGATGCATCGCCAAGTTGCACAGCAAGGTGAAGACATCCGTCATGTTTGCACACTACAGCGGAAAAGAGTCTCTGGAGCGCTACCTTGTACAAGTGCACCTAGCAGCTTGGCACACTCCGTGGAGCAATGCAGAAACGGACCTCTGCACCTACCACTGGCACTGGAAGGGGAAGAGCTCCAAGCCCTGATCACTGAGGACCAAGGGGACTGCGGTGCTCTGGTGGGGGTACTGGAGCTGCGATTCAGCCGGCATCTATCAGAAGAAACCAGACAAAGACAATGGTAATGACTTGGTCTTAGTTTAGGTGGTCTTGACTACATCATTACCGCTGCCCTGGATCAATGATGCACTGGATTGCATCACCAGATTGATTTGGTTCCGCTCCCTAGACCTCTGAAGTAGCTATTTGCAGGTTGAACTGGCCCTGGATGCCCAACCTAAGACCACATTCTCTTTTGGTCAGGGTCTATATCACCTTCCAATCGATACTATTTGGGCTCTGTAATGCCCCCACCATCTTTGAAAAGTTGAATGATTGAGTGCCGGCCCACATAACCTGCAGTCTCTGCATCTGGTGGACACCTGAAAGGTTGTGGCAGTGAGAAACTAGCCTAACTCACTGAAGTGCCACAGAGCTATGCACCTTTCTGGGGCTTGTCTCTTATTACCAGCAATTTAGGGAGAATTTCACCAGAACTGATAAGCCTCTCCACCATCTCACCAAGAAGAGATATCCCTTTGAATGGACCTGAGGAGTATGCCACCACCTTTGACAGCCTCTAGATTATGCTCACCGAGGCCCCGATACTCGCGTACCCTGACCCGAAGCTCCCTTTCATCCTGGACATGGACACCAGCAGTGCAGTGATGTCACAGGCGAGGCCTCAGGGTGAGAGGGTGGTGGCTTACTTCAGCCGGACGCTAGTTGCCCCGAGCAACTATTACATGAGCTGTCATAAACTCAAAGCTGTCATCCAAGCCTGTCACCAATTCTGCCCTTACCTCTGTGCACAGCGCCTCCACCAGTGAACCAACCACACATCCCTCACCTGGTTGTTAAGCTTCTGCAACCCTGAGGGACAATTGGTTTGCTGGCTGGAGTGAACTCTGAGGTCCAGCACTGGCCAGGCAAGCTCCACAGCAATGCTGACGCCCTCTCTTGTCAGCCCTGAGAGACACATGACTGCCGTCACTGCTGCCGCGCTGAGTTGGAGGGCACCAGTGGTGAGGGACTAGAGGCCATTGACTGCCAGCAGCTGCGGGTGGAGCAGGCAGGTGATCCAGTGCTGCCCAAGTCAAGGGCTCTGTGCAGGCGGGGAGGTGGCTGGAAAGGAGGGAGGTCTCCACGTCTGACCAGGAGACCAAGGGCCTTTATTCTCAGTGGGAGGCCTGTGAGGAGCGCAACGGGTTGTTGTGCTAGCATTGTTAGTCTCCAGACAGTGATCTGGACCCTGGTGCAGTTGTTGATGTCCCACAGTCTTCGGTCCTTGGTCCTGCAGGTAGGACATGACGTGACGCGAATCAGGCATATTGTAGTGCTAAAGGTGCTGGGCCGGCTACAGCCAGGACACCATGCTATTCATCCACAGCTGTGACATTTGCACTGGCCAGAAGAGACTGAGCCACCAGTCTTGAGGGACACTGCAGACATATCAAGTGGGGGTGCCGACGGAGAGGGTTGGGGTGGACATGCCGGGCATTTTTCCCTTAGTTCCTCCCTGAATCACTACCTCCTTGTAGCTATGGATTATTTTACCAAGTGATCCGAGGCACATGCGGTTCCAGACCAGAGTGCAGTGACCTCAGCCAAGAAGCTCATAGAAGATTTCTTCAGCCACTTTGGTGAGCCAGAGAAGCTGCACATGACAAGGAGCAAAACTTCAAGGTTCGCGTGTTTGCTGAAGTCAACAAGCATCAGGGCAAAGCAAAGACCCACACAACCACCTTTCACCATCAAAATTATGGGCTGGTGGAGAGGTTTAATTGCACGCTCGACACACAGCTCTTACCATCTTACCATCTCTTACTTAGTTACTCTTACCATCTGGCAAACGGTATCGTAGCTTCCGTTCTGCCTCCACCAGACTGTGTAACAGCTTTGTTCCACAAGCCATCAGGCCTCTGAACGCACTTTAAGTTTAGATCATAGCTCTTCTGAAATACCTCATACCTGCACTTTCATGGTTACTCTGTACAATATAGTAACCAGTGCAATAGTACCGTGCAATATAATATAATAACCATGTGCAATTCCAGTCACTAAGGCTCCCCACTCAAAAATACTGGAGTGTTGTGTACTGTTCTGTCCATTTATTGTTCTGTATATTAATTGTAAATTGTTGTGTACTGTAATGTGATTGCACCCTTTGTACTTTATTGCGTTGCCTGTTTGCACCTTTTGCCCTGTTGAATGTGACGTTCAGTGTTACTAGATGTTGCACCGGGGAAATGGGGAAACGTTGTCTCATCACACTTTGTACATGTATAAAGCCGTTGATGACAATAAAGTAACCTTAACCTTAACTATCCTGGTCGCCCACTACCAGCATGACTCAGACCGCCACCAGCCCCTGGTCCTGTGGGCAAATCGAGCGGAGGTACAGTAGAGCACTTGCCGCATGCCAGCCACATTGAAGTTCAGGTAGGAACTCCACTCACCAGTGGATTTGGTGTTCAGCCCACCTACAGAGCTGGAAATACCAAGGGAGCCAGGTATGTAGTTCCTGTGTTGCATCCCTGAGCATCTGAGGGGGGTGCTCAAGCCGCTTATGGTGCACACAGCTGTGGGCAGGACATTAACATGAGGGACACCCAAGCTGGACAGCAATTGGAGGGATTGGTGAGATCCATGAGCATCTCACCAATGTGATTTGCCGCTGATGGCTACCTGAGCAACTGAGGCTGAGGTCCTGCACGGGGATCGCCTGGCACCATATCGCCCCCTGACAGCCGGAATTGTCACAATGATCTTCAGAACATGCCGAGTTTAGCTGTCTTTTATGTAATCCTTACTGACATCCTGCAACAGGTTCATACCAAAAGCAATACTGATAACTAAACTACTATTTAAAAAGTTAAATGATGAACGTTTACTAATGCCCTTCAGTTGTCACCTGAGCAAAACCCTTAACCCCCTGCTGCACAATGTTATAAAAGAAGTAGCAATTTGTATCTTTGAGGGTACAATTAGTCACTGGGGCTCAACTCTAAAGGGTCTGGATATTGTACCCTAGCTTTAGGTAAATGGACCCTTTAGACTAATTTAAGGTACAAAAATGAACTCGGATGAACATTTTTGTACCATTTTGAGTACAATAATGTTGTTTGTACCTTTGGGAACAAAACTGTACCTGGACTGTACTCTCTTTTCTGACAGTGTACAGGTGCAGTGTAGGTGGCTGCCCTTCACACTGGTCCCCAAGTGTGGGCTGGTCTGTGTGTGCCTCTTGGAGTGCAGGATGAGGTAGGTGAAACGAGAATTTCCTCACAGGGATCAATAAAGTATCATTCTTCTTCCTCATCAGAAAAGATTTTAAACATAACGGTTTTACATACAATTTGTGGTTTATAAAATATACAAGTAGCCAATCCAATTTTAATCATAATTAGTTATAAACCAAAAACACATTACTCTATTAAAACACCTACGTTGAATCAAAATATGGATATTGGGTATGGATATGATTTTAACAATAATGGATCGCCGGGAAAAAACGCCGGACACCAGGCACATAAAACACTGATGAAATTGTGGAGGATAGCGACCTCGTGCGGAAAATTGAAAATAGTGCAGATTCGGCGCAACAATTTCATTTTTATTTTTCACAGTAAACAAGTCCATTAAGTTATGCAGTTATGGCTGCTGCAATATGGTGTCCATCACGTAAGGATAGAAATTGTATACCCTGTTCTGGACGTATATAGCTTCCAAAATTTATAGTGACCCATTCACTTGCAAAGCATGTCTTTCCATTGTAGTGGGAAGGACTGTAGGAGAAAGTGCCACGCGAACAAGCGGCTGGTTTCCTACATTGGAAATCTGAGGAAATATCCTACCCAACCCTAGCTAAGTCATGGTGTTGCCAAACATATAGACCTGTTTAATTAGACAAATGCGTTAGTTACGAAATGTCAGTCCAAACAAACAATACATAAATTCAGTATGAGCAATACAATTTAAGTCAGTACTTTTGGGATTTTCTGGTAAAATAATTCTTTATACATTTGCTGATATGATGGTTACAGAGCACGTTAAAAGCTTTTAAAAGTGTTTAAAGAGCAAATCATGTAGTAAAAAAATCACTGGGCTTTACGTTATTCCACAGCGGGCAAGGTAATTAATTTACTGCGGCGTCATTGTGCTCGAATTAGTTAGCTTTATGGCGTCATCTTCACGTGGGTCACACACGTCACCTGGTACCCAGTAGTTCTTTAGACAAACTGTATTACTTGCGTTGCAATCTTTTAGGCGTTTTAACAATCGCATAACTTTCTAACATTTTCCATTGTGAATCACGAGTCGCTGCTGTAAATCCGGGGCGAGGCGTCGTTCCTCACCATTTTAGACAGCTAGTAAACTTGGGAGAAGGAATTTTTCGAGTGCCAATGATTTTTTTTATACTTAGCCAGCCTAATGTGGTGCATTAATTCGATGCGCTCCTAAATTGTAAAGTAAAATAGGGATCGCCAAGGAAGAGATTTCTGCATTACATTTTGTTATAAAAGTCCAGTTTAGTACTGTAATAATGTAGGCGAACTTAATTATGAGTGATTGGAAACGTATTCGACGCGATTGATCCACTTTTCTGCGCTGGGTAACGGTCGAGTGTCATCGGTTATTATAAGGTGTTTAATGGTGCTATGCCTTTCTCCCGTCTTTTGTACATGCTATCAATTATTTACCTCCTACCTAAAGAGCAAATTTGTTTAAACGAGCATTTAGCAGTATCGATGGCAAGTTTGAAAACTGTAACAAATGAGGCCAAGTTTCTTCGTTGGCTTCGCTTAGGCTGTCCAACCCGTCTCCGGCTTTAAACTCGCATCCCGTTGTGCTACTCTGTATAAAAGGGAGCGAACTTTAGACTATGGTCAGTTCAAAGGGCGAGATTTGATTTGTTAAGGCTAAACGTTTCCTAAATAGTTCTATATCTCGACCACAATCTAGTCATATTGCTGCGTAACTTCAGCGGCGTCATAAGCGTAGGGTAATCGCTGCTGCGCTCTTCCCTCGGCTTAGCGTCTTATTCTCCTGCTCACGATACGCAATATATTTGGTGTAGCCCAGTCGGCCGCGCGATAAGTGACGCCAATTGCGTAGCACTGTTAGTAATGGCGTCTGTGTCGAAGATGCGCTTGGCTCGGGGAAAATGAAGCGGAGGAGAAGTTATTCCTTTTAAGCGAACGCCGCGGTTTCATTCAGCGGGCTTTCCTCGTCGAGAGAAGCGGCGTTTCTGAAGACTGTTCCGGCTTCGACGTCCCGTTTCCCGGAGGCCCCGAAATGATGAAGCTTAAGTCGAACCAAACCCGGACCTACGATGGGGATGGTTATAAGAAGCGGGCCGCCTGTCTGTGCTTCAGGAGTGAGAGTGAGGAGGAGGTAAAGGCCGAGGACGCGGGTCCGGGGGACGGGAGAGGGCCACGGGGAATAAAGGCAGCGGCGTGGGACTGTCGGGAGCCTCGTACCGGGAATCGAGCGGCTGGGATGTTGGGGGGCGGGGGGTCCAAAGAAGTGATCACCATGTTACTTTATGAAGAAGATGATGATGATGGTGAGAGGGGGGGGGGGGGAATCAAAATCTCAGATTGTCATCTAGCGCCAAGATAACACAGCAGCCAGGCGAGCGTGAATATGTTGTATCGTGTTACGGTGGCCACGTTTTACCGGGCCGGTGGCGTCACCCCGCCGCGATCCCGCTCTCTGCGCCCATTTCACCGGCCCGGGAGGTGCGGTAATTACCGAGAAGTATCCCCTCATTTCCCCCATTTACTCCCGCCAGGCTGGTATTCATGATCACCGGGAAACAATACGTGCGGGGACACGCCGTACTGCATTATAGTTAATTATATCCCCGAGTTAATAATTGTATAATTATAGTACAATTGAGGATGGTACCAAAGGTGGATTCCGTAGGCTTGGTGAAAATGTACAACGGGGAGAGTCTTTGCCAATATTTTTGTCGTTGTTTTCCATTAAGCGGTTTTCATTTAGTGTTTTTAATTCTGGCGTTAATTTATTTGGTGTTAATTTTGAAATCCATGGCATGCTAGTTAGTAAAAATCGATCTAAGGAAACACGTTTTCAGCGGGTCTCCGACATACCAAGATCACTCCCCACCCCCATTAAATTGTATCGTATGCACAGTTCATGTCTTGATATCTTTTCATCTGAGGGTGAAGCAAACAGCGCATAGGTGATGTGATCACTGTCCTGCCTTATTGCGGATAATGTCGCTTTGTGACCGACGGTAAAGGCAACAGATGCCTTTTGAGAAGGGGGCGTACATGGATTTAATGGTTCTATTTGTTTATTTGTAACTTTGGCAGGGTTTTTGTTCAGTGTTTTAAAAAAACATATTCCATCATTTCACTTACAATACTGTGGAGTAAATTATTTTGAAATTAATTTTATTATGGAACAGTGTACCATGTTTCATTTAATTAAATTAATTAATGTCATTAAATTTAATTAAAACCACATTTTTAAATATTTTATATATATATATATATATATATATGTATATATGTGTGTGTGTGTGATTGTGATTGTGCTGGTGATTGTGAATCTGGCCACATTGAGCTGAAGTGTTTGTTTGTCTGCTGTGGGGTGTGGTGGTAGGTGCTGCCGTCCGTGCCGAGAGTCCGGAATCCAGAAATACCTCATTAACGCAAGACAGGCAGGTGGCTGAGCAGGGACAGGATTCATGATGGCT
>JABJVO010000126.1:20117503-20131996 GCA_026770805.1 Boulengeromyrus knoepffleri
CCCTGCCCTGGTACCCACCTGCCCCCCCAGCCCTGCCCAGGTACCTGTTCATCTTTGCCTTCCATCCCAGGTGTTGCTGGTGAGCAGCAGCAGACACCCTGAGAAGTGGATCGTTCCTGGTGGGGGAATGGAGCCCGAAGAAGAGCCCAGCGTCGCTGCTGTTCGGGAAGTTTGTGAAGAGGTCGGCCATTTTTATATCTCTCACCATTTGCTTCTCCTAGGTGTGGCCGGAACATCTTTTTACATCCTAACTGACTTTTCATATGCGGAGAAAGTCTGTATTTTTTTTTTTTTGCCTGGGTGCTGCCTGGCTTGGATCTGTTCATAAATCTGTGTGCTTTATGTCGTATTGTAACATTAATTTGTAAATGTACACTCTCCTGCAGGATTTATCGTAAGTACAATACCCTTTAACATTTGGTAATTAGGATTTCGCCCACTTATGAAACACAGGCTGTTATTTCAGACTGAGACATGCTCTGTTCCTGTCTGGGTTAATTTCCCAGCATCTCTGAATGTAAGGCTGGGTAGAAGCTGATAAGTTCAAAAGCCAGTTGCTTTTCATCTCTGAAAGGCTTTGTGGTCTCCTTACCAGTGACACAAAGCTGGAAGACCGTCCTGGCAAATTCCTCTCAGGGCCATGATTTGACCCCACTTTGGTTAAAAGTAAAATAAAGACAGTATGTGGTTCTGTGAGTTCGACCGCGGGCCCTGCGATTGGTTTAAATCCCTTTTTAAATCCCGGTTTAAATCGCTTTGAATACATAAATGTATAAATAAATAAAACCCAATGTAATTCATATCGTGGTAGTTTATCAGACCAAACTGGCACCTTGTTCAAGGGTACAGCAGTATGATGAAATGTTTTGGTCATGTGATTAGTTATTTAACAGCTACCCTGGGTACTGGGTTTCCTGAGAGCATTGGAAACTTAGCTGGAGCGTTTTTTTTTGCCCTGTTTGGGGGGTGGGGGGTGTAACACTAGCCAATTTCAGACCATCTGCTCGGCCCCCAGGTCATCCTGTTGAGCTGCGTGTTGATCTCACCCCCCCTCCCGGGAGCGCGGCATAAACGGCTAGCTCTCCTAACCCATCCCGTTTCGAGTTGCGGGTGCCTTCCTACCCGCTACAAGGCGCTAAGCCAAAATTTATCGTTGCCCTTTACACCCTGCGTCACCCATGGCCTTGAATGCCATGGGTCTGGTTTGAGTTGTCCTCCTTCATGGGCTCTGCGGCAATCTTCTCCACATGTAATACTCAGGGATCGGAGTATTGCTGTTTTAAGATTGCCCCCCCCCCCCCCCACACTTTAACCACACTAAAGCGTTGACTGGCCAGTACAGTCAGGCTTGGCTGTTCCTGCTACCCACATTTAAGTCCTCAGAACTGAGCCAAAGATAAGCCTGTTGGGGGGGGGGGGGGGTAAATGGGGTGGCCTGCATGAAGGGGGGTGGTGTTCTGGGTCTTCCCTGCTGCTACAGCCGGGGCGGGAATCGCTGGCGTCTTTCTGATCAGCTGTGCCAGCAAACGCTGCATTTAACTGTCACCCCGGCGCTTCTGCGAGAAGAATGTTTGTTTTTGTTGCACTATTGTTGCAAATTTTAATTTGATGTGCTATGAGTTTTTTTTTTTTTTTTTTTTTCTGTGTGTGTAATTTATCTCTGGTTATTTAAATCCTTATGACTCGGCATTCTCTGGTTTCTTGGGACCCGCTGAAGTTTGGACTGCAGTAACGGGACATGCCTCAGTCACGGTTGCCCCCCGCCCCCGCTAGCTTATGCGAGTCTGGAGCCGTAGCGCTGCATGAAATGTATCTGCCGCCTGCTTCAGCTGTGGGCTTCTCAGTTATATACGGAACTTTTGCAAACCCTAACGTTCCGCGATATCGCGATCGGTCGCCTGCACTGTGAGCAGGTTCGTCTGTTTTCCCCAGCGGTTCTGAGAGCTTGTCACCTCCCCGGGCTCCTTGGGTCATGGCGTCCAAATATGCGGGATAATGAGCTACTACGGGCAGCCATGAGATGGGGCCTCGGGGCTCGGATAGCTTGGCAGCCGTTGGGGGCTTTGCGGTCTCCCCTTCCTGGCTGAAAGAGACATCACAGCCCTGTCACAGCGGCCCCTCAGCAAGGGGTCACGGCCAAGTGGTGCATTGCCCTGGCAGGCGGGGGCGGGGCTAGGGCGGCCTGTACTGTGAATGGACGATCCATAGCCCGTGTAACCCAATGGCGGCAGACAAAGTGTCCAATGGAACGTGGGTGGCGTGACAATCCCTCACGCTGCTGCTATCCAAGCTGGTGTCCCGTGGAGCCTGGAGCTCAGCCTGGCCTGTGCTCTGTCAGAAATGGTTTATATGATAGAAATGTCTGGCCTGTGACCGAGATGGGCCTGCACACCAGCTGGGCTCCTGGCTACAGCTGAAATGTTTTGCAGTGGGTGTGGGGGGGGAAGGATGATCTCCATCCTCATGAACCCCCAGCCACCTGACGCCTCTGTCTTGCAGTGACTTGGGTTTGTGTTCTCTTCTCCCCCCCCCCCCCCATTCCAAAGTGGCATTGATCAGATTGGCTCAACGTCATTGTCCTTGTACCCCAGGTCTGGACCATATCTTGAATACTATAGTAATAGTAATCTCCACTGATTGATGCAAGTCGCTTTTTGACTCTGGGCCCCCAGAATCATATGATTGAATGTATTCAAGGGCCGCTGGGCCCCCTGAGTCTGCCCCCTCCCCCCAGGATGCACTGTCCGAGGCGGCTTAGGGGCCGCCGGCGTCGCGTGTATCCGCGGACTCACCGCCTATTAATAGCACAGAACTGGAAGCTGAGGAAGATGGAGCAGCTGTGACACCAGCAGGGGCTAATCCTGAGCCCTCCCCAACTGTCATGCCCTCCCCTCTGGCCCCCAGCAGAACCCCGACTGTCTCCGGGCATGGCCGCCTAAAGCTCTCCACTCCTTAGCTCTCTGTGTCCCATGGTATCTGCTGCCCTCTCTGTCCCTGGTGCTTGTGCCCATCTCGCTGCATTTCTCTCCTTTTTCTTTTAATAAATGACATCTTGTGATGTCATTTAGTGCCCGTACCGGTTTTTGCGCCAGAATTTCAGGCGGTTAGCTACCATTCACCTGGTCCATGTCACTTTGGAAATGCTAGGGAGGGAGAATAAAAAATTGAGTGCCGTTTTCCAATTGTGGCGTCATCGAATGTTGGTCCTGTGCTTGGCTTTTTAACTTGTTGCTGTGTTGGGGATTTTATTCACTTTGCACTATTTGACTTTACGTGGTCATTTGCAGAAACGCGCGGAGCCATTTATGTTTGTGCACGTTGGTGATTTCGCAGCCAGGTACCATGCTGGGGATGCGCGCCGATATAAACACGCTATTGCCTGAATTTCTGTGGCTCCATCCCTGATCCTGCATGTTTATTCCCAAAGATGGACTTAGTCAGATTTATACACTTTGCAGCAGTTTTTATCATTTTAATCTGGTATTCACAATATTCTGCGGGGAGGATGCCAAGAATGTGTGAAATCAGATGGAGGAAGATATTTATTACATTACAGCACCTCTTGCTTTACAGGCATAGCCTGTTGGATCAAAGGAGAACCTGCTTTTATCCACTAAGAACAGTTTTTCAGGCGCTACTGGCTTTACGCCTTTAAGAACACTTTGGCTCTGGCCAGCAGATGCAAGATACCGCCATTAATCATGGAAGTTGTCTGCAGAGAGCTCGGGTACCTCTGGACAGAGCCGCGTGATACATGGGGTTCTGGGACGGACCAGGGCTTTATTTCGGGGCTTTCTGTCTCAACCTGGTCCTTGGGAACTCCCCCAAGCATTGGACAGTCCATATTTGTGGAGGAAGCTAAGATGTGGACTGTTTGGGGACTGAAAACTGAAACTGAAAATAACGTAAAAGCTAAATTAAAAAAATCAAATCTATAACAACACTGGTTTGAGTTCCAGATGTTATTATACTTACAACAACTTATTCACTTTGTATCCCAGTGCTTTTGGCATGATGGCCTGGTCACAAATCCTGGCTTTGTGAAGCTCTCTATCATTTTAATCGCGACTGGGTCACAGACGTGCATATTCAACCGTATGGCCGTTTTCAGTGCTGCCCTTTTGTGGTGTTTAGCGGTTAAGTGTCTAGCCTGTGACCAGTGTTCCTCTTTGCCAGTGCACATTTGCCCAGGTTTGCCAGATACTATTTTTCGTTTTCCAGTTTTTTTTTACTGTTGCACCTGCAATGCAGCCTCCTGGGATGCTTATTGGCTTTGATGCTGTTTTGAAAACTCTCACAAAGTGCTGACTGTGTGTGAAGTTGGCATTCAGCCTCATGTGACTCCCCTTTGTAACTGCTCTTTGTAATTGTAGAACTTTAAAATGTCTTATTTTTTTAAAATAGTATTTCCGTGGTGTTGCCTATCCCCAGTGTACGTGTGTATATAGACAATCCCCTTAACTGCATTATTCCATCAACTGAGGCTTCTGTAAGATTTCTTACAGGATTTCTTGCTCAGTGTGTTAATTTCAGGTTTCAGCCTATTAATGGTGATCTTGGTGATATGGGACCCTCCGTACAGTCACTTCCTGTGTTTCGCCCCATCCCTAATAACATCTTCTGGGTTAGGTAGGCCGTCCACCTACCCTTGCACCCTGTGCATCCTGGGATGGGATTCAGGGTCTCTGGGGGAAAAAACAGCATGGATGGATGGTTCTGCTGTGCATGTTTTAGTCCAAAGTGTGACTTCAGTGTGGATGAGTGAAACTTCCCCCATGTTCATTTCTCTGTGCGATGTGGCTCTTGAACAGGGGTGCCAATCTTATCCGCAAAGGGCCGGTGTGTATGCAGGTTTTTGGGATAACCTTTAGGTCAGCTGTTCAAACCCAGGTATGAGGACTCTTCAGCCAATTAGCCTCTAATTAGTAATCTAATCAGGGAGTTGCAGTGAAAACACGCATACACAACAGACCGTTCTGGATAAGATTCCTCACCCCTGCTCTAGAATGGTATTTCCCAATCCGGTGCTCGGGGACCAACAGTCGGCCTGTGTTTTTGTTCCCTCCAAGCTCCAACCAGATCACCATGACATTTGCCCTTTTCCCCGTAGATACTGGGGGTGGGAGATGTAAGAGTTCTCTGTAAAGATTTACCTATGTTGTTATTAACACCTTTGGTACCCAAAATAAGTCTTTTCTGCAGGCAGCTCCCACTAGCAGGTGTAGGCCCTATGGGGGGATGGGCCGGACCATTCCGCACTGGGGGGGTGTTGGCAAAGGCAACCGAGTCGAGCTTCTAGGAGGGGGGAAGACAAGCTGGCAGCCGGGCGACCTCACGCTGGCAGTGTGTGCTGCTAATCCTCACTGTGCTCTCTTTGACAGGCTGGCGTCAAGGGGACGTTGGGGCGGCTCGTAGGAATATTTGAGGTGAGGTTTTTCTTTTTTTTTTTTCCCCCCTCTGTGGAGCCTTGAACACACCTTGCTGATTTTGCGTCTCGATTATCTGTTGACTGCTGTCCAACACCCTTGTAGTGTCTCTTTTGTGTTGTTTTTTTGCTACGATGTTCCCTCACACTGCCCTCAGGAATACGCCGTAACCCCTCTTACGTTTGATTTTCCTCAGAACCAAGACAGGAAGCACAGGACGTATGTCTACGTCCTCATCGTCACAGAGGTCCTGGAGGACTGGGAGGACTCGGTTAACATCGGTACGTCCTTCCCCTGTCTCATTCTTATCCCCAGGTTTTTTTTCAATGGTGGCTGTTTTCACAAAAACATTGTTTAACAAAAAAAAAAATTCCACCCTACGGCCGCACATGGTGGTCCTGAGGGATACCAGGTCTTTTTGATCAGCTAATTCAGCATAATCCATGCCTGAAATGCCAGGGATCCATGACATAAGATTACATTCAGATGAGGAAATTAGTTTGAGTTTCGATTTCATTCAACTTTGTCACTGTGCCAAAGTACAATGAGTCGTGATTACAACAGGACCTGCTCTACTTTCCTTGATCTGAAATGCTGTGTTTTCTTAAGCTTATCACATTATCCAGTTGTATAATATGCCGCTTACTAGTGATGGACAAAATGACACCTCATGAACCATTTGCTGAATTTTCTGACCCCACTAGATGGTGCTGTCTGTTTAGAAAATGGGCACAAAGCATCTTCAGAACAAGCCAAGAGCGCCATTCAGTGCGGTCAGAAAATACATCAAGTGGCTCTTGAAGCGTCATTTTGTTCCGCTTACAGCATCTCCCATGAACCGACCCGCTCTGCCCCTCTCTGCTCTTCTGCCTCTGATCTGCCTCTGATCTGCCTCTCTGGCACGCCATTGCCTCTCCGCAGGAAGGAAGAGGGAGTGGTTTAAGACGGAGGAGGCGCGTGAGCTGCTGCGCTGCCACAAGCCCGTGCAGGCGTCCTACTTCGAGGCACTGCGGCAGGGCTGCCTATCCAGCAATGGGACCCCCATACTGGCCACGATATCCGGGGAGCTGCCAGCCACCTACAGCCTCAGCCAGAGCTCCGTCTCGGGCATCAGATAACTACACCGGGGCGGCACCCGCGCCCCGGAGCCCGGGACCCAGCCGCGTCTGCTCGCCCCCTCCTCCTCCCCTCCCACCCCCCGCCCCCGGCCCCCCCCTTCCGCCGTCTGTCTCTCCAGCCCTTTTTTTGTGCCAGACTGTGGCATGAAATCCTGACTCGGAGTGAACATCTTACACTTTGTAAAGTAGTTTTTTTTTTTTTCTTCTTCTTCCCTGCTCCCTCCTTTTTATCAGTGGTTTGCATGACCCCCCCCCCCTTCCCTCCCCCAGTTATATGAAGTTTATGGAATGCAAGAACTACTTTTTGCCGTTGTGATGTAAAGGATGTACTTTGTGCTAATTCTTAAAGGCCTCCAGTGGTCTTTTAATGTCCTCTTTGTTTCTGTTCCTCCTGTGTGTGTGTGTGTGTGTGTGTGTGCGTGCGTGCGTGTGCGCGCGCGTTAGTCTGTATGTATATGCCCCTCCCCTTCCATATTGGAGATGCCACCCTCCTGTCTCAACAGACAGGTCTGTGTGAGTCTGGCTTGCTGTGCATTGTGGGATATCGTCATTGTTGGTTGGGGATGAAGGGAGGGGTGAATTGTACAGGGTTGGGTGGGGTCGGGTGGGGGGGTAGGTGTTGATGGGTCAAGTTCTTTGTAAAATGTTTAGTTAAAAAAAGAGAAAGGCAACTCCAATTCTCTAACTGGAATCAGGACACAACATGTTCGTCAGTTAATGCCCTCAGTTCTGAACCGACCCGAATGCCAGTGACGAATGCCGACCAGACCAGGCACGGGAATCCCAGTGTACGATAAAGAGAGAGAACGAAATGGTCAAAGGGTTAATTGGCTGTAACCATCTAGATTGGAGACCAGGGAACTGGGATCAATTCCCAGACGGGCTGGACTCCTGGCAGTTTTGTTGGAATGGAGCCCGAAGAGCTTGTAGGAGGTTCGTTCACCTTCGGAATCGCTGCCATTGGTACCTTTCCTGAAAGGATGAAGTTACTTTGTCCGGCACGTTTAATTCTTCCTGTTGCAGTGAGCAGTCACTGCGCGGATGGGCTCTGTCACCAGAAGAGCTTCCTCTGTCCCCAGGAGTCACAAACACATTCGGGGAAGGTGGGGGTCCCGGGGCGGGGTTGGGTGATTGACCGTCACCAGTTCCTGGACTATAAACGTGGACTGTGAAGTTCCCCATCAGCCAGAAGGCCATTAAAATTCATGAACAGCAGATGTTTACACTGTATCCATACCGTTTGCCTACCTTCAAGTGAACACTGGACCGGATATTTTTCAAGACTACGGTATATTTTGAAAAGCACTTTTGAATTAGGATTTTTTGTTTCCTTGAGCTTTTCATGAATATTAATTCTACACATTCTGAATCTGCTTGACATTTAAATTAAACATTTCTAGTGAGACTTGTAGGACTTAAGCCTTGTACGAGTAAGAATATTTTTAACATTAATGTAGTATTGAGTTTTTTTTTCTGTTCATAAGCATCCGGCGGTTTTTTTTTTTTTGCTTTCTCAGTCACAGCGGATGTGCCCGACAGTTGGCTATATGCTGAATACTGTGAAAATGGAGCCCGACCCATCCAAAGAGCTTTTGGACATTCTGCACGGGTCAATGGTGAGCCCATGCATGGTGCCGGGATCCGACACCACAACGCCACGTGTGATTGGCACGTCTGGGGAGCGGCCCGGTGCGAGGCTGAGTGACGGATGACTTTGGGAGTGACGTATCCATCGTTTTTCACGTTTCCTCATGTTCCACGACCTTGCACCCAACCCACCGAATCCCTTCCCTAACGGAGGCCCCTCACGTTCCACCTGTCTTCCAGTTCAGTGGAATCCCTGTTACTCTTTCAGGTGACCTACTGTGTTAATCTCTGCTGAATCCCCCCTCCCCATGTCTGGTCACCTGTACGCGCCGCAGAACAGGCTTCCTCGGGTTCCACGGCTAGCCACAGCAGCCCCCAGTCCCTGTCCGCCATTGGCAGAGGGGTAGGCATTCTCACCTGCCCAACGATGCCAAGGTCGTGGTCGGGATATGCAGATGCCTTGCCCAAACCTAGAAACCGCCCAGAGTAGAGTATGACACCGGGTCCTCTTCAGCTTTGGCTCCATGTTGGCTGACAGTTTACTTACCAGTATTTAACTAAAATCCTCCAAACTACAACAGGGGGGAATAAGTCTTAGGTGGCCCATTCCGCGGTCAGTCTTTGCTGTCTGTTATGTTCGAACTATATGCTCTATGGCTGCATGGATGTAGTGATTGAATCTCTGCTGGTGGTAGTTGTGGCAGGATGGTATAATGGATAAGAAGGCAAAGGTGTCTGACATGGAAGGACAGTGACTTACAAAGCACAGGAGGAGAGGCAGCGTAGGAAAAGGAGGCTTCCGGAATTCCTGTCCCGTTGACCATAGTTGATTTGTGTTTTTTTTTTTTTTTTTTTTTTTTTGGTGTCGGGGGTGGGGTGACTTATTTTTATATTTCGAAGTTGGCAGGATAGATCTCCATGAAACGGTCATGGGGAAAAGCAAAAAAGCTGCGATGGATCGTGAAGCTGGAAATGCTTGTAGTGTTTCTGGAAAGCTGTCTGTCACGGCGGTGGTGGTGACTGAGTTTGGTCCATGCCTTGTCTAAAGAGGAGAACGGCTCGTCGGTGTGGGGGTGAGGGGCCGTCTTGCTGACTGTCACACCTCTCTGTCGGAAGGGGGGCCCAGCGACTTCGGCCTTGTTCTTCATACCCGATTTGTGTTGTCTGGTGCCAGTAGGTGAGTTTCACTACTGTGCCTAATTAATGCGGATTTTCATTTTCATTTCATTTTCTTTCCTTTGGGGGTGGGAGGGGTCCTCTTTCCCCCTTTTGGAGATTCCTATATTATTTTTATTGTTTGTTTTTTGTTCCCTACCTTCACATAGGGCTAAATAATGCTGCAGTCCAGAGTTATCTGACTAGTCACTGATGTCACTGGGTGTGTGTGCATGTAAAAGTATAAAGTAAAAGGATTTTTAAGTGGTTTGGACTCTTGAACACCCACAACCTGTGAAAAATAGTTAAGCAGTTTCTGGCTACAGCGGTTCTGTAACCTCTCTTCTCTGCGTTGTTAGATACTGAAACCCCACCAGGTTGAATTTCTGTAGGTGTTAAGATGGGGGGGGGGTGACAGTGTTTGTATTTGTTTACTAAAATATCCACCTATTCATGCAGCTTTGTGTGCTGAATGTTCTGCATGTTGCCAGAATCTTGTGTCAAATCATAAACATGAATGTTTATTTTTTTCTGTTCTGAATGTACGCGCAATCCAGACAATATTTTCTTTGATTCTTGGAATGGTGTGCAAGCGCTCACATAAAATTGCTGACAGTAGTGTTTTTTTTTTTTCTTAAGGATAATTTTCTAGCACTTTACATGCATGCAAGTCAGAGCAGGGGAAGCCGCTTAGTTTGTAATCTGATGGCTGTACAGCAGGGCTCCCCAACTTCAGTCCTGGGGGGCCAGTCTGCAGATTTCCCTGCGCAGACGCATCTTAATCGGCTAATTACCAGGTTTAGTATGTGTGTTTGAACAGGGAGATCTGCAAACGACATTGGATTCCAGCTGGGGATCCCTAATGTAGAGCGTAAACCTGCAATTAATTTTGTTTTGTCACCTCAACTAATGTTAAGATCTTGAATGTAAAAAAAAAATAATAATAATCAGCACCTCTCGCATCGCGTTGAGACCCAAATGTTTTTCTTGGAAGACCAATACTAAGTTTTTTTTTTTTTTTTTCTTTTTCTTATTGCCAACAATGAGTTTGTTCTGATTTTTTTTATTATTAATCTTTTTTTTTTTTTTTTTTACACAAAGCCAGTTATGGCAACACACACGCCGCTGAATGTGAGAGCTCGCCGGCCCCAGGAGGGCCCACCTGCGTTCCCCGCCAAAGCGGAGTCATGCTCTGAGCCATCGGGCACATAGAAAAAGACGATCGTCTGCCCTGAGCAGGGTTTATAATCCCGGCTGGTGGCCTGCCTGGCGCTGCCCTTTTACTAGTCTCTCTGATTATCTGTCACTGGAGTGGTTTCATTGGGAATCATGGAATAAACTGGTTTTGAGAAGATTGTAATATAATGTGCCAACAAATAAACGCCAGTATTTCACAGCCGCCGCTCTGGGGCCCCGTCCTTTCTCACCTCTCGCCTGCGTTTCCTGACATCCTGTTTAAATGCTTGCCTTCTATCTAAACTTCCTGGTGCTCTTGCACTGTGGCAGCGGCTGCAGGTTTCACCATAAACGGATCAAGTCAAGACAGATACCCAGGGTGAGCGCGATCAAGATGTTCACTGGATATGAACCGGTGAAGAAGGCTGCTGGGTTTGAGACGATGCATTTGGGTATCGAAGTTGGCATCATTTAATTTAATTTCCCAAGCAGAAAGTGGAATGTTTATTTCCCTTATCAACCAACTGTAGACAGCAGTAGGGGTTTATTTTAGTAGAAGTCGATGTCATGTACTCATCCCATTTTGATTAACTACACCTGATGTTAGTTATAAAGCCCTTGATTACCTGGCTCCTGTGTGCACTGGGGGAGGGGGGTGGCAGCTGAGGATTCGGTCGCCATGGCTACAGTTGAAGTTCAGCGAAGGCCCTGATTTAGTATGTGTTGTAATACACGTGACACATGAACATGGAGGTTAATTTCATTGGCCAAATTCAGACTGTAGAAGACAGCCACTTCTATGATTGAACTGGATAGTCTGCCAATCACAGTCTGACCCAAAGGGAGTAACCAATAGGAAATTGGTTACTTATGACTGACATGCCCAGTACCACACCCACCGTGGGTTTCAATGTCTTCTGCAATAACGTTGGGCAACATGATCAACACACTTCCATATCAAGCCATATAAAAGTAAAAAGTCGATTTTGGTGGTAGGACTGCTCCTTACCTAAACTCTAATTGAACAATCATGACTTCTGGCATAAGTTAACCCATACTTGGTGGAACAACCCCTCATTAATACACATGTTGATCCTCGGAACAGCCAATCATCCGGTTGCAACTATCATGCAGAAAAAGAACATGTAGGTTTGATTATATTTCAGCTAAGCGCTTAAGTTGTGTTCATGAGGTGAATTTGAACATGCCATAATTTTCATGTACTGCAGTATCTAATGAACAGAAGAGTGTGATAGGACACCCAGTACACAGCAGTGCTATAGTGCAAAACGCATGAACAAGGTCAGAAGAATGACAAAGCAAACCACAAGTCCAAAAACAACAGCTCAGCACAGCAGTGTTCAGAGCAAATTGCCAGGGGAGGTGTACCTAGCAAAGCAACCACTGAACACTAGCAGACCATTATCTGCCAGTCTACACAACTGTTCTAAAGCAGGAAGGTATTTGCAGGTATGGACGCATTCTCTGATGTGTGCTCAGGGGTAAACACACACAACCCTAAAAAGGCCTCTTCGCCTGAAGATGAATGTCACAGATAAACCAACCCAGAAAAATCTTATCTTGCACCCAAAAGAGCAACAACACAAAAAATCTTATAACTCCAGGAATGCGACACTATCAAGAAATCAAGCCAGAAGCTTCATCAGTTTGCGTTTGGAAGCTGTAACACACAAGTGTCAAATTCAATAACACTGTCATTCTTGATATAAAAAATAAGCGCTAGTTTTTCTTGGAAACTGTCTAAAATGCATAAAGCAATCACCCATAACTCCCACAAAACAGACTAAGGGCACGATGACAGATTGGCTCAGACTTTATTTTACAGAAACGTTACTGTGGCTGCTGTCCTCGCCCACGTCCGAAGCCGCCTCTCTGCAAGAGGAAGAGAAACGATAAAATTCAGACGTGTACTGGCTGCTCTCTCAGCGACAAAGCTCTACCTCAGACTTGGAAAAATAACAGTTCTCCTTATTAGTGCACAATCCACACATGGAGCGCTGTAAGGCATACGCCTGCCACTGAGCACGGAGAATGTGCCCAGGTTTCATGAGCCGAAACGAAAACGCTGGAGTAACTGGTACTCACAAACTGGAACTCTGTGGCGGCTCCAGCCCCAGCTTCAGCCTTCTTGTCTGCACCAGCTAGACAGGAGAAAGAAAAAAACAAAAACAAAACTCGAGTCCAGCACACCTCAGCACTGGGCGTCTCGCTCAGGCAAAATGACTTCAGACTTTACTCACTGTAAAGCTAAATTCTGTAAAACTACTTTTTTCAGCGTTGATAATATTTTTGTGCCATTTTTGTTATTAGCACCTGTTGCATATTACATTAGATTTAGTTAAGTAAGGATAATCGTGAAATTAAAGTTGATATGCTGACATTGTACTGGTTTACTGTAGGTTCTCTACTGCACGTGTGTAAATATGAAAAAGAACTAATGATGTGACTGGTTAGAAACTTTAGACGTGTGCATTTGGGAAGCAGACAGCCTTCTGACTCTCTTCCATAACCTTATCACCTGATTCTGTTTACTTAATATCAAGTAAGCGCGTTTTAAATGAGGCAGGTCATAAAATTAACACTTGATATGGATACTAGTCAGAAAGTGCTCTTTCACGGCATCCAAGAGAGTCATCTCTTCTACTGCAGGATGGTACAGCAGCTCTGACAGTCAATCACTGAAAAACCCACAGCGGATGGTGAAGTACAACCCACTTCCCCTCTGAATCTTTATATACTCAGCGGACATTACAGCGAGCAAAGGTCATCTCCAACCCTACACATCCAGCTCACCATCTCTTTCAGCTGCAGGTCACTGCCCACTAAGACTATCAGGATTCATTATTCCTCTCTCCATTCATCCAATGCATGTTCTGTGTAATACTATACTACCTTGTATTGTTTTGGGGTGTATTGTATCACTGTACATTGTTAATAAATGTGTGGAGAGCCTGCTGTGGTCCCTGGATGTGTTGTACGCGGAGTAATATTCCACCGGCCTTGACCGTGTGGCAAATAAACAACTGAACTGAAAACACAGAACTGCAATTTTGCCACTGCACTCTCATTCTTCAGTTCCTTTTCTCCCCACCTTGAGAACGCCGCAGTACTGTGACACTGGCAGCGTGTACTTACGTGGGGCCGCAGAGCGCCTGTAGGTGTCGCGGTCCGCCTCCCCGCGCGCCAGCCGAGCAGGCCGCTCCCCCTCCAGCCCTGGAACAGAAGCAGTCGGCTGTGAGGCTCCGCCCAACCACAGACATCATAATACCTGACCAACCACAGACACGCCTGCTGGCAGATTCCACTCACCCACAGACATCATAATACCTGACCAACCAGCAGAATCGTGCAAATAAATCAGCATTTGGTTTTTTTATGTTAGATTTAACTTTATTATAAATGTACAAAATACAAGTACTTCAACAACAAATGCAGTTCAGCATCTATAAATCCTAAAGTGCAAAATAGTGCAGAAGTGATAGAAATGGCTGCAACAGGGGCAACATGGCTGCTCCTACCAGCAGAGCTCCAGAGTCTCTGGAGAAACACGCGGCAGAAAAGGCTGGACCGCGGTCTTCCGAAGTTTTCTCGACTGTAGCTGACATTAATGACGCTGTTTAAGCCATTTTATGTTTTTTGTTTATTTATCCTGTCATGCAAGAGACAAATTATTCTTTATGATTACTCTTACACACTGTAGCCTAAATCGTTCCTTGCTCACTGAAGTAAGCTTAACTATAAGCTACCTTTGCAAGTGTTTGTTAAAAACGTGTTTCTTTCATTCCATGTTTTAGCATCTATTTCAACATTAAAGTCAAATATGTGTACTGACATAATAAAGTAAAAACTATTGCAGTGATTATTAACTACAGTCTAACATAGGAATCCTATTGAATCTCTTAAGATTTGCCTTTTTGTTCATAATGCTCTAATGCAGGGGTGTCAGACTGCAGTCCTGGGGGGCCGGAGCCCTGTGTAGCTTAGTTCTTTCCCTGTTCCACCACAAATGA
>JABJVO010000126.1:20132096-20158161 GCA_026770805.1 Boulengeromyrus knoepffleri
GTAATTAGCACAAGAAGTTGAATCAGGTGTGTTAAACGAGGGGAAACCCAAAAATGTGCAGGGCTCCGGCCCCCCAGAACTGGAGTCTGACACCTGTGCTCTAATGTTTAAAAAATGTTTTAACAAATTGAAATGTTAATGAGAACTTCATAACTGTGTGTGTGGGGGAGGGGGTGAATTGTATTAAATGACTAACTTGAAAATAATTGCTTATCAATAAATTTATCATCATATCAATCGAAAAATTAGTTGTTAGATGAGTCGAATAATCGAAAAAATAATCACTAGATTAATCGTTTAAACAATAATCGTTTGGGACAGCACTATAAAAAAAATATTTTAAACACTACAGTTACCAGGTTAACCAACACATTTAATTTCTGCAGGATTTTTGTGGTGAGGAACATAATCTGGCATTTCTCAATGCCACAGACAGGCATTGTCCTGTAAGACCTCTTACTCAGCAATTAGGATGGATGCCAGTGCCTGTACTGAAAAGCCTGCATTAATCTATCCTGTCAATAGTTTCACCAGCATCCATTACATTTGTGCACGTCTGCTTTTCCCCATTGTAATCTGTCCTGACGGCACCAAATCAGAATTTCTGAATTGCCAGACAGCAGGCTGGACTGCAGCATGACTGCAGCATTCCATGTAATATTACATATACAGAAAGACATTTCTTATTAATGATTTTATTTGGTCCTACCCACGAGAATCAGAGGTAGTCAGTGATGATTCAGTTAGTGCCTCCAAAACAGCAACCAAGCAACTGTTACAGTAACAGGACTGGAGCATAAAATGTACAGGACTCCAGGCTCAGGGGACTGGATATCAGTAACCGACAATAGACCAAGTAACCGAGAATCAGGGTCTGACAGTGACTGACCGGTGACTGTCACCTGAGCTGGGAAAGTAGGCTTAGGCTCCACGCAAAGCAGGATAAAGCTTGTTATGTGGATTTCAGTTCAGACTTCCTAGAACTGTCAGTTTTTTTAAAAAGGCTTTATATATTTATAATATCATAACTGAATGCGGCTACTGATCGATTGTTTTCCAGAGACTAAGAAAAACGACCAGCACCACCAGCACTCCCCCGTCAGAAGGCAAATATTTAGTTAATCTATATATCATTTTGTTTTCATGCTTCAGCATTCGTGGTTGATGCGGCGCGTGTGTGTTACAGGTATGCTCGTCCCTGCCAAAATTTCCCAACATGTAAGATCAGCAGCACTGTGGCCGATCTCACACAGAGGGAGACCGGGAACCCACCTTTGGGCCTCGGCCGTGCCGTCTCGGGCCGCGTCTGACGGCGAAGCGTGGCCGGCACGATCTCGGGGGGCAGGTGGAGGAAGTCTCTCAGGTACTGGATGCCCTCGTTGGTGAGGTACCAGTAGAAGTGGCGCCAGGCGAACTGCTCCTTTACGTAGCCACGAGACTTCAGGGACTGCAAAGGGAGGGATCGAGACAAGTTAAAGGCTGCCAGGTAACACCAAGTCTTTAAAAAAAGAAAATAAAACACCCATTATAAAAGTCTGGTACATAATCCCACTTGGTTAAGTATGCCTAAAAAGCAAAATTTCCCCTTCAGCCACTTCAGGTGAGGAAACAAATATTTAGGTGTCACACGGCCAAAAAGTAGCGACCAGACACGGCTAAATACCACCTCCTGTCTAATATTTCATTACAGGCAAAGACAGCGACCAAACACTCGGTCAATCAAAGGTATGCAGCTCGTATCCGTTGTTTTAAGCGGCGAAAAGAAACCCTGTCCACATCATCAGCCCTAATTCCATTCAAAATGATGCACAACTGAGAAAGCAGGGTCAGCCAGTCCCTGGAGCAACTGGGGTTAAAGGCCTTGCTCAGGGGCTCATTGGCAGCATCACTCAGCTGACCACGGGATTAGAACCAGTGACCTTCAAATTATGCACAGAGAGTCCTAAGCCATGGAGTCACACACCATCCCTTTAAAGGACTGCTTTAGTATTAAAGTATTAATGGATGGCTGATCCAAAATGACAGACATGTATAGAAAGCCTAGGTGATGCCTGATGAAAAGCAGCAACTGGTTGAATCAACCACCCCGTGCTCTCAGTTACTGCCACTAAACAAGGATGAAGCATTAGACAGGAAGCCTGCTGCTGCACAGAGACGGCACTGCCGTCTCACAGCTCCAGAGCAATGGGTTCCAATCCCACTGCCACTGTGTGTGTGTGTGTGTGTGTGTGGAGTTTCATGTTTACATGAGATTCTTCAAGGTAGACCAGTATCTTCCAGTAACAAAGACAGCTTGTCTAACTGGTGTCCCTAAATGAATAGAGAATGACTGTATCAAGGTATCTGCCCCAAGCTGAACTATAATCCTGCCCAGGCCTTGTGCCCTGACCTGCCTGGGATGGGATCCAGACCCTCTTGGACCATTAGTGGTTTGAAGACAGATGTTATGGCAGCATATCCCCTAGCAGTGCTCAAGCCTTCATTCCAAACAGCCCTTGGCTGGGCAGAGACTCACTTGAGGCCCGACAAGGACGTAAAGACGCCTACCTGCATGGCTTTCATGACATGAAGGTTGGGAACGTTCTTGTCTGCCAGCTCGGGGTGCTTGGCGAGGTGCACATCCTTTTTGGCCACCATCACGCCCTCCTTGAAGAGGAGCTCATAGATGGCAACGCGATTCTTCTTGGGCATCAACATCTGCGAGGACAGACATCAAGAGCTATGTATAGGGAGACCTTTAACTGTACCAGAAAGTAAACAGCTTTACATAAGGCTGGGTATTTCACAAGCACTACAAGTGTTGCTTGTACATGACAGATGATCACGGTTTACAGCCATTACGTGGATGTTCCGGAAAGTTGGCAACCGAAGTGAAACCTCATACTAGATTGGAAATAGCATGGCTAACTAGCTATCTAGCAACTTAAGTTTACGTCTTCAATCTGGGCTATAAAGATGAATATTAAACGCCAAGTACCCGGCGAGGTCTTACAAAACTAGACATTTTAACAGTGTTGATAAATTCTGTTTATAATACAGGGAGAACCTTCATTGTGATAGCAAACCCTTTTCCTAATTCCCCGGTTAAGCTACGCCGAATATAGGACGGCTATCAAAGAAAACATATGATGCGACCGAGGGAAAAGAAATTGATTCTTTTGGAAATATGTTGTACTTTGTACATTTAAAGCAAAACGACAGGCCCAGTACGTGATACTGATGCAAGATATTTCAGCATAAACCTGGGCCGTGTTACATTTTTTTCAAGAAAGAGGATAGAACATATGAACTCAAGAAGATAATAAAACCTCTAGTAATAGTAAAAATTGCAATTCTTCAACGATGTTACAGATATAAAGACAGATGTCGAACCAAAAAACTGCCCACCTTAGCAGCTTGCTATTAGACCTGCGCCGGAAAGGAAGTCGCATTTTAATGACGACTATTTATAGTGCCGGAAGTTGCGCTGCCGTTGTGTTTCTACTTCTTCTGATTGTGATATTGCCACCGTGCGGCTGGGGGATACCATTTCATGAAGATATATTTGTCATCTTCAGAACCCCTGGTTTCCGTGTCGGCCACTGAGCAGCCTAACGAATGCCTCCATATCTATAAGGTCATGTCGTGTTTCATTTTCCCCTTAGAATTAACAATGGCCACAATCATTTTGCCAACTTCATGTTTAGACTTAGTTGAAAAGGACCTCTTCAGGGACCTATTTTGAAATGTTAGGGTTATTGGAACATAACCACCAGTGGATTGCCACAGACACAATGAAAACGTTATCATTAATCTATGTCTCACTTTTATGCCAGTAATGGAAACACAAAGTTAATAGGTGTTAGGAAGCAAAAAACAACAAGATTCCATAGTCCAGTTTGCCCAAGATGGCTGTCAGAGATCACCTACCAGCTTAGCTAACTTACTTATTCATGTATATCCTTGCAGTTTTGGAAGCTATTAAAAATGACACCTGCCTAATATGTGCGTTTGTAAAAAAAAACGTCTTCAGCGTTACGTGGTCGACATCACACAAAGCCAATGAAAATGGAGGGGAAATGAAAGTGTGTGTGTGTGTGTGTGTGTGGGTGGATGCATGCTCTTGATATTTAGTCAAAAATGTTCCTCTGTTATATTTCCTGTGCTAGCTGAGTTTGGCTCCATAGACTTTCCACTGACCTTGTACTGCAAGGATGGATGGAAGAATGCAAGAATGGATGGATCGATGAATGCATGCATTGATCAAAGGAGGCAGAGCTTGTTATAAATATGAAAATGTAAGCAATTCACAATATTTCAGTTGTTATCATATCAGTACATCACTTCAATCAGTCTGGCAAAGTAGCATTCTGGTGCTGTTCCTTGTTGGTGTATTTTTTGTTCCCCATTTGATTATTACTTTTCCCATGTGCAGACCAAAGTAAACATCCCAGGCGAATGAGAATTACAGCCCATTATAAAGATATTTACGAAGAATAATGGTTCTGTTTTAGCCTTATCCATCCTTAGGCATTAAATGTTTTTTTTCCCTCAGCTTGAAAAGCCATTTGCTACACAGAAGCCTAATTCATCATGTGACTCTGCTAATAAATTGAAGCATTTTAATGCTTTTAACTCTGGTCTGTTTTCCAGGAAATTCTCCTTTCAGTTGAAGGTATAGTACCAGGTACATAGAAATACTGGACTCCTGCTCCAGAGTAAAGCTCATTATTTATAACAAATGACTGAATTTTTTTTTTTGAGTCACTTGTGTCCTTTCACTTAAAATTTAATTTTGACTAAAATATGTTTGTTTAATGTAACTATAGGTCAGGACTATAAGCACAGTACAACTAGATGAGATGTCATAGACAATATATAGTTTAAATTAATTATACCTGTCTGTAGGTCTTTTATGGCCTCCAGTGCAGTTGCTCACACATCCATCATCCCGTTTTGCAGCTTATCTAATGCAGGGTCAGGAGTCTCTCCTCAGACATTCAAGGCATAAGCCAGGGCTGATCCTGAAGTGGACACTACTACATCACAGCACATAAAAGCACACACACAAAACACTCACACATCATAGACACTAATTCATCTCATTGCATGTCATTGAACTGAATCTAAGACCTCCCATACAGTTTGTATGTTGTTTGCACTTTATGTACATTATCTGTCTGTAAATAAGATGTCTTTTATATTGTATTTAATCTGTACTGTTTTGTTCTATTGTATTGGAGAGACACTGACTGCCAGAAACAAATTCCTTGTGTGTGCAAATTAACCTGATTCTTAATTATGATTCTTTGGACAGGAAAAAAAAAATGACCTGAAATAAGCCCATCTGGACATAAGCAAGGCAAATTTATTTACATAGGACATTTCAGACATAACTGTGTATCAGAGTGATTTACGTGGTCATGGCAAAGTACAGGTAAATTTAAAACAACAATTTAAACAAGAGATTAAAACCAGCTGAATGGGAAATAAGAAATGTGCAGGATATTTGAAGTAGTTAAAATGATAAATTGCAGAAAATAAAACAAATTACAAGAACATTTTTTAAAAAAAGTAAAACGTGCATAAACTAAAGAAACTAACCAATAGCAGAGTTTCAGTGGAGGGCCATAGAAACTGTGCCTGGGGCGTGAATGCAATCTGCAGTCCTGGAGGTGTGAGGTCACAGCACTACCCCCGATTCCTGAAATATTATTCAATATCCTGGGCGTAGTGGAGAAAAAGAAAATGTTTCTATGCATATTTTCTCCAATATCTTAAACTGTGAGGTAATCTGACATCTTGATTTATGTCAACCGTAAATTGACAGAAAGTTGAAAATAATACTTTATGCAGATGCTTTTTTCTTTGTATGTCTCTTCTCATTAGGCTGTTTTGTCGAAATATTAGTCAAATTCAAGCTGCAATTTGATTGTTTCTATATTCTATGTTAGTTCTTGACTAGAAAAAGGCAATAAAATTGTTTTCATTTATTCTCCAACAGACCTTTTTTGCAATATTTGTTGACTGGTACAAGCATTTTTGGAAATTCAAAGGGAAGGAATCCGGCTTTTTTAACTGTTTAGTTCTGTATCTGAACAATATGAATGTACAGTGGGATGGTTTTTAACCTTCAATCTCACTTCAGCTTTATGATCTTTTGTCACCTTTTGTCACGAAAATATTCTCAGAATTGCATATAATCTTGGGGCATACATAATATTGCCTCATGAAATATTATTATGTTAAAATATATTGAATATGCTATCGCACATATAGTCTGTTCTTTTGTCTTGGTAAATGTCAAGTTGTGCTTCCTTTCATGACAGTGTGTACATGTATCTTGCGCTTACATTTTCTGTTAAATCAGAGTTCACGGTATGGGGTCTCACGAATACCCGCAATTACTAACATGTTTTTTTGTTTTTAATTCTATCCCCCTTTCATATGTTTTGGCCTACAATTTGTCTCTAACCACTAGAGGTCGCTATCAGGTTAGACTTGTTCAGTATTGTCGCTGTAGGGTTAGAATTCTAAGTAGGGTTAAAATGGAAAGGTACGTTTGTAGAACGAAAATAATTTCTTTAACTAATTTCTTAAACTAATTTCTTGAGTTTAACGGGTCGGTTTGAGTAGATGCGTGTAACATTATAACGACCTGGTGTTGATTCACAAAAAGGGAACAAAATGTTTCTCTTCCCATATAAAGGTTGAACTACGACTGTATTTGGATAGAAAACCCAAGCTTCGCTTCCTATTGGCTCAGCGTCACTAGCGTCAGCTAAATACGGACTGTTATAAAACACTAAATTCACAGTAGCCGCAAATAAAAACTTCGCCGAGAAAAGCGCATTTTATTATTACAAGGCAAGGCCAGGATTATTTATACGGAACAATTCAGACACAAGGCAATTCAAAGTGCTTTACAAAGGCAGAAGCACACATAATTTATGAGTCATTAATAAATTAATAAGCGTGACAATACTAGGATATTTAATATGGTCACGCAAAGAATTACTTTCATTCAACCACAGCAATAATAATAATGATAATATATGTCGCAGTATGAATGTATCTTAGGCCTACCGAAAGAGTTACGACATAAACAGATAGTTATTTGACTTAAGTTCCTAGCAATTTATTCTAGCACTCAATCGATCTGACGTTTTGCGTGATTCTGTTGAACTCAGATCACTATACATCTCTGATATAATTGACTTTTTTAGCATCAAACTTAAGAGTGATGCGGTTCTCTGGAAGACACCGATTAGCTTGAGAGGAAAAGTCTCACTTTGTTGCAAGAAGCCTACATACACACTCCATACTGTATTACGATGGTCATCCTTAATCACTCGTATTAGGCTACTTTGGCAACAGCCGAATAAAGAATAAGTTACATGCATAACGATTCCTGAAAAGTCTAAATTTGATTCCTCAACAGCTATAGCGGCTGCCAGTCAAGGTTCACATGCATCCCTCTTTTTTTGTTTTTATTTTGTCAAGACAGCGTTTATAGTGATCTATATATATAGGCAATATATTAATAATGCATACGCTTATCCATTTTAACTGGATCAATTTTCAGAAAATGTAAATCATAGGCCTACACTCAGAAAATGTAAATCATAAATTAGTCAATTACCAAACTAAATTATAGCACATTACAGATGTCACGCAAAATTGCTGATAATGTACATAATAATTGTTGCCGTGCATAATCTCCAGAAAGACAATGGTAATCACAGTAAATAAATAAAATTACAGTAAATAAATAAAATGCTGGTGGCAGGCGAAGGGAAAACGAATCAGGCCGTGGTAACTGCATACATGCAAGGAACAACAACCTTTATTTAAAAAAAAAAATTTAAAGTATAATTTTGAGATTTGAAATTAAATGCATGAAGGGGCATATTTTTGGGCCTATTTCTGACTCTGCCAGTCTGAAATCTCGGTGGGCTTCTATACAAGAAGCCACCCAGGAAGTGATGCTTTAGCAGCGTTTGTATCCCCATTAGGGTCCCAGCAGCGGAAACACCGTGTACTTCTCAGTCTCGTCATTAATATGTAAGATCAGCGCCCCCCGGCCCATCCCCCACCTGCCGGAGGCTCCCTGCGGCTCCTTCGCTCTCAGTCCGCTGCGCTCGTCCTCATCTGCTGGATGTCGATCCCAGGCGGAGTCTGCAGCCTCCTGTCACGGTAGCAGGAAGGAGCATTTTCCTATTTAATTGCTGGACTACTGCGTCCCACTTCTGGTAAGTCCGTATCGCATACATGCGGGTTTATTAACTGATGTGCCTTTTTAACTAGTTATACTAAGGATTAACACGCATCTTGCTGCCTTTTTGTTCAGCCGCTTTGTATATTTGATAAGGATGTCCCTTTTAAATAACATTGTGTAATTTGTTTCAGTGCTTTGTGTTTTTCCAAAGGAGCAATCGACATGGTTTTAACCATGAATAACGGTCACTGGCAAGAGTAAAACGTATTGGTGAAATTTGCAGAAATGTGCGTGTGTTTTTACTGGTAAACACAATATTTCTGATTGCGTGACATTCCGATGCAATCGGCACAAACGTTGATTTTAATCTTGACACTGCGGTGCTCTAATTTTAGGGAGGGTATTTCTTTCCCAATGAAATTGATGGGTCACGATGTGTTGGGGACATGCTTTTGTGAGTAACAAACACCCATCAGCAGTCTCTGTGGCACCAGGGCATGACGATGGTCCGGTGGGATACCTGGTATGTCAGCCCCGCTATTACGCTACGCTATAAAAACAAGTGGATGAGGGGCGCCTCTAGTTTTTAGCAGCCCCCTCCACCCTGACACTACGATGAAATAAACAAACCTCTCCTCGGATGTAGGGAACCGTATTTACCCCGTAACGCCGAACCATTCATTGTATTAAGGGTACAATCGGTATTCTTCATTCCGGGTCTGGTGCGTCGGAATCTATATTGTGCTTTTTATACGATCGAAATATGTTAACGATATAATAGAAGATCGTTGCTGGAAAGTACATTTGTGCGTAAATAATCGAGGATGCTTTGGTGCTGCGTTGGAGAAATGGCGGTTAGATACAGCCTCATGTGGGATACTGTGCCAACGCAGCTAGATAAATAAAAAGCATGAGATACTGCAACTTATGGAATGTGCATATTCACCCCAGAAGGTGATTAATGTGCGGATTGTGCTGACCTGGGAAACTCCGTGATGATCAGGACACAGCGATTTATCTCCATGCCACGTCATGCCAGATTGGATTTCATGATCACTAGATCCAATCTTGTTTTTCGATCATTTTGTTTATAGGTCATGTGCTGTCGTTGTTCGTATATATGTGTATATTTCTAATGTTAAGATCGTTAAAACGCCTTGCAGAATTAATGCGTCCCCCCCTTAATGTTTAGCTCTTCAACACTGGCTTGAAACGTAACATGCCGTATAGTATTCCATGTCCCTGCAATATGAATTTCTGATTGTGGTGCAGATTCTTGATTGGTGATGTAAGGCGATGTTTCTTACGTAAGAGACAATTCGCCGTCGAAAAAAACATGCTGTGGCATTCTGCCACTTACGTATATGGTGTATGCGGATTGCTCTGGGGTTCCTTAAGTAAATGTATATTAAAAGCCATCACCGAGGCTCCTAAGAGACATATCTCTGGACGGAGAATCCATTTATAAATAATTTGCGGGACAAAAAAAGGGAGGTAGATGTAAGGTGTTATTACCGTTACTGAATATACAATTTATGGTGTCAGCAATGCAAGTGTAAGTGAAAGCAGGCCTAAATAAAACAGTATATATTTTAAATGGTAACAAAAAACAGGCTGGTTATTAAACGCCGTTAATCTATGAATGTGCTATGCGTTCCTGCGAGAGCTGTCCGTGGTGCTGAACTGAACTGCGGCGTTACAGCGTTTCTGCACAGGAGGGAGGCTGAGGACGGTGATCCAGCCGCAGGACGGAGCAGGAAGCCACGATGTCGCAGCTCTAGCCTAAAATTTTCCCTTTTCATCACCCCTCCGGCGTTATTTTGTCACGTTTACGTTACACATTAAGACCATTCGGTCCCAAGTTTATATTATACTGGTCTGTGAGATAAATGCCTAAATAACCATGAGAGGAAACCAGGGACCCAGCTGGTCTCTCCAGTGACTAGCAGGCACTGTCTAGGGAAAGGGCTGGTAATTTTCTCCTAAAATGGTTGTGTTTATCCTTGCTTGGTAGGTATTACTACTTTCATAGGTGATGGTACACGAACAAAAGAGATGATCACAGTAATCTTAAATATAACAGAAGTCCCAGCATTGGCTTCCTGAAACATTACTTTGCCCACAGACAGCAGGCGCTGTAGATGTTAAGGTCGTGAGGTGTTCAGGTGCCGGGCTGTGGTATTACGGTACCGTACAAAAGTCTTAGGCAGTCAAGGAAAACGTTTTAAGCTATGCATTTGGGTAATAAGTGCATTAAAACACACACACACACAAATGAACCGTAACAGTATAAAATATACTAAGAAATTTTTGGTTATCGAAAAACGTTGCTTATATCTTATTGGACGACTAGATGAACTCCCCACGGCCCCCAACCGTCCCTTTTATGTGGAAAATTGCACCACCAGCTCAGAATTAACTTAATTAGTTAAATAACTTGTTTAGGTATTCATTAGCTAGTAATGGTATGTTAATTGTCATGTCAAGAAATAACATGGGAATGCTGGAAGGTTTCTGCAAACGCCGGGGTGATTTTCAGAGAGATTCTGAGACGGCCAAGCTGACACATCTCAGACGGGCGTATCGTTGTTTGAATTATACATGAAGATGATACATGATCAGAAAAACCCTGGGAAAATCCCACACACATATAAATGGGCTACTGACTTCCCAGTCAGTATGTGGTGTGAAACTTTATTACTTACAAAATCCTACACCCCCACCCTGAACTGGATAAGTGGCGGAAGAAACTTACTGTTATGGACTGAGTCTCTGTAAGGCTGCTTTTATCTAAATGGCACCTGGTTCTTTGTTTGTGGAATTTGTGTCTCTGAATTGCCCTTGTGATTAAGTCTGTGTGCATGTACTCTGTGCTTCCTGTTCAATGTGCCTGACCTGAAAAAGCCTTTATGGAAGATGGATGGATATTTTATATGGGTTCAAGTCTAGTTTTGTGTCTTCAACATCAAGTCACAGTGTTCTGAGTCTTTCCTGTGGGAACTCTGATTTCCTCCAAATCATCCAATTACATGGCATTCAGGTTGAGTACTGACTCTAAATTGTCCTTGCTATGTGACGGACTGCAGTCCAGTCGAAGCTGTATCCTGTCACATTCCATAAATATTAAAGTCATTCATGTCTGTCAATTCCAGGCTGTTTTTGACTCAAAATGTCATCTGTCGTGCTTCAGCGGACCTTTAACTATGTCCATGTAGATGTAGTATACTGTAGGGGTCTTTCTCCACATGTTGCTATGGTCTTGAGTTGGTACACCAGGTGGTGATGGAAATTGGCCAGGTTAATTCACTCAGCCTGCAGTGCACAGTCCCTAAATGTATTGTTGATCAGCTATAAGCCGATGTGAATGTGAATGTGTCCTTATGGATCAGGTAGACTGTTAGATCAGCCAGACTTTTCCCTGGTCCACAGACATTGAGTTCATTGTGTTTTTCTGTAGATACTCTCCATTAGAGGATACCCGATGCCATGAAATTTCTGTACACTTGTGTTGGAAAGCTTGCTTCTTGTGTATTTCATTGGTTGGTTTACCTTAAATGTTTTGTTGGGCCGGTGTGACCAGGAAGCATCGGACGCCCCAGGTTCCGCGTGTGAAAACCATCAGCCCTGTGAGTGTCTGTCTGAGGAGGGCTGCAGAAGTGCTGGTCATTAAATCTTCGGTCTTGAAGTGGCTTTATCCAGTGTGTAAAAGGACTAAAAAACGGATTGAAGCTGCTCCACTGGCTAGCTGATGAAACGTGCCTAAATCCTACCATGATGACTCGTGCACTGGCTCCTTGATACTCGCTATGTGCAGACAGTGATGAGAAGGCTTGTTCAGACTCGTGTCGTGCTGTTCCCCCCCAGGGGGTGTTGTCAGTATTACCCGTCCCTCTGCCCCCCACTTAGGGGAATCATTTTCTTCGCCATTTTTTTCGTAACCCATCCCATGTAATCGGCGTGACATTTAGTCACACAGCGTTCTGCCTGGGAGCTGGACCAGGAGGCCTGGTCTGCTCCTGCTTGGGCGCCCCTCCTTTGGGGCGTGTCGTAAATGTTTGAAAGCTGTAATGACCTAAAACCCAGAGATCTGCCCAGAAAATCGCAAGACCACACTCACAAGGTCATATCAATGTTGAGATGGAACAGTTAATGAGAGATTTTGCATGTGATCTTATATCAAAGTGAGTGTGCTTGTTGGATGCAGCAGGGGGCACCTAATCAACCCCACTAATACAGATCCCTATGTGGGGGGGCGGAGGGAGGGGTCTCTGCCCTGGACATTGACAGTAGAGTCTTCATTCTGTTGCTGTCAGGACTCTTCCAAATGGAGCAGAGTGGTTATTGTTTGACTCAGGGTCACATCTTGCTATGGGAGGGACTTGGCAGCCACCCCCCCCCCCCCAACTATTAAACACAGTTTGTATTTTTTTCCATTTTCACGTGCCCTTGTTGCAAAACACTATGGGAAAATCCAACACCCTGAATCCCCGAAAGGCAGAAGCTTGTTGGTTTAGCAAAGTCCTTTAAATTTTGTGCCCCAGACTGAGCGAATCGTGAGGTTTGACCCAGACATAAAGCAGGAAATTTTCTTGGAGCAGTTTAGGTCAAATACCTGATTCAAAGGTCTAACAGCAGAGCCTTCTGCAATTTGAAGTAGCAAAGGGGGCATGTTAAAGCTGGTTATCAGTGCTTGTTTGCACTGGTCACTCGTGGTTAACTCTGTATTAACAAGCACTGACACTGGAGAAGACGAGGAGCGTTCTACCAAGTCGATCGCTCCGTTCCTGTTCTTCCATGGATCTCTGCCGAGCTGTAATCGGACCTCATAAGGGTGTGTAAATGAGAGGGAGGCAGTGCCCTGCACCCCAACAGCTGACACTTTCGGGGTCCTGCTGGTGTGTGACAGCTGATGTCACCCCTGGCTCTACTGCATGGATAATTTGTGAAACCCGACATTGTTTTGGGTTTCTATGCTAAAGAAGACTTTCAGCTCAAACTGATATTTTCACATTTCTCTCTTGCAGTGTTTTTGTTTTCTGGAAAAATGCTGTAATCTTGTGTTTCCAGGAAAAATGACTGTCGCTGCTAGCTACTTAGGCCAGGGGAGTCACCGCGGTGCGTCATCCGTTTCGTTGGCCTCAGTTGCCATTAGATACCCACGGCGACACAGAAACAGAGCGCCCCCTATTTGGGATGTCCTGCAACAGAAGAGGAAAGGATTCTTTTGGGAATTCAGGACCTGAAATGGGTTTGATTAGATTGGGGACCAACGTCATCCTGTCAATGAAGAGAGATATGTTTATGCTTTAGAGTTAATGTCATTAAATTTTTATTATATTATTGTATTATATCACTCAATAATGTTTGCTGCCATTAGTGATTTTCTTGACATAGTTCTGTGTAACTAGAGCTTTTTTAGCGTTTGCTTCTGTTTAAATACATGAAAGCATATGTTGCGGTACAAAGTGTCCCTTAGAATATCCCCCGGGCCCGATGCTTCCCGTGACTCGGCACTGGAAAAGTGGTTAGAAGATGGATGGATGGATTAGATGCTATTTCATATTTTATATGCTGGGAGATAGGGATTTGTTCATTAAACAAACAGTAGTAAACAAAATTCATAATGCATGTTATGCGATAGGATATTATGCATCTGGATTATGTATGAAGTATTCATTTATTTGTAATTATTTATTTACCAGGTGCTTTTATCCAAAATGATGTACAATTTAGAAAGACACTCCCAGGAGCAATCAGGGTTAAGGGCTGTCAATCTGTCAATCTCGGGATGTGAACCAACAACCTACCGGCCACAGACTAAGGGTCCTGACCCCCTGAATCACATAATATTCATACTATAATTCCCCCCAGCAGCACTTTCATTCCCTAATCTTGCTCTGGGAAACCTGGAATGGGCTTCTTCAAAATCTAAAATGTGAAAGTTTTTTTTCTTTTTCTTGTTAAGAAGTAGGTAATAAATCGCTGACATCACCAGCTGGCTGAAGCATGATGATGCCAGTTGAGAACATCTCAGCTGTTAATCTTAAAGCCCCATGCAGCTGTTTTAATCCTGGAGGAGTGACCTGAGGTGAAGAGTAAGACGCAGGCACCGTAACAGTGAGTCTCCTCATCGGCACATCCCCCGCACCCCCTCCTTACGAGATGAATAAATTACCCCACATGACCGTACACTTCCCGTTCAATGTGACCCAAGAGACAGTGTCAGGCTTGGTTAATCACCTAAACTGCCAAAACTGCCAAAACTTATAGGCTAGTTAAAGACTCCTCTTGTGGGAACTGAGATAAGCAGCAAAGTCCCTGGAATATCAGTACGATTGTGCATGAAACTAAAGTGTTTTACACTTATATTCCAACTTTTTGTGTGTTGGACTGGATCCTACAGTCACGGTTCTTGGTTTGGCGTTCCGCGCGGCAATGGGACCCTGTCAGGAAGCTGTGTTACCGCATATTGTCTCTGTACCTTTTTTGATGCCAAGGTGTCAGGAACAGGTTTCAGACAACTGGCATCAGGGCAAGAATCCTTTTTAAAACACAGGGAATGCCCTTCTCACATTGCCATGCTTATCGATCAGCTGACCTCCCGGAATTCAGGCCTAAAGCTCCTTTCTAGAAGATTCCAGCATTCCTAAGCTAGCAGAAAATGACCAGAATGGCATGTCAGCTTTTGTCATGAAGGCAAGAACACTAGTTATTTTTTTGTAGACTTTTATTTTAGACATAACATTGAATAATTATTAACTCTTTAGGAAATCTGATTTCGCAGGTTCATTTCCTATTGTTAGGCTTTTTTTCTGCTTTTCAGATGTTTATGTATCATTGTACCATTTCAATCATTTTTTCTGTGGTTCTTGGCCTTGTCAATTCCTACCTTCTTTAACACCTTTTGCAGTGCCCCCCCCACCAAAACAGAGGTGTGGTGAGATTCAGGGTGTGGGAATATTCTGAGTGATTTCAGCATGTCAGGCTGCAGGCGGGTGACGGGGAGGAGAGGGTGAGCGTTTAGCGTATAGGGCGATGGGGTAAACGGTAATACCACAGATATCTGTGTTAATCCGCAGGAATGGGGAAAAATACATAAAAAACATTCCTATGGTAACAGCAGGAATGGAGATGATCGTTGCCGTATTTCCGCGGGGATGGTATTAAAATGTATGGTAACACCACGGCAACAGTAATGAAATCGCTCGTATATAAGCCGACATATATTTTCTTATCGGCATATCTGCTATATTAATTCTAAGTACTTTTGGTCAGTTAAATTATTTGTTATCACCCCAACACCAACTGGGGGCAGTGTGGTTTGGGCTGTACAAGGTTGTTGAAGAACAATTTGTCTAATTATGAAACAAACGCGCTACTATACGCACTATGCTCTCAAACGGAAATGTCGTGAGCAGTTTTTCAATAATTTCAGTTGTTAGTTTTTAATAATAATTTAAGTTTTTAATAATTTATTGTCTTTTTCAGAAAAACATGTTTGGATAATTTGGTCTAAATAAATGCAAAATACATTTGTTAGGGGAAAACTGTCAAATGAGTAGGCTAATTTAATAATTAAAATATTTAAATGAAAATGTATACATTTAAATTTACGCTGTGCTGTTGATGTGTTGGTAAGCACGAGGACGGGCTGGGGATGGTTTTGTTTGGGCGGGGCAGCGGTGGGCACGGATTTTGTGCATACGGGGATGGCACGGGGACGGTTTAGATGTTCGCGGGGACGGATGGGGGTGGGGATAGATATTTCCCCCGTGCAGCTCTCTACTCCAGAGTCCAGCCCAGGTGCACCGACAGATATCACTCCTCGTGAGTCCACCAGAAGGGCATCTAGCGCAGATATCTCCGATCCTCCGGAGGCTGACGCTGAGCGGTCCTCTGGGACGGTTTACGATGGCACTTCCCCTCTTATTATAACTGCATTAGCACTGCCCTGTTGAAACTTGCGATCAATGTCCTGACTGTAAGTGCACCACAGATAAAGTCAAAACGGCTGGCCGTTTAAGCGGGGATCTGCAACAGAGATGAGAAAAATCCCATCGCAGGAAAAATAGGCCAGAGAATACCATAATATGGCCTGAGGTGTTTGCATTTAAGGAATATCACAGAAACTCAGGTAAATGAGATAGTTTTAAATGAATTTCACTGTCAATCTTTGATGGCTGACATTAAATAGCGCCGTGTTAAATAAATAAAGGTTTACTCAACCCAAAAGTGTCCTGGCATCATTCAGCAGGAAGGATGATTAATTTTTAATTAATTTTGATTAGAAGGCCCTGTTACTGTGGCATCGTATTAGCCTTCTTTTTAATCACTTAATCAATCCGTAAAAACTGTTATCGCTCAGTGGGTAGTGTTGTTGCCTCATACCTCCAGACTTGGGGGTTGAAATCCCACCTTGGTTCTGCGTGTGGAGTTCGTAGGTGTTCTTTGTATCGTGGAGGTGTGTTTGTGCCCTGGGGTGGACTGTCCAGGTTTCACCCCAGCGGTGTGGGCTCTCTTTCCTGGTATATAGGTCTCAGGCTGCCTTATTCATTGACAGCAAATTGAAAGTCATGTTTTGGCAGCACAATACACTTCATATAAGGGGATAACTCTTTATGTGACGGGGCAGAAATACTTAGTAATAACTGGGTTGCTACTGAAGTACAAATCATGAACAAACCATGAACAAGTATAGTCACTACTTGAGAATAGATGCATCACGATTCATTAATGAACAAATGTGAGATCAGTATTTTATTATTCATTACTTCATTATTCATTACTTCATTATTCATTACTTGTTCCTTCAGTAGTTCACAAAGGTTTACAGAATACAGAATAGTAAAAAATTATAGTAACTGCTTGGGATAAAAGTTGCATCATGATTCATTATTTAACCCGTATATTAACATGAGATCAGTATTTAACTAAGGTTAGTTTGTGGGTAATTAATACAGAGGTAAAAGCATAATACTACATTTTTGTGCCCTTCAAGTGAAGTGTGCGTTTTACTTGTGCTAAAGAAGCTAATTTGCTTAGCAGACTCCTCACTCCAAGCATTGCATCACACTGGTAAATATTTTGCTGAAATAATTCAGTCTCGTTACTTCCATCAAAGGTCCAACTTCTGGGCCTCTCCTCAGACTTTAAACCGGCAACCATCTGGGCGTGATTCCAGCTTCAGCTTCACAGTAATGTCTTACACAGCCCTTATTAATCATTAAAGTTATTATAGGGAGGTATTGACGGCCAGCGCCCCTGCCTTTGATTACCTCCCCATAGCAGAACATTGCTTAATCCTGGGCATGTTGCACTGCAAGCAACAGAAGATGCCGGAGAAGCTGTTGACAGCCTGTCTTTTATGGAGGGCTGCAGTCTATTTTAAACATGAAGCGTTCTTTACGATTAGAAGGTGGCATCAAGTCGTTGGTAACTCCTGGCAACCACTCCTTCAGAACGTCCTGGTATGTTCATTGTGGTTTTGATTGAAAATACCTGTATTATAGTTAGTTGGCACTTATACCCAAAGCTACATACAGTAGACGGAAGGATTACATTATACTGTATGTGTGTCCTCTGGGATTCAAACCAACAACCTTTGCATTGTTAGCACAAAGCCCTACTTGATTAGTTGCACGTTTTCCTGATGCTTGATGTTATACAGTGTGCTGGGTAGTTTATACTGATCAGTTTAAGCTTGGTGTGTGTTTTAAGCTCATTGGAAAGGCTGCTTTGCTCACTGGATGTTCACAGGTCCTGACTCCACAAGCAGAAATGGTTAATTTGGTAACGTCCAGCGAAAGATCTAAAATAAGATATAAAATAAGGAACATGGTGTAGATCTTTGGAGATCCTTTGATGACACATGTCAAGGCTTGTTCTCTATAATTTACAGTCTTCTGGGCGCTATTTCCATGGAAACAATCTGGAGTATAAAATTTGAACAGGAGCACGAAGGAAGCTAAGTGTCACAGTGCTGCCAATGTCACGCGTCAGACGTGAAGGTCGCGGTCGGGAAAGTTGTGGAAGACTAACAGATGGCAGATTTGTCTTCTTTCTCAGACCAAATGGAATAATAAGAAATTTCAGCCAGAGCCCCCACCCCCCGAGGCTTTAGACAACCATAAAAAAGCCAGAATCCATTTAGGATAAAGTTAAGTTTTTTTGTTCTGGGTACAGCAGGCTGCGAGTTGGATCTGTGAACTAAAGTTCAAACATGCTCAGAGATGGATGGGTGGATGGATAGATAGATAGATTGATTGAGTAAATGTGGATTTTGCATGCCCTCCCTGAGTCATGTGGGCTTCCTTCAGGTAGTCTGATTTCCTCTTGCAGTCCAAAGGCATGCACTTATGTTAACTGGCATCTTTAAATTATCCAGTGTGTCCTGTGATGAACTATGGATCTTGTCTAGCGTGAACCCCAGCCTGGGTTGATTCCGAAGTGTTCAGGTTTCCATGTTCACCAGTAGCTTATATTCTGCATTGTTCATATCCAGTTTTCAGTCGCGTAATTAACATGTTTCCGCAAATCTCGCTTGTTTACTCATGTGCCTTTGCAGCCAGAATGATCAAGAGTCGTAAATTCTCCCCAGGAGTCTAATTTGATGGTCATTCTCCCAAACACGTTTGTCCACTTCTACCATTAAATGATATGGAATGTGGGCAGTGGTGGGCAGGACTCCGCTAATCTGCTAAATACTAATTAGCAAAGCTAAGTTTTTCCTTAGTGGATTAGGGTTTAGCTTCCGCTAAATTTAGTTCCACTAACTGTAAGTCCGCTAGCATTTTTTCAGTTTAACTGAATAAAAGCTTAGTGGTAAAAAAAAAAAAAAACGGGTGCCACTTTACAATAAGGCTACCGATATAAAGAGTTTCTGAATGGTTTATAATCCGGTAATTAATTAGGCTGTAAAACTTCGTAAATTATTAATAGACAATTTTAAACAAGTTATAACACAGTTGTCTTTTATTAATGAGTTACTACCATTTACAAGTGCCAAAAGGGAGCCTTGTTGTAAAGTGGTACCAAAAAACGTTTGCAAAACCTAAAATCATACATAATTTGTCCCTGTTATATCTGCAACAGTCTATCTGACACGCTGTTGGCTGACTGCATGTAAACAGAACTTGATTGGTCAATAACTCCTAAACGGATTTAAGGTAGTCTGGGCTAAATGTAAGCGAACGAAGATAAAGTCAGTTCAAAGTGGGGTAACTATGCAGAGAACAGTAGCCTGGATCACAAAACTGGATTTCCTGCTTAGCCGGATAAATTGGATTAAGTTATTGGATTAGCAGTCAAAGCTAACTTTTCCGTTACTTGTGCCCACCACTGAATTTGGGTTGAATACCTGATGTATTAAAATCTCACAATATGTGACAGCCCCTTCAATTCTCCCAAAAGTTTATACCCCCCCCCCCAGTTCACCTTTATTCCCACACCATGTGATTCTGTTCACTGTTACTTAACAGATATATGTGAAATCGCAATGATGCATGCTACAACAACAAACATCATACCGGTGACAGGTATAAGAAAATTTCTCTTTATACCACATTAGATTTACCTTGGCTGGCTTTGATATCATCTAGCTTCCTGCTTATTGTGGACAAGGTCACAGGGGGCCATAGAGTCTATTACAGGCTGCATAGAGCGCGAGGCAGGACGCCAGTCCAAATATACACACTCAGTGGACACCTTAGAAATGGCAAGTCATCTAACTGCATGTCTGTGGACCACAAGAGGAAAGCAAGTCCCCCCCCCACAGAGCGGACACTGTGTAAAAGCATTTTTTTGACGTCTTCGTACACAACCGCAACAGAATTGAGTTGATATATATTTCATATCTTTCTGTCGCTAGGATAAAGATTTATATGGAATGTAGGAAATCACATGACCAAGATACAAACTGTGGTGGAATTTCACACTAGAATGAATTATTAATACTCTGTACGAAAGAGTTGCAAGCATCATGAGTGCCGTGTACAAAAAAAAAAAAACATGATTTAATTTTTAAAGATATGCAAATTAAGTTTGCCACAGTAAAAACAAAGAAGAATTTCTTCTGTTCTCCAAAAGATTACTGATGTCTTGTTGGATGACTAGAGGAACTTCAGTTCCCTAACCTCTCCTCAGGGGCACCTCAGCCATTCCATGTATTTTTTTTTTACACAACCAGCTCACTTAATTAATTTAATTAGTTTTTAAAAGTAAATGAGGTAACGATTAGACAAATATGCCAGTGGTTGAGTCAAAAAAAAATACATGGGCGTATTGGATGTTATGTGCAATTACTGGAGTTATTTTAGCAGAGGTTCTGAAATGGCTAAGCTGACACGCTTTGACAGATATAGCATCATAGTTTTACAACAACATGAAGATAATTTAAATATCATTTTCTTTGAATACCTAAGACTTTTGCTTAAGCACTGTAATCACTCCCAGCACTGTGCTCAACCTGCAGTAGCCCCCAGTACAAGCCTCTTATTCATGAAGAGGGGAAGGATTTCAGTAGATGTTGGTTTTAAGCCGGATCCCATTCTGACGGCGCTGGAAATTAAACATCTGAGTCCTGGTGAATTAGCCAGATTTTTTTTTTTTTATCTCCTTCCACCAGGCAACAGTTTTTCTCAAAGCCCGTTGTCAGAGGACTGCATGTCTTTGGCCGTTTTCTTTACTTGCCTCATCAGTGGCTGTCTATGAAATCCAAAAAAGAGCCCATTTCTGATCTACTGCCAGACTCTTAGCTGCCCTCAGGACAGGAGGCCCTTTGGGGCCAGAGGCCTGGGCTCTCATTACTGCGGTGGGGATGACATTTCAGGTGACGCGTTCGCACCGTTGTCACGCCGACAGCGGAATGCCGCACATGTCCTCTTCCCAATGTAAAAGGCCCTTGCTTTCTTGGAAATGATTAGATTCCTGATGCAGGGAGACTCTGGGTTTTCTTGTTCCCTGTACTGACTTACGTTACTCAGTAGATAGTGGAGAGGGGCAAGATCCACTTACCAGTAATATCCTCCTTAGATGCTGGTTTGTGTTTCTTGTGGAAGTGAGCTGAACAGCATTGGATTAAGTATCTAAGAAAGGTTGTTTGTGTTGTTTGATGCAGTCTGATCCCACGCATTTCACCTGAATTATAACACGCTTAGTGAGGAGGCTTTGTGTTAGACAATCACTATTCATGAGCTTTCTGAAGTACACCTGTCAAGGTTGAGTGTTTGTATTATCCTGTGAAAATAGTATTATTCTGAAAATTCTCTTCTCTTCTTTAGAAAGGAAATATGAAAGAGCATCTTTCTGTCTCATATTATGTTTGGTAACAGGGGATACAGTATGTATACCTAACAAGACCTGTATTTTCTGTTGGATGTGTGATCTAATACAGTACCAGTCAAAAGTTTGGACACACATACCCATAGAAGGGTTTATTTTAGAATAATTATGAAGACATAATGCACTGACTTAAAAAATTTGGTGGCTATATTTTCACTCTTGGCTGCCCTACAGCCAGTTCCAATTATGCTGCCCTCTGTCATTGCAGTTATAGTTTTGGATCTGATTCAGTGTACATTTTTAGATTTAGATGTAGATTTTCATCCATATGTTTTTGTGACGTGAAATAAGATCAGATAAGGTAAATAGAGTATATAATGGTAAAATAGACTAATCCTGTTCATGAGGATAAGCCTCTAATCATCCCATCCTTTTCTTTGCTGTCACTAATCACTGTTGCTTAAATTATGCTGAGATTTGTCTCAGAATTTGAACAGATCTAGACTGTTAACCAAACAATGTGCCTGCAAAGTTTGGAGAAGATTGGCAAAATCATTTCTGTATTATCGTGCTGACAAGATCAAGTGTCAGATGGCCATCTCTTTGCTGTCCATATGCAGTACTGCTTCTATTTTAATGCCATTTGTCTCAAAATTTGATCAGGTCAACCCTACAACATGTCTGCCAAGGTTGAAAAATATTTGAATCATTGTGCCAACAGGATCAAATGTCTAAATGTTTTTTGCCATCACTATGTGACCCTGCATCAGTTTTAGAGCGATCTCTCAGAATTTTACCATTTCCAATTTGTCACCCCTACAATGTGCCTGCAAGGGTTTAAAAAGATCAATATAATACTTTAAGAGTTACTGTGTTCACAAAACCAAGTGACTTCTGCAACTGCTGTTTTCTTCCTTCTGCCAGACAAATCTGCTGCTTCTCTTTTGGGGCAACTTGTCTGAAATGAAACAAGGAGTAGATCTTCATCTATATAAAGTTTTTGTGAAACAGTAATAAGATCCATCAAATAAGTTTTGATTTATCACATTCACACTGTCAAATGTCATCTGCTTTCACCCTTCCCTTTGCCATCACTAAGCAGCAAGCTAAAATTTTGGGTCAATCTGTTTCAAAAGTTAATCAGTTTCAGGTAGGAATTGGTGCAATGCCCCTGCAAAGTTTGAAAATAATCCATCAAAAACTTTTTGAGGTATTGTCTTAAGGGAATCAAGGGTCATCACTCTGCTGCATTGCTTCAATTTTGGGGCAATCTGTTTTAGTTCCTCACCCATGCAATGCCTATGCAAAGTTTGAAAAAGATTTGGCAGATGGTTTTTGACTTATTGCCGCACATTCCACTATATCTGCAGTAGCAATGGAAACCACAGCGGACACCATAGGTGTTCCCCGAAGGCCAGGGAATACAATCATATAGACATCAAGGCTTAGCATGTGGTTTTTCTTTCCCTTTTGCTATGCTTCTTAATATATAATGATTTATTATTCTATTTTACCAGATAATTACCGTACTTTAAGATTTGACAGTCCCATTTTCCTCAAATGACCCACAAAAGAAATGCCATAATTTAATCAGGGAAATATGTCTTCTTCTTCCTGAACTGAAAGACATACATACATGTATTGTTTCATTTTCTCATCAGTTGAGGAAATCATCTGATAAATCATCTTTTTATTAAAGAGATGTGCTTTATTGAACTTTGCCGCCCATCTTAGACCTACAGCAGTTACATAATATCAAGGGACTCATTTTTACCAGCATCCAAATGTTGCTCCTTATGGATTTTTAACTGGCTGAAATACATTGTGTCATCAGAATGACGATAACTTGGCGATCTCGTAGGGAACTGCTTCGAATATCAGTTGACGTTATGATGGCACAAATGTGGAGCAACCAGACCTTTTAAGTAGAACTGACTTCTTGAGAAAACAATGGTGACTCTTCAGTGGGAACACCACAATGTTTCAGAAATTTGAATGGACGATATGCAGTAATCACACTATGCTCTTGTCGTGTTCTCCCGCGTTTGCATCAGTGCTGTGATTCCCTGAGAGTGTCCCCAAGGAAGGGATAAGCGATGATCTTTGGGAAACTGGCAGCTGCATGATTTATGGCTAAATATATCATATGTAGCTTTTTATAAATTAATATATATTTGTTTCCAACTGATTGAATTTCCTGTAGGTGAAATGTTCTCATAGGTCAAGGGCAATAGTGTTCAGGGCTCCAGAATCATGGCACATTAGTCTTGCTGCACAGAAGACGAAAGAAAAATATATCACTAATTTCTATCCATGAGTCTTCAGGTAGAGTAGAGAGCTATTTAATTTGCCTGTCCGGTATCAAAATAAAAGCCTAGCAAGTCATTTTTATGGGTATTAAAATAAGACCATAGCTGTAAATTAATCTTTAACAGGAAATGATACAATGTACTAGAGCCACAATGCCTGCTTTTTGAATAACAGACTTTTTCCTGTATCGCTCTTTTTCAGGGGCTCCCTTTTAGAAGCAGAGCTTTGCAGGATCTCGGCCGAGACGAGGGGGTTTTGGGAAACCTTTTTTTCCAAAGGGTGAAGGTAAGTCCTCACCCCCTACATCTTATTTCCTGTGCGAATCACAATGTGGGAGTCTCAGTAGCACCTAATGCTGGCCAATCACACAGATCATCACCAGAATCGGAATCTGGGAGTCTCAGTAGCGCCTAATGCTGGCCAATCACACACATCATCACCAGAATCGGAATCTTTTCATTCAGCCAAGTATATTCACCCATATCGAGAATTTGTCCTCAGCTGTCAGAGGCTCATATACATAGGTACAGGCACAGTTAAGACAAGACAAGACATTGGTCATACAATCTAGTTGACATATACAATGTGGATGTGTTGTTGATAAATGTATAAAAAGTGCAAGAGTGCATGTCAGTGCAAGGACTGCTGGAATTACTGTGATATGTACAAAACAGTTCAATAAGTACAGTGAGATATTCACCATAATGAGGTGCTGCTTGTTAAAAGGGGGACACAGTGCCACTGATCTGAGGCGTCTGGGTCAGCTGTTCATACGGGCGATGGCTTGTGCGAAGAAACTGCCTGTTATGACGCTCCTTCATCTGTAGTGCCTAGCTGAGGGAAGAAGCTCAAAGAGGTTCAAAGAAGTCATCCGTAGGGAGGTATTCCATGAATATTTAACACAGAACGATGTCCCTGTTGCTAATATTTGACTTAGGATCGGATCATAGACAAGCACACAGACACAGGCTGTATGTATAAATGTCAGTGACTCGCACTCTTATTTCCATCGCATGATAAACCTCTCTGTCGGGTGCTCGGTATACTTATGCAGTCGCTTCCGGTGTTTTGTCCAGCTGCTCGTACTTGCAGGGCCCCCGACTCTCACGCATCTGGCATGACGCTCACCCTTACGTGAGAAATCTCACGGCAAACCTATATCGTTCCACGCTAAACCTAATATTAGCTACATCAAAAGTGTTGGGGTAGTTTGCAAATACTGCAGACTATTTACAAGGTAATGAAACTGTGACATACATGTAAACGAGTGTGCAGACTCGTCTCAGACTGATGATGTCATGCCAGCCAGCTGAGCAAAGTTGGCAACTCTGTTCCTGCTGTGAGTGACACTCAAGGCTTGGTAAAGCTCTGGACTGTCTGAACCTTACGGGAGCCCCCACTCGCCCTCCCCACCACCCTGTTTTACCACTTCTGCTCTTCCCCTCACTGTTCTGTGGCCTTAGTTTAAATGCATTGCACTTCTCCACTTCTTGATAGAAAGGGGAATATTTGATTGAGCTGCCTCTAGGTTGGTGAGGGCTGTGACAGCACTCCTGCCTGAGCAGTCTGTAGTGTGGATAGCCACAGATCAAGCCAGCACTGTTAGTGGGAGTATTACAGAGTACAGCATCCTTATTGGCTAATAAAAACTGTAGTCCCAACAACATTGCTTATGATTGGCTGATATTATAGCCTATGTAGACTGGTGGCTAGATGTACTTATTCACTCTCTGATGACCTTGCCAATTGACTTTAATATTATTTTTTTATATCACAGTTGAAGAATTTAGGGAAAGATGTTGGTTAGAATTTGCGAACAGAAATGCGATACATGTTGATAACGTGATCCTAAGGTCCTGTGTACTAAAATACAATTTAAAAATAAAAAGCAAAGGAAACAATAGGAGCTTTATTGCTTATCAGTCATTCTTAATCATCATTACCATCTTTCCTATTTTATGGCAGTTTTATTGACACTATCTGCCTCAATGCTGCATGGTCGTAATTGTAATATAATCCTGGATGAGATATCAGTTTGTATTTCGTGTACGTTGTGGATCAAAGAGCTTCAGAAGCGACTGAACAGAGAACCTTCATCAATCGCTGCCTCTCACAACCTCGCCTGCTGTTCAGCTGCCGGGGGAGGTCCAGTTGGCGGGGGGGGGGGGGGGGGCTTCCCCCGGATGTTCCTAAGTGGTGATCTATGGGCCTCCATTTTACTGGGTTTTTTTTTTTTGTCTTTTTTCGGGGTCGTGTTTGAAGGTCGTTGGGTTGGTGTTT
>JABJVO010000126.1:20172216-20194498 GCA_026770805.1 Boulengeromyrus knoepffleri
GTCCTGCTTCTAGGAGCCTGATACGAACTGTCCTAGCAGTGCACTTCACACCTGCACTTAATGTTTCCCATTCCTTTCGAAGGTCACTTGATGTCATCCCGCAATTCCTCAGGCACTGTCAGATAAGTTGACGGTCATCTCTGGCATTAGAATGTTGCTTCTTCCCTTTACCTGGCTGGTTTCTGGTCGTTCCCAGTGTCTCCTGCTTCACCTTGTTCTTGTGCTGCTGTCTTATGAAATTTTGAACCTGGAAGCGTCCTGCTGCCAGCAGAACCAAGATTAAAGCAGGATTCAAAAAATGCAGATTTGTTTAAAAATATAGAGTGGTCTCTTTTTCCTGTTTTCCCCGGCTGTATATACATTAGATTTGTCATAGTGGTCATTCACTTAATGTATGTAAAACCCACATGCTATTCGGTCTCTTACTGTATATATATATATATATATATATATGTATGAATCAGTCATACTCCCCTGGTTTCCAGTTAATGTGTCTTCCTGTTATCTCAGTTATCCTGGGCTTCCCTGTGCAGTGTTGGAGTGAGAGACACTTCCAGTGATTTGATTGGATAACCAGGGCATATCACAGGAGGCCAGCTCCACACAAGTCCCGCCCCCAACCACTCTATGACCACTGTTGTCAGTCAAGCTAAATTTAGCTTTTTGTTTACTACATGGTCCTGCACACATGTAAGGATTTATCATTGTTGCTCTCTGTCTCTCCCTTTGTCACTTTCTATGTCGCAGTAAAAGCTCATTTCATGCGATCGACCCAAATAGTCACTCGTCACCTTTCCTTCTTCCATTTACCCCATAAATTAAGGCTTCCATTTGTCTGCCACGTGTCATTCTAAAAGCAGAACCCCCCTCCAGCACTGAGAATCTGGGGTCTGACTCGCCAAGGGGGTTTCAGGGGCTACTGTTAAGGAGACATGGGGGTACAAACATATTTCTCAACGACCCGCTTATACTGTGGCTACTGGCTAGGCAGGACTCAACAACATGGCCGGCAGCTTTGAGGAAGAATGGGGAAGTGAATTTGGGGAGGATTTTTGTGGCCGGTTTATGCATTTGTTTCTACGGCGGGCCGTGGCAAAGGGGGGGATGGTCCATGGAGCGGCTGCAACAAGAAGGGGGTTATTACCAAGCAGAGCAGAACCTGAAGGGGAACCACAAACTAAAGGGACCACGAGAGGGTCAAAAACAAAACAGGAAAATTATGAACAAACTAAAGAAACCACAAAATAAACACAACTGGAGAACAGAACAAAACAAGGAGCAGGACTAGGAATGACAGAAGAGGACAGGGTGGCCAGCGACACCTGTTGGCCAAGTGGGGACAAGACACGTGGAATAGGGCCAGATGGGCATCAATCCTGACATTTGTGGGTTAACTGGTACCAGCCACCCTTTCACTCCCACTGGTAATGAAGTAGATTGTAACTCAGTGTTGTATCTGTGCTCCACTGACGAACAGCAAAGGAATGCCAAATTGTGTAAAATGTATATATATATATTTTTAATTAAGTGACAAGCATAAAATAGGAAGGTACTCTACATTCAGAAAAGCTCAGATGGGAACCTTTGTGCTTATATTTTGTTTCCGTTGTTTGCAGTTCATTGTAGACACATGGGAGCATCTCAATGGTGCAAACCAGCCTCAGCTCAGCTCGGTCAGTACTGAGATATACACCCCGTCTTGGTGAAACAGAGCAGTGAAAAATCCATAGTGAAAATAATCATAGGATACATGAAAAGAAATCTGCTGTACAATTCAGTTCAGTTCAATTTATTTTAATGTAGCTCCTTCTTTCACAACAGTCGGCCCAAGGCGCTTTACATGAGTTTGTTGTAGTATATTATTACATCATTTATACAGAATAATACAAAAATGGGGAAAAGGGAAGACAAATAAAGAAAGGAAGAAAGAACGAACGAACACCCCTCCATGAGACTGAACTAAGACTCCAGCTCGGACATGTGGGAAGACAGAGACCATGGATGGTCAACACATGCATTGGCACGTTAATAGACACGCACAGTAGATCAAAATGGCATCTACAGCAGCACCAGCAGCCTGTCTGTGATCTGAATTTACGATGCAGCTTGTAAACTTGTAGTAATTCTTTTAGGTAGGCAGGTGCTAGACCTTTAAGTGCCTTATATGCTTATATGTGGGAGAACTTTGAAGTCAGTCCTGAACCTAACAGGAAGCCAGTGTAGGGAACTAAGAGCAGGGGTCGTGTGTTCAAACTTCCTGCTCCTGGTGACGATTTGAGCTGCTGCATTTGTGTTTAATGTGCAGTGTATGCTCCCAGATAGCAGAGTATTACGGTAGTCTAATGTACACCCTGTATAGCAGGAATTCACACTCATTAAATATATTTCATTATGTATTATAAAAATGTGATTATTACTTAACGGTCCAGTCTTAGATCTTCTGTAAGTATCAGGGTAGCGATGCTGAGGTTCTACCCCAACAATTGGCTTCATTCACCTTATGTGTTCATGTAGCAGAGTCTTCATAGGTGTGGTACAGTGTGTCTGCTGTAGTTAGAGCAGTGATTCCAAATACGGTCCTCGGGGAGCCACAGACAGTCCACGTTTTTCTCCAGGAGCTGGGAGGGAGCAAAAATGTGGACTCTCTGGCAGGAGGCTTGGAGGGAGCAAAAATGTGAACCGACTGTGGGTCCCCGAGGACCCGGTTGGGAAACACTGAGTTGCTGAGTCACTGCTTTCACCTGCTCCCCCGGCACGGCGCTAGCGGGGGGTCAGCCACACATTTATAATCACTTAAGTTTAGCAGACCTTTTTCCTAGAGCAGCATACAAGCGAGGCAGGTAGGACAGTGCAGTCATACAGCTCCGGATGGGCTAAATGGTAAAACTTGTCAGGAACAGTATGCAGTGTGGAAAAACTGGAAAAAGAGCTCGCCTTTCTTTCTTTTTTACCCCTTTTGCTGTCTGAAGGCCTGTAAGAGCCTGGAAGAGCCAAGCCCTCCTCATTAAAGGTGCAGAGTTAACAGTCATGTTGCTGTGCTCGGTGCCATTTCACTCGTGTAGAAACAGCGAGATCTTGGGCTGGCGTTCCTTCATGTGACATTTACACGCGTGCAATAACAGGCATTCCTCCTTGGGATTCCTTCATCCGAGATGACGCTCCAGGCCTGTAATGAGGATTTTCCGGTCACTGGGGCCTTGGTGGGTGGTGGTGGGGTGGGGGGGGGGGTGCTTTTAGATGAAGGAGCAGATGAAAATGTCTGCTGCGCTTTTGCACTGATGCGGAAGCAGGTGGTTGAACCCACTGCATGTAATGCTTGATGTGCTCTGACTGTACAAACAGCATCTCAGCTGCATCTTGGCTTGAAGTGAAATCCATCATAGGTCATGCGATTAAGAGCTATGACAGGACCAAAGGTTTTACATTTGCAAATTTGTTACGTGTTGTCGTTTCACATTGTTCTGCATCACTACTCCTAGTGCCTTATGAATCCATCCTCTCGCTACACCGTCACGTTCCTGCACTGACGCCCTTTTGTCATTGTAATATGTTGCTTTGACAGATCTTCACTGCACCAAACCACAAGACCGCCTGACAGGCTCACACAGTGAAGGTTCTCCATAATTCTATTCAAGTCTTTCTGACTCAGGATTTCTATTGATTCGCAAACAGCAGCACTGATGGTCGAGCTGGTCAGATCCTTATCTTGATAATGGGTTCAACCCTGTCTCTGATCTTGCATTTGTTACCAGAATCAGGGCCGGTCAGTCCTATAAGCGACATAGGCAGCTGCCTTGGGCTCCAGCTTCTGAGGGGGCGCCGATGGTCATGCTTGCCTAGGGCATTGGTTAGGACTGGTTCTGACCAGAATACTCCATGGCATAATTACAGAAAAACGCATGTCTTCTGTCACAGTTGGACAGGGAGTCTTCAGGACACTGATTGATTGATTCTTGTCAGAGGATTTGATTATATTCTCATATCTCAATCAGCACCTCGCCTGGATCCCAAGATGGGAAGCAGTCGTCCATGCCTTTCAGTTGCCTTTTAAGGACTTTTTTTTTCCTTCCTGGGCATCTGGAAGATTCTATGTCTTGGCTGCACGATAATCGATTTAATCATTGTTGGTCTTTTGTAGGCACATTCTTCCGTACAGCTGTGACATGATCACACTGGGATCTTAAGTGTTTTGTACCTTTGTCAGGCCCTTTGAATGCCCCCAGTAAGTCTCGCAGGCTTCCCCACTCCAAGAAAGACTTCCCTATCAAAATTCCCCCTTCGGCAGAATGTGTTTCCTTCTGTTCTTTGCTTGCAAAAATGGCTCCGGGCAATAAGATTACAATAACAATCAGATTCCTCTGAAATTGGAATTGCAAGCAATTCTGTAATGTCGTGGAGCACGTCAGGACGCGCGTCTGACTGCGGCTTGAACTTAAATAGCGACGGCTCGTCTGAATGCAGCGTTCGTAGGCGTGGGATTTGTTGCTGTTCATTCTACACAAAGGTCAGCCATTTTTCATCGATTAAGCCAATCTAATGATTTTACAGACCTTCCCTAAAGCACAGCTTTCATCCCAGTCACACAGTGTGCTGCTATTGCTTTTGAGCATCGTCAATAACATTAACTCCCTAATAAATGAAAACGACTCACAGTAACAGTATAACAGTATGTGCAATGATAACAAGCGTGGATGTCTGGGAAAGCACAAACCTGCCTCATTAATAATAATAATAATAATAATACATCGACATTATCTCTAATCAGTTTTAAATAAATGTACTTAAAATTACCCAGAATGCACAGTAGCTCCAAGGATAGCTCCTTCACATCTCCAGGTTCGGAGTTTAAATTCTGACTCTGCGCTGTCTGTGGCGTTTGCATGCTCTCCCTGTATGTCTGCGTGGTGTTTGCATGCTCTCCCTGTATGTCTGCGTGGCGTTTGCATGCTCTCCCTGTATGTCTGCGTGGTGTTTGCATGCTCTCCCTGTATGTCTGCGTGGTGTTTGCATACTTTCCCTGTATGGAGTGGGTTTCTTGTAGGTTATCCAGCTTTCATCTGTAGCCGAATAACATGCAACTAATTGATACCTAAACTGTCAACTGAGCAGGGTTGTAATTGTCTATGGTGGTCTGTGTATGTGCCCTGTGATGGACTGGCATCCCACCCAGACTGTGCCCCAGCCCTGTGCCCTTAGCTCCCTGTATTATGCTCCAGGCCTCCTCTGACCCTGACTAGAATAAACAGTTAGAACATGGGCGCATTGCACAGAATGTTCCAGCTATACCGACAGCTTATAGAAGAAGCATGTTACCATTTCCCTTGTAAGAAAGTTTGACTGTCAGCCATATTATACCATAACACACCTTTACAGACAGACACTATGCAGCACCGGTCATCAGGAGATGCATAAGATACAATCACAGAACATTATTTAATATTTGGGTGAAGGTTACAAAGTAAATGAATCAATTCATTATTACATAAAGTCCATGTCAGCTCCTCGAGAACAAGCTAATACACTCACTGTAACAAACACAACAGCTGTGGGCACTAAGGGGTCCAGTGGACGACCGTAAATAAGAAACTGCATTTCCAGCACAGGAGGCGCAGGAAGAAATCTTCTAAACTGTTGTACCTTTTTTAAAAAAAATTCCTTAGATTCCCAGAGTTGAGAAAACATCCAGCATTTTACTGAGGACCCCCTGTCCAGTTTTGGTCAGGCAACTGTTCAGGTCAACTAAAGGTGATAGACCAGAACAATAATGAAGAGTGAGATTTGATCCGGGGAAACAGAACCGTATGATATGGGGGTGGGAGGGAAGAACAGAGACCTCGTTTGGGGAAAGGAGTGGGTCAGATGGAAATCAAAGACACCCATTCCATTCTAAATTGGGAGGAAACAGATACACAAAATCCCAAATGGATTTCGGTTCACTGGAGACAGCAGCCGAGGGAGGGATCAGACAGGAGGGTCAGGGTGTGTTTACTGGGGCGAGAGAAAAGAGCATCAATGCTGCATAAGGATCGGGGACGAAAAATAGGTGAAGTGAATGAACTGTCACCTGACCTTATGTCCATGCCCCCCCCTCCACACCCCACTGTACAGAGTGTCTTCCTTGCGTCCAAAAACACAAACATATCCTGTTTCCCATCTTTCTGGTGTTAACAGCCATATTCCCAGTACTTACTCCCTGTAAGGCCCGTGCAGGCTTGAAGATCAGCCAAACACCTCTGTTTGGCTGCGTTTGTTTGGAAATTCACCAGCTGTCGGTGGGCTCCTGGGCACGCTTTTGGCTTAAGGCTCACGTGGGTGTGAGTCACACACTTGGGCTTTGGTATCATAGCAACCAAAGGCACACCCACCCACTCTCCTTCAGCACGGCAGCCAGGCAGATCGCCGGCCAGCTAACGTAACCGTGGTTTAGTTGACGATGATGTTAATTGCGCGGTTTGTAACAGGGTCGTATAAGGAGTCCGGCTCACATATATAAAATATGATCTCTATTAGTTTGTTTCTGTTCCTGATGAAATGACTCAGCACTTGAAGGATTCATTTCATTTTCTGAGCTATTCTCAGTATAGTTAGACTCAGGAGACCTTCCAGTTGCAGGGTCATTTTAGAAGCTTCTTTGATGTCTTTCAGCAAATGTGTCACCTGGGTTCATAATGAATCATTGGGATCACTCTGGCTGAGAAAAGTCAGATCTATTTGAGAATCTGAAAATTAGGGTCATACTTCAAGAATTGTTCAGCAAATTTGGGTTGGCTGAAAAAGCAAGATCCGGAAAGGGAATGTGCTCCATCCCAGACTTTTATACTGTTTATTTGGTATTTTGCACTGCAGCTGATGTTTGCTCTGCAGGGAGTTAGCACAGGAAAGGCTAACGAGATGCTAACATGCTAGTCAACCTTTAAATAGAAATAGTTTGTGAACCTTTGATTTACAGTGTCTCGTTTGTCTGGATTGCCTACATTTTAATGGCTGCTGTCGTCCTTCCTCTGTCCCAGTGCATGAAGAGTCTCGTTCCATCCCAGACACGTCCAGCTCCAAGCTTGCACCTCCACACCCAGGAAAATGTCCGGCTCCTACGACGAGTCCGCTGGCCTTGAGGAAGCGACAGACAGCTTTTGGGAGGTACAACCGTGCCGCTGTTACCGCTGATAAGACGCCAAGCTTCCTTGGGTAACTCCGTTACTTGTTCAGAAAGCAGGACCTGTAAAGCTAACTCAGGTATAATGGTGGTGCAGGCAGAGGGCTTCTAGATACCCTGACGGTGGCTGCTGTCCGTCCATCTTTAAATCGGACGGCATCAGAAACAAAAACACAATAGTACAAGTTCTGGTCTGTTAGTATGTCTGCTACCGAGAACAGATACAAATCAACTCAGGTAGCATCTCAACAAATCTAAGAGTCTCTCCGCGTCACTCAGCTTGCTTTTGACTTATGTGTGAAGGTGGATACTGGAGCAGGAAGCCAGGTGTGACGTGGGCCAGCCGTAAGCTGGTGGGGACAATGTAACATCTCATGACGACGTGGGTGAAACACTTACATTCACCTGCGCATGTCTATGTATAACTTCTGTACATGGTGGTTTTGATTAACTCTGTCCAAACATGAAGAAGATTTGCTCTACTTAAGAATAAACCAACCCCCAATCTATCTGTGTTAATATCAAACAGGTTGCTGTTTTTCTGCTGAAGGACCAAAACTGTGGCTCTTTTTGGGTTCCTTGTCCTCTTTGGAGCATCAGCCATGTCTCTTAGGGCCTCCTTTTTGATATGAAGAATATGCTATTTAAAATACATTTTACGTTAGTGTTAAAAGAGCTAATTTAAGCTAAATTAATTGAAGGACCTTGGCTGTTATCATGCAGATATATGAGAGCATTGGAAGCTTTCATACTGTAATATAGCATATCAGGGCATAAACTGTTCAAGTTTTATTGTTACATGGTCTGAGGAATACAGTGAAATTCTCCTGCCACAGTTGCAGGGGAGGGGACAAGTGCATGGTGGGACAATAGGAGAGACAACAGTGCAATAAAGGACAAAAGAGCAGTGCAATGAAAGACAAGACAGTGCAAGACAAAAGACAGAGCAATGTAACTGTCTTGAGAAGTTTTCATGTGTGGATATTTTGGATCCCGATCTGTGGCGTTTGTTTATAGCTCAGGTCTGCCTCCAGAGGTTTAGGTGAGAACAGCAGGCAGGCCGCTATTCCGTGGGTCTTCCTCCAGCTTTCTTCAGTTCTGCTAGTTATATCATCTTCTCTGGGTCAGAAAAGCATATCGTAGATTATGGGGGATCGAGTACCCCCTCCCCGAAAAACGTGCCCATCAACGTACTTCTCACTCTCGCAAATCTCTGCTTGCATTTACATGAGCACCCATCACTCTCTGCGTCGTGCTGCATAAACTGGCACGTCTGCTGAGGGTGAGTCGCAGGGATGGTGGAGTCGCAGGGATGGCGGAGTCGCAGGGATGGCCTTAAGGTGGCACTGAAACGGAAGGAGCCGGCCAGCCCTGAGGATCCAAGCAAATGCAGCACTGCAGAGTGACTTGCTGATTTTGTACAAAGGCAGAGAGCATTTCATTTGCATCAGTACATGTTGTGCTAAGAATGTGAAATGGGGGGTGTGGCCATCTCAAGAAGGATAATCATGTGACTTTGGTTGTTTGCATTGATTGGTTGTGTCTCAGCCTTTTTCATGTTTAAATGCATATAATTATTTGTTCTGTTTTTTCTCTGGACTTAAATTTGTGTGTCAATTATAACACTCACTCCACTGTTTTTTTTTTTGCTCACCATAATGAATGTTTATTGTCATTTTCTTTTCCCTTTCATCTCTATTGACACCTTTCTTGCGTTTTTTATCTTACGTTGATACTTTATTGACCCCCTTGGGGAAATTGTCTTTACGCCTCCGACAATGTGCTCTTTGTAGAGTAAGCTGTCCAAGAAGGGCAGCCACTTGTTGGGATGCTCAGGGAATTAGGGGGTGGTTAAGGGCCTTGCTCAAGGACCCGCAAACATGCTAAGGCTGGGTTTGGACCGGCGACCTTCTGATTACAGGCACACAGGCTTAACCCACTGAGCCATATGCCGACCCCTGCCATGGGAAACCCTGTATATATAATATTCCCAGTCACATGTACAGTTCAAAGAGTTTTCATCTGATTTATCTTGGCTAGTATCAATATTTTATCTGCATATTTAAATCCTTGTTTTGTTAGTACAAAGCTCTCAAAGCAGATTTGATAGATTAATTAATCGACTGATAACGCTGGTTTATTTGGTTTGAGTAGGGGTTAAATGTGTAATTTCTCAGTCACAATTTGACCACAAAATCGATAAGATGACTGTAATAGCCCTTGTGATATTAGACTGCTGAGCAGCTTAATTTCCTTTGCTATTTTATTGGTTATCTGGTGATTATGCTATTTCTGTGTTGGTCTATGTGGCCATTGTTTGCCTGAGGCCATGAGTGAGCTGTGCAAACGTCTGGCTCTGTCCCGGCTTTGCCAGGTGGGGAACTACAAACGCGCAGTGAAGCGGATTGACGACGGCCATCGCCTGTGCAATGACCTCATGAGCTGTCTACAGGAACGCTCCAAGATCGAGAAAGCCTATAGCCAGCAGCTCACCGACTGGTCCAAGAGATGGAAGCAGTTGATTGAGAAAGGTGGGCGTGGCCACTTTTAGCTGCCTGCTAGGGCAGGACTTGGAATGCAGTGTGCATTTCTGAAATTTCCACTATCTGTATATTTTGCCAATTTTGTTTTTTTTTCCTAAACTGAAACGGATCAAACTGTACTACTTTACTTGTAGTTTACAAGAAGCATTATCTATAGCAGGGTTTCTATCCTACCTGATCTCAGATAGCTAGTAACTCATCAGGTAGGATAGAACACCTGCCAGATTCTGACACTCCAGGATTATGGTTGCCTACTCCTGATCTATAGGGTTAAAAGCCTTTCCATCATTAATGAATTTATCTTTGAACTGCTTCTCCTGATCAGTGTTACAGTGAGGCCTGGGGTACATCGCAGGCAATTCCAGACACGCAAGTCAGAGATGCCAATTAGCCTAACTGCATGTCTTTGGGAGCAAATTGAAGCACCCAGAGATAACAGGGGGAGGAAATGCAAACTCCACACACAGAACAGGGGCGGGATTCAAACCCCCAACCCTAGAGGGGTGTGGCTACAGCACAACCCTGCGAACCATCATGTCACCTTCTTTTTAACAGCTGTATTCATATATTCATATTCAAGATGGTGTTTCTATATGTGGTTTATGAATAGGGGGCGTCAGGTGACTGGTTCTGCTTTTCCAAAGAAACATTTCATGCAAGTCATATACATGTATTTAGGATATATTCTCTCTCCTTTGAGCCTAACAACAATTATGTGTCTACAGATGACCTTGGATGAATATTCAAGATAATTAAACAGCCTTGTTTGTAATTAGCTGCATGAAACAGACTGACCAAGGAAGGATTCACAGAATTCCTCTAGCTCATGCTAGTGGCTGACGTCCGCAAACGCTTGCCTCACTCTGTCTCTCTGATTATGTTCGACGCTGTTGTGCCTTTTGGCTAAACTGTCAGCCCATGTGTCACACTCTCACCCATTCCAGGGCCACAGTACGGCACAGTGGAGCGCGCCTGGTTGGCGATGACAATAGAGGCGGACAAGGTAAGCGAGCTGCACCAGGAGGTGAAGAACGGCCTGCTCAACGAGGACTTTGAGAAGATCAAGAACTGGCAGAAAGACTCCTACCACAAACAGATGATAGGTGGCTACAAGGAGGCCAAAGAGGCTGAGGAGGGCTTCAAGAAGGCCCAGAAACCCTGGGCCAAGAAGCTCAAGGAGGTGAGAGGGTCAACGCTTTAGCTGCAGGATGTTGGGGCATCGCTGACATCATGGCCTCAAAGTCATCTGTAAATAAAATACAGGGTAACACGTTACGGGACGAGGCACAAATAATGTGGTATTATGCTATTACTTGTGTATTAATTAACTACAAACTAAGTTGTATTTACTTACTGATATCATGTTTGTTCATCATTAATAAATCAAGACACATCTTTTATCTCAAGTAGCGACTATATTTGTTCATGATATGTTAATGATTTGCTACTGAGTTACTACTAAGTATTTGTGCCCCGCCAAGTAAAGTGTTACCAAATACAGTGTTCTAGCTTTATGATACAGTACACATAGTGACATGCTGCACACTACTTGTGAGCTAAGTGGAACCAGATCTTAACAAAGATTCTCTGCTTGCCTGAGGACATCTGGGTGGAGTCATGCAGCTTAGAGTAGAGAATTCCATTCTACGGTGAGGCTGTTAAACCACAGCCTAATTGGGTTTTCTTGAGTAATTCACAGCTAATCCTCTCACATACTGCGCACAATGAAGTTTCTATAAAACTGCCCTGATGTAATACAGTCAACGAGCAGAGTAGTGCTCAGGTAACAGAAGCTGGGGTCTGTGAAAATGCCCTCTTGGGAACGTAGCCATCTTACTTCATCTGCCCTCGTAGATATAAATCCCTCCAAATCAACTGCATTGAAATCTTGGTGTGAGAAAGAAATTAACTGATTTGCTTAATGTTTAGGCAGTTTGGCACTTCTAATACTGAGCACTGACTTTCTAGAAATATTGATTTGTTTTTCATCTGTTTGTGGGGGGGCTTGAGGGTATATTTTCTTGATAGGAAAACATTTCGTCACATTAGATTACTGTAATAAAGCAAACACAAAATCAGTAGTAGCTTTGCTCATTTATTTATTGAACTTCTTGTACCCAATGCAGCAATGGTTGGGCACTAAACCCACAACAAAACTCTGCACCATTAATCATAGTTAATTTTTCTCTGTGAATTACTGAGGGCTCTGGTGGGTGTCTATAACCAAACCAATGCAGACAGAGGGTCCCCTGCAGTTGAGGCTCGGCGATTGCATCAACATATCAAACAGTCTCGCGGTGACGTCACCCCCTTGCCCGTGTAGATGGAGGCGGCCAAGAAGGTTTACCACATGGCCTGCAAGGAGGAGAAGCTGGCAGCCTCCCGGGAGGCCAACAGCAAGGCAGAGGCGTCCGTCACCCCGGACCAGCAGAAGAAGCTGCACGAGAAGGTGGACAAGTGCAAGCAGGATGTGCAGAAGGTGGGCAGCCTGGGCAGGTATAGCGTGGCAGTAAGCAGAGATTTACCGCGGTATTCCTCGTGTAAAGTCGCAGTCTCAAAAATACCAAGCAGTCTATACGACGTTTTACTATTTATATTAAACTGACTTATAATCAATTTATTCATTCATTGCTGTATGTAAAGAGCCTTAAATAACTGTCATGGAAGACTATACAAACAACATGGAGACCTTGTGCAATGGGACAAATCCTAAGGACCAATTAGCATTAAGGTATAAAGAATATCTGTTGGGAAAGCATATCAAAGAGGTGTTACATACCAATGCAGTACAGACTAAACGAATATGAGAACCAGAGTCAACTGAAATGAGAGCCATCCAATTGCTTTAAAGGTGTTTAGGCTTTAGAAAGTCCAGTCCTTTCTTTTAGACCTTTTATTAAATAATTGGTTTACAACAGGTTATGCTCTCTGGAACCTCCCTCTGTGATGTCACCATTTTGTCCTTGACTTGGTCACCTCTATGGAAGACAAGAGCGTCCTGAAACTCATACCCTTCATTTACTGCGGGCCAATTCATTAACCTATAGCCTCCGTCTCTGTATATTATCCATTTAACCTTGAGTTGTAAAAACAATACCCAGATTCACAGCCACTGTATCTTTTCCATTGTGTAAGTGAATCAAATTTTAATCTTGATGTAGAAACCCAATTGTTTTCTAAAAGGAAAACGTGCCCTCAGGGGCCGCCGTATTAGGTACACCTAGGTAACACCAGGCAGGACTCCCTTTTGCTTCCAGAACCAGTACAACTTTGGACAAACACTGCATTCAGAGAATCATTTCTGTACATCACTGTTGTACTGAGCTGTTATTTTCGTACTTGCGGCAGTCATCATCCTTCTCCTCAGACCGCTCTCATTAACAGGGTATTTTCACCCAGACAGTCTCTGCTGACTGGATGCTTTTTTGCTTGTTGCACCATTTCCTGTAAACTCTAGACACTGTGGTGCGTCAAAATGCCAGGAAGGCAGCTGTTTCTCCGACACTGGAACCAGCGTTTCTACCACCGACAATCACGCCACATTCAAAATCGCTTAGGTCACACATCTTAGTCATTCTAATGTTGAAGCCCTGACCCCTTCTGTGTGCATTATATGTCGAGTTGCATTTTTTATGCTTATTTATAATGTCAGGGGTCAGGCAGGACCCCTGCTCATCGCCTGGCATGACGTGAGAACACGTTTCGCCTCTTGTAGGCCAAAGAGAAGTACGAGAAGGCCCTGGACGAGCTGAATAAGTGTACGCCGCAGTACATGGAGCACATGGAGCAGGTGTTTGAGCAGTGCCAACAGTTTGAGGAGAAGAGGCTGAGCTTCCTCAAGGAGGTCCTGCTGGACATCAAGCGGCATCTGAACCTCACGGAGAACCAGAGGTTGGCTCCCCAACCCTTCAGGCCACCTGAACTTTTATTATAGCTTTCACTGTCTATAGACTTCACTCTCAACTAAATTGGCTCTATAAATGGTGCATGAAGACATACTTGGGTTCCGTGTTTCCAGGAAGCATCCTACTACGCTCTGTTGAAAGACAGTCGGGTGTAACGATACAAATCTGCATCCTGCTATTGGGTTTCTCACAAAATAGCAAATCATGGAATCATGGAATATGGTCCCTTTTTGTACACTTTATCCTCATGTCTTAATACAAAGACAAGCAAAGCATCGCAGATCCAAGTGGAGTGCGTTTCGTTACAGAGAAGGCTGGGGTGCATTTTGCTAACCAGCGTCCCATTATCTAAAAGCACAGAGATGTTTCTGCTCTGCCGCCCTGCAGCTACGCCACTGTGTACCGAGAGCTGGAGCGCACCATCAACTCAGCCAGCGCGCAGGAAGACCTGAGGTGGTTCAGCAACAACCACGGGCCGGGCATGCACATGAACTGGCCTCAGTTTGAGGTACGCTGCTCTTACACCCCAGTGCTTGGACAAGTTGTATGGACACCATCCATTTCTGCATCTCTGTAATGCAGTTTCATTTTTTCTTAACCTCAAATAAGGTATTTTGTTTGCCAATAATATAATAACATTTTCTGTGTTTCTGTTAGACATATATATTGTGTTAACTTTGCAGTTTTATTTAATTCTTGAACTGCAAACCACAATGATCCCATCCATTTTGTGCGTAAATTAAACTTCATGGTTTGTGTTCTACATTTTATCTCACGGCCTTCTGTCCCCAAGGAGTACAACCCAGATGTCACCAACACCATCCCCAAGCGGGAGAAACCCAAGAAAGCTGAAGGGGCTCCCAACACCCCAGGGACAGAGCACGTGGTGGCACAGGGTGGAGATCGGGGCAGGTAAGCAGTAAATACTGCTTCTGGCTCACCAGTGTAAGATGGCGGGCTGTGGTCATCCTGGGATGGGACCAAGTCAGCTGACAGGTCATGTGATTCACCTGTGCGGAGAATATAATGCGGGTTTCTTTTCACTCCCTGAACCCCAGTCGCTGACACCTGATCCTGCATCCAGGTGTAATTCTTTCCAGCACCTGAAAATCCTTCACAATTCCTGTGTGTCACTTTTGTTTGGTTCCTCTCCACTGTTTTGCTGTCCCCACGCCTTCTACCCCTGTGTCACATGGTACAGTTCGCCGTTCCCCCTAGGACAAGTCTCACAGTCTTATACCACACCTTGATTTAAAGCAGAGCTGAGGCCAATGACCTATATCTAACGCCTGTTAGATTACACTTTACATTATAGTACTGAAATGAACATTGCACACATTCTGAAGCCCTATTGGTCGGATCCTGCATCAGTCATATAACATCAACTTGCAGCTAAGTTTTTGGTGTAAATATGTTCGGTGTAAATGTGTTTTCACTGTAAACATTCTTTCCTTAGTTGGGATGGTGAACGAATTTATTGTTTAATGGGATGTCCAAATAAGGAGTGTATTGTGGTTTTAGCAAACTTTAACAAACTGATGAAAATGATCAACACAGAAGTCAGCCTGGAAATAAGCCAAACAAGTAGATGTGTGTAGTTCATCTTCTCCCTGTTTTATGCAGGTTCCGCCCTGAGGTCTAAAGACCTGCAGTCAGGCTAACTGGCTTCTCTATAAGGCGCATAATGCATTACTGTACATAAGTGATTCCCAGTCCGGTCCTCGGGGACCCACAGCCAGTCCACGTTTTTGCTCCCTCCGAGCTCCCTGCTGGACAGTCTACATTTTTGCTCCGTTCCGCAGTGGATTTTATACATTCATTTCTAATAGCTTGGCACATTTAGATAGCTGCTGCGGACCATTAATGCCCTTCCGACGCTGTGCCTCGTCCCCAAGGCGCCTTAAGCCTTCGGATTGTTACTCTCGGCTCTCATTCCACCTATAGCGTGAGCAGCTACGACAAGAACCAGGCTTACTCTACCGAATGGTCAGACGACGAGCAGCCGGCCTCCCACTCGGGCAATGAGACCAACGGGGGCGCCAACCCCTTCGACGAGGAGTCGGCCAGCGGTGGCGAGAAGGGCGTCCGCGTGCGGGCTCTCTACGACTACGATGGGCAAGAGCAGGACGAGCTGAGCTTCAAAGCCGGTAGGGTGGGATCAGCCGTCCCACACGGGCTGAAGCCCCTGGTGCACAAACCAGACATTTTTAGCTTTGACTAATCCTTATGGCAGAACAGTATTCTAACAGCACAGCCACAGGAGATAACTTACATCAGTGTAACATCACAAGTGCCACACCGTGTCTGAGGCCCTGCTTCAACTCCACCAATGGTTATATACAGGGGCGGAGCCACAGGGGAAATGACCTCAACTGAAAGCTGATTGGCTCTTTAATCAGCCGTGGTTTATTGAACAAAGTATGACTGTCTTAAATAAAAAGTCTCTGTCAATACTGTTGCAACCTACGAATAAAAAAGCTACAATTTACTTAAAAGTAAATCAAAATGAATGTTCTCGCAAGTAAATAAAAATGAAATAAATATCCATTAAGGTGCGCATTTAGAAAATTAACTGTACCTGATCTGTACTGCATTCACATTAGCAGCTTTCAGGTTCATATTAGAACCGTGCAACACAAATATTGTCTCAAAAGTATAAAGCATAACAAAATAAATATCTATTAAGGTGCCGCATTTAGAAAAATACCTGTGCTGCACCTGTAGTCATGTTACCATCTCCCCATCAGCATGGAGTGTACTTAGGAAGATTTTCTATGAATGAACCGAGTCCTGGATGTAGGCAATATAAGCAGCTCGGGTTGATTCTGCGCGGCGGTTCAGGTTGACTCCACTAAGATCACGGTGATGGGTTTTCTCCTCTTTTGTCTCTCTGTAGGAGACGAACTGATCAAGCTGGAGGATGAGGATGAGCAAGGCTGGTGCAAAGGTCGCCTAGACAACGGGCAGCTGGGCTTATATCCAGCCAATTACGTAGAGCCCATCTAGTCTGCCCCGCCCAGCTCTGGGGGCCGGCTTAGGTTGGACCGTCCAATCATACTCCGTATAGCCAGAGACTCACAAGCAACACTTTTCTTTGCCACACAAACCGTGCCGAGCAGTCTTAATCTTAGTATATAAAAAAGAAAGTATATATAATGAATAAATTTATTCAATCTCTGGGGGGTGGGGGGGGGGTGAATAAAAAATTAAAAAATGCTAATTAAAAACTAAGCATAAACCGTATGTATACCAACAAACGACCATTGACGCAAGGGCAGGGAGACGTTCTGCATTTTGTGTAGCTGTGTTCAATATGAATTTTGTGCAGCTGATATGACTTTTATGTAGCGGTATGTTCTCCTATAACAATGAGTATTATGTAGTCAGAGAAAGCTAGAATAGCCGGAATGAGCTGTTCGACGTGCACTGTGCATATTTGACGACATTTTGTTGTAGCAGTCTGGATGCTATGCGTGTACAGTCCTTATTGTTGCAGTGGTAATTCAGTGTAGCGTTTGAAGCAGAAAAACAAAACAAAAAAAAAACGCTATGCAATGAGATTTATTTTTACTTTGACTGGTCATTGTTTTGCTATGTGCTTATTGTTTCATTCTCCTGACAGCAGAGGGCAAGCTACTGCGCACTGTTTACTCCCCGTGTCGTGGCATGAGCTTTGTTAACTGTATAATGTGCATTTCAGTGATGTAAAATCACTTGTCATGTAGTGTGACGCGTGACAACGGCATTTCCCTTCCACGGGGGGCAGATGTTATTGTCGCGTTTGCGACAATTTGAGCATGATCATACTGTCCCGTGTTGCCATTTTTGTTGCACATCCATCATCTATAGGTGCCGTTTTTCCTGTGTCCCATTCATTACCTGGCAGTCTGTTAAAATTCTGTTGCTTCTGTTAGCTTTGCAGTTGGGAAGTTATGTTGGAATGTCTCCTCAACATTGCCGAACCACTGGTTCGTTGATTAGCAGTTTCCGTTTAGCCCCTCGCTAATCCCCAGCACTTCTCTGTCATTCATGTCCTTTATCGAACAATGCAGAATGCTCGCAGTAACGCTGTGTAAACCCAATCAATGTTAGCTGAAGCACGCATACTGCTACAACCACAAACTCATTACCAGACCCACCCACCGTCCAAGTGAAACAAGGGTAGTGAGTCCGACGTACGGTGGCGCCACATCCAGCTGGGATTGCCGCTGCCCGGGGAGAGGACTGCGGCCACCAGCCACAAAGAATCAAGATATGACCCATGGGGTGACTCGCTACAGCAAAGCCCAAAAGCTGAGCACCTCGAGAAAGCCACTTTCAGCAGCCGTCAAAACTGAGCCGAAGTAAGAACGAAAATACGACGCCCCCACGACCTGTTTTCAAAGCCGACCCAGCTTAGGCCAGTCTAGTGTGTCTAACTCGGCTGATTGCTGTTGGCCATGGTAGTGGACGCTACTTTTTGCAGCCTCTCCCCATGTGACTGAAACTCGTTGTGATTGTATCAGCTGTTCCTCGATTCACCGTCTTTCTCGTCATCGCCTCTGTATTTGTCACATACTCGCATTCACCTCATCTGTCTTTCTGTACACTCCCCTTGCTTATTTGGGAAAAATGGGATATTTCAGATATTTCTAGGACTTAGTGTATGAATCCTTATCTGCCATCCAGGCTGCCTTGCATAAATGTTAATATGTCTCGGGGATGTGTAAAACGGTTTTAATATGGTTAGTCCAGGTTATTAATTAATAATTAATTAACAGTTAATTACCGTGGCACCTGAAAAGAGATGTTCAAATGTTAGAATATCAGTGCATCTGGTCGGCCAGACTGGGAAAACATGAATTCATTCTGTATAAGTATTGTTAGATTATTTATTGGTTAAATATGTACATAAAAAACTTTACACAGTTTATTTTTATTTATCAATAATTCGAAGCCAGTTGTCTTTAGTCTTGGTGCTTGAACATCACAATCAAGAATTTTGTTGTAATGAATTGCTTCACTCTGATTGGTCATGGATTGGAGCTTGGATGTGCTGATTGCTTCATACCATCTATGTCTATTAGTCCTGCATATGATATGCAGAGAAATTAATGTCTAAAGTCAAAGCTAAGAATACAGGAGTGGGGTTCTTTTGCCAGCATTTGATAGTGAGATGCCAGTGTTAAAAATGCTGGATGGAAGGAAAAGGTCAATGGAAGTTACAATGAGCGGAGTGTGACGTCAAGAAAAGGATGTGTTTTTCCAAGGTCCTCTGCTCATACCGATCAGAAGTGAGGCAAACATTTACAGTTGCACCCAGTATTAACACATGCAATCAAGCGAAATGTACCTGAGCATCCATACTGTATTTAAATGTATCTTAATTGCAATGGAATCGTTAACCTATATTAAGCGTGCAGTGGATCCGCGCTTTCTGAATTGTATATGATGATGTAATTTATGACATTATACCGTAACTGTACAACTATGTGGAGTTGACAATGAAACTACACGTGAAGCAGTAAAGAAAGGTGTATATGTAAATGCTTTTTAATGTTTATTTTTTTTCTCCTTTGTGCATAGAAGGGGTTCGATGAGGAAAATTATGTAGAAACTCTACTTTAACGGTGTAGAAAATGTATGTATGTGTAGACCTTAGTGCTGTAATATTATCTCCAATCTGGTGTAATGCCTGTTCATCTCAAAACTTCAAGGAACATTAAAACGGTATTTAAATATAAATTATGATGATGATGATGATGATGATGATGATGATGATGATGACGACGACGACGACGACGACGATGGCAGTGGCCACATAGACACAAACCCAAGTTTTTAATATCTCAGAGCAGCATGGGTCTGAAAGAAGCAGTTTCTTTGAGATGACAAGAAAAATTATGGATGTGTGTGAGTGTGTGTTTGCTGGTACCCTTATTTTTGAGGTGGAACAAAAGCATCTAAAACAATATTTATTGATGGTGATATAAAAAGACACTATTATAAGTTTGGTTCGTTCATTTGTATGACGACTGTAAAATCTTTATAGATGGTTCTCCATTCAGTAGGTATGAAACCTTCGGTTTTCTCCTAACCTAATCGTGAAATGCTGACGAAACCTTTCTGTTAGTGGTGAATAGTGCAAATAATTTGGTGTAATTTTTAAAATAGCAATGATTAAGGGCTAATCAAACAATTGCTACAAGCACATAATATATAATCAAAAATATATGTGTAAAATAAATGTGTAAATTGATTAGTATGCAGGACTAAGCATGACAAGTATAAATAAATAGCTGTACAAATAAATCATGACATATATGGACATTCTGGTCATGAAAAATAGCAAAATTAGCTCTATATTTATGTATTTATCTAACATGGCATAAGTACAAATAAATGATGAAATATATAAATATGTATATACATTTTGGTCATGAATATGACATAATCAGCTCTACATTTATTAATTTATCTATTTCTACTTTTTAGTATTTCCAAATTTTTTCATGTATTTATTTGTTTCAGTATTTCCGCATTTCCTCATGCATTCATTTCTCTATTTCCGTCTCTGCGTGTTAATTGGGTAGGCGGGTCTCACTCTATGCAGGACTAGTTAAACAGGAGAGTGGAATCATTTCGGCCATGCATTTATTTATATATTTCATGATTTATACGTACATTTATTTATTTATACTTATGTCATGTTTAGTCCTCTGTCCTTGTTTATTCTATTCAGAGACAGAATTTGCTGTATGGGACAGTGATTCTTCATTTTACCACTAGAGGGCAGTGCCAGTACCGCCAAGCTTGGCTGATAGTGTTCAGCGAGGGATTTTGCATTTCGTCAAATACAAGAATCGTCACCTTTAAAATAGTTACCATGATGACTGATAGTTTGAGCATGCTTTGAATCGTCTCGTTCATATGTATTACTAATGGTTTTACTGCAGGTGATGTAGTTTCAGTGATAAACCAGTTCCAGTCTTAGACAAACCAGTTATGAAGTCCTGCAGAAAGTTCCCCAAAGTCAAATAAAAGTGCACAGAAATAAAGGGATGTTTTTGTTATGCTGCATAATCAAATTTTAATCACTGGTATTAGTATGGTGTAGCATCCTGAGGTATTAAAAATAGATTATACAGTACATTTGCTTTTTTCTGGTACTTGAGGGACACGTGTAGTTCAGTCAACCCACTTTGCCTGTGTGGATCAAACTTATTCTTTTCAGGATAAATAAAATCACGCAAGATGAAAAACTACATTAACTCACTTGCGAAGTTTATGAAAATCTGTCAGGACAGAAAGATGTCAAAGAAAAATAAATTGACCCTACACTTAAATCTTGCTGAAGACTAAGTAAATAATGCATAACAGTGGCCTAACTGGATGTAAATTACAGACCACATTCATTTTGAGTGCAAATTGAATGCTATTATATTACAGATTATTGTTGGGTTGAGGATGTACGTTATGATATGCTTATGTTGTTAAATGTGTGTTTTAATAGCCAAGGAGCAAGCAGGTACCATTGTGTTTTGTGTTGATTTACAGAAATACAATGGATTTCCACGTCTGCCAGAATGTGAACAGCTTCTGACATCAGCTGTTCATTACCTGCCAGCCAGCTGAACGCAATGAGAACCGCTGCAGGATTATAGCAGAGAAACGCCACATGCTGAAACTTACACAATAGTTATACAGCGATGTCATGATTATACAATACAGTAAAACAAATGAATCAGTCTGGATAACATGTACTTCATGAGACTCAGTATAACGCAAACCTGGTTGGGTACAAGAGAGTCTACGCAGGCAAGGCATGCGAGCACAGTAAAGAGAGCATCACTGCGGCATGTCATTACTGCCTGTAATCAATAGTACTTCTTAAAAAGTACAGATAGATGTTGCAGATGTTTGTACAAACTACTCATCATATCAGCTCTGTACTTAAGGTTAGTCCCTGTCACTTTCATTTTTAAACAAAAGCATTTGGACACGAGACACAAGAAGACGTAGATTTAATATTTTGTATAATAATATTTCTTCAGTATTAACTGCTGTAAGAACTTGATCATATTTTTGTAGCAGATTTTGATGGAAAGACAAACGTTTTGTTTTATGCGTACTCTGCAATATGCACAGATAATACAGCCATGATTATTACTTTCAGTTCCATCTTGATGATCTTTAGCGATGTCTGGCTGGTGCAGCCCAGGGAGCCATAAAGAAGACAAACATTCACATAAAACAAGAGAAACATGAATGCTGGCATGAGGAACTGTACGTAAGTGGCAGTTTATAGGTCTCTGTACGGTATAAAAAGCAGATCAGTCCTAAGCTAACTACTGCTGATGGGCTAACAGGTTATTCATAATATCGCCGTTAATCTTCCCATCTCTCATCCCCCTTGGGAAGATTACGGAGTGTCTCATGTGATAACCATAAAAATTATTTGCTTTTTTGGATGTGACTCAATTCTAAAACAACCGTGCAATGAAACTGTAAGTACAATGAAAAGAAAGAGAAGCATTTTCCTTGCTGCCTGACAGCTGGACGCATGTATGAAAAAAACTGTCGGCTAAACTCAACAGAAATAAGTAGAGTAACAGTCACAAATATTCAGACTATACACCATAGTCTATATAGTCTATATGGTGTGTGTGTGTGTGGAGGGGGGGGGGGGGGGCGGTCAGTAT
>JABJVO010000126.1:20198700-20209794 GCA_026770805.1 Boulengeromyrus knoepffleri
ACTCTGAGCTATTAGTTAAGTTCTTCCCAAGCGAGCTCGATGGGCCGAATGGCCTCCTCTCGTTTGTATAGTTCTTATGTTCTTATTAATAAAGCTTTGTTTCCATACCTGACTTCCAGATATCCAAGTGGGCATAGAGTATGTCCCCAGCGTGCAGGGACACCTGCCTGAAGTCGGCCTCAGTCAGAGCACACAGGTGTTTGCCGTCGAGCTCCTGGAAGGCCTCACCCATGGGGGGCAGCTTGTACAGGTGTTCGGTCCACAGCACCCACTTCTGGACATTGCCTGCTGTCCACTCTGCAGGGTCTGCGGAGAGACACGTGTTTGCGTGTGTCTCTGTTCTTCTCGTCATACGCGATGCATGTACACCCACCCGGGGTGCCCCTGCCTTGTGCCCCCCCTGGATAGGATCCAGGCTTCTTAAGTTCAAATCAAAAGCTCTCAAGTCAGGATGGGGAGAACGTGCCGGTACAGCGCGTTGCCACGGCTACCAAATGATGAAACATCTTGGGACCCCCCCCCCCAGGCCAACACGTGGTCCAGTCTGACCCTCCCATCCATCTGCCGCAGCCAGGTGTTACGTGGGGGTCCCCTTGGCTTGATCCAGCTGCTCGGGTTCTCAGCAATGAGGATCCTGCAAGCTAGACCACCCTCAGGGAAACATGCCACATGGCCATAGTGCCGTAACTGATGCTACGGTTTATCTGTTAAATCATTTAAGTCATACATCCATCTTTGTAACTGTTATCTAGTACAGGGCTGCAGTGGGTCTGGAGTATATGGCAGGAAGCAGAGGCAACAATAAACCCAACAACCAAGGAGGTATAACAGTAGGAAGCAGTAGAACTGGCCACTAAAGCACCATGCAATGTTCCTGACTTCTTCTGTCAATAAATTGCAGATAAGATGTCCCAGATACATTGTCCCATAGCAGCTTTATGACTTTATATGCGTTTACAGAGGACCACGTAAACCATAATTACTATTTGCCGGGCAAGCGATTGTAAGGAAGAGTCTTATCATTGTGCCAGATGCACTGCAGAAGTGACCTCAGACATCTCCTGCATTTATTGTTTGCTCCGAGCCACGGTACGCTAGTGCCGCTGAAAAGGACGTTGCATTAACCGTTGGCGTACAGGAATGCCAATGCTAACTGGCCGAGGGTGTGTCCCAGCGCTCACTCAGAGTCACACGTCCGTCCTACGAAGAGGTATGACTCATAGCAGCACGGCTCCAAACCAGCTGCCTTTCTGACTTACAGAATCGCCCGATCTGGGGCTGGAGTTGAGGTTTATTATATGAGGATTACATTTGTAACATTTTCATTTGGCAAAGAATTTAAATAAAGAAATAAAAATATTCTACTGGTATAGGTCCCAGTACAATTATGATCTTTTTCTGTATATAGGAAATCCCAAATACTCTTCCATCCATCCATGTTACCATCACTAATCTACTGATATTTCACAAGGAACCTGGAGCCTATCCAGTATCTACCTAACAGGAAGCTAACTGAAAACCAGTAAAACCAGTCAGTGCAGTGACAAACAAACAGTCCTATGCAACACGGCTTTCAAAATTTAACATCTCCTATCACTACTCAGTGTACATATGTACTTTGTGTGCTACACAGTCAGCTACCAAGAATACTCAGTATAATTCCTTATTGTGGTGATGTTTCTCTGTCAAAACTTAGAACTAAAAGTGTTACTTGATTCCTCCCTATTAATACAAATTTCGAGTGCTTAAAGCATTTAAAGTTTGATTAGAATCTCCTCAATTCTCCAGGGTCTAGGATCCCAATCCAGCCCCTGTTCTGTGTGAGTGGAGTGTGAAGTACGTGTAGATGTTCTCCATATGTACTCCTGAATACTCTGCCTTACTATTGCAGTATGAACCTATGCTGTAGGGCAAATCAGTCAAGTGTAAGTGTGTGCCCTTCAATGGACTGGCATCCCTCTAGCCTGCACCCCTGCCTGGTGCCCTCTCCCTTATACAATAGGCTCCAGGGGCCTCATGACCCTATACCACAGTGATTCCCAATCCAGTCCTCAGGGACCCACAGAGAGTCCACATTTTTGCTCCCTCCCAGCTGCCGGTCTCCCAGGGAGCGAAAATGTGGACCGACTGAGGGTCCCTGAGGACCGAATTGGGAAACACTGCTACAAGCACTTGGAAGCACTTGGAAGATGGATGGCTGTACATATTATAAAAGACATCAAATATAACATGCAGTTGCACCGGAATGCACTGCAAATGCTGTTGTGTGTATAGGTCTTTTTCATATAAGCAGATTTGATATAAGAGTAGCGAATTCTTTATCGGTGGATGTGCGTGCAGCTACTAGGAGCTTAATAAACTTGCTTGCATACTGGGTGCGATGTTGAGCATCTTGCAGGCCATCTTGATGTCCTTCAGCACCTCCCCCACCACCATACTCTGCACCAGCTCCAGGCTGCATTCTTCCGCCATGCTACTCCTCTCCAGCTCTCCCCTCGGCGTCTTCGCTGCCCCCAGCGACCCTTCCCCGTTGTCTCCGGCAAGCATGTCGAAGCCAGGAAGGCGTCGCTGATCATGGGTCAACCTGTCTTCATCCTGCTCTGGGATGACGGAGCTCTCTGGGACGTCTGGCCAATAGAGGTGCTGTGTGTCTCCCCCTTGGTCCCAGGCTGGACTTGCCATAATGGCCACAGAGCTATGGGAATTAGAGAACATTCCGGAAATAAGTTAGCCGACTCACTTAGCTATTGAGCCAACCAGAATACCCAGAGAGATTCCTTTGCATCACATTGCGGGCTGATGCACAAGCAGCTGAGAAATAATTTTTTAATCCTTTAAGACCAGCTGCTCCAAAGCAAATAGCTACGCTTTATTGACAGAACTGCCCATCATCTACTGGACCATCACTCTCGAAGGCCGCCATGATGATGAGATGATGAAGCAGGAATACTAGCTGTGTGATATTCCCCACGAATGCATGACTCAGCTGCTTTTTTTTTTTTTAAATGCAATGTTGACTCACATGTTTGACTGCATCGTTCTTTATGCAGGTCCACAGAATAACGGACATGAGTGGCGCCGAAAGCACAAATAGTAACGATGCCAAATTAAACTTTATAATTTGCCAAAGTTGTTCTTTGTGAAGGGAAATAAGCAGTAATAAATCGATTAACATTAAAATTTATATCTAAGCCACTGAATGCCTTTGAAACTTTAGTCTGATTCCCCTTAAAGTGATTCATACCCCGCAGATAATATCTCACCTCAGGAAGGTGTCTATCATGAACGTACTTTGTTTTGCTTTCATCATTGACTGCCGAAGGTTAATCATCCATTCAAAACATTTTTTAAAAGAGGACCATGTCCTTCTAATGGCACATTTTTTGGAATTTAGTCAAGGAGAGCCGTTTGTTTTGGTGGCTGGGGGAGACTCCAAATCACTGAATCTGGACCCCATTTCTCACTTTCTGGTCCTAGACAACACCTAGTGACATTGTAGGTCTGCCCCCCCCCCCTTACCAGGTGCACAGAAGGTATCAGTCGTGTGGTCACCTCTCCAGTCCTGTGCACATCACCCGTTGCACATAACCCTTGTGAAAGTGTCCCAGGAGCTGGTGCGTAACTCACCACTCCTCAGAACGTCGGACTCTCAGGTCATCAGTTTTGAAGGATGACTTCTCCGAAACCCCAGTTTTACATAAAGTTCTCCCTTGCTGGAAGTGGCAGACCCACTGCAATAACTGTCTCGCAAGCTCTTTGAGCTTGAAAAACAAGAGCGGAGGACATACAAGTGTTTCTCCCTGACTATCCAGTCAGTCCCATTCCTCCCAGGGAACGGCCTGTGTGCCGATGTTGACAGTGCATGACTGCACAGTCATATTTATAAGGTGATCTTATTTCCATGAGCAAACACTTCCTTTGTGCACCAACCTCCTTCAGACATGTTTGAGTGTCTCACAGTCTACCTGTTCCACCCACCTCTTCCAGAGCAAACAAAAACAGAATTATTTCTTAACTTTTCAATGATTGTTCAGTCCTACATTTTTGGCATGAGGACAACTAACAAAAACTTGGAAAACTTTGTTTTGTTTTGCAGTAAGATACGTCCTATACATTTTAAAAAAGTTTTTTAAAGCAAATATAAATGTTTATCACATATCTGTCAACATAAACCAAGCACAATATCAGAATATGAGTTTTGGGGTCAACAATCTGTCAGTAAGTGCCTGAATCACTTAACACTAAACTTTCCAACACTGTTGATTCTAAATTGCGCTATATTCTGTGGATAATTTATCATGTCTTTGAAAAATGCACTCATATTGCTGGTAGGATGTATGATAGATCATTCCAAAGTTTCTGTGTTAAAAAAGAAGTGTTTTAGCAAGACGTGTTACTGGTCTGGGTGGTGAGGAATGCTTACCCATTCAGTAAGGGACTACGAATAAACATAGCCAGGTATCCATCCCCAAAAGGTAATATGCAAAACAAGACATGCAATTTAATCTCTAAAAACATTTTTCTTTGAGATTTTTTTCAACATATATTTTTGTTATAGGGTTTTCAAGCATCATTAGAACAGCCATTATATATCATTAGCTCTAAGAAAGCCTGAGCTAATGGCCTTTAGCATATCTGCTATATTTTTCATCTACATCAACTGAAACTAATATGGTCTCTTTATCTATGAGTAACTTCACTTAGGTACTGCTCATCCCCCTCCCCCACTGATATCAAAAGTGAAAGGTGTCTGCAAGGAATGCAGGCCTTAAGAGTGAACTTTACCAAAATAATAGGAAACCCAGTGAAAACCTAAAATGAGGAGCAAGCAACATGGTAACCTGCTGAACTTCTGTCCTTCTTATCTCTCGTACATTGGTGACGAGGAATTCAGAAAAATTAGTGAAGATGTGTGCTGGTGTGCGGCTCTATGCATCAGGACAAGTCAGAAGGTGATGTCAGAGTGATGTCAGAGTGATGTCACCGCTGGGCCCCTGAGCAAATCCCTTATTAATTTTTCAATATACAGCCATGGAAAAAATTAAGAGACCACTCTATATTTTTAAACAAGTCTGTATTTTTAAATCTAGGTTTAATCGTGATTCTGCTGGCAGAAGGCTACACTGAGCAGCAGGTTGCTTCCAGATTAAAATGTCATAAGACTGCAGCACAAGAACAAGGTGAAGCAGGAGACACTGGGAACGACCAGAAACCTGGACTAATTACGTAGACCAATATTTCTGAAGACATGAATTGCAATTGTATCATGTAGGACCAAAACTACAGGCAAACTAATTCAGGTCTACCACAGTCGTGTTTTCTAGTCCTTCTTGTAGCTTTCTAGTGCCCTTTGATTAAAAATGACATTACATTGTTGTATTGGCTCAACTGTGTCTCTAGCAGCTGTACTATTACATCACAGCCGGGCTTTTTGGGGACGTGTACCCAGTCGGGTTATGCCGGTCGTACCCTGAACCTGAGTTTCGGGTCTCGCTGGGACTTCAGGCTTGTCCTGCCTAGTGCTGAGCATGAAGACGTCTCAGAAAGATGCCTCCCTCAGCCGCTAGTTGATCAAACCCCCCACTGACGAGTCTCGCAGGTCAGCGTTCTGACATGGTTTAGTGACACTAGCTGTTCCGCTCCAGCAGCGCTGGGGAAAATGTTTGCTCAGATGCGGCCCTGGGTCACATGGTATTGCTCCAGGCGTCTCTGGGGGCCTTTGCTTCCGCAAAAAGGCTCCGTCATATTGTCATTATTTTTTTAAGCGCTGTACAAACACAGAGACTGCAGGTGCTGCTTTCCTCCTATGATGGCATGAATGCTGATGTTTAAAACAGGAGGCACTGGGTGGCCATGTACTGGGTTAATGGTTGAAAGTGGAATGCATGGATAATAATATCAATAATATTAAAGAATTAAACCTGATAAAGCCAGACAGGATCACTGGCGTCCTGAAGGCTGTCCTAGGCAAAATAGGGCACAAATCATGGGAGCACCCTGGCCAGGATGGTAGCCCACTGTAGGGCATATGCACAGTGGGCAATTTAGTGGGCAATGTTTTTGGATTGTGGGTGGAAACCCACACAGTAAAAAGGAGAAAGTGCAAATTCTACACAACCAAAGTAATGGAAAGTTTCAAAGCTTAGACTCTGGAGGCGTGAAGAGACAGTGCCCAAGCATACCAACTCTAAGTCAAGCTGTATTGTTAAAGAGGAATGAAGTACCAGTTTTAGTAAGTATTGATAGAACAAATTATGCTGTAATAAATTACAGTCGAGCCTGGGCTGGAATTGGAATTGAAAGCAAAATGTAACATAACCAAGGGAATCTCCCCACCACCGTTATGCATGACAGGAGGTGCAACCGGAAGTTGGCAAAGGGACAAAGAATATGGGACAAAATAGCTTAAAGGACCAGGTAATTTCCCTACATTTTACATGTGCGAAAGTAGGTCCTGGTCAAGGAAATCCATGGGTTTGGCTCAAAAGATGATAGACGTCCATGTAGCATGTGATTAGACTGGAAAGGCTGGAAATCGTGTGATGTTGCTGAGGACAGAACAGCAGCAGGATGCTAATGGTCACTACAAAGGCATTGAACAAGAGGGTGGAATCTGTCTTTTTATGTAGGGACTCCTGAAGAATTATCAAAGTAAAATGTTCTGGTAAGTGTGTACTGCAGCCAAAACGTAAAAGAACAAAAGAGGCATGTGACCTATTAGCTTGTATTTGGTGACTCACCTTTTCTCGCAGTAACACCGACTCCAAGTACAGAGGGATCTGGGTCAGTTCATATAAAAAAAACTGTCCTGCACTAAGACGAGACATTTAAGAATTATCATAAAATGTCAATACATTTTTTAATAGCAAGAGAGCAGGAAGCTTGTAAGATAATTGGTACATTTTTTTGTCACCAACTTGTGGGTTGAAACCAGTTACCAGTCATACTCCTTTATGGTCCTTGTGTCTGGAACTAACCTCATGGGCTATGCTGTTCATGACAGTTTAATTGTCACTCATTACGTTACAGATGTTTTCATATGACATGTCAGGTTTGTTTTAAAATGTTTTTTAAGGTTGCTTCATGAGATCACTTGGATAACCTGTTTTCGGATTATCTTGGTGTTTAAGTGTTCTTTCTTCAAATCAAGAGGAATCTGTTGAGGTCTAACAGGCTTCTCATAAGGCTACCCAGGCCATCTCCTGTTGGTGCTGATCTGGGCGCGTTCCACAGGGATAAGGCCCAGGGTCAAATCCATCCACCCATCTATCCATATTCTAACCATTTGTCTTGGTCAGGGTTATGGGAGACACCTGCAAGCTCTCCCAGGAAGCACAGGCCACAACCCTGATGGGATGTCCCAGTTACCTTGGGAATACCCTGAAAGTAGCAGAAGTCCATGGCAGGGGAAGGTGGGTCTGGGCTGGTCTATTCAGCCTGTCGCCAAACTCATCGTGACAAACAGAGTGACAAAGATGGATAGACAGATGTGTCAAGATGATTAAGAATTCAGAAACTGTCAGATAAGTTGACAGTCATCTCTGCCATTAGTAAGTTGCTTCCGCCCTCTAGCTGGCTGGTTTCTGGTCGTTCCCAGTGTCTCCTGTTTCACCTTGTCCTTGTGTACTGCTGTCTTGGAAATATTGAGCCTGGAAGCAACCTGCTGTGTAGTCTTCTGCCCGCAGAACCAGAAGTAAACCAGGATTTAAAAATTCAGATTTTTTTTTTTTAATGGAGTGGTTTCTTGATTTTTTTCCCAGAGCTGCACACACACACACACACACACACCCACACACCCACACACACACACACACACAGTCAACCCTGCCACATCACAGGGGTTAGGGGTGTAGCGATCTGGAAAAAAATAGATACAAAAAAACTAGATACAATGAAATGCGAGATGCACTGTATAAGACATAAAAATGGGATTGAAAGTATGTTATATTTTGGATATATGTGTTTGTCACAACTTTTTTTTTAATAATTAGCTTATGACCATATAATGTGGGCAGCGCTGAAATGTTACTGCGCTGGAGCAAACACACTGCTGTAAATGATTTACCCACCTGGGGGAGGTCCACTTAAGCCGTTTGCCCCCACTCTCCAAGTGCCAAGTCTTGGGCAGCTCTCTGCCTAAAGAAAGCTGCTTAGCTCAGACTGTGGGTCACTTGTCCTTGCCAGTAAAAACCTTTTACCAGTCCTTGTGCTGGAAACCTCCTAGTTTTTTTTGTTAGGTTCTTGCATAAAGCCCCAGCATAATGCTAATCTGCATTCTGATAGATTTTTCATGATGGGTCACTACAAGGTATTTTTCTTGGTGGCAGTTAGTTATTCAGCAAATGGTCAATTAGTCAACATCGGTAAGCTCCGTCTGACTTTATGGACTTGCACAGTTCCGTGATGCAGCAGGTCTGGGCATTACCGTGATGGCCTTTCTTTTAATTAATAGGAAGTTGGCTTCATGATTTCACATCAGGTTTTGGCTAAAAGGCAAGACCGTCAGCATCACTAATCGAGTGTAATGTTGGAGTTCAAAGGGCTCTAGGAAGGCGTAAACAAAGGACAGTAATATTATTATTGTAAAAGGCGTTTCACGTATGTAGAAACATTCTCCAAAGTTATAATCAGAAAGCATTTTTAGACAACTGAAAATAGTATAATCTAGCAATGAACTTAAATATTTGTTACTAGCCCCAATAAGCAAGAAAATTATGAAGACAGTAATTACTAGGAGTCATAAAAGCTTAGTTTGTATTTCTTGCTTTAATTGCAAATCTGTAAAATTAAGCTGATATTACATCACTATTAATTGTGGTGGTACTTAATCTCCAAAGAGTGGATGTCGAGAATGTGATGCAGTCACATGACTTCCATCAAAATTCACGGCGGCATGCTATTGTGTGCGGCCCCAGTGGGCTAGGAGTCTGGTGGTCAGAAGGTTGCTAGTTCACATCCCCTAGCTGACACAGTGATGCTCCTAACCCCTGGATCCAGGGATGTTTGTATGCTGCGATGCCCACTTATCTCCTGCTGACAACACTAAAAAAGGACATTAACTGAAACAGTCACATACTGTACATAGGAGGAGAGGGTCTGAAATGCTGATTTTACGGCTCCATTAATAATCTTGGACGTGTGTTACGTGTCCACATGCTAATAAGTATTATATGCTCATGTCATTTACAAGTTCTAAGTAAACACAGGCCATTTCCAAACACTGGAAACACTGTGGCATCAGGCTGGACTGTTCCCACACAGCTCTCCTGAGCTGCTCCTCGCGTTCCTACATGACCTCACAGACAGGACATAAGGTCCGTATCAAACTTACCTCACGTCTGCAGCTGACTAGCCTGTAAATCTCACCTGGTGTCGCGCTCTGGATTAAACCCAGGAAGGGTCGTAAAAATGAGGGACAACCAGGGAGTTGAAGAATACCTTCTTCTGAAACCACTTGTCCAATTCTGGGTCACAGAGGTTACAGGTGCAAGCCTGGGAACAACCCAGGATGGGGCACCTTCACACAGACACACCTACAGGCAATTTGGTAACTCCAGTTAATCTCAGCATGTCTTTGGACTATGGGGTGAAACCGCACGACGACACAGGGAGAACATGCAAACTCCACTCATACCAATCATTTTTCATTTAAAAATGAATTTGAAAACACAATGAAATGCATAAATATTTTAATCTTCGTATACCATTACACACACTGTAATTAACCATACTCCCCAAACTGACACACAAGCAAAAAAAACAGGCAGCTTGATGATCCATGTACATTTGTAGTCATTTCAGTGTTAAATGAATCATACAACATTCATCTTTACAGACATGAAGAATCACGTTGCTTTGCTCAGAAATACCCCCCTCCACAAACCCCACAGCAACTTTTATCATCCATTGTAGCTCAGCCATGGTGAGCCAGAGAACATTTGGGTGGGGGGGGGGAAGAGGGGTTAATTAAATACAGACACTGGGCAAGGAGTCAAACAATTTGCAGTTAGTTTGCAGTTTGCAATTTGGTGAAATGAAAGAAGAAAAAAAAAAAACAAACAAACCAGAAGATCAGGAAGGCCAGTGTATACTCTTTGGGATGAATAAGCACAGCTTGTAGATGCAAATGAAGAAGTTAGTACAAGTGCAGCTGTGCAACACAGAAGCTAAATGCAAGAATGTGGATTACAATATTTTTCACAAGAAGTCAAATGGAGAGCATGTTCAACTCTGGTACACTAAACATATTTTTGATTTCTTAGTTACGGCACATATTGAAGCTGAGGGTGGAAAGCCTCAGTTTTAACGGTAATACAACTTGGATATGGCTTATAATGTGTATTATTATTATAAATTCTGGAATAATTTATAACATCTCTAAAAGCTGGTGCTGAATTTAAAAGGATTCCTTCAACTCGCATGTCACACTCACTGCTTCACTCTGTAGTAATGCACACTGTAGGTTAAACCTCTCACGGGACCTTCAGAGTATAATAAGAACAGAAATTATCATTCGCAGTCTCGAATTACCTTTCAAACCAAACAAACAGAACTCCTACTATTTACAGAAAAGCGCTTGGATGAGATGCCAGCATTAGGGCCCGACTGGCTGCACGGCCTCCAACTCACAAGTCGGTGAGCTACTGTGTTCAAGTCAGGTGATCTTTGGACCGCTCTCGCGACACCGGGCCTGGCTTCCGGCTCTCAACATCCAGCGTACGAGACCCACAGTGGTCTCCCAGGAGGCACCATGCCATAGATCTTTACCAAGGAATCGAGGAACCAACCCAGCCTGGTCTTACCCTAAACTGCGCGCCAAACACTAGCCAGGCCTGGAAGGGAAACGCTGCAGGCTGCCCACGGTGGTTCCTCTACGCGGGAAACGCTGACGTCCGTCAGACTGACGGCGGCTCCAACATCCAGGAGTCCTTCCTCACTTGAGTGCAATGTGATTGCGTGTAAACTTCTGCAGCTGCAGATACAGCACCATATGAATTGCGACAAAGCCCCCCCCCCCCCCCCCCCCCCCCACTACCCTCCCCTCCCTCCGAACCATACCCCCTTTCTTCCACCACTCCCCACCCCCTCTCCCAC
>JABJVO010000126.1:20209804-20220447 GCA_026770805.1 Boulengeromyrus knoepffleri
TGTGATTGGCGTTAAAACTCTGCAGCCGCAGAAAACGCACCATTTTAATTGCGACAAAGCCCCCCCCCCCCCCTTAAAGCCAACCGGTCCAGCAGACCGGCAGGAAGTGGTCTGGGATGTGTTCGTGGGGAAAACACATCGAGGTTTCCCTGGTCAGCTCCATCACCAGTCAGACCAGTTCCGCTTTTGGATCAATAGTATTCCCCACTGAACTTTGACAGTTTAATTTGCCTTAACCTTCCTTAGGCATTTAAGTACTAGCAGTGCATATGCCATTTTCAAAGATAGATAATATCAATAAGGGATCCAATTACGAAATCAACCAAAACAAAGGCCGCACGAGTCTACAGAATACCTGTAACAGCCCTCATGGCTTTCCCCGCCCCAAATAGTATACACTGTGCAATTATTATCAAAATATATAAAGAGCAGTGATAAGATTCAATACATTAAAACATCCATTAAAAAAATTATTGGTTTCTCAAAGGGCAAATTAAGTATTAGCTTGTCGCCCCCCCCCCGTGCCACGCTTCCCATTACCGCCTGTGACGTGTCTGCGTGCCCCCCCAGAACTCACGCAGGCGGACCCTCGCAGGGGATGGACCACAGCAGGCTTGTCTTCGGGTTTCGTCAATGGTTTGGTTGGGTGGGGGGGCGGGTAGTGGTTCAGGGAGGGGGTCCCCCAAGCACAGGGGTGAGCGCCCTCCCACTGAAAGGTCAATACCTCAGCTTTGGTCAGCCAAGATGATTACCAGCCTTTAAGACTGTCCAAAAGGGTAGGAGCCATGAAGACCCTACAAATAAGAGGGGGGGGGGCACTTAACATACTGACAGGTTTTTTCCACCATAGAAGCTTATAACAAAACACTGAGGACAGCAATTTCTGTAGCAACTACCCATTATTTCTCAGATCATAATTTTACCTATTTTATTCTATGCTCACCTGTTTTTAACAGTACATGATGTTACCAATGACATAATTGTGTGTGTGTGTGTGTGTGTGCGTGTGTGTATATATATGTATATATATATAAAAATGTTATTTATAGTGTATTATATGGTATTTATACATCTCAAATGTCGACAGGCAACACCAAGACGAAAAGTCTAATTTAAAAAATACCAGCTGTCCAGCTTGAGACCGGAAAACACGGATCGTCATGATCGCCGAGGCTGAAATTTTGCAAACTATCGCCCGTCCCATCAGCTGTGAAACTTGTTGCGCTGCTCTAGCTGCAAGCCTAACGTCCCCAAACGTTACTGCCTACTCCAGCTTTGAGGCAAAGCAAACCCATGGAATGAGGAGGCGGAAGCCCATTTTTGACACAAAGGTTAAGAAATACTGCGCTGCGTTTAAATGAGCGCCTCACATCCGAGCAGAGAACACCGCGCTGCCTGTAGCAGCTTCCCACAACTCCCTGATAACTAAGATAATGGAAGAACCGGGTGACTGACCAACTCAAGTATGTTGATATCAACCTTTCAACACTAATAGAGAATACAGTTGGAAGGAAGGAGGAGTGTGAGTCCGGCAGGACACAAGAGCGCCCCCTAGGGACCCTGTCACACTATGCACTGATGAAGGCCCTAGGTACGATTCTCCTCCTTGTGCAATTCCTTTTGCAAATGATTTGAAAATAATATAATTTACAATTCGGTTATTAATTCTCGCGCCTACTTACCTGGCCATAAGTCACTACCGATAAGTTGCTCTGGAGACCATTTGGCGTGATGTTTACAGGGCTATGGGACAGCCCGTTTCGGTCCGGCTGGATGTGGTCGGCGGGGCCCTTGAGCAGTTCGTCGGCAGAATCGCACCGGCTCTTCTGCGGTGAGGCAAAGGGGTTGAAGTCACCCTCCACGGTGCGATGCGGCTGCGTGTTGAACTCCGTTTCGAAGCAGGACAGCTGCTGCGTGACGCCCAGGAGCCCGCCCACCTCCACGCTCAGGATCACCCAGATCACATCTGAAGAGACAGGGCAGGATTTGGGGAAGAGAGGGGTGAAGCTCATGGGGCTTAGTGACACCTAGTGGCTCGGATGACCTTTTCCATCGAAAATGGACAAAGTGAGAGCAACTGCAGGACCATTGTCCTTCTCAAATATCTGAAGCACCACTGCCAAGAAAAATGCTAAAAAAAATCCAAAGAAGTATTACAGTGCCCGAGGGATAACTTCTAACCTTCCATGAAAATACGCCCATGGCAGTAAAATACACAAGACATCGTTTAAAAGAGGCTGCCTCAATGGCCTGCACCTGCACCGATGCCTCACACCTCTGGGGCTGGAGGGTGAGGTTTGAATCCTACCTCTGCTCTGTGAGCGGAGTTTGCATGTTCTCCCCATGTCACGCAACACACATAGACATGCAGTTAAACTAACTGCTGTCTCTTAAATGTCCCTCCTGCATGACTGTGTGTCTGTATACCATCTAGGGTGTACGCAACCCTAACCAGGATAAGAGGTCAGAAAAAGTATGGACCGAATACTGAGATGGAAAGCTAAATAGGTGTATAGAACAGCCATTGTTGTTATTAACTAGTAAAAAGAACAAGATTAAATTGTATTTTGTGTTTCCCTGTCACGGGTTGGTGCCCCATCCTGGGTTGTTCCCTGCGACCCTGAATACGATAAGCGGTTTTGGAATATGGATGGATGGATATATTTTGTTTTATATATTAAATCATGTGATAAGCATTCCTTTGAATTGGTCACATGACTGTACTAGTGATCCACTGGCTACGTAGTCCATTATGCAAAAATGAGGCTGGTAGACAGGCTTCCCATTGGTATTGCAGGAAATCCCACACACCAGTATGGTCTGGATGAAAACTGGATGAGATTCTCACCTCCGTAGAAGAGGCCAGTGGCAGTACACATTCTCCACTGGCCCTGGTACATGCCGGAGCTGGCCGGGCTGCGCATCTGCACGCTGACGTCCGAGATCTCCTGGGGCTCCAACGAACGCACTGCCACCATGTTCACGTGCCCAAACTGGTCCCCGCCCACATACTTTAGGCAGACCCCCGGGGGCCAGGCCTCTGCCCCTGCAATGCCAACATTTAGCTTCTTAATAATTTAAGTAAACATCTTGTGAGGCTATCTGCACAAGAGTATAACAGAAGGATCCCCGCTGAGGATGACACCACTCCCTTAACCACTAGGGCAGTGTTTAGCAACCCGGTCCTTGGGGACCCTCAGCCGGTCCACATTTTTGCTCCCTGCCAGACAGTTCACATTTTTGCTCCCGTTTGAGGGTCCCCAAGGACTGGATTGGGAAACACTGCCAGAGCAGTTTAGTTCCTGTTTCTGGCCCTGAGTGTATCCATCCATCCAATTATCCGGTATAGAGCTGCAGTGAGCCTTGAGTCATTTCCATGCAGGGGACTTCCCAGTTGGAACACCAACACCCCAAATCATGTAATTTGGCAAAGTGACATCTCACCCAGAACGTCTCACTTTGTCAGTCTTTGTATGCCTTGCAATGGACTGGCATCCAGTCCAGGGCATCCAAAGCCTTGTGCCCAGTGTTTCCTGGGAAAGATTCCGGGGTCATTGTTACCCTTTATTCTACACATGGTTGGCTGGATGATACTAAAACTCCTTCTTTATTGTACCAGGACATGTATATCAGAAGAATATAATGACCAGGCGATCTAGTGTTTGAAAGCTGCCTTTGGTGGATCTGGACCCTGTGAATGACTGGCATTCCTGTATAGAGTTGGGCTCACCAGTACAATACACTGGATAAGTGGTTATCGAAGATGGATGAAAGTTAAACTCCAGGAACAATCTGAGAGAAATGACCAGGTTATTCATAAACCATCATTATCCTCAAAGCAGATTTTGACCTTATAAATACAGTAACATTCAGCTGCACCAGATATTACTGCATGTCCATAACTGTGACCTGACAAGCACAGTCAAACCCGCAGAGCACAGGCAGGGACACACAGTCACACACCTGGGTTTTGTATCCTCCACGTCTTTGTGAACTGTGTGTCGGGGGGGACGGACTCCCCCTCCCCGATTGTCACATCTTCCACAAACGACATTGATGGGGCATTTATGTTTGGGCTCTCAAAATCATAATATGCCCCAATGGCTGCCTGCAGATTCCTGTTGGGAAAGGGGGAGGACATAGATAAAGTGTAAACTGCCAATGCAATAAAAAAAAAACACTGTCAATCCCTATAAAAGAGTGCAGACTGATCAGGACGTCAGTGGTGGATCCGAATTCGGCAGGAACCAAAAAGCACTGATGCCAAATATCATCGTTCATTGCGGACACTGATTGGTGCCCACTCACAAATCCGGCCTCAGTACTCAGACGGTGGTTTGGTGGTGGTTAGTGGTAAATGCGGTCTTCAGACTAGAATGGCAATGCAAAACATGCAACTGTGTTCATTTGTGCAGCGGTAGCTTTGAAGCACCAGTTTCTCGAAAACCAGTTCTCTGTACAAATTACTGTCACATGACAGGCAAACAGACATCTATGTTTAAAATTTGCAGTACTAGAGGTGACGGTACAGAGCAATAAAGATGAATAAGATATGACTACTCTGCTGGCCATGGGATTCGAATCCACAACCTTCAGAACCCGCCTCAAATCCCTAAACTACTGAGCTACACACCACCCACAACAGCATAATCATATATCAGCATAACACTGCCACTTCGAAAGAGAACAGATTAGTGGAATAGGTTGCCAACTTTATTGAATTAACTACTATGGAATGTAACTGTAACTGGAATCTCACTGGTTCTGAGGGGCTGTAAAGAACACAAACATGTATTTGATTACCGCTTTGAACAAGTACTCTGGGTAGTTTTTTGCTAGCCTTTGGACTCCCCGAGTTATTATCTGTAGTAGTTTGTCAGGACTGCAGTGTGTGTCGTAAGTTGTGTGAATTTCCAAATAGGGATCTAGGTACCTGCTGCGACAGTGCAGCCCAATTGCACACAGGGACATTGGGGTTATTCAGCTCACAAGGCTTCACCACCACAGCGCTTCTTGTTTTCCCTCAAACAGCCATTCACTTTTTCCTATTCCCAGCTCCCTGCTGTAAGCATGTTAAAGTGACGCTTATTTATTATGGGGCTTGACATGAGGCTAACTGATGTATTCTAGACGTTAAGGAAAGATCTATAATTAAATTAAGCAATGCAAGGACTTCATTCTGATTTAATCTCTGAGTGCATTTGCAAACCTATTCCCCCCTGTGGTCAATATCTTCTGATAACGCAGGCAGACACGGGTAAAAAAAAAATATTGAATTGCGTAAAAGTAAATAACACAATGTTTCCCAAACAAAATTTAAATAACTTCATGGTCCTATTCTGGAAACCTTTTAGTTAACTTTGTAACAATTCATATAAACAAAAAGAAGGGTATGTTTATTAGATAACAATATTATGTTTTTTGCGAAAATGGAGGCGAGCCTAAGACCAGTGGTCGCACCGGTTCACCCCGTAGAGCTTCGTTGTACACACGTAAAAAGAGGCAGGTGCTTTTTGCGAGGGTCTAATTTTAGCCCGTCACCATCCGGACTGAGTGCTCGTCACGTGTCCCGGACCCACCGCAGGGTGCCCACGCGGGTGCCCAGACTGTCCGGCGGGTGTCGTCGCAGCCTTCACGCGCACTCGGGGATCGCGGACACCCGCGCGCCTCCAGCGAGAACCAGTAACGTCGCCCGACGCCGAATGAATCCGAACCGAGCCGAACTAGCTGCGCGCGAGCTCGGAGCAATCCGGACGTACGGGAAAAGTTCGGGGATATCCTAGGTCGTTTTAAACGCGATGGTACTTTTTTTTCCCCTCGTTCTTCTAAAATTAGTTATTCCAGCGTGTGGTAATCGATCCGGATTTTTGTGAGGGGGCAAAAGAAAGGAGCATCGGAGACTCATTTCCAAAAGCATCTCTACCTGGACGCCACTTACGTCAGTGCGGACTTCCCGCACAGTGACACCCCTTCGGGGGACGCGTTTACCTGGACGGCAAATAACTGATCCGTAAACACACACTGCAGACGGGTCCCGCTGTACATGGCGCCAAACAACCTTTAGTCGCTGTGGGAGTTTGGCGTGTTCTTGCTATTCTCCCGCTGTTCGGGTATTTCTACAAATTATGACAGCTTAATTGTTATTTACAAAAATTGCAAAATGTCATGCCAAAGTTGTCAAACCTGCATTTTTTTTCTCCCATTTGTAACTTGCTAACTACACGTGTATGTTTTAGCCGCGTTTAGTCGTTAGCTGAACGCCAGGTAAGCGGTACACAGAAATGTTATGCAAATCAACTCCAAACACACCAACGATACTTTCAGTACAGTCACACAATTCCCCGAACACACAGGCCCCATATCCCCGGGCTTACCAGTTGGTCATATCCAGGAAAAAGGCGCAGCCGGCAGGATTGAGCTGAAAGCCCAGTAACCTCTGGAATTCGGAGATGAGGACGTCTTTGTCGGTAGTTCCCATACAGCTGAATTTCTGCATGAGCTCCGGGTCCAGATCTAAATCCATGCCCTCCATGGCGGATGTCCCGGGGCAGCCGCGGTGGAGGGGAGGGGGGGTGGGGGGGTTTCTCTCCTAATTTAGTCCGAGGCCTCGTTCACTCATAACAACCAACCCGATAACAAGCCCAATACGCATGACTGGGGACAAGGCCTGACGTCGCCAAATGAGAGCGTGTCTGACCGTCACGATGCAGGTTATCGGCATCGCGTCATCGCTACGGCAGCCGGGGGACGAGCGGGCCCCCGCCGCTGCGAAATTGCGCCATGCACACACACCGAACTTGGGTGTATGAATACGCCTGTAAACTATGAATACGAAAACTGAAATCCATCTTCTTATACAGTATCCAGTACAGGGTCGCGGTGCATAATAATAATAACACTGTTGTTGTTGTTATTATTATTATTATTATTATTATTCTTATTATATTACGTGCAGTAGGCGGATAGTATGAATATAGACCATCCCCATCTTCTTTTCGTAATACTGTATTCCTGTATTGCTACTGTATTGTTTATTTCATAAATTAAGTCTTCTTGTAAATTATTGTATATACTTATTGTGGACAACTGCAGGGGTACGATCTGGTGGACTTCGTGTTTAGTGTTTTCTTATTCCTGGAATTTTTGCAAGACAAACCAGTCCGCGGACATCAAAAGGCTGGGAATCCCTGATGTGTGTGTAGTAACTTGGAATAATAGGAACACCACCGAGACTGCTGGTGGCGCTGTAACAACAACCTTTATATTTCCTTAAAGGTCAGCCATTGTCCTTTTGTTTCCGGGTAACGCGCAGGAGAAGCGCTTTCCCTCGTTTAAGATGCCGAAGTAAGTTTTAATTTGATTGTTATTCTTTCTCTTTGGTCGCAGATTGGTGAATATCGTTGTTTATATGTTAGTTTTTTTCCGATGTAATTAATTTTGGTTATATGTAAACGCCCCGTGATCTTGTGCAGGAGGAGTGTTTGTCCACTTAGGTTATCAGTGGATGAACGATTAAATTATCGTTTTTTTAAAGACATATCTTTATTAAATGTGGCAGATTTTAATCTGTAAGCATTAAATTTGAGAGTTTGCCGTTTATATAAAGATTGCTTATTGTCGTAATCCTGCGTGGGTTAAAAACTAGGTACACGTTCATCTCATGTTTTTCTCCCCGTTTTGTGTTGGAACCCCGTTTTTATATGAAGTACATGTCGGCTTCTTTTTTTAATGTTAGGTGTTTATTGGCGTTCAAATGCTTTGTGTCTTCAATTCTTTGTCTTTGAAATGCACGTTTAAAATATTAAACGGAGTGGTTTCTAACAGATGTATATGAGCATACTGGATGGCTTATTCTAATAATTAAAATCCCTCCTCTTTCAGGTTTTATTGTGATTACTGTGACACCTACCTAACTCACGACTCGGTAAGTTAGTTTCAATGTAGGGAGTAATCTACGTCGGTAGTCGTGTAATACATATTATTTATGTTCTATATTTATTTTTTGTGTAAAATAAGATTCCTTTTTAAAAGTACTACTCTCTTATTTCTTCAGCCTTTGAGGTATTAACTTCTGCCTTAATGTTGTCAGCTGTATTTCATTTCTATGTATTACTGCATCATTTCCGTTTGTATCAGTGAATTACACAAAAAATGATTATCGTGCAGCTTGTGATTTTAATGATGCAGTTTCCAGTCTATAAAAATTATTTTGTGTTGTATCCTCTGTGATGTACATAAGGAGGCCATTTGAGCTTTGCTGTTCTGCGCTCGAACATTGCAAAAATAAATCCCAATTCTTGTTTAGTTTAGGATGCTGCAGGGTCTCGGACGTGGTGACTTTTAACCCTTTCCTGTTAACTTTTTTTCTTACAGCCGTCTGTAAGAAAGACACACTGTAGTGGCCGTAAGCACAAGGAGAATGTGAAGGACTACTACCAGAAATGGATGGAGGAGCAAGCACAAAGTCTCATTGATAAGACGAGTAAGGGGCATGGGGTGATGGCATGGATGCTGGGCACTGTCAGAGTAGCCATTTTCCTGTTTTGGATCATTGTCTTTTTATGTATTATTGCAGCACAATATGATTTTTATCCTCCCCCCTGGTGTGTTTTGAGCAGATTCACAGTCTGTCAGCATCGGTCTATTGTCTGTGTGTTGGAGGGGCAGTAGTGATAAGAGAGTTTACTAGTCCTCTCAAAGGCAACAAAACATTTAAACACCACACTTAAATGTGAAGTATTTAAGATACTTTATAGAAACTAATTAATAAGGATTAGACTATATGGTCGTCAACTTATTTGAATTTTATTCAGATATGTAGATGAGAGACCTTGGTTCAGTATGTCCTGTTTTAGCCAGCTAATGGATGAAACTGAAGCAGAACATCAGCTGAAAACGAAAAGCATTTTTAAGGCCGAAATATGAAACTGTAAATATGAACTAGGTTTATTCTAGATACTACATTGATCACTCCCACATTGTCACTCTGTGTAGAATGTTGTGCAATGGAGTATGTCATTGTGAAAGACACTGGGGGGAGTGACTTGTGTTGAGACACTGGCCTCTATATATATATATATATATATATAGAGAGAAAGGGGGCTGATCTTTACACCATAGGAGTGTCCAACAGAGATTGGTGCAGTAAGTATTTCTCTAAGGGACGGGCTTGTTTAATGAGACTTCGCATTGGTTTTTGCAGCGGCTGCCTTTCAGCAGGGGAAGATTCCCCCGTCTCCGTTTCCTGGAGCGCCACCCCCTGGTGGAGCTATGCTTCCCCCTCCCACTCTCAGTAAGTGTGCTGATTTGAGCAGTGAAGTGATTATCGATGAAAATGGTGCCAGCACCGCTTAGGGTTTTGCTGTGTTCCTGGTGGTTCGTGTAACAATGCTTCGTCTGTTGCAGATGGTCCACCTCGGCCGGGCATGTTGCCAGCGCCCCCTATGGGTGGTCCTCCCATGATGCCCATGATGGGTCCACCGCCACATGGCATGATGCCTGGGGGACCAGGTGAGCCTCTGTCTTCCACTTTGTTAGCGTCACAAGCAGTGATACGGAAATTTGTTTAAAAAAAAAAAAAGAAAAACTACAATTCTCTAGAACTACAATTTCGGTGGAGTTACCATTTTACTGACTCTTTAAAAGAGGTTTATAGTAAAGTCAAGCCAGTGGCTTTTTAGATTTTAGTAAAAGCTAATGTCAAGCATCTTATTTAGATTATTTTAACTGTAAAACTTTTGTAGTTAAATAGCCTAGTTGCTGGCATGATATTAAGAATCAACATAACTGGAACTGCAGTTTTGTTTGATTTGCTTACTTGGGAAAAAGTATGGCAAGAAAATGCGGTTTGGCCAGATTTGTGCTGCTGTCTCAACTTCCTGACTCGGCCATCTAGCAGTGAAGTTGGCCTCAATCTTGTACTGAAGACCGAAGACGCCAGTTTCCAAATCCGTCCTGTTTGCCGCGCTTCCCTGACCGGACCCTCCCCTTTGCCCAGCAGGCCCTGGCATGCGCCCACCAATGGGCGGCCCCATGCCGATGATGCCCGGCCCACACATGATGCAGCCTCCCGCGCGACCCATGATGCCCCCCGTTAGACCCGGCATGGTGCGACCAGACAGATAAGCCGCCGGTGTCATCAGCTCCCTCCTTCCCATCACCTGTGTTCTTACACATTTCTTTTTTTAGCATAATAAACTTTTTTTTTTCAGGTTCCTGTAATCGTGGCTGTATTTGGCCTTTCATACATTTTGTGACGTTATGAAACCGCAGTAAATAATAAATGGGCAAATAGTGGGTGTTTTTCACATACATTGAACTTGACTGCCTCAGGCAGTGCATCTAGGGTACAACCTTTTCATGATATGGTTAAACTGTAGTTAATGACATCTTGTGTAAATACGTCTATCATGTTGTGCCTCAAATGTTTAACAACGATCATTAATATAAGGTGCAGCTTGACTTTACGAAGGTGACTGTATAATAACTAATAGGTTTGTTTTTCTTTTCTATTTTTCTCCCCTTGACCACCATTCGATACGCTTACCTCTCCTTCTTTTTTTCGCCGTGTAAAGGAGAGTGTGGGGGGGGGGGGGGGGGGTTCTCCTGCCACCAGGGATAGTAAAATTTCGATTTTTGATTAC
>JABJVO010000126.1:20222915-20234369 GCA_026770805.1 Boulengeromyrus knoepffleri
GCCAGGGAATTAGGAGAGAGCAAAAACGTGGACCGTCTGGTGGTCCCCGAGGACTGGGTTGAGAAACCCTGTTTTAGTGAACACTTGGATACATACCACGGAATCTCATGATACTGTTTCTTGAAGGGACCATACTATTCACATTGTGACAGTCGACTTTACTGGTGGATGTTTTGCATGTAGCTCTGTGGTTGACGTGGGTTACATACTGGCCACGTTTGTTCAGCTTTCCTCAGGGTTCTCCACTGTCATCCTCCATCAAATAAGAGGAGACAGAGTAAAGATGGAGGTCACGGAGATAAGTGGAGGTGGTGTTGGGTTTTCTGCAGAGCACATGGTGTGGACTGGAGGAGTGAGGCGGTAGAGATGGATGAAGGTCAGAAGGGAGCTGTTGAATGGATGTGAGGGTTATCACATCAAAGGAGGAAACATGACGATTAATGCTGTGGAGAAGATGGCAATGGGATGGTTTTTGAGGAGGTAGCAGTAGACAGGTACGGTCAAGGTGGTCCAGTTACACGGAAGTTATGTATCTGATGTTAAGTATGGAAGTTATGTGGAATCTCAGAGGATGCATTTATAGCTACGCCATCAAGCTTGCTTGTTCACATCCCTCAGACTCGATGTCCAAATGAAGCGTGACTTGCATGCATGTTCAGGAAGTTAATAGCCCAGGTTCACTTTAAGAGCACAATTACCTTCAGCTCACAAACAAGTCAGATGGGAAGGCAGTATAAAGTGAGGTTCGGAGTTGGGTTCCAGGAAACAGCTGCAGCATATTTAATATTGTCTATTGTACATTTCACTGTTGGATGCCTGGTACCACTAATGCAGCACAGGTTAATTCTGAAAATTGTGAAAAGACATATATGTACATTTCAGTAAATACCTAATCAATAGCCGAGCACTCTGTGACACACGTGTTGGTAAGTACAGGCATGGGCAAAAACAAACCCACACACATAAAAGCTGCAAATAGCAGAAATAGAAAACAAAAAGGTGTATTTTTTTTGTTTCCTGTGACCACAGCACCCTCTTCTGGGCACTGAAAGAATAGAACACAGAGAGGCACTTGGCTGTGCCTGAAATTTAAGAACAAGAACCAGTGTTTAAGACTATAATGCATATGAAGTCTCAGAGGAAGAACCTATAAGCACTTATTTCAAAGAGGGTTAATATCCCAGCAAAAGATTATCTTGGGATGGTTATAGGATTCCCAGCTGTGTCTAGCATTGCTAAAATAAAGCGATTCCCCGGACATGTCTTCCTCAGACTAAATCAGTTAAAGAGGCAGTATAACTTAATAATGTGGAAATTGTGGAGCAGGGAAAGAAGCTCTTTGTGCCTCATATGCCTGATGTAATATGTATGACACATTTAATCTCAAAGACCAACCCTTATGAGTCTCAAACGTGCTGTGGGCAATGGAAGCGTCACGCCTGAGATTTACAGAGCGACCAAAGACCTCATTATCCATGCACTCAGGACATACACTCACTGGCCACTTTATTAGGTACACCTTGCTAGTACTGGCTTGGACCCTCTTTTGTCTTCAGAACTGCCAATTCTTTGTGGCTTAAATCCAACGAGGTGCTGGAAACATTCATCAGAGACTTCGGTCCATGTTGACTTGATAGCATCACACAGTTCCTGCAGATCTGTCGGCTGCACCTTCATGATGTGAATCTCCCGTTCCATCACACCCCATGGGTGCTGTACTCGATTGAGATCTGGTGCCCGTGGAGGCCATTTGAGTACAGTGATCTCATATTGTCATGTTTCATGTTCAAGAAACCAGTCTGACATGATATGAGCTTTGTGACATGGCGTGTTATCCTGCTGGAAGTAGCCATTAGAAGCTGGGCTGACTGTGGTCATGCAGGGATGGAGATGTTCAGCGACTATACTCAGGTGGGCTGTGGCAATTAAATGATGCTCAGTTGGTACTAAGGGACCCAAGGTTCGCCAAGAAAATATCCCCCCCACCATTACACCACCACCCCCAACTTCATTTGTTGAGGACTCCACAAATTAAAACGGATCATGATATTGCCTCCACCGTGACCAGAGACTTGCACAAAGGGCCGCTGACCAATGCTGTTCCGCCCTTCATCTTTAGTGAGGTTCAGTCTTTCCTCGTCTGTGAGCATGTACTCGGGAGGGTGTTCCAAATGCATAATACCTACAGTATACAAGATGACATCATGTATATGTGCAAGTGTGTAGAAATATCATGTACGGTAAATCACTCTGGTACTGTAATACTTTGCTTACATGTGAAAGTGGGACATCTGGGCTGCATGTGGCTCAGTGGGCTCAGCCTGTGTGTCTATAATCAGAAGGTCACTGGTTCAAACCCAGCCTCAGCATGTCCGTGGGTCCTTGAGCAAGGCCCTTAACTCCCAGCTCCCTGTGTGCTCCAACAGGTGGCTGCCCTTCATAGACAGCTTACTCTACCAAGAACAAGTTGAGGGAGGTATAAAGACAATTTACCGACAGGGATCAACAAAGTATCTATTATTATATCACTTACTATAGGACTTGTATATATTCTAAGCACCAGTCTTTCACTGCATCAGCGATGCTGATACCACCCATGCTAACAGGTCGGAACACCAACAGAAAACCGCATAGTTCTGTATGAAGCCAAAGAAATTAGCACATTTCATGATACCAAGGGTATAAAACATGTACAGGTTGAGCATTTCTTAACTGAACATTTACAGTTCATTCATGGCGTAAAGTTTTTAATGAAGATAGGCGGCTCGTAAGGAATTTGTCATCTCAAAAACATAGCAAGTGAAAAACATCACGAATAATGAAAAACGCAGTGCATTCACATTTTATTGTATTCCCTGGACAGGGAATATAGGTGGTTTTGTGGCTGGTCTGAGACTCCGACCGGCTGGTATTGTACGCTGAACAAGAACTTTGGTCCTGGAAACGGCAGCACGGCGTCTCAGCTTCAGGCATCTGGCATCAGCCTTTCTCAGTCTCAGTCTCGTTGCCCAGTCGCTGAGTAGTCACTACACTAGCGTTCCCAGTCTCTGATTGCCTGTATTTACAGTATGCAGCTATAGTATACATTAATAATAAACATCATGATCATTGTACAAATCATATAATGACTATTGATGTATATCAAAGCTGGTTTTGGACGTGCACCTGTCTTTGTGGATATTGGACTTACCTGCCCTTTGACCTGATTTTATTTTATTTATATGTTATGTAGGAAAGGGTGACCAAACGCCATGGTCAAGACTTATATTTGGTCAAGATTTATATTGATTCTTCCCACGAGTTAGAGCTTATAAAAACATGGATAAGGAGCTACATCAGATTTCATTTTGAGACAAATTGCATAAAAATTGAAGCAGCAGCGCTAGGTGGTAGCAAAGGGTCCCTCTAAAGCAGGGGTGGGCAGTCTTATCCGCAAAGGGCCGGTGTGTATGCAGGTTTTTGGGATAACCTGTAGGTCAGCTGTTCAAACCCAGGTGTGAGGACTCTTCAGCAAATCAGTCCTCTAATTTGTGTACACAGCAAAAACCTTCGTACACCACGGCCCTTTCTGGGTATGACTGCCCACCCCTGTTCTAAAGGGTGGCTGCTTGTCTTTGAATGTGATACATTGTTTTTCCATTATGGGTTCTGGCCTTATACCTGTGCTTTGACCCTGTTTTTGCCCGCTGCTTTTGTTTGCCTTTTGACCCCATTTTTTGGTTTCCATGGCTACCTGTGATGCCTTCCCTGACCACAAAGTATCGCTGGGCCCTATTAAACTTCCAAGCGTGATCTTCCATTGAGTGCAACACACTGCAATACCACAAGGGAAGATGGACAGAGTAAGAACGACAAATTTCTGTTTTATTGACACTTCTGTTGATATCCACGATTCTTTATTCAGGTTGTTCCACACAAAGTTTCAATACTGTACATTCATCAAAACTAGGCTAACTCATCGTGATGACAGGTGTGTAGTCTTCGAATGTGCTTTCAACATTTACAAAACTGTTAGAGACATGTGCCGAGTGAGGCTAAATGCTATTAATAATCAGCAGAGGAAAAAAAAAAATACAGATATACACACAACACAAGTCATTACAGCGCTTTTACCACTAGGGGGGGCACTCTCCCCTCTATATACAGCCGTCTGCACCCTTGTCATTTCCAAAGGGTGCATCTTCCATCCAGCTCCCATTGATTAAACAAGAGATATTGCTTCTACAGAGACAGAGACGGTAGTATTGTCTGGCTTTTAGAAGACAAAAAGTTCAATGAAAGAGCCAGATAAGCACTATGAGCTAAAACTGAGCTTTGTAATTAAAAAATAAAGCATTTACATCCACATCCAACAATATCACTCATGGTAACTGTGCTTACAGACTGCAGTGTTAAGACATACGTAAACATATAAATACATATATATTTATTTTGCAAATAAAGTTCTTTAAAGAAAATATCTTTTAATCTTTTGTTTAATGTCCTATAATTATTGCACACATTTTAACAATATACATGTAATGAAAACGACCAATGTTTACATCCCATCTGTACTGGCTGGAGGTGAGTCAAGGAGATTCCTGAAGCCTAAAATACTGAAAGTGCCTGGCAGGGATGTGGTGAAGGCAGCACAGATTTGCTAAAATGTAAAAGGTACAGCCTCCGATAGAATGGAGGCTTTTTAGCACTACGCAAGCGTGAAACTCAAGCACCTACACCAAATGACCCTAAGGGGGCGCTGAAGCCGCATACCGAGTTAACTAGAGTGGTACATACAGGAAAAAATTTTCTGCAGGTTTTTTTTTTTTTTAACTATACACTGATACACTGAACCGGGATTCACAGTGCAGATAAGGTTACGCACACCATCACAAGATCGAAACAGTTCAAACAGGAAAACGTTTCACGTCACATGGCCAAACTCGGAGAAGTGTTCCACGAACACGACACCCTCCAGTTTTCCTTTAACCCTCCGCTTCCTTCTCCAGCAGGAGATTTGGGACACTCTGACTACAAAAATTAAACATATTTTCAAATATACATTGATGTATATACAACACACGAGATGAAAATATTTACTGTCTCACTTGAACAGATTAAGCTTTGTTAATTTATCAGAATGTACACTGACATATACACATTAATTTTACAATAATATAAATATAGCAGTTGATTTTAGAGATAATTGCATGGCTTCTAGTGTCACATAAAATGACCATTAAAGACAATAAAAGTAAACGAATAATTATTTTATATTTGTGTGGCGGTATTTTATAAACCACAAGGACAGAGGTAATGAAATTCAACCCGGTTTTGTAATCACAGGGAACGGAAGTCGTGTTTCAAATGATTACATATTTAGGGTTTTACCACCAATCAACTGAAAGCCACAAATGGACATTGACTGGGTAACACCAGACATAGAGACGAGCCTGTTAAGTCCTCATAGTGAAGCGTTACACTGGGAGACAAAAGGACTTCACACAACAATTACTTTTCTAGGAGGACTTAAATACGGTGGTTCACCTAATTCAAGCATATTTACGTCTCGGAGGTCCCGCCAGGGCTCCTGCATGTCCTCCAGTTTCCTTCTGCGTTTCGTGAGGCTTTCAGTAACTCTCAATCGCTCTTTACTGTGCAAGGAAAAATGTGTCTGAGCATCCTGAGAGGGACTGGTGTCTCACTCATGGTGTATTGACTTATGCCCTGTGTTTTGGTCCACAATCCATAATGGATGAGTCAATAAATAAAACTGTTAATATTCAACTACATGCTACTAATCCTGACTAGGCAAGAATGAGTGATAATCAATAGCATGGTGCCCTAAAACTTAAATAAAGGAAATAAAATATCCTCGTCTGTTTCACTGGAATGCAGTGCATTTTTGTAGAGTACACACATATTGTTGCTTATTAAAACTGCACTGGCAGTGCTATATTTAATTAGTAATGACACCCTCATCAAGGTGCACTGTACCAAAATATTCCTTTGTGCTTTGATGGTCGTATATTAAACTGGAAAAGCTGTAATAAGCATGGAGAGGTCAAATCTTTATATCCACATTATCCCGATTGTGCAGTTATTTTTAGGGACAGAGATAGTATGTGCTTCTTTACCACTGTAAAGGTGCCTGTGTTGTATCCAGACTGTTTTTCTTGTAGCTTTGGGCGAACAGAACATGTTGTGGGCTCTAGGTGTGGCAACTGAAATGGCTGGAGCAGAGACCAACACTGCAGTGTTTGTAAACATATACAAACAGCGCTAATTTGAGAAGCTAACGCTAGCAGTACTGGATCATCCCTAAGAAGCAGAACCAGGGATATAGCACAAGCACACCACTGACAGAAGCAAATAGGAACATGACACACCAAAGATTAACACTGGGAATGTCTCGTTCCAGGTTCCTGTCACCTGCAGATCAGGATTTCACGTGATACGAGGAGCACTGGGCTCGTAATCCGATTCTGCGTGCCTGATTGTCTGCCCGGCGCCTAGGCCCCCTGCAACAGTGTGCTAAGCGGTGGCGGCTAACGGGTTTAGGGGATGCGAGTCCTAGGTCAGCGTGGAGGCCCAAAGCTGGGGACCTCCAGTAGCTACAAGGGACACTCTTTGAAGAGACATTCCAGGTGTATGAAGTTAAACAATCACCCATCATTAAACAATCTATACAGCCTATTCCATCCATCCATCCATCCATCTTCTGTAACCGCTTGTCCTATTCAGGGTAGCAGGGGGTCCGGAGCCTGTCCCGGAGGCTACGGGTGCAAGGCAGGGAAGAACCCTGGATGGGGCGCCAACCCATCACAGGGCACACTCACACACGCCATTCCAGCCTCTTTTAATATTTCACAAATGTGGTTATATTAGCTGCACACACCTTATGTTAACACAGGGGCTAAAAGGCAATCATATTACCGAGATTTGTCGGTGTGCCTCAAATCTCACAAATACAGAATGATTTTGAAAACAGCAGGATCCTATTGAACACAGGAAATGACACGTGAAGAGCATGTCGGCAAAACTAGAGAGACACCGAGTCCCGGTGACATGCGGAGGACGGCTGAGGGAGAGCTTCCCATCGGAAGCCGTTTGGGCTTCGGAGCAGCCAGACACGCGGATCGTGTGCTGATCTGTGCTGATCTGTGATGACAAGCCATAAAACCAAAAACTGGCGGCAGTTTGATGAGTCCTGGTAATGCTTCATCTCTATGTGGGCATCTGGCATACTGGGATTATAATAATAATAATAATAATTATTATTATTATTATTATTATTTATTTACTTTTATAGAGCCTTTCTAATACTAAAGGAGAGCAAAGCAAAGAAAGGCCAAAAAATATTTTAATCCCATAATGCACCTGTTTGATTTTTTCCCCCTGGCCCACAGTAAATGATGCTTAATTTCACAATGGTCTTGCAGGGTGTCAGCCAGGGAGGTGGGCACAGAGCACAAGCCAGCATAAGACTCTGAAACGATCCATTTTTGTCGAGACATAGCCAAATGGTCTGCATCTCCATAGTTTTCATAAAACGTTACCAGTGTTTTAAAGGCTCAGATTATGTTCATTCACCGTGTTTTCTACCTATGTGTGCTTAAGGTTGTTACCTGTATTCTACCGACATACACATACTTATTACTTTATCTTTACAGTGTTTGTGTACCGTGCTACTCAGAGCCACAAAAGCTTTCCTAACGGCAATAAATCACGAAACATGCTAAATCATGGGCCGCTCGTGTGACCAGAAAGATTCGTCTCCCGTAGCCAGACGGTGTGCGGGTTGCTGGTAATTCGATTTATGGACAGAGATCCAGGTCGGTACAGGAGCTTCTCTAGCGCTTCACACTGTGAATATGGACACGGCCCCACGATGCACATGCAACCACAGGCAACCCCCCCCCCCCCCTTCCTTTATAGAGGCCGAGGATTTTGTGTTCTTTTTTTTTATCCCTTTCTGGGCCTGTGGCAATGAGAACAATGCCGATGGACTCCGAGAAGCTCAGAGCGTATAAGGACTCATGGGAGTTTTACTTAGGCAAAAGTGTTCTGAGGGCAGAAGGAAAAATAATTGGTTCAGAGAGACAACCAATCATATTGTAGAGGAGGTGGGTCCAAGCAACTAGAGGAGGTGGGACTAATCAGATGTCTTGGTCCTATATCCTCTAGTTGCTTGGACCCACCTCCTCTACAATCTGATTGGTTATCTCTCGGAACTAATAATTTTTGTGTAAGTAAAACTCCCATGAGCCGAATAAGGCAACGCAACGCAACTTACCTGAATATACAGAACAGAAAAAAGCAGAGCTTTGAATTTGCTACTTTACAAGCCTTAGTTAACTACCTAGGATATTTATACACCCTTTCTTTGGGGAAAGAAACCGGGCCTGAGAGCTCATCTTTCCTTTCACACCCTCTCACCCCACCCATAGCCCTGTACTGGGGGCTCAAGTTTGGGGTGTTGCAGTGTTTCAGGCACCTCAACCAGCGCAGACTCTACAGAGTCCTGAGGGATGGTGGGGAGTCTTCACCCCCCCCCCAACAGACATCATCACAGCAGCACGTGGGGTAGGTACCTCCTAATTCACTGAAGTCATATGACCTGTTTGTAAGCTCAGCAGATGGAATGGGTTGATAAACAGATTTTGAGTCCTTGGTCTCCCTTCTCTTCACCTGGAAGGAGGGGACAAAACTATGGGCCAGGGTTGTGGGACGTCCTGCCTGGAGTGTGGGGGGGTTGAGGTGGGAGAACACTGTGCCAACCCTGGCTGGCCTCTCTGAGGGGCGTGATGAGCGCTGGAGGAAGGGAAGCTGGCTGAGGATCATAGTTCAGACTCAGGTGTGACAGCCATCTGGTATCCGGTCCCATAGCGGCTGCTGGGGGCACTGCTGGTCATCTCCATGGGGGAGGTACTGCAGGGGCCCAGATAGGAGCGGTGAGTGGGCATGGGGGAGGGTGTCTCGCTGGGGTTCTTGCTGAGGATGAAGCGAGTCTCATCCTGGTCCTCCAAGTTGGACATGTCCTTCATCATCCCCTTCTTGTAGGAGACGGACAGCTTGTTGGAGCCGTCGGACATCAGGTTGAACTGCCGGGCGATGAAGACGATGGGCAGTGGCAGCATGGCCACCCCGATGAGGGCGAAGCACATAGTCATCGCCCAGGGGGGGTAGCTCTGGAAGCGCTCTGCAGCCTGCAAGGCAGAACAAGGGGTGTCTCTCAATATGGGTACTTGGGTACCGTCCAGTTTCAACACTAAGACCAGAAGTACAGAGGATGGTAAAAATCTTTGCCTTATTGGTACTGAGAAACATCCCAATAGATGTAAAAGAGTGAGGCTCATGCACAAAGTGAACTGTTGGATAGAACGTTATTCTGGGGGGAATAAAGAGAGACATCATTGGCTGGAGTAGAGCCCTAAAGACCTCAGGACATTAAACACAAGAAAAATGTGATTGGTTGGTTTATATCAAGGTACTGGCAAGATGAGCTGAAATTCTAATGTAGTAAAACTCCAAAACTTGGAGACGTCATGGTTGGATTTCAAGTGCAATGCATGCAGGACTAGTCCTATACTTAATATTTTGAGTAGTGGGGGAAAAAATGCAGTCACTGACCAAGTCCTGCACCCAGGCGTTGTACCCTGGTGGGACGACAGCCATCTCGATGATGGTGGCAGAGATGAGGATAATCAGACAGAGTGGAGAGACGTACTTCCACATGTAGAAGTAGAAGGCATAAGGTCGGAAGCCGAGCATGTCCTCCAGGTCCTGCATGAACCTGACGGCCAGGGAGCAACAGGAACAGGTCACAAGAGCCCAGAGGGTGTGAATTAAAGGCAGAAGACTAATAATACAAAATAAAATACACAACCTTCCTTTAATCAAGCATTCTTGTCACCTAAAATGAGACAGGGCAGCAAACGAATTCGGACACTGGAGTCTGTGAAATGTATGTTTAATTTGTTCAAAAGCGGGCCCAGATATGAAAGTTGGCCAAAGACAACTCACACACGTACACATACACACACACGTAAGTCACGTAGAAGCCAAACATTAAGGAAATGACTCATATCCCTGCTGTGCCAAATTTAAAGAAATTGTAAGCTAATACATAATCAAGCAGATCAAGAGCTGATATATAAGCTGCATGAAAAAAATCTGAGGAACGCGAACTTGATAAACAGGAGAATGGAGGCTGTAAACTCTCCGAGAAACTCAGTGCCTACAGCCTATTATCAGGAAGTAAGCTAATGCAGATTATTACCCCGGCCCAAATTCTGAGCTGCTTATTTATTTATTCACTTGCTTCTTTTATTTAAAATCACAAATTTGAACAACTTAATGTTGATAGCCAGATAGCTAGCTATCTAGCATCTTCGTTAAGTGTGACTATAAAGCACAATTAGTTCATATCTTGTTAACACTGACATATCATCCTCGATGACAACAACCCAAGTAAGTCCATTTAAAACATTAAACTGTTCACTGACAGCTGTGTAAAAGCAGGCCTTTTTGTGTTTCACATAGTGTGTCTCATTACCATGTTTTAAGTTTGTTTTGTAATGTAGTTTCTGAGAAAATGCATTTTTCTGAAACAATGCATTTTTTTAGATGTGTTAATTTATTAGTATATAGCATTAGTTTGGTGGTAACTGACTCTAATTGAGCAGTCGTTAGTTAAAGACAGATATGTGTGATTTCCAAGTCTGGTGGTATCAAACGCCCACTGTGTGATGTTTTAGAGCTCCAGTTTTTTTCCTCACGACTGTTCCAGCCATCTGTGCAGTGGGCTCTGACACAAGGTGTTTGCATTACTGCACATGTAATTCCCTGTATCTGGATCTGAACAAGGAAAACGGAGACTGAAGATTGTTGTGGTTCAACTGTTCCAGACTGAGACTCCGTTCCTGATCAGTGATGGTCCCCAGGATGACTGCCGTTAATGAAAGGTTAGGATTATGGGTTTTGAGACATGACATCTTCCTCAGGTTGACTACACTAAAGGAGGTTATGGCCATCCGGTACCTCTTGGTGCCATAGATCCATGCGACTGAGACGTTCTCTAGGATGACAACAATGGTGAGGGGCAAGCCCGCGGAGTAGTCATCGAACATCATGACAAAGTAGTTCCCTGATCTTTGGACGAACAGGAGGCCGAACAAGAAGGCAGCAATGCAACAGCACACTGAGAGAGGGAGAGAGGAGAAAGAGAGTGAGAGAGAGAGCAAGAGAGAAAGCAGGAAACAGAGAGAGCAAGAGAGAGAGAGAAGCAATTGCTCTAGAATGATCTATAACAGACTATTTTGCTTGACTCCAAAGTGGAGAGTTAAAAGCAGAGGTGGACATTTCAGGTCCAGAAAGTAAAAATCCAAACCAGGACTTTGTTTCAACCAACCAGTTGAGCGCAATGTGATTGTGACTCTTTATAGTCAACTGGTTGGTTGAAACAAAATCCTG
>JABJVO010000126.1:20246456-20265900 GCA_026770805.1 Boulengeromyrus knoepffleri
ACCGTCAGCAGGGGGCAGCAGTAACATCAGGGTTAATGCACCACATGGGTACCGTCAGCAGGGGGCAGCAGTAACATTAGGGTTAATGCATCACATGGGTACCGTCAGCAGGGGGCAGACAACACTCACCTCCTCCGTTCTTCTGACAGAGGTATGGGAAGCGCCACACGTTGCCCAGTCCCACAGAGAATCCCACCTGGGCCAGAATGTACTGCAGCTTGCTATTCCAGGCGGGCCGTCCGTCGGAGGCGTCGGGCGAGTCCTCGGGCGCCTTGCCCTTCTGCGCCGGGGCTCCGCCAGCCGCGCCCATGTTCATCACGCTGCTCTTGTAGTCCAGCGGCTCCTCATGAGCCAGCAGGTCAGCCACCGACTCGGTGACGTGCTCATTGCTGTGCTCCCGCTGGGTCACCTTGCTGTTCTTCGGCATCTGGGACTGCTGGGGTGTCGGTACCAGGGGACGGGGGCGGACGCGAGGGGTCCGGATCGCAGGCGGCGCGCAACACGGCTATTAGTGACGCTCGGACTTCTTCAGCTGTTTGTGGAGAAACACAAAGAAATCTTAGTTTGTTCCTGCCAGACTTTCAGTAAATTGGGTATGTCTCAGGTTTCACAATAACAATTAACTTGTTAAAAAATAACAGCTGCAGTTAGGGTTAGGCCAAGATAAAGACCAAATTGCCAATATTAATCCACCCATCTTCAAACCATAATTATATTTATATAAGGCTCTTTACAAATATGTCTCCCATTGTACTGTTTATGCAGGTGGTCTCACGTTCTCTATCTTAAACAAACAGTTCCAACAACTGCACTTTCTCAACCACAGAGAGGCCGTCACACGGTTATTAATTTAACTTTCTTTGTCCCTTGGGGATAGCTGTTATTTAGTTAAACGCACAATTGTTTGTTTTTGTCACCCTGAGATTCAGGAAGATAAAATTCTTATTAAATGTGTTAGATAACCAGAAGCTGGTTGTTACATTCTCTTCCCATGTTCGTTCATAATTAATCATAACAGTTCGCATATTTCATGCAGTTACTATATGTGTTCATGATTAGTACTTGAGTAGTAACTGAGTTACTAAGTTACTTGTGCCCCCTCAAGTAAATTGTTACCAATTCTTAAAATTATTTAAAAAAGAAAAAATGAAAATGTATTGATTTTTTTCCTTTGTAACATAAACATCCAACATCCATTTGTTGGTGCAAATGACTGGCCCGAATTTGATAAACATCTGTGTCAGATGGGGGTATCGATGTCACGAGGGTGGGGGCATCAGGCTCTGCCTGCCTGAGTCTCAGTCATTATACATGAGTTTCGTTTATTTTCACCCAGGAAAAAACAGCCAGATCCTGCCCCCCTTCCCCAGTATATATTTCCACCTTCTGACACAGAAATAGTTTTTATTGTGGAACCTCCTCACTGGTTCTGTTAAAACCTTCACCTCTCACATGCCCAAATAAAGCCCCAGTGTCACATGACTAGGTACCATCCCGCACGGAGCCTCACCGTGTGAAATAAGGAATCCCTATTACAGGAAAATTCCATCGGATCGACTAAGGAGTGCTGTAGCCACTCTGCGAAGGTTCAGATGCCGCAAATATGAAGATGGCTATAGCTATTTTCTTTGTTGACCATTTTTTCACCTAGACTCATTTCCTGCCTTAATTTATCAATACTTTGCAGAAAAGTTAAGCCATGCATTTCAAAAACGAGAGCTAGAACATACCAGCCGGCAGCCTTGTAAATATAACAGCAGGTGTGGTGGGGAAGAGCTCCAGAGATGTAGGTCAGATAGAGGTCAAGGAGTCACGAGCATCTCTGCAGAAGCATCTCAAAATGGAGCTACGCACGCACGCACACACACACACTCGGAACGCATTTCCTCTGCAGATACACACAGAAATATATACATGCAAATAGCACATTGCTTCTTCGCACATACACACTTCATCACACACGCGCGCACATGCAGAGATAGCACAGTCCATGCCTCCACACACACACACACACACACACAATTAGCACACTCTGTCCCTCCCCACACAAACATCCATACTCATACCTCCACACACTAAAATACATGCATACGCACACACATTCACACACCAGATGCTTCATGACCACACACACACACACACAAAACATACATCGCCACACCACACACCACCTAATACTCAGATTTATTTGTTACATCTATACAAACACACATCCTCACAACAAACATGCTATCACCCTTAAAAACATCATAATCAACCTCACAAGCTCAACCTAACAGGAGGCAAACCGCTCTGACTCAACACCTGACAACATCCACCAAACCAGCTCGACCTACTGCGATTTCATAAGCTGCAATCTCAAACGAACCAACCTATCTTGCTGTCACTCCACGGCCAATAACCTTAATCTATTCCCTGTCACTTGCACCCTGCCAAAGTCAACTTAGCCCACTGATATTGTGTACTACATTCAGAACATTCACCCACTCACTGTCAATAACTGCATGCCTAATGAGGATCACCATGATCTTGTAGATGGTCTGGAGGACTTGGGGTGAAACACACCATTGACAGGAAACCAGTGTATTACAAGGCACTGCGTCTCCGTGTCTCACACACAGATACACACACACACACATACACACTCAGAAATGCCTTTATCCACAGAAAACCCAGAGTTCCCACAGGAGAGCTATACAAATACCAGACACGCACCCTGTGAAGAGACAATGTGCATATTTTAGCAAGTGCTTTTCTCCAAAGTGATATAAAGTGCTCACAGGAAGTCTTAGGAAGCTTGCTTAATTCTGCAAAAATGTTGCAAATGTATTGGTTTCATAACAGAAGTCCTTGGACAATCAATTTTTAATATACCTGTATAGACGTTTTATTTTTTTTCTTAGGTGTCATAATTTTATGACTGACTCATTGAGTTCTGTTCTTGCCATTTTGCTATTACTTGCAATTGTAGTCACTGGCTGCCAAAGGGACACTAAATGCAAATGTCTGACATTTTATGTTGCTGTAAAGGTGTTACTAATTAAAAAACACCCAATGATGCTTGTCAATGAACCTTTGAACTCAGAACAGCTCTTTTAGAACTATAATTTGGGTTACAATGTATTACTTCTCGAAATTAATATTTTACGTAAAACTACTGCTTGTTTCTGAGGCGATATAAATTTTTGTAACCAAATGATTTGTTATAAAACCAAGAAATTTACACTGAATTCTGCACTGTACAAGTGAGGATCGTACAGCAGGGACAGACAGTGTCCCTGAAGCCACTGAGGTTAAGCTCTTTGCCCAGGTGCCCAGTGGGGATACCCCCTACCAGCCATGGGATCTGAACTCACATGCTTCCAGATATGGGCACAGATCCCAAAACCCACTGAGCGACACCTATCCTCCTGCAATAAAGCAGCACCTATACGAACCAAATGACAAAAAGCCTTGACAGTTATGTTGGAGTTCAGCCTGGAAATTGATACCCCTGTAGCCACTTGCACAGAGCCCATAATAATAACTCTGCTCTTGGAGACCTACCACCCCACAGAGCTTAGCTCCAACATTCCTGGCACTAAAACTAAGATGCTACTGAAGGGCCTGATTTTCTGTATCAGTTGAGTTAAATTAGGGCTGCAGCTAAGCTCTGCGGGGCGGGGAGTGGATCTCCAGAAGCAGGGCCCCCATTCAGTTGTTGTTCCCTAAACTCGTATAATGAAAACCAAGCCTGCATGCTGTGTAAATACAAAACTGACCCAAAGACTTTACACCAATACGACCCAGGTACAGTGCACTGAAATCACCCATTTCAGCCTGTCAGTGTAACTACTGCCCGGAAGACAAAGACCAAGCCTTCAGTAACAACACTGACTTCAGATAAGCTTTAAAGAGTTTACAGCGACACGTATTGCATTGTGCTTGGATCTGAGCCTACAGAATGGGTCCCACCCAGCTCTTCGGGTAAGGAGTGTGCCAGTTATCAGAAGGTCGCCAGTTCAAATCCCGTAGCAACCGCAGTGATGTCGCAATTGGACCCTTGTGCAAGGCCCTTAACCTCCAGTGCTCCCGGGACACTGGCTGACCTGCCCTCTGATCCTCACTTGTATGTCACTTTGGACAGAAGCGTCTGCTAAACAAATATAGAGTAAATGCCTGCATGGTGAGGTTGCTGTGCCTCTAGTAAGACATCATAAACTGTAAAGTAGAACTGGGAGGAGTGGAATTTGTGGCACTATTGATCCTATTAATTAAACCAAGTTGGTTTGAGTTATGATGCCAATAAATTCCACATATACTGAACGCAAGCCAGTATGAATTCGCGATATACAGTGACTGATAATCCACCTTTCTAAACACTGTGCTTTCATGCACTGACTCACAAAGTGTGATCACTGTGCCTTCATATGAAACACAACATGTAAATTCTGCAGTTAGCTCTATACCTGTGAAGTGTAATGTAATAGGCATTTAATGGTTTACAAAGCCAACACCATAAAAAGGTCAAATTAAGTTACTACTGTACATCAGTAAGCAAATGTAGTTCTAAACAAAACTCAAATGAATACAGCATTCCACGTTCCACGCATCCGGTAAATCAACGCTGCTCCATACCCGATTCATATAAATATAGTACCACGGGATATATGACTACAATGCCATATACTTCAGCATATACCAAAAAGTATCACTCAAAGAGTGAATGAGTGCAGGAATAAACAACAGGCCTATGAACGCAGAACTACACAAGAGAAGATGAACGTTGCGCGCAACACGTAAAGGCGCAGCTGAAATTCATGGCTTTTGCTGTCCTTCGGCACAGAGATCTAGGGGATGATATAACAGATCTGGGTGCAAGTGTCACTGATTTAGGATGCGCTCCAGTTTTGTCCTGTCTGGTTGCTAAGCAGCGCCACGTTATACATATATAAAGTCACTGAATGTGCGCGGCTTGCTGTCCTTAGTCCCCTGCGTGCGCGACGTATCCTAAGTATCTGCTGGAAGACGCATGATGACCAAGATCAATCGCATATATAATAGACCCTGTTCAGAAGTTCAAAGCTTTTAACGACTAGATCTTATGTCGACGATGCGGCTTCGTGGCACAACTTCTTACGTCTCTGTGACACGTATTGGCGGAGAGTAATGTCATATATTCCCATTTCATTAATTCACCGGTCCCCAGTCCGTCTGTGGGAATCACAGGGACAGACAGTATATGTGGTACAATGTAACATCACAGATTTTCATGTATCCCTACGTCGCAATGGTGAACTCCCCATTACGCATACAATTATCTTTAATTTCTCGTGCTTGCGTTAATATACGAATATTATTTTTCTAAATATTTGCGAGGGCAGAGACGTTATTCATTCATTTATTTATTTATTAGCAACGAGGTGGCGGATATGTTGGATCGCTTAGAGTGTTTTAAGGTGCGGTACGGATGTAATGTGTGTTTTGATTATATCGTTAGGACACAGTCTGTGTCTGTAGGACCAGCAGGACAGTAGTAAAACGCAGCCGTAATCAGGTAACATGTCAAAGCCATTAAAAGTGACGGATGTAATCTGTGCTATGGCCTCCCAGTAACAATCAGACGGGCAGGTATAACTCACGATGTCAGGCAATCTATCGCCTTTATAGGCTCTACGTGTGTTTCAGGCAAAATTGCACAAATCTCGTAAAATGCGAGTATTGTATTTCTAAATGGATTACACATAAAACGTAAACCGATATTTGACGTTAAATTTGAATGATATTCAAGGTCAAACTACCCAATGACATCAATAATTACATCGAAACCGTTTTCAGAGCTTAAATATTGTGTAATACAAGAACTATAGCCTATTTTAAAAGATAGTTCTAACAGTTATGCTGAGCACCGAGCAACACCTACTTTCTCCATCATAACCGAGAAGACTTGTCTTCAAGAGAAGGTTAAAATTATTGCGGCTATAGCAAAAACAATTCGAGTATAATTTCCACGGTATACTCAGGTAAGTAACTTCACTTTTGTACAGTTACTTGTAGACAGTCCAAGCATTTTCTATCTTAATTACTCATAAGTGATGGATATTTTGTGTGACAGACTGAAAACCGAGTAAGAATATGTATTTGACCAGAAACCAGCCCAACCCACGCACAATCACTAACATTCACCGGAAAGCCGGGACTCGCAAAGCGAACAAAACACTGTATATTGTTTCCATACCTTTTCCGGTATATAGAGCGAATAAGATGCAATATCCTTATATCGAGAACGACGTCCTTACAGTTTCAACACGAGTGGAAATAAGAGCATCGCTTGCAGCTGAGGCAGTTGATTCTGCCTCCATGTAGGTTCGGTACCGATCGTCTCTGCGCTCCGGGACCCAGGAATCACGTGCAGCTTCGCCTGAAAATTGACATGCGGAGTGTCGAGCGGTGTGACGCACAAGCCGGGCCGTTCACATCACTAGGGTTTTTTTTTTATCATCTATTAATAGCAACTTGTAGCCACGGATATTTATTTATTTTTCTAGTATAATTAAAGAAAACATAGAAATCCCGTTCACTTCAGAGTCCTTTTTTCAAGGATGCCATCAGCCGCACAGGCTGCTTTCCAATAGCGGCGTTACAATTTATTTCCGAAGGGGATCGCAAAATTGCATGTATTCATCTTTGGCTAAGGATGAGAGATAATTGCACAATGACATACGGAATGTGACGCACACTTGAGTCAGTCTTCTTTGTTGATGTCAGGGGATGCTATTTTCACATCACAAAAAATCGATAGCACTATACATAAACGGCTATGCATCACAAGCATTTCTCATGATGTCTGTGTCTTAGCGAGCAATGGATGTGACTTATAGCCTACATCTTGTATATCGTATATTCTCAATACTATTAAGTTGCCAACTTAACATATTCGTAAAATAACGTTATGAAGAGACAAGATCGGACATGGACGTCCTGGGGCGGGGCGATGTCAGGTGATCAACCTATTCATTCACCTGTAGCCCATTCCTAATAAAACAAATCAGTGTTCTGTTCATCCCTCGGCCACCAGACAGACCAAAATTTGCGCCGTTTGTCTGTTCTCTTTTTGCTATAGATGAAAATCGTTGTGTTCGTTTCTCTATCCCAGTTTATTAAACTCCAAAACCTTTAAAAGTCCCCCTCCCATCCCAGAGTCACATGGATCTGTTTGCCGTCGTGACTGACGTGTAGCCACGGAAATATTTATTACATATTTTTGTAACTAAAAGGATACAATTGTCATTGCAACCTACTATTGTCTTAAATGGAACAATATCATTAATTTGATGTATTTACATAAGATATTTGTACATACTAGTGTTTCCATATTTGCAATAGTGTTAATTATAGTTGAAATTCTATTGGTAAGAAACTGTCCATCGGGGTGGTTACAGCACGAGTCCGTATATAAGACATTAAAAGTTCTACTCTGACAGCAGCAGTCCTGCAGTGCAGTTGCTAAGAGGTTACTTCGGAGCTTCTGATGTCCTGGGTTGCACGTCAGCTTTGACTCAGTGTTTGACATCACATTCGTGCGAGGTTTGATTCAGCGAGGCAGAGGCTCGGCGCGTGCTAGTTTTGACGCATTGTCTGTCAACAGGCCTGCAGTGCCTTGCAGGTATGCAAGCTATTGCCAAGGTTTTCAGCGCTGCTCACAAAAGATACGGACAAATCTTTGCCTAGTCACTAACACAAACAGGGCAATAATTCGTCAATGTCTTTAATTCAAAATATTTCAATTATTTTTAATCTAGCAACATTTGAAAACGTTTGCAACGTTTGAATACTTTTACAAGGCACTGCAGATTAATTACATAATGTCATTCTGTGATAATAACAGAAGACCTTGCTGTGGGGTGCACTAGCGTCATCTAAAGCTTCACACCTCGATTTGTGCAAGTCGCCAAACGCCGCTGGATGCATGTCGTGAGTCTACTTCTGATTCCCGCCTGCCACGTGACGCGTCTCCTAACAACTTCTGGGATCAGTTCCCATGGTAACACTGGATCATGTGACAATCACTGGGCCTTGCCATCTGTGTTACCTGGAAGTTTTTTTCAGTGTTTTATTTCTTTGTGACTAGCACTTTCTTTTCTCTTTTTTAAATAAATCCACCAGAAGGCAGAATCATTTCTAAATGAGTCTGATAATGCATTCATTCACAACATTTACTGAATATACTTGAACCTCCTAATCATTCTTTAGGACTCACTAAGAAAAACTCAAGATGTAGAAAAAATGGAAATTCTCCATATGTAAAGAAAAATGTATGAAATCCACAATAAAAAATGATTTACTGTACGGCATGTATCTGGATGCTTGAATATGTCAGAACCTTTGTGACAGTAAGTGATGGATCTTATATCAAATAGAATAGAATACTGATACCTTATTTATCCCCATGCAGGACTTCTCTGTTTGCCTACCCTTGTTGTGTGAGTGTACCCTGCACTGGGTTGGCACCCCATCCTGGGTAGTTCCCTGTCTTGTGCCTGTAGCCTCCTTGATAGCCTCCGGACCCCCCGCGACCCTTAATAGGGTAAGTAGTTGCAGAAAATGGATGGATGGATGGACGGCCTACCCTTGTCTTGCTCTCCATGAGACAAATAGAAAGGTGGGAACAAGCTTGGGGGGGGGGGGGTCACAGCACAGGGTCAGCCAGTGTGCAGCACCCCTGGAGCTGGGGTTTAAGGGCCCCAGTCAGGGGCCCAAAAGCAGTCTGCTGCTCCCAGTATCCGAACCCGGCGACTTTCCATCACAGGCACAGAATCATAACCCGCTCAGCTGCACCCCACTCCCAGATGTAACGTCCCCGCTCAGCTGCACCCCACTCCCAGTTGTAACGTCCCCGCTCAGCTGCACCCCACTCCCAGATGTAACGTCCCCGCTCAGCTACACCCCACTCCCAGATGTAACATCCCCGCTCAGCTGCACCCCACTCCCAGATGTAACGTCCCCGCTCAGCTGCACCCCACTCCCAGATGTAACGTCCCCGCTCAGCTGCACCCCACTCCCAGATGTAACATCCAACGAGGTGCATTTTACATCCAGTGGTGTAAATGAATAAAAGCCACATTTCTGTGTGCAGGCAATCCCCGGGTTACAAACACCTGACTTACAGACAACTCGTACTGATGAAAGGACTGCCATAAAGCCTATTATTTAAAAAATCTGGGTTAAATACAATGGTTCATAATAATGAACGATCACACTTTGCGACATTCATGAAACATTTGTGGCTTTAGCTGTTCATCGGCTTGAGGCACTGTACAATAAGTTAGGTATTTACTTTTATTATTATTGTTGTTCCGACTTGCCTACAAATTCGACTTACAGACGATCAGATCTCGTTCGCAAGCTGGGGACTGCCTGTACACTCTGTAGGCTTGGTTCGAATCCCTGAATTGGCAGCAGAGTCTCAGAGACCTCATTTGCTACCGGATGCTGGCTGAACACCAGCCTTTCTTCTGATCATGGCTGTCACATAGGACCAGTTTTCCCTCTTCTCCAGGTACCGTGGGACACGTAGTCAGGAAATCAAAGAGCACGCTGAATGGTTGGTTGAGATTGGTTGGGGTCACACTGGGCGGGTTGCAGGGGTGGTTTGATCATATGATCATTTTAATACAATTTTAAATTCTATTGAAAAGTGGCCAGCATCAAGATTGTACATAAGTAGCTAACATGAAACGTAAAATATAAAATGAAAATCCCGTGATATATTAAATTGACCCACACTCATCCCTGGCACAATCATCCTTATTTCACAGGAATTAATCATTTTATTTTATGCCATACATTTACACAGCCACACCATAATATTTTTGTTCATTGGAAAGTGCTGCTGATAAAAACAGCACAAAAAACATGAGCAGAATCTGTCTCGGATTGTCTTTTTGCTAAGTACAAAAATTTGTTCTCTTCTATCAGATTTACAGCCATGAAACACGTGGCAACATTGAATGTATTATTTAGAGTTTTAAGTCTTAGTCCAGCAGTGTATCTCCTATGTGACAGCCAGTAAATGAAGCACAGTTATTCACATTTATAGTTTATAACCTTCTTAATGACATTAAGGGGACCCATAGGTCACAAACATGTGACACTGCTGTAATATCGCTGGATTCGTTTGTTTGGCTTTGTTTGAAGGTGCTGTGCTTTGGAAGTCTGCCATCGGCAAAAGCTCTCGTAGTGCCTGCCTGTTCCACACAATGACCCCATCGACAACCAGCTGTCAATGTACCTTATTTGCCTGTCTAGCATTAACCTAACTGTAACACTTTCCCCTTCGGATCAGTACAATACAACAATAGCAACGCTTTCTCGTCTTAAAACACACAACTTTTCCTTCGGGCTCATCTTAAGCACAATAACAAAAATATATCCATGCATTTTCTGTCCCAGTGTTTCCCAATCCGGTCCTCGGGGACCAACATCCACTCCACGTTTTTTGCTCCCTCTGAGCTCCTTGCAAGGCAGTCCCCATCTGCTCCCATAGGGAGCTGGGAGGGAGCAAAAATGTGGACTGTCTGTCGGTCCCTGAGAACCGGATTGGGAAACACTGTTCTAACCATTCATTCTGGTCAGGATCATGAGGGGTGACATAGAACAAAAGGCACAGAACAGACCCCATCATAGGGCACGTACAGTCACACTCTATGGGATATTTAGAGGCACTAATTAATGTAATTAAATGTCTTTGGGCAACAGGAGGAAACCCACGCAGAGGAAGGATATAAAATCCCAACCATAGAGGCAACAGTGCTACCCACTGAGCCACTGCATGTGCAGAGATATCTCTAGGATTGAAGCCCAGTGCCTGGTCTGTTTCATTAGCTAATAATTTATACACTGCTGTGATATATATTAGAAATAAATATAGGATGTGATTTTTGTTTCCCCTGGGTTCTTATTTTCTAACCGCCCCCCACCTTGACGGAAACAAAGGCGAGTTGCTAAAGATGCATTTGTGACGTGAAGTCACATGGTTGGGCCTAACCAATGGCAGAGTTGGAGAGGCCTCTTCCTGTTTTGTTGCTGAGTATGGGACCAGAAGCATGTGCACACAAGTCCTTTGAAGGAGCCTTGTTGCCATGGAAACCTCTACAGAACAAATATATATAAATAAATGATCAGAAGAAGGATATCTTTTCCTCTTATGGCCTTGTCCACATGTATATTCAAGTAGTTTATAGGTTACTCTCCTGTTAGAGAGAGCCTGGCCTGCAGTTTGTACACACTGGACAAAGGGAACCACACACTGAGTGCGCAGTGAGCATATAGCACAATGTGGTCAGAATGCGGACGTGGTGAACAGGGTCGACGGGTCAGCCAGAGCGTTGTGACTCTAATGTGCGGTTGGGTTTGGTATAACGTGTAACTACGCGATCATGAAGTGCGCATTGCATAACGCCGTAGTTCCCGGCAGGAGACAAACGTGACAAGCTGCTTTGCTCTCCCAGGATCTGGTTGGCCAGTTTCCGGCAGCTCAGACGCTGTGCGTTCTCGCAGATGGGACTCCCCTTAACACCCTCCCTCTCGCTCTCTCTCCTTTTTTCCTCCTCTTTACTTTTTCCTCTCTTTCACAGAATGGACTCATTTTAACGTTCTCTCCCTCCCTCGCTTTTGTTTTCTTGCTCTCTCCCTCTCCCTATCACTTGTTTGTCTTTCTCCTTCTCTCATCCTCTTTCCTTTTCCTTTTTTCTCTTCCTCCCTCCTGATATCTCTTTCCCTCTCTCTGTCTCTCCGCCTCTCACACACACAAACTCTCTCTCTCTCTCTCTCTTCCCCTTCTCCCTCCATCTGCCATGCTTTCCACTTCCCCTTTCTCCCACCATTCCTTCCCCATTTATCTGTCTCCCTGCCAGTTCTAGTTCGCTGCAGGTCATGTGACCAGGTGCCTGCTCTTTTTTTACAGCCCCCCTGCCTGACGTCAGAGACTCCCTCCAGAGACCCAGCTCTGCACATTTCCGCTGTCTCCTGACACGATTGTTCACCTTTGCTGTGGATGGGGCGGGGCGCCTCTCTTGCGCACTGGCTCGCATGCACACTGGCACTGCAGTGGCGCCTCCCAGTACATTTCCTTCCCTCGTCTCTCATTCCTATTCCTCTGCCCTCCCTCTGCTTCTTTCCGCCGGCTCGGTGTCAACATTTGCATCACTTCCACGGGCGTTTACACGTGAGCGGCAGGGAGACCAGCCCCCTGCCTCAGTGTTCTGATCTGCATGCTTGCTGCGCTTCTCTTTCATCTCACTCCACCTATTTCTCCATTCAATTAAGCTCACAGATCTTCACAAAAAACACATTTAAGCATTCCAAGACAAATTGCTTCTCAGAAAAGCATGGTGATGATTCACAGCCTTAAAATTAAATCTGATTCGAAAGAGGAATCCCACACTGTGTTGCTCCAGATGAATGACTATGTTATGGGTATTTCGTGTCATTGGGACAAAGTTTATATCTTGTATTGGATCTTGCTGAATATTAACTCCTTCAAGGACACCACAGCGAAATATGCATGAAATTGAACCTTGCCAAAAGAGAGATAAATGGCACATTTGAGAGAGAGACAGATAAATCTCATATGTGCACCACAGCACCTTTCTTACAGATTAGTGATCGCACTGTTGTACCAGTATGGGATTTTGGCTTTGGCACTGCCAGTTTTGACAGCTGGAGAACAGTGGTCAGTAAGGATCCCGGCAGAGTGGACACTGTCAATAAGTGCATTGTGACATCAGTAACCTAGATGAGGTGGTATTATTGCAGTGACTCATGGTATTGAAAGATTCTCACAAAAAAATCAGAACTAATCCCCTACGGTACTTTCCTGTCTCTGGAAATATCCACTGATGGATTGGATGAGAGGGATTATTTCATTTTAAAACCACTTTGAAGTGATTTAACCCCATCAGATGCTTCATTTTACTGATTGCATGTAGGTGTGGCAGAAAACATGGTGGGATTTCAGAGTCCCAAGGCGGACACACCTGCGTCAGTCATAAACATTTCCTCCTTTTGCCCATAACGCCTGATCTTAATTAAATCTCTAAGGAGGTGATGACTTAACACTGAAGTGTGCTAAATCCTGGGGGTGTTTTTTTTTAGGTGTGCAAAATTGTCATTGAGATCCTGATCCGTTTTCCCATTGGGTGGTACAACAAGCTCCGCCCCCTTTCTCCAGTCTAGTACAGGTGTGGCACGTGTTTGGATGCTGCTCTTGTGGATGTCATGTGGTTGCCATCCATGCACGGCCAGGACCGAACCTCCTGTGGTTCCCTGGGGGAGGAGCGGCTGCTGAATAAGCAGGACCCCCTCACACCTGTGCCTTTTAACTCTTCAAACACCAAGGCATGGATCGGCGTCTGTCTGCGCTGAAGGCGAAAGCTGCTCTCCACCTCTCACTGAAGAAATGTGAATCTGTACTCTGCCACTCAGGGTGGAAAGAGACGCCGCCCTCCACGCACGACTGCAGACAGAGTTTCTTCTGTCCATCCTCTGGAAAACAGAAGTTACTCTTTGCCTCTCGGGGCCCTCAGTCACGCTGAGAACTCGAGTTGCTCTCTATCCACAGTGCAGAGCCTTGACTGAGGAGAACTGTGTAGCTAAACGGAGAGCAGAGCTGGGTTGGACACCAGAAAGCTGGGTGGAGCTAAGGAAGGCTGATGGCGAAGATCAGAGCTCCTTGCAAGACAGTCCCCATCAGGTCCCATAGGGAGCTGGGAGGGAGCAAAAATGTGGACTGTCTGTCGGTCCCTGAGAACCGGATTGGGAAACACTGTTCTAACCATTCATTCTGGTCAGGATCATGAGGGGTGACATAGAACAAAAGGCACAGAACAGACCCCATCATAAGGGCACGTACAGTCACACTCTATGGGATATTTAGAGGCACTAATTAGAGTCTGGAGCCAACCAAGGGGAGACACAAAGACTTAGTGCTCAGTGCAACTTCATCCTCGCTTGACTCTAGATTCCTCCCAGCTCTGCTCCTCCCCAGATCTTCAGAGGCTGGGAAAATATCAACAGTTTGGTGCTGCATCATGGGCTTAATTGTTAGACAGATTTCAGGGGAGCGAGGCGAAGCTGTTCTGCAGGTGCCTTTATTTAGATGTTTAAGCCCAGTTTTATTCTGGGTGGCAGATTGCTGTAGACCTGCAATGGGAACATGCGATGTGAGGCGCACGTCTGCAGACCGGGACAGATGGCGACACGGAGCCATGCCGTGTGTCCGGAAATCGCTCCCTTTACCGTGGTGGCCCTCCATGTGCGTGATCCTGCAAAATGTGCATTGATTTTATATCATGAGAATATTCTCTTGTGACTACAAAAAAATAATAATAACAGAAGTCATTTAAATATGAGCCAGAGCTAAGGCTGGTGTAGCTGCCCAGGGATGAGCCGTGAGATCTGGGTCTGTCGCAGCGGCAGCATGGAAAAAACCATTCAGGGAAAGTAAATCAGCAGCAGCTGTTCACATTCCGTATATTAGCATGGAGCAAAAAAGGATAATGATAAAAATAAAATATGACCACATATTTAAATTTAGTGACATTTAAGGCACACAGATAAACACAAAACTGCCAATCTATTGCAATAAAATTGCTACACTGTCACTAATCATAATCAATAATATCTGCACCACATTTCATAATTGCAATGGCACCAATAATAATAATAACAATAAATAATCATATATATTAGCATAGTGCAACAAATCACTGAACTTATATGTTGTTACACTGTTAATGATCACTGATACTAATGATTAACACTGTGTACTATTACACTGTCATTAATTACTGCAACTAATCACAGACACAGTCTGCTGTTACACCGCCACTAATCACCGATACTGAATATAATCGCACTCTTACTAATCACGAATTGCTTTTTTAGCTTAGCAGACCGAGCCATTTACCAGAATGATAGCTTTAACACTATAATGATTGCCCCATGATGCCTTAGCAATAGCTTTGGCACTATAATAATAGATTAACGACTCCTAGTGATACCACAACTTACTTAATGATAATGATACCACATACTTAATGATACCTAGCGATGGTTCAAGATGATGCTGCACCAAGATGGTAATCTAGGAACAGGCTAAATTGGTGTCAACCAGTACTATTGGATTGAAATTAAACTTTATTTGCTGTTTGCACAAGTACAGGTCCATCAGAATCCTCTTCGCATGTCCCTTTCTCCCATATGAGGCATGAGCACACACACACACACGCACACACACACACACGCACACACACACGCACACACACACGCACACACACACACACACACACACACACACACATACACACACACCATTAATCATAACCTTAATCATAAGTAAACAAACAACATATGACCCTTTCGGCATTTTTAGTTTTTTGATTGCATTCACAGATCTTCATGGGGACCTGAAAAATGGTCCCCACAACATCAAAATGATAGGCCATTTGGTCCCCACAATGTAATATAAATATAATCCATAGACACACACACATACACATACAGCGTCTGAGTGCAGGGTGAGCTATTTATCTGATGCCCCTGGGGTATTTTGCAAGGGAGATTAAGGGCCTTGCTCTACAGCCAACAGAGAAGCGACTGTTCTACTGAATCTGGGATTTGAGCCTATGACCTTCTGATCGCAACGGCCTAACTCCCGAGCCACATTCCACAGCCACTGCCCCACATGTTGGGTTAATGTTGGATAATTCCAGGATTACCAATGAGGTCACTTTAGGATTACATTCGGATTATCATAGGTCACATGGGCCCAGTCTAGGGGAAGACCCCCCCCCTCCCACCGCAGACAGGCCCACCCAAGACAGAGGTTTCAAGATCCAAATTTGCACCCAGCATCTGTCCTTTTAAACTCCCGATGCTCCGTCTTCTGGCGTCTGGCACTTTTCTGTCTGTTTTCTGGACTAGCAGAGACGTAAGCCGGTACTGCCAGCATGAACTCATGTTTCAGACCTGATAATTGCTTTTATAAATTTCACGGTCCACGTGCAAGTCTCCTTAGCTGCGAGCTGTCGCTTACAGGGTCTCTATTAAGCAGTGTCACAGAGACAATCTGTCACAGTGGGCAGGAAGGTGTGTCCGATCCAGTGATCGGAAATGAAATGCTTCTGGAATCGCTAATTTCACTCTTCTGCCCGACACAAGGGACCGTCGCAGAGAGGTGACAGGAAGGGGACCCTGAGATTCTGTCCACTGCTGAAAAACCCCGGGCCACCATCCCATACCTCAAGCAGAACATCGCTGTGTCAGTCTGCCGCTTCGCTCCGATTACTTACTGCTGTCAGCGCTTCCTCAAGCAGCTGGAAAGAGAAAAAAAAGACAATAAGGTTGGGGGGGGGGTAACAGTAGGTTTGAGCTTAGTGGACTGTTTTTTGAGGAAATTCATTACAGATTCAGTGAACTGTTCTAGAAGTTACCCAGTGACTGTATCACACCCCCTGTATGGTTCTCTGTCTATTTTATCATAACATTCATCCATCTATATCTTCTATAATGGGTGTGAACCTGTAGAACATTCCAGCAATCACACGCCATGAGACAGGAGACACCCTGGATGGGATGCCAGTTCACTGCAGGGCACACACACATTCACACACAATCACACACTGCTGGCATTTTACAGACACCAATTCACCTACACGGGACCATGGGAAGAAGCCAGGGGAGTTTGTCTTCACCGTAAATAACACATTCTGGTCCAGCAACATTTCACAAGAAAAACTGTGCTGTTATCACCAACATTCAGCTAACTGACTGATAGTCTAGGACCTTTTAGTGGAACCGAGGCCCTTAATAACAGTGGCAATAAATGGCTGACAGAAAGCCAGATACAAGAGAGGGAGGACTGCAGGCTAAATGCATACAGCAGGAGTCTGTAATTCTTGCGCATGTTATCTCTGAGACAGAGGTTAACACTCTGTCCCTCTAACCTGCTGTCTCAGCTTCCGCACAGAGAGACACATTAGGGCACCTCAGCTTCTATTTGCTCAAACACAACTTTAAGTGAATTTCACCATGGCTGCCGCAGGAAGGGTAACAGATGCTACTTGGACTTGACCTTGGCCACCAGCTACCCATCTGAGTGGCCGATGGAGAGCAGTTTGATCTCTGTGTCTCCTGTTACTTCTTGAGCACAGGAACCAGGTTTTGGGCATCAATTGCCTAGGTTTGGTGCTGGTTATATATGAACGTGTTTATCCCAAGGCTGATGCAATACACTGGCTGTAGGTACAGAACAAGCCGTTTCCCATTCCACACTGACAGATATGGGAGGCTGAACAGCACCCTCTGCTGCTTCCTTTGTGTCAATGCAGGGAATTAATAGTGGTACACTTTGAGTTGTCCTGTCCCCAAAGGAAGCCTGGCATTTAACCTCCTGTTATAATAAGGCCTCCAGTACAAAACTTTAACTTTAAAACTTTAACTTGACTTTAGAGGCTTGCTTCACCCAAACCACCTTTGCTCTCTTCAGCTGGGAACCTAACCACAGTATTTTTGGATTTTGCATTTTTACTTACGGTGATATGTATAGCAACCTGGATTAAGGCTCTTAACATTTTACGAGGTTTATGACTGATCTGCTGTAAGATCTGCGCCTGTTGGGACGGTGAATGTGCACCTGTGGCCAGAGCAATGGCAGTCAGTCCGTTAAGTAAGGGGTACCGACCAAGTGGGCTAGGTGAGCGGGTGGTCCACATGGGCTTGGACCGGAACTGGACCCAAGCACTGCAGTTTGCCAGCACCTTTGGAACTCAAGAGGAAGGAATTGACAGGAAAGCCATGTCAGGTGGAACACTGAGCATCTGTCCTGCTCATCTCTCTCGAAAATAAATGTCTGCGTTTTATCTTTCATAGATGATGATCAATTACGGCCCCCCTTGTCCTCTGACCCAGCCCATCTCACACCTGCCTTTTCTCGCAGCACTCATGCCAAAACAGGAGAATTCATTTGCATGCTTGGATGTTGTGTCTGATTATTTGGCTGCATCCAGCTATCTGTCTCAGTTAAGCATCTCGCTTCCTGAAAGGTTCACAATAATGACAACAACATTTCGTTGATCCCTCCTGAGGAAATTCTCTTCTCACCTGCCCCATCTTGCTCTCTATGACACACATGTAGGTGAGAGCAAACTTGGCAGCAAAGGGCAGCCGCCTGCAGTGGTGCCCAGAGAACTGGTGGTTAAAGACCTTGCTCAAGAGCCCATAGTCATAACTATTCTACTGAAGCCAGGCTTGAACCAGTGACCTTCTGATGACAGGCACAGAGTTTTAGCTCAATGATCCACACACTGCCCCTGTACTCAATAACCAGTTGGATGGATGGATGGATGGATGGATGGTTGGATGGATGGATGGATGAAGGAATCGGGTTCCTTCCAGCAGATGGATGACTCTGCGTTGCCACCTCCCACATGTGCCACAAAGCTGCCGTTCCGGCTTCTCATTGTGGGAGCTGTCACCGTGCTTATTCAGTTCAGTAATGCATCACCGTGACTGAGATAGAGACATCTGCTGGTCACCAATTAAATGCAGCAAAGTTGGTGCAAAAAGCCACATTTCAGTAATCCTTTATACCTGTCCGCTGGATAGGAAAGGGAGGGCCGGTCAGCCCGTCCGCCAGTGTAGCTGCCATAAATCAGTCCAGCCTCGGTCTCTCCGCCCCCTTTGCTCTCCATTGATCTCTTTAAATTGTACTCTGATTGATCGGACTTGCTGTCGGCAGGCAACCTTGGGAATAAACACCTTCATTGAAACACTTGACTTCATGTTTTTTTTTTAACCTTCTCGCTAGCCGCCATGCACAAGGGACACAGATGGGGGCCTGATGAACGCAAGCGACAGTCGGGCGGGTGGCGGACCATGCTCTGTTCGACCGCCTGACTGCAAGAGGGTCGTTGCCATGCCAACTGTGAGAAGGGAACAAGTAATTTGGCAGGAAACTGAGCTTGCTCCAGATGTCCTCCCTAGTGGATGGAAACCAGTACTTTATCCCTGAGTGAAAGCAGCTTTAGCATAAACTGCTCCCCAAACGCAAGCAGCTCTCCATGTGTCTGTAAACCCCTAAATGTCAGTAGTTTCCAAATTCCCAATAATTCTCCTCCAGACTTTTGGAAGTGCTTTCTCCAGGTGATGCTAGTTCTTTAGGTATCAAAACCTTTCTCTCCAGGTGCCTATGGCCCATCAGGTATAACTCTCCAGGTGTCAGTCGCTCCCTCTCTCTCCAGGTCTCAGTCGCTCTCTCTCCAGGAGTCACTTGTTCTCTTTCCAGGTGTCTCTCACTCTCTCCCCAGATGTCAGTTGCTCTCTGTCTTCCGGTGTCAGTTACCATTTTGGCTACTGTGAGATGGCACAAACTTGCATGGTTTGCCCATGTTAACTCCCTTGACTC
>JABJVO010000126.1:20266000-20281146 GCA_026770805.1 Boulengeromyrus knoepffleri
CCGGTGTCAGTTACCATTTTGGCTACTGTGAGATGGCACAAACTTGCATGGTTTGCCCATGTTAACTCCCTTGACTCTCTGGCCAAGACCATAACATAAAGCATACAACCTACAACATAAAACCTGGCTTGACACTGTCAAAGAGTGGACCAGCCAAGCCCTAGACACAGTGCTGTGAATTTTGAAGGACAGAGAACAGTGGAGATCCCTGACTGTCCTTTCCATTATGGGATTAGTAATAGTAGAAGTCACGTCAGTCCCACGTCCACCTTCAGTCATCCTCTCCTGCATTGGATGCACTTGCTTGTTTGCATGCATGCATGTGTGGCCATGCATGTCCCATGCTGAACCAAACATCCTGCCATCACTCTAAAAGATGAGGGCTACAGACAGGGACTACAAAATGCACTATTCAGTTGCTGAAATCTGATACCTAATCAGTTTCCTTCAAATGATCCTACAGCTAGCAGACGATACCTTGTAATTACAACTGATTAATGTCACATTAAAACCTGTGATCATCTTCTTATAAGCTCAGAAATGACTGATAATATCAGGATCATGGTTCAAATATCGATCCATCATCCATCCGTCTGTTTTTCGCAGATCAACAGCTCAAGCTCATGGTGCATCTTACTATCCTATCCTAGGCATCATGGGACATGAGGCACAGGATGAAAATTCAAACATATGACGCAAGGTTTACTATTTGTCAAGTTAAAGTGATTCATAATGATATATATCCTTTACAGATGGTGTTATTATGTTTTAATAACAATAGAAGATATAAATGAACGACCTAGTACCCATGGTAAATTTAACCAAGAGTTGAATAGCGTCATGGTTAAATTGCATAACCCAAACCCAGTTTGGTCTGACCAATATCTACCTAGCGCCGGGTTGCCAGTTACCCTAGGTTAGCTTGTTTTTAACCCAGAATTTTTTAATGTGCATGATGTGTGCTGCCTGCTTATGACAGGATTTGCTTGACTAAGGTGTGTTTGCTTAATTTAGGTTCCTGTCTATTTTTAACAAAAATGTTGGAGCATGAAATCTGTTCCCCACTTGGAATGAGGTTATTACTGGGTAAAGCCATAGGTTTGGTTTCAACATGGGCTTCCCACGATATTGTTAGGGACCTGTCCCTACTGTCTATACACAAATCTATGCCCTTGGAACTGGGGTAATGTGATATAAGGTGGGCTTTTCAAGAAAGCTTTGTTTTAGCCAGTGGAATGTCATGTACAGCATTGCTGGACCATATCGCTCAGGTAACAATTGATTGTTGGGCATCTCCAAGGACAGAGATAGAGTTATGCACCATGTCCTGAGCTTCCTGGGATAAGCTCCAGTCTCAATGTTACCCTTTAACCATGATGATACATGCACCCATCTTCCACAACCATTTATACTTTACAGATCTGAGGTGAGCCTAAAGTCTGTTCTAGGAAACACAGGCCATGTGACACCCTGGATGGAATACCACTCATTTGCATTACACACACACACACACACACAATCACACACCATGGGCAACAACAATGACTCACTTAACTATGGGAGGAAACCAAGGGAGACCCACAAACACAGGGGGAATGTGCCAGCAGGGCGAGCAGGGACTGGATCCTTATCCTGAACCCTCTAACCATGAGGCTACAATCATACCAACAGAGCCACCATATACCAAGAAATATATTTCGTGACACATAAGGGTGGCACAGTGGTGCAGTGGTTAGTACTGCTGCCTCACAGCAAGAAGGTCGTGGGTTCAGTCCCTGGGTTGGGTGTAGGTACTTTTTGTGTGGAGCTTGTATGCTCTCCCTGTGTTTATGTAGGTTTCTGTTGGGGCTCTGGTGTCCTCCCACAGTCCAAAAGTGTGCAGGATAGGTTGATCGGTGACTCTAAGTTGGCCCTGTGATGATGTGAGTGTGGCGTGTTGGCAATTGCCCAGGGTTGGTTCCTGTCTGTGCCCATTGTTCCTGGGATAGGCTCTGGTGACCCTAGTTGGGATTAAGCAGTTATGGTGATGGATGGATACCACATAAAGCTAAGAGTTATTATAGCTTATCATCTGTGTTAATGCATATTAACAACTGGGGCCTGTACTACAAAGTGGGGTTACTGGCTTATCGGGGTAACTTGTCAGATTTAAGGTAGTCTGGGAAAAATGTAAGTGAGTGAATATGAAGTCCAATTAAACTGTGGTACCTTAAATCCAACAAGTTACCCCGATACGCCAGTAACCCCGCTTCGTAGTACAGGCCACTGGTCTGTGCAAACTAACATAAATAAGAGCTAGGGACATACAACTGTAAAGCTCCTAGTTCAAATCTTGAGAGTGACTTTTCTGTAGAACGTGAATGGCTCCAGCAAACTATCAGTGTAAACTGAAAAGGTCACAGAAGTATCAGCTAATTAAAAAAACAACAACAACAATATATATGCAATCAATTCCTTGTTACTTCCTACATGACAAAATCCTGAGGACTTTCCTGAAAACTTCCCATAAACAAAGTTATTTGGGAAGCCTAGGTTAAACTCTCATTTAATTTCAGCTTCATTTATACATGAAATTTATCACTTAAGCAGTGGATCAAACAAATGCTCAGCTGGGCATCCAACGGTCACGCGGCGAGGGTCCAGTACATCGAGGTGAACATCAGCATAACACAGCACATAATTATTATAATAAATCTTTAGCTATGGCTACCCAGGTGCTCTAGAGCTGGATAATGAGCTCTGAAGGGCATAAACGGACAGCGATGCCTCACATAACTGCATTGAATGCCTGTATCTGGCACACGTTTTTAATATTAATGAATAAATGCTATCTAAAGCTGCATCCAGATACTCATTTAACGCATCAAATGTAATATCAAACTCCACCGTTACCCAGCAATTCCCCCCTGCAATTCAGAAAAGTAAACTATATATATTTTCTATTTAAAACCCTAAAAAGAAAGCAGAAACTCATATTCTCTGTTTTCAAAATTATCTGTAGATTTAATGTCTTGTGAAATCAATATTTTAAAAAATTGCATTGAATTTTTACTGTTCATTGGCCATGAGACTAAATGTCCACAAGATGGCGGTAACCTTTTATTTAAATATCTTTATCACTGTAAAACTAAAACCCATAACTTGGAAAATACGATTGACTTTTGAAGACCTGTTTTCTGTCGTACTATTAATCGTGACTGATTTGCATCTGCAGCCAATGGCGGTGGAATTACTCCATGTTCAGAATGCCTGTTCTGCATTAACCGGTGTCAGCAGTTAGCGTGTATCAAATGCACTAAAGGGTCTAACCAGTTCTGTTCCTGCGTCAGCCAGGGGGGGTTAACACAGCCTGCGAAGTGTGCGATGTTGGCTTCCTGCAGTTGTGCCTCGTGTAGTAGGAAGGATCCTTAAATAAACCTTGCAATCGACAACTTTATCGCTGTATCTGTCTTTATTCAGGTGCAGTTTTTAAGTTAAATGAATTACAAATGCCAGATCTGGATAAATGACTGATTACAGCAGGGGGAAGCCACGCCTAGCTATTGTGCCACTATCTTGTTCAGCACACACAGATTATAGTAAAGTGTCTTTATCGTATGATATCAAACCTTGTATTGTTTAAATGTAATGAAATCCATTTCGATTTGACATTTTTTTGTGCATTTGGCTATACGGTATTGGTACTCGGCGTTATTCTCCTGCTGCTACTTCACAGTTATTTCAGTAGTGTTACGTAAGTACACAAGGTACGAACGTTACAGTACCGTGCTACAGGTCCATTATCAATTTAAGAAGAAACAAATAAATGTTAAGGAAAAATGCCTCCGCTTATTTATTTAAATATTATAAATGAAGCATTATTTTGAAATTTGTTTATAATTTTTTTATTTACTGGTCAACCATTATACTTTGTCACATTGGTACAATAATATTATAAAAATCAACGAACAATATGGGGCAATTATTTGTACACTACATGAACTGAGTATTTCAGTTAAGGGCCAAGAACACAGTCCGTTGATTTTAAGGCAGGAGTTCAGCTGAAACTTGCCAATGGCGATTATTGATGTTTCCGTTTGACTCTTTCGTTGCATCGAATCCAATGTATAGCAATGCTAACAAACACTACCACAACAACCCTGGGGGGACTTTGAGCCAAAATGGCGGGTACTTCTCCGGCCAAATGAACTCGTCACCTTCAGACTTTCCCATGGAGACGAGTCGGAGTATTGAGTGACACATGGTGTGACCAATCATGGAGCGAGGCATTCCCGACGCCGCTACTGTTGACCAGTAACAAACGGAGGGTGGGATTATTCATGTACCGCTTCAAAATGGCGGACGGTGTTACTGTGTGAGATAGGGATAGTGAGTGGGGAAAAAATAACTTAAGTAATTCGTGCAACGGCAGTCAAAAGTTAATTTATGCGAATGTTAAAGTATTGAGTTCTTTACTTTTCCAAAGTGGGATTACGACTGTAAAAATGAAAAGCAAGGAGCGGTCGCCCGTGAAGAAGCGCTCGCGGACGTCGGACGATACCCGAGACAGAGGAGGAAGCCATCCGACCAGTAAGAAAATGGGGACTCATTCGGTTTCGGGCGGCGGCAATGGTGAGAACAGTGCGGCTAAAGGCGAGGGGAGTTCGGCAAGAAGGAGCTTAATCGCTGAAAAGAGGGAGGGCCGCGATTTCGACGGACACGGTTCCAGTCGGGTCGGCAGCAACGGAGCTGCTAGCTCGAGCGGCAGGAACCACACCAGCCTCGCGCTGGATCCCAGTGCCGCCAGGAGCAGTTCGCGCGGGGAGCCGCGGCCTCCACTCGCCAGCACGGAAAGTGAGTACAAAACCCTCAAAATAAGCGAACTGGGCTCGCAACTGAGCGACGAGGAGATCGAGGATGGCCTCTTCCACGAGTTCAAGAAATTCGGAGACGTCAGTGTGAAGATCAGCCGGATAAATGACGAGAGGGTCGCGTTCGTCAATTTCCGGAGACCCGAGGACGCTAGGGCGGCCAAGCACGCCCGCGGGAGACTCGTGCTGTATGACCGCCCTCTGAAGATCGAAGCTGTGCTCCTGAACCGCAGGAGAAGTCGATCTCCCATCGAAAAAGACACATACGTCCCTCTTTCTGCACACAGGCATTTGCACACCCAGAGACCGTTATCCCCCACCGGGCTTGGATACAGAGACTATAGGCTGCAGCAGCTAGCACTGGGTCGCCTCCCCCCACCTCCACCACCACCTCTGCCCAGAGACCTGGAAAGAGAAAGGGAGTTTGTTTTCTATGAAGCCAGGGCACGCCCTGCATACATGACTGAGCGGGCGGCGTACAGGGAGGAGGACCTCATTGCTCCTGAAGATGACCAGAGGGCCAACAGGACGTTGTTCCTAGGCAATCTGGACACCTCTGTGACTGAGAGTGATCTGAGGAGAGCGTTTGACCGGTTTGGAGTGATAACTGAGGTGGACATCAAACGGCCCACCAGGGGGCAAAGCAGCACCTACGGCTTCCTGAAGTTCGAGAATCTGGACATGGCACACCGGGCCAAGATCAGCATGGCTGGCAAGGTGGTGGGCCGCAACCCCATCAAGATTGGCTATGGCAAGGCCACGCCCACCACCAGACTGTGGGTTGGCGGCCTCGGGCCATGGGTTCCCCTGGCAGCATTGGCCAGGGAGTTTGACCGTTTCGGCACCATCAGGACTATTGACTACAGAAAGGGGGACACGTGGGCTTATATTCAGTACGAGAGCCTGGATGCCGCTCAAGCCGCCTGCACCCACATGCGCGGCTTCCCCCTTGGGGGCCCAGACCGGCGCCTTAGGGTAGACTTTGCTGACACTGAGCACCGTTACCAGCAGCAGTTCCTGCAGCCGCTGCCTCTGCCGCACTACGACCTTGTAGCAGAGTCCTTCCTCCACCGTGCTGGTCCGGAGGCTCTGAGAGTCAGAGAGAGGACCCCGCCGCCGCTGCACTTCAGGGAGCGAGAGCTGTATTCTGCTGCTGAGTGGCCAGGCCCAGCTGCCCGTGAGCGTGTGCGGGTGGCAGCCCTAGAGTCTCTGGAGCACCTGGAGCGTGAGCTGCAGAGCCGTGATGCCGCCCGCAAGCGGCGCCTCCAAGAGGACAGTCGACGTCTGGAGCACTCCCCAGATGGCGGTGAGCGCGCGCGACGGCGACGGGCCCCTTCTGCCGAGCAGAGCCCCGAGGGGAGCAGCCGAGACGGGGGCCGCTATAGCGACTCAGAGCGCCCCCTGCGCCCCGACAGACTTTCACCAGCCAGAGAGGAGCGTGAACCTGTGGAAAAGAGGCCGAAAACCCAGCGTCCCACAGAGGCGTCTTCAGCCACACCTGCCGGATCGTCTGGAGCCAAGCGCAAAGTCAGCGGCACCAACAAGAGCCCAGCTAAGAAGGAAGAGAGGGTGGAGCAAGGCTCCTCCAGGGGGGGACAACAGGCAAAGCAGGAGGCTGGAGGAAAGCTGACTTTGGCCTGGCAGGGCATGCTCCTGCTGAAGAACAGCAGCTTCCCATCCAGCATGCACCTCCTCGATGGGGACCTGGGTGTGGCCACCAGCCTTCTCCTCGACAGTGCCACGGGCAGTCAGGTGGCCCAGCTGAAGATCACACAGCGTCTCCGCCTGGACCAGCCCAAGCTCGATGAGGTGTCCCGACGCATCCGGGCGGCCGGGCCAGGTGGCCACTCCGTCCTGCTGGCAGTCCCAGGCGGCTCGGAGGACGGCTCATCACCAGACCGGGCTGCCTCCACTCAGCGGCCCCTGCGCAACCTGGTTTCGTACCTCAAGCAGAAGCAAGCAGCCGGAGTCATCAGCCTGCCCGTGGGCGGCAGCCGCGACAAGGACAACGCGGGTGTTCTTCATGCCTTCCCTCCCTGCGATTTCTCTCAGCAGTTCCTGGATTCCTCAGCCAAAGCTCTGGCCAAAACGGAGGAGGACTACCTGGTCATGATCATTGTCCGAGGGTCATCCTGAAACTGGGGAGAAGGGGGGGAGCCTTGTCCTCTATCACAGCACTGCATGCACTCTTCTGTGCATTTTGGGTTATAGTATCATTTTTCCGAGACGTTCATTTGTTAAATTACTGGTTTAAGAGTAATAGCAAGTCGGCTTCCATTACTGTCCAATCAAGGCATTTGAAATGGATAATAGCAATTACATCCTGAAACCTTTTTAGACGTTTCAAAGAAGTCAATGTCACTTAAATGTAAAACCCTGCAGTTTGGTATATTCCAAAAAAAGCGAATAGTCATCACAGGAGTTAGTGGAAAACAAGTGTATAGTCGCAGGCCTGTTTCTGCATGTCTGTTTAAGCTGAACAGTTATGATGCTGAAAGTCTTTGTTATAACTGCCCTTTACAGGTTCTTAAATTTGATGTTCAAGCATTAATATGGCTAGAAACATAGACTGACATAGATGTAATGAGCCAGAGAGAAATTGTAATACTGCACATTCATTACAGGATTTTTTTATTTTTATACAAGTACATCTTATTAGGAGGTCTTAGTTATCGTAATGATTGTCTCTCCCAAAATGCATAGATTACTCCGTTTTTCCTGTAGACTAGCCATTCTGTCCCATAAGGCTGTACATGCTGGTTCTCCTGTCATTGTCATGGCCATAGGCCATTGCTGTCCACGAATGAATGTGCGACTCTATACACTCCTCCTCATGTGATCTATAACACAAAAGAGCAGGTTCCAGACACAGCACCTGAGTGAAGTAAGTGTAAGAGCAAAGTGAATTTTTTTTTAAATGTTTTATATTTTTTTGCTAGGATGATTCCCTTATCTGATGCACAGTGCAGTGTAAAATTTAATGTCAAATTACCTTCAGTTTTAAGGTTTGTTCATCGATTTTTGCATGAGTCAGGCTTTGGGGAGTCATTAAAATTGTTTAGGGATTAAAAGGGTTTTCAGATGTCACTCTGAGTAGCCAATCTCTATTTTGATTGACTTGATAGACCCCCGGCTTGTGATAACCACAGACCACCAAGGGCAGGTATATGGCACAGCCTTCTGATTGAGAATTCAGTGAATGGTTGTGATCCTCAGTTCTACACCTTGAAAATGGAAAATGTTTATGGAATGAATCAAATTGATTGTTTTTGTAAATGATGGTTCTGTATAGACCAGGGATGTGAAATTTCCTGTGTGTGTACTGGTTTTCCATTTACCTGTCATTCGTAATCCACTTACTATTTAAATTTTCTGCCTAAATACGTGTATGAAACGTGTTTCCCCAGAAATATGGCAGCAAGCATGAAATATACTTTATGATAACTGAAATACCAAAATTTTAAGGCAAACAAATTCCAGATGAGTCAGGAGGTTTCTGTCCTGCAATTGGCAGCTCTGCTACTAGGTGGCACTATCCCATACAAGTGTTTTGAGTTAATCCCACGGCTCATATGTTGCGAATGGAAGGTTGCTTGGAAAACCCACTTATTTTTGCTGCAAAACATGTTCTTTACACACTTGCTACTCACACAACTTTGTCTTGACTGTGCGTTGTAGTAAGACTGTAGTAACAGTTAAAGGGCATCTTGTCCTGCCTTAGGAGGGCTGAGGACTCTGCAAGTTTTGTCTTCCAGTGCTCAGTTTGTTGTCAGGCACGTGGACAATAGCATTACCCATAAGGGTGAGTAGTTCACTATTATTTTGCTAAAATTTGTATTTAATGTGTTTAAAACTGGCACACAATAAAAACTCAGACCCATCAGCCCTTCCGAAGGATACATGCATTTCCCTAATTCACAGGCAAGCACTGGAAGATTTCAGATCTGAGAGAGCTGTAGTAATCTCATCATCCAGTGTCTCTCCGTCTTCTGATTATGTGCCACCTGGTGTCCAAGAACCTTAATTTCAAATTCCTGTAAATGTAACCTCCAGTTAAGGTTAAAAAAAGTGCAGCCTCATCTGCATAGTAGTGAATTTTAAGTCTTTTTGTTATGGCCGTATCTGTGCGCAAACAAAATTCTCAATTCCCTCACAGTGGTACTTGTGCGTGTGTATATATGTATATAATTTTGTTTACTGTGTATCAGATCAGCAGTCACATAAACAATATGTGTTATGTATGATACTGTTGCCCCAGGTTCATTTGGCTTCTTTGCACGGACCATGCAATTTGTGATAATGAGGGGGGCTGGTCAATTTTTGGAGGGGAAGACTGAACATGTCCTCAGACCCCAAACTGCAATGAAATACGCGATCAAGTGGCAGATCAGCCCATTGTGTGGGTCTCCATCTGTGGCAATGGTGATGCCTTTTATAATATCCAGAAGAAATTGTATGCTTAAAAAAATACATATATAATCTAGGGCTGTTTGTTGCTTTCGGTGTTTACATTTGTCAGTAGGGGATACGATGCTGTTCAAAATTTTGTGATGTACTGATGTTAAAGTGGGTTTCGGAGTTGTCTGTAACCGAACTCTGTTGTGTTAAGGGATATATGTATTCCTCATGCAAAGCACTCTTCAGCTTCTCGTAAGGATTGCCGCCACTTCATCTGGGACGTCCAGTTGGCTCACAGCGGAGTCACCAGGAAGCCTCTCGCCATGGTTGGAAAGAGGGGTTCTCCGTTTTACTGTTAGCGCATTCCCCTTGGGGGGGCAGCTAAAAGTTCTGTAACTTCGTTTGTGGTGCCAGTTCCCATGTGTTAAGTGGAAAAAAAAAAATGACCTTTTTGCTTTGTGCTGTGTACGTCCGATTTCTGGGAAAAGGTTAAGGAATCACCTTCTGCATACCTCTGAGGAGTGGCTGTTGACACGGTGTGCTTTCGCACACTCTCGGTTGGTTTCAGTCTCAATAAATTGTGTTTCTTTTGAAGAAAAAACAAAATCTGTTTCTGCCTCGGAAGTGAATTGAAGACCTCTATGTTGAGACCTTTTGTTGTGTTGCGGCGGCGGCGTTGTTTCCGAGGGAAAGCGAAAGGCCCATCTTTGCAGCCCAGGAAGGAGAGGAAACCCCGAGCGTGGGAGAGAGGAGCACCGCCTACCCTGTCCCCGTTTCGAGGTCTCCATGTTCTGACGGATGTGGGGGTGTTTCCCGGCTGTGTGACCTGTGACAGGGAGGGGCTTCTGGAAGATGCACTAGGTTGGACCGGTGCTGTTGGTCCAACAATTGCTTCGCCTCCAAGTCCCTGTCATGTTCGGGTCAATGCAGTGCCTGACACGGAGCACCTGCTGCGTTGTTCTCTGTCCCGATTTGACCCCCACCCTCCATTTTAAAACCGGAGGAAGCAAATTCCAGGGCTGCGACCTCCCTTTGATTTCATCTGGGGCTCGGATGGCCCAGGAGACACTCAGGGAGAGTCCAGAGGCATTTATTCAGCATTCATCTCCTACATAGACAACATTCTGGAAAGAGGGAGTTGTGCTAAAAGCCAAGCCTTGTCACCCCCTTCTTCTGGAATTCAACTTTTTTTTTGTTTGTTTTTTAATGACAAACTTATAGTTGTTTCAGCTCAAGGAATCTTCATCTTTGGCTTTGGCTGTGTGGCCTGCAACCCCCACCCCCCCCCCCCCCCAAAAAAAACCAATTCATCGTATGGTAGAGCCAGCTACACATATATTGCTAGAATGCTAGTGCACCCTCCCCCCACAGGACAATTGGGAAGACAATGCCCTACACAGTATAGCTACCATGCTAGTGGACCCCGATTCGACAGATACGATATACTGACTTCTCATGGCTGCTGTTTATTAGAAGTACAGCATAATAACTATAATTAGATGCAGCCTTTTACAGTGTGATGCAAGTGGATTTGTTGAGAAGCTTCGAGACTAGCATCCCTCACCAGACTTCTGCTTTCTCCTGCCTTGAGGGAACCCACAGCAGTGCAGGTACTGGGTATATCGGCTTCAGGTAAAAGAAGAAGCATGTTTATGCTGTCAGTTTTCTGCTGGTCCACAGGTAACGCAGTTTGAAAGGCCTCTAGGTGTTAGGTGTTTTCGGCCTCTTAATGTCCGGTAATATTGACGTATAGGGTAGATGATGGAGTCCATCAATGTTTCACTGCCTGCGCAGAACACTGATAGTATGTCAGGCTTAATGATTAACAAGTCAGTGTGATTTTTACTTGCTTTTAATCCCCGTATGCTTATATTCTGACCTCATTCTGCAGAAGCGTAATCAGGGGTGTTTGTCAAATGATAATGATGTGGGCATGTAATAAGTTCATAGTTACGCCTGGTATTCAGGTCATGGCTTTTCAGGGAAACGCAAGCCATTGGTAATTTGGATTTATTCATTTAGAGATGACCTCTCAGTCAAGTAAGTGGTGTCTGAGAGATGGAATTATGCACTGCTAGGAAGGCAAAGGAAATTTTTATAGATACTTGGCAATTCCAGCTAAACATATTTTTCCATAGGAATTTCTGTGACCCAGTCGCACAGACTTCAGTAGATACATCCTTGCTCTTAGCATCACAGTGACCTTGTCATTCTGACTTAAGATGAGTTCTTATTCTAACCTTGTCACAGAGATTTCCCTATGTTGACCTCACTAGAGGAATCCCCCTGATCTCATGCTGACTTTATTAGATGAATTACAGTGCCTTTGTCAGGCTACCTGTGTTCTGTTATCTTCATCATATGAATAACTGTCTGTTTTGTGTCATTTAGGCTCCCAGGTGAACATGCTTATCCTTTGTCATGGAGGGACAGGTCTTCCTAAGATAGTGCCAAACCATTTGGTAAGTACACAGCCATTCTATGAATACAGAGGCATATATATGTTTACCATGGTATAAAAAGGTATACATGTTATGCTGAAATAATATCCTGTTCATCATGTACATACAGCCCTGGGAAAAAAATTAGACCACTATATTTTTTAAATATCAGCATTGTTAAATCCTGGTTTAATCCTGGTTCTGCTGGCTGAAGGCTGAACTGTGAGGCAGGTTGCTTCTAGGCTTTCTAAGATCGCAGTACACAACAACAATGTGAAGCAAGAGACACTGGGAATGACCAAAAACCAGCCAGGTAAAGGGTGGAAGCGACTTTCTAATGCCAGAGATGACCGTCAACTTATCCAACAGTGCCTCATGAATTCGAGGATGACCTCAAGTGACCTTCAAAAAGAATACGAAACATTAAGTGGTGTGACGTGCACTGCTAGGACAAGTTCATAACAGGCTCGTAGAAGCAGGACTGTAGTCCCATAAAGCAAGGAAGAAGCCCTTCAATGAGAAACAGGGAAGAGCCAGGTTGGAGAAAAACGTATATTTTACACAGGTGCATACCCATAAATTGAGAAACAAGTGAAACTAAAAAATTTATTGTGGTCTCTTAATTTTTTCCGTGGCTGTATGAGTGCTTGTTTGTCTTTTTTTTTTTTTTACCCAGGAATCATTTTATATTATGCCATGTAATCATTTTTAATAAAGAGATTTTATCAAGATATTAATTTCTTGCTTCTTTTTGTCATGGTCTGCTTACTGTGAAGAGACTTGATACCACCTTGATTTGTAAAGTGAATTGAAAATTGTAAAATGAAAGAGAATCACACTTATATGAAGCACCAATGACGGGTTTCAAGCTTACTGTAAATACTAAAATGGCGGCACATGCCTGTAAGCTAGGTGCCTTGTTTTCACATTGCATATTCCTTTTTATTAGGCATTGTAACACATGGGAAGAAAATACTGTACCTGCTGCTCTGGGGGCAACAGGTATAACTATAGGGCTTCAAGAGAGGACTCTCTAAAACCCAGCCAATGGAGAGTGAGCCTCTGTACCACACGTAGGTAATTTGTTGAAGGAAAGGGGTTTGCCAAAATGGCCCCATTTATAAAGTTTTTTTTCTTCTGTAAGAACTGATTATTCCGTCACTTGTGGGTCTGCCCTTTTAATGTGCTACGCACGTGACAAATCAGGAGGGGTGACAACTAACATGTTTCTCCTCCATGTTCGCTGTCAGCCACATGCTTGTTGTCACAATCCAAAGACATTCTGTTCTGTTTAACATGGGAGTCTTATTGCTTAGGTGCTTATTGTGTGCTTTGGACTCCTTGCCCCATGCAAGTGATTTTTATTGTTTTTTTATTCCTGATAGTACAGCAAAATGTTTTTTGTTCCATACAACCTACTGCTGTGTGTATAAGAATGCAGCATGCCAAATCACATCCAGCTACATTCCAGTCAGTTACAGTACCTTATGGGTCAGTTTCAATACCCCCTAATGCTTTGCTTTGCTACATGCTAATGGAACGTTATAAAGGTTATATGCCTCACTTTCAGATGGATTACTTTGTAAAGATGTAATCCATTGGACTGCGAGTGAGTAAGGCACACAGGGATGTCAGGAAATGGGGAGAACGTGCAAACTGCCGCGAGTGGAGGTGGGATTCTAGCCCCCAAACCTTAAAGTAGAAGGCCCAGTACTGCCTGCTTGCTTGTTAATTGTTTAAACTGCCAACTTTGGGTCAGACCTTTGTTTTCCGACACCACAACACATGCTTCTTGGTTCTGGAACATAACTGCATTGTTTGTGACAAAGAAAACCACCAAAAGAAATATATGTGCATGGAGACTTGGAACTTTTCAGACCAATGAGAGGGTGTTTTAATTATTTTATTCAGCTTTCCCTTAGTTTTTAGTTCAGCAGATTGAAATCTGGTTAAGATCCATAACTGTAGTTTTGAACATAGAGACAAAATATAAACACCCCACTACATATTAAAACAACATTTAAATTAAAATGATGAGAACATGTCATGGTATTTTACTCAGTAAAAATTATCCTTTTCAATCTGTTGTGCTTAATTCCATATATTCACTAACTTTGCCTTTGTGATTTAAAGACCAGTCAACACCAAAGGAGCAAAAAAATACAGAATCATCTCTCCAAGACGTGAATTACATGGATACGGTATATCAGCATAGTTTAGCGGAAAACAAAAGCTAGTTGAAAATCAGCAAAATGAACTGCACCTGCTTGGAAGGACATTGTAATCATGTCTTGGGAAATAAATATTGTTCATGATATTTACACTGTGTCATATCTCAAAATTAAACATTTGTCAAGCTTTTACTCCTAGAATGGAAATTCATTGTATTCTTTGAAATAATGATCTATGACCTGTTTCAAAACAAGGTCACTGCCGTGATATAGACTCTTCTTTAACCAATTACAAGACAAAGTGACTGAAATAGGTTCTAGGAACTTGGTTCTCCACATGTGACCTGTGTGAATTTGTGGCCACGGTGTGAAGTGATGGTTTTCCTTAGTGACCTGTGGTCCCAGGAACCTCAGGTGAGACACAATCCTCCAGCTGCTGAAGAAGGGCTGGAAGATCAGGGAAGACAGAATGTTCAGCTGTGAGGACCTGCAGTCCTCTGCTTTGAAGGTCAGTTCCATACAAGTGGACTGCAGGTTCCATGTGTAGCATGAACTCAATGTACAATAAGCTACTTACTGTGTAGTCGGCTATGCAGAGGATAGTGACTGACAGTATCAGGTACACTGTAAATCCCCGTCATGTCACAGCCAAAACACCTGAACTGTATAAAGTGCTGGGATGATCTGCTGGATGGTATTCCAGATTGAAGACTGAATATACAAGAATACTCACTCTGGTTTTTACTTATATTAGCGCTCAGCTTCACCTTTGTACTTAGACCAGAGACTGTCATTGGGGCAGTTTATTCTCAGTGGGTAAACTTGAGAATAAAACTGACTTGAGATCTGCCTTGTAGGCTTCCTCATGTACTGCCTGATATTTGTATTCAGGGGCACTTTGGCTGAGACTTCTGCACACCAGTTAATGTCATCTGTCAGTCAAGAATGAAAAAAATGCAGTTCCATTTTATATATGGCAAAAATAAATGATTAGAAGATGGATGGATATTTACGAAGCTGACCAATAATGCTGCAACAAACCAGACTATACATGCCCTTCCTGGCAGCTATATCAGCCTGCAATCTGAAATTTTCCAGTTTGATAATGACAAAAGTGACCACTAAGTAGATGAAGTGCAGTCTCATGACCTTAGAGCAGGGGTCTCAAACTCCAGTCCTGGGGGGCTGGAGCCCTACACAGTTTTTGGCTCACCCTCATTTAACACACCTGATTCAACTCCTTGTGCTAATTACCACACAGCTCTTGAGCTGAATCATTTGTGGTG
>JABJVO010000126.1:20310804-20336051 GCA_026770805.1 Boulengeromyrus knoepffleri
CAGGATTCCCCTGAAAAAGGGAAAGACGGCGAGGGAGGTCCTGCAGGAGCAGGGACTGTGGGAGGAGTTTAGGAAGAAACACCCCTACAAACCTATGGTCAAGTTTACCAGCAACTCTGCTGACACTGAACAAATGACCAACGATGCTGACGTAAGCGACCTTCATGAATTCTAAAATCTCAGACTGAATCAATGGCTTTTTGGTCTGTCTAAAAGGCAGCTAAATTTACAGAAAACACAATTTATACAGCTGAAGAGGCACAAAAACACATGGGCACAGTCACTGGGGTATGTGGCCAGTTTTGATCTGCTGTGCCCCAGTAAAATCTCATGGGCGAGTTTTAGCAAGCTCCTATATTTGGCAGTGTATTAATTTAAGATGATTGTCACGGGAAAATAATGGATTTTTATCTAATCCACAATGTCAAAGAAACACAGTTTAACCCACAGTACAAGCTGAGGCATGCACCTTGCGCTCCGGGTCAGTACTCCAGGGTGCACTGATTACTGTCCCTGCACTGCAGTATGAATCTCGTATGCAGTGCACCGCAGCACGCACACAGTAATCAGTGTACTGGCATGCGAAACAAGAATCAGGATTAAGGAATAACAACATGACAAGACTGAAGTTTCTAAGTAATACTGATGATCTTATTTTGATTTCAATTCGACTGAGATATTATTGACTCCTGTAGATGAACATCAGCATGGCAGTGGCATTAACTGTGGGCTAAGCAAGGGAAGTTCAAATAGCACACTGTATAGCACATCTGTTACACAGTAAAAAACATTATTTGACTAATGTGTGTGTGTTTGCGGGGGGTGGGGGGGGGGGGTTTGGTATGTGCCCCAGTAAAGATTAATGTCTAGTAATGGCCCTGGGCACAATTATAGAACAGGCAGATATTTAGAAGATGAGGGATGAATAATAAGCAGTTTAATCAGGAGTTAGGATTGTATACTACAGGTACTATATATGACACACAGGCTGTCTGCAGCTTACAAATAAGATTCGTTCCCTAAGTCTGTCTTTGAGTCGACTTTCTAGGCAAGTCGGAAAAATAATAATGCAGTACAATACATAATAATAATACAATAATAATAAAAGCAATTACAGACAGTACTGCACTGTACCTCGACCCAACAAACCACTGAAGCCTATTAATGTTTTCATGAGCGTCACAAAGTAGTGCGTATGTTCGTTATTACGAAACAATGTATTTAGCCGGAATTTTTTATTTTACAGTCTTTATGGCAGTTTGTTCGTAAGCACAAGTTGTACATAAGTCAGACATTGTTAAGCCAGGGACTGCCTGTATTTTTAGAAGTAATTTACCAGGTAGACTAATGCATCAGTAATTTGTCAAAAAAAGGCTAATGTTACAGGACAACTGCCTCATCCCTCCAAGACTGGGGGTGTGAATCTCTGCTCGGTATAGGTGAACCTTGCATGTTCCCACTGGTTTGTGTGCGTTTCCTCTGGGCACTTCAGTTTCCCCCTGTGCGTGCTCTGTGAAGGACTGTCCAGGGTGTACACCAGCTCTGTACCCTGTGGTGCCTGTGATAGACTCCAGGCTTCCTGGTAGGGTCCCTGACCGGGTTAAGCTATTACAGAATGACTGGATGGATAAAGCAGAGTTAGAATGAGGTGTAATTGATGTAAGTGACAAACAGTCTTAATGAAAATACAGAATTACATTTTTAAAAATACACTCAGTAACAAAAAACGTTAAGCATCCAGACGTGTGGTGGAAATGAAATTAATCTGCACGTGGTGAAAGGTCATGTGACTGTATCGCAATGATTAAAATATCAGATCAAACAGATAACAGAGTTGGCAGTACGGGCACACTGCTGGTCCCTTGTCAGTAGGATGTCGCACCCCCCCAGACCTGGATCCATGCGGCGATACGGTGCGGAAGGGAGTCATACAGCGGCTGTATCTCCTGCGGCAAGTTGGCCCACAGCTGTTGTAACTGGCACTCGAGATCCTGCAGATTGGCACTGGGTCTGAGTTGACGTCTGAGCTGATCCCACACATGTTCGATTGGGGAAAGACTGGGGGACCTGGCTGGCCACAGGAGGACTTCAACATGACGCAGAAAGTCCATAGACACATGTGCCGTATGTGGATAGGCGTTGTCTTGTTGAAAGTCTTACCAGGGTACTGTCTCAGGAGGGGTAAGACATGCGGATGCAGGATGTCAGTGACGTAGCACTGTGCTGTCAGTGTCCCCCGAATCACTAGCAGAGATGACATGAAGTCATACCCTATGGCTCCCCACACCATGATGCCAGGAGTAACACCAGTGTGTCTCTCCACAACATTGGCAGGATTGGTCCTGTCACCTTAGCGCCACCATATGCACACACGATTCATCACTGAACATGGTATGATGCCATTTGTCATCAGTCCATGCCTTCCAGTTACCACTCCACTCCAAATGTAGCCGTCTCTGTGCTAGTGTTAATGGCAGCCTATGCATGGGACAGTGAACCCATAGACTGGCTGATGCCAGTCGTCGAGACATCGTGTGGGATGACACGGGGTGTTGTAGAGTCCAGTACCTGTGCCCGGATGGCAGGCACAGACGTCATGGGGCTCTGTAATGCTTGGCGCACAATACTATGATCCTCGCTTTGTGTGGTCATGTTTTGGGCGACCGGAACCTTCATGATGTGTGTGGGTGCCCACATGTGCCCATTGGTTCCAACATCGGGCGACTGTGACATCTGCATGCCCCACATGCCGGGCAATTGCACAATACGACCACCCAGCCTCATGCAAACCCACAATGCGACCCCTATCAAACTCCATCAAGTGCTGATAATGCTGTCTAATGTATCCACAAGGCATCCTCTGTGTATGGTGACTAGACATGCCAACTTCTTGGAAATCGAATCATTTACATACCCATCGCTGGTCTGCACGTGTAACAAATTACATCCAAATCGGACCAATACTTCTGGGTGCTTAACTTTTTTGTCACTGAGTGTATATGAGCTGGGATTAAAGTCCTTCCATTTTCTTTATGTCCACTTCATATGTCAGTCATTATAAATGACTGTTAAAATTTAAACATTTTATATAATTAGAAGTGTAAATTTTGCATATAGACGATGTGTTTGTATAGCTGAACATCTGACAGAGATGGGGACAAATGCATCAAAACTATTTTGTTACAAATTTCGAATACTTGCTCATCAAATGCAACAAAATAAAAAATACTGCTGTGAGAAAACGTATTTAATTAAAATACAAGTAATTTGTAATTTGAAAATACAAAAGTATGTGTAAAATAGTAACGGTACATGAGAAATACTTGTACCATTACAGCCCTAGTAATGTGTAGTACTTACAAAATATACAACTCGCCCCCAAAATTTAGATGGAATAATAACGTTGTGATTTACAGGCGTTAAACTTATATCCAGTGTTTCCCACAGAATTGTTGGCCATGGCGGACAGGGGTGCCCGTGTGTGCACACATAAGGAGGAATACCCACCCTTTCTAAAATTATACTAATGCCTAAATTACTCACTTTGTTTTACAGCAGGGTGCCAAACATGCGCAAACTCAAAGAATAAACATATGAATTATAGAATAAACTATATGCGCAAAAAAAAAACGTAACCAGCGGCTGCGACGCATATAACATTCAACGTCAAGTTCTCCCTTTTACACAGGCCCAGTGGCTATTAAAACACCTCTGTCTCGCTGAAAAAGTACTTTTGTCCTGATTTATCTGTAATGCAGTAAATGAAGCCTTATATGACAAACCACAAGATGACACTGCCTGAGCATACAGTACCTGCTGAAATTAACTAGAATGCCACTAGCAGGCCAGCAAGGTAATTCACAAGTTCTAGAGCAGAGCACTGCTGTTTGCTGACTGCTTTAATCAGTGAGCAATACATATCTTACTAAATACTTTACCATGAACCAATCTGCACCAAAACAGCTTCTTTCTTTGGATCACTGGTCAAGTTCACAACGAGCAAGCTGGGTTGAACAGGGCGTGTCAGTGATTTGCTTGCGTCTAGCCAAAGACGGTGGTAGGGTATTTTTAAAAGTCTGTAAGCCTGGTGATGAAGGTTCTTAAAATCGCAGAAAATAAATAAAATTATATATTTCATTAAGTATTTTAAATACATAAAATACAATCTCTCAAATCTTTTTGTTACAATTTACATCTGATTAGTTTTCCGTCCAGAAAAATACAAATTACAAAATACTTAAAAGTAATTAAATATGTCTGCAGTGTGTTGGCACCTGCCCAGGGTTGGTGCCCGCCTGCGCCCGTTGTAACCGTCGGATAGGCTCCGGCCCCCTGCAACCCCAGTGGGGATTAAGCGGTTACAATAATGGATGGATGGATGGATGGATTAAATATGTATTTTAAGTACATTTAATTGAAATACCGCCCATCTCTGACAGCTGATTTACTGAATAAAGGCAAGACCTTCTGGAGTTCTGGAGCTCATTCTTGACATCATGAATAGAACTTGACTGGGCCTTATTTAACTCAACTTATTTAACTTAACTCAAATCATTGATTCTTATTTTTTCTAAATCACGGCTTGAACATTTAACTGACTATATCAGTGCGTTTCCAAGAGAAACGTATGCTTAATACAGCTGTTATTCATAACAAATTTGATTAAAAAAAAATATAACTTTTATTGTTAATTATATGTAATAGAGAGATGTATAGTTAAAACAATAACCACACATCTGATACTTGTGATAAACTTCCAGTGTCTTTCTTCCTGTTCAGCTGTCATACTATGGTGTCATCTCCATTGGAAATCCACCACAGTCCTTCACTGTCATCTTTGACACTGGCTCCTCCAACCTATGGGTACCATCCATCTACTGCTCCAGCCTGGCTTGCAGTGAGTTTGGGCTGTCATTGTTGCCTTGGTTATGGGTCAAGTCTTTGGTATTTCTATAGTGTTGTCCTGTGTTGGGTCCATGTTTAAACTCTGAAGGCTCCCATGATTCATGCTTGTCCCAGTGAGGTAGCAGAGTCGCAGAGGAGGTAAGAACATAATCCTAGATGTAGCAGTCACATTAGTTCATAGTTTTGGCAGCTGCAGAAATGTATGCAACACAGCAGCAAGAGTAGGATTTATGTACTGACTGACCTCACAAACCAGTATTTCTAGTACCACCCCAAAAGTATGATTACATTGGTCTTAGATGTTTTTTTTCAAAAGTTCAAATCCCTAATCACAATTTTATCTGTCCATCAATTTAGATAAAAATTCAAAGTAAAAAATCCTTCAAGCAGATATGTTTTTCGACTTTTCCAGGCAACCATGCTAAATTCAACCCTAAAGGCTCCTACTCTTTCAAGTTCACATCTGAGTCAGTGGCCATCCAGTATGGGACTGGGAGCATGACTGGAGTGCTGGGATATGACACCGTTGAGGTAAACCGATGTGCTAAGATACACAGCGTTGTGCTGGCTACACATGGTGAACAAATTCACATGCAGATATTACTTTATGCAATTAGTATCTTTGCTCTATGTCAAATATTTGTATGGAATGCATGAAATGTAAAATCTGTTATCCTGACTATCCCGAGTCATCACACTCCCAGTTCTGGCTACTGAGTTTATGTTGGCACAGGCTTACTACATCAACATGAAGCATCATCTGCAAATTAATATTGTATCATAAACCATTAATCTTTCCTCCCTTCCCAAAGTAAAACAGACTAGATGCAAACATCTAGTATGGTACAAATGACAAGTAGTTATAGATGTTATTGCCTGTCTTTAGCAGAATAGTGTCTTATGTTTTTCACCACCTTAAAAGTGCCATAGAATGCAGTTCTTTTCTCAAATTGTTCTCTGGTGTTTACACAGAAGGTATGTGAACTTGGTTTGTGCCCATTTACAACCATATAATATGGCCCTAGAATGAAACAGGCTGCTAGCAACATTAGCAACTCAAGCAGTTAGAACCATGCAACTGAACAGTTCCAACTATGTAAGATGCTAATGGGAGGTCTTGGGAAACGTATGCCTGACTTACCTGTTAAAGATGAACGTCAACCATGCCTGTACGGTTCCTTGGGTAGGGTATGAAAAGAGCCCACATCCCCATCACAGCCTGGGACACACTCATGCATACAGCCTGCCATTTTCATTGTCATCCTCCGCTTCATTGTTCACAATATCTGCAGAATAATGGTGCGGCATTTGCGACTTAGTCATTATCAGGGATTACAGGAACTAATCACTAATCACTCACGTTCACTTCCCTGCAAAGATTTGTTCTTTTTGTTCATCTGGTTTTCCTTAGAAATATCATGTGAAGTCCCTCCTCGACTTCGGCCAGTGAGAGCCAGGGAGGCAAATAAGGGTGTGCTGTAAGCGAGCATATGATTGGCTGGAGACTAAACCTGCAACTGAATATATACGCCTACAGTGAACAAATGACAGAGAGTCTAGTTTAGTTCTGAATGAGAGACCCGAAGGAGTGAACTCATTGGTGGGAGAGTTGGTGAATGAGAGACTTAGACAAGCTACTGAATGAGAGAGCTGTACCTCGGTAGTGACTGAAATACACCATCTACTGGTGTAGTATACAGCTTACAGGTGCAGCGGCTACCTGTATGCTGCAGATGGATTTTAGAGATGCAACATTTTCACAATCTAAAACGATTTTAACTGAGGTTTGTTAGCGTTTGGACTAGTCAGTTGACTATAAGATGAACTGTTTCTTACAGAATAGCTATGGTATAATATTCAAAAACGGAGGCTATAATTCAATAACAAATATTCTTATCACATGACTTATTAGTGGTATTTACTTTACTCCTTATCATTATTTAACCTAAATAATATGTTTTTCTTTTTCTTTTTTTACATAATGGAAGATGTGCTCCTGATATATTTTATGCAAACAGGAAGTGCCACTGAACATGTCAGTGAATGAATCAGAACAAATCTTTTAGCTGAATTGAATCAAATGAATTGTGTCCCCAAAAAAGTCATTCTGCATTCTGTTATGTTTAGGGGTTAAAACTGTTACAGTCTAGGAATTTCAAAACAGCCCATTACACTTCCTACTTTCACATATTCAGGAATTATATTTTAAAAAGGGAACAACAGTATTTGACATTCACGGTATGTCATTTCCATGTACTGTACTTAACTCTCCTTTTTCAACTATGCCAAGGTAAAGTCAGATTATCCTTCTATGGCACCTTTAACAAATGCATCTGTTTCTTATTGGAACTTCAGCTAAGTTTTACATTTGGGACACCGAAATGTTCAGTGGCACTTCCTGTTTGCATAAAATATATCAGGAACACATCTTCCGTTATGTAAAAAAAAAACAACATATTATTTATGTTAAATAATGCTAAGGAGTCAACTAAATCTGCAACTTGACTATGGTCCCTAAGGATCAAATTCAAACTGGGCTGTCATAACAGCACATTCATGGAGCTTCACTTATCTCCATATTGACATTACATTGCAAACCTATTTATCTGCAGTGTAAATGATCTGTTTTTTCCTGTCTAAGGTTGGTGGGATCATCGTTCCCAACCAAATCTTTGGTCTGAGTGAGACGGAGGCCGATTTCATGTATTACATGAAAGCTGATGGGATCCTGGGACTCGCCTTCCCTTCAATTTCTTCATCTGGTGCCACCCCAGTCTTTGACAATATGATGAGCCAGACGCTGGTTTCTCAAAGCCTGTTCTCTGTCTACCTGAGCAGGTGAGGCCTGACCATTGGTGAACTAGGTATGAAATCATACAGCTATGCGCTGTTGGGGAGTAGCTAACTATAACTAGCGACGCTACTACCTTAACTACTTTTTCTAGTAGCTTATTAGTAGTGCAGCTGCTTTTAAAATGCTGTGGCTTTTCCAGTAACCAGCTACTTCTTTTTTTTTTACAAATAGCGATGTAGCGTGGCAAAACGCTACACCTTTAAAAAACGTTACGGGTCGTCATCAACTTCCGACTTACGACTGACCGACTTCACTAACGTACCGAAATATGTGACCACGACTGCGCCGCGTCTGGTAGCACGAGTGTTGCTCCGCGTGAGTGTATGACAGTTTCCGCCCCAACTGCCGGCAGCGCGAGCGTCCCCGCGAGATGCTCGTTTATTCCTCGCATACTCAGGCGCTCGGAGTACAGTGTACGTTCGTATACGTTCCTGTAACAATAATTAACTAAGAAAATTGTGATAAAAAGGTTATAACAATAATGAACTATGAAAATTGTGATAGAAAGGTTGAAAAAACACAAACAATATGACTTAAAGATATAATTTTATCACACAGTATACATACAAATAACATATACATATAAAGTAAAGGGCCAACTTGCAACCAAATCGGAACAGATCATGGTCGTTTTTTTTGTTTTATAATGTCCTTCTGATTAACACTTCAGTAACGACCTGTATATTATTTTTTTTCTTTCTTTGCAAAGACGCGTATTTTCAACTACTAAGTGTTTCTGATTGGTTTGTTTTATTTGAATAGTCTGCGGATGGATGTTAAATGACTGAAAAACTTACCAGCAAACAATTTTTTTAGACACTTTAATTAAAATGCTTTGGAGCATTTTGGTATCAAAATCTGTCTTTTTTTTGTTGTTGTTGTAACCCTTCTATAATTTTCACACAGTAATTGTGAAGTACTCTTGGTTTACACCAGACAAAGAAACTTTTTTGAAACCTTATTGTGATTTGACATTACATTGGAAAAGTATACAGATTTTCACATTAACATATAACATCATGTTTAACGTTTTTAAAATAAATTTCTTTAATAAATTCGTTTAAGAGTATCCTACAGCACAAATGTTAAATATTAACCGATGAAATAGCTTCGATGTAGTTGGCTACTTTCTCTGTAGATTGTAGTGTAGCTAACTACTATATTAAGACATTAGCGTGACTGTAGCTTAGCTAGTTTTAATCATAAGTAGTTTGAAAAGCTACCGTGTAAAAGTTGCTTCCCCAACACTGCAGCTCTGACACTAAACAAGAGTTTTCTCTTGCAGAAATTCTGAGGAAGGCAGTGTGGTCATCTTTGGAGGGATTGACCCTTCATATTTCAGCGGTACCATCTTCTGGCTGCCACTCACCTCTGAGACTTACTGGCAAATCAGCATGGACAGGTCATAGTGCCTAAAAGGCTTCTTTTGACACAAGCATCTCTCTATCTGCAGAATACATTAGTGGTCTTCCCTGGTACACAGTCAGCTGACTGGACCACTCTAAATAACATTGGTCAACAAATTTTTACTTTCCTTCTGCTGAACAAACAGCAGTAAAATAGTGAAATCTTACAAATAGTGAATCTTACACTACTTTTGTGCTGAATTTAAAAACCTAATTTGGAATTTCCCTATCACGCAAGGATTTTGAGTGATACACAAACTTTACACAATACTTATATTAACAGTATATGTGCATGGTGGAAGTAACTCGTGTAAAAGGTAGAAGTGTATGATTTTCACCTGCAAAACTTCAGACGCTGCTCCGATCCATCTGTCCAGCTCTCAATCTCTTCTACCCTGAATCGTAAATATTATAAACAGCACCTGTAACATAGGGCAGCCCTGGCGGAGCCCAAGCCACACTGGGAACACGTCCAACTTATTACCGGCAATGCAGACCAAGCTTCTGCTCCGTTCATATAGGGACCGAATCGCCCACAGCAGTGGGCCCCGAACCCCATACTCCCAAAGCACCCCCCAGAGAGCACCTCGGGGAACCCGATCGTAAGCCTTCTTCAAGTCCACAAAACACATGTAGACTGGATGAGCAAACTCCCAGGCTCCCTCCAGTACCCTCACAAGGGTATAAAGCTGGTCCAGTGTTCCACGGCCAGGACGAAAACCGCATTGTTCCTCCTGAATACGAGAGTCGGCTCGATCTCACCCTCTTCTCCAGTACCCTGGAAGGCTGAGAAGTGTGATCCCCCTGCAGTTGGAACACACTCTCCGGTCCCCTTTCTTAAATAAGGGGACCACCACCCCGGTATACCAATCCAGCGGCACTGTCCCTGACCTCCATGCACTGTTGAGAAGGTGTGTCAGCCATGACAGCCCCACAGCATCCAGAGCCTTCAGGTACTTCTCCTTGGATCGGCACCTTATCGTGGTAGAGAGGTTTGTGTGCCTCAGTGACCCTGGGGGCTAGGTTGTCGGGGGCAATTGCCCCTGGTAGGGTCTCCTAAGGCAAAAAGGTCCCAGGTGAGGAGCCAGACAAAGAGCAATCCAAAAAACCCCTGATGAAAGAGTATTACAGCAAGGTCTCGTTACCCACGCCTGGACTAGGCTCACCGGGGCCCTACCCTGGAGCCAGGCCTGGGGGAGGGGCCCGTTGGAGAGCGCCTGGTGGTCGGGCTTTGGCCCGAAAGAGTCACACGGGACCGTCACCAGGTGGGCCCACCACCCGCAATGGGAATGTCAGGGGTTCGGTGCTATGTGGATCGGGTGCCAGCTAAGGGAGGCCCTGGCGGACCGACCCCCGGCTGACAAAACTGGCTATATACTAACAATATAGCCTAAAATTTATGTCACTCAAAAACTATGGGTGATAGCAAAAATTATTAAATCAGCAAAACAAAATACATAAAAGACATCTTTCTGTGGGCAATTATTTGTTGACCAGTGTTTATGTTCACAGTAGTTAAATGTTTGTTTTTTACTCAGTATTCTCCTGCTAAATTATGTGAAGAGCTATTCTCTCAAGACACATCTGTGATATGTTAGGCACCAAGAATATCCATTAAGTATAGAAAGCCTCAGAAAGATGTAAAAATCATAGCGAACTTATGGGTTTTATTAGCTGACCATTGATTTTCTCAATTGTAGTGTGACCATCAATGGAAACATTGTAGCTTGCGCTGGAGGTTGCCAGGCAATCGTGGATACAGGAACCTCTTTAATCGTTGGACCAAGCACTGACATCGCAAACATCAATTCATGGGTTGGGGCTCTGACAGATGAGTATGGAGATGTAGGTGGCTTTTTCTACTCTGCCTTTGACCTCCATGGGGCCCTCTATACACAGACCTGACATGAAGGACTGTTCTCCTCAGGTAACTGTGACCTGCAGCAACATCCAGAGAATGCCAAATGTGACCTTCTCCTTGAATGGATACACCTTCGAAATCCCTGCCTCTGCCTATGTATCTCAGGTAGGATTCTTTATCTATCTATCTATCTATCTATCTATCTATCTATCTATCTATCTATCTATCTATCTGTCTATCTATCTGTCTATCTATCTGTCTGTCTGTCTGTCTGTCTGTCATTATGGGCCTATTCATGTCAATGAAAGGTCCATATTACTCTTCACCTAGTAAACTATATTTTCCGAATTTGCGTTTAGCCCGTGAAATGGACGGAGCTCATTTCGGTGCCAAGTAGTAGGGCTGGCCTAACCGGACAGATTGATATATCAATTGTGTCCGTACTCCTTACGGATCGCATGCAATTCCCTCTCAAAATAAAAAAAAACTTCCGTGACTTTCGGCAATTAATGCGGGTCGTACCGTAGCGTGCAGGCAGGCAATCTATATATCAAAAGTGAGTCCTTCATGGTGTGATGTGTGCTGTTTCTTTTCTCCGCAGATTGTGTTACCATGGCGACGTTATTCACGGTCAAACGCACTAAAAATCCCATAGGAATGCATTGAATGCTAACTTTTACCTAGCATTAGCCTATATCTAACTAACCATGTGAAGAGTAATATGGATCGATCTTTTTCATTGCAGTGAATGGCCCATTGACTTCAATGCATTTCAGTCAAAGTGTTTCCACTCGGCCAGTGTTCATGCCACAGCAATAAGACTCGGTATTCAACCTCAGGCCTCATCACCCAACACCTTAATACCACCATCTTGACCCGCACTCGTCTTTCATCCCTCGTTCTCTCCCATTGACTTCAATGCATTTCAGTCCAAGTTTTCCCACTCGGCCACTGTTCATGCCACAACTATAAGACTTGATAGTCAACATCAGCCCTTACCACCCAACACCTTATGACCACCATCTTGACCCGCACTCGTCTTTCATCCCTCGTTCTCTCCCATTCACTTCAATGCATTTCAGTCAAAGTTTTCCTACTCAGCCAGTGTTCATGCCACAACTATAAGACTCGATACTCAACATCAGCCCTTATCACCCAACATCTTATGACCACCATCTTGACCAACACTCATCTTTCATCCCTTGTTCTCAATGCATTTCTGTCAAAGTTTCCCTATTTGGCCACTGTTCTTGCCCCAGCTACAAGACTCAATAATCAACCTCAGGCCTCATCACCCAACACCTAGCAACACTTTAGCAACCACCTTGCAGCACCTAGCAACCACTTGCAACACCCTAGCAACCACTTACCATTGAATAGCAACACCCTAGCAACCACCTAGCAACGCCTAGCAACCACCTAGCAACCAGCTACTGACACCCTAGGAACGCCTTCCGACACCCTTGCAACCACCTAGCAACACCCTAGCAACCACCTAGAATTGCATAGCAACACCCTAGCAACCATTTAGCTACGCCTAGCAACCACCTAGCAACCAGCTACTGAGACCCTACCAACGCCTTCCAACACCCTAGCAACCACCATGCAACACCCTAGGAACCACCTATAATTGCATAGCAACACCCTAGCAACCATCTAGCAATGTCTAGCAACCAGCTACCGAAACCCTACCAACGCCTTCTGACACCCTAGCAACCACCAAGCAACACCCTAGCAACCACTTACAATTGCATAGCAACACCCTAGCAACCACATAGCAACCAGCAACTGACATCGTAGGAACGCCTTCCGACACCCTAGGAACCACCTAGCAACACCCTAGCAACCACCTAGAATTGCATAGCAACACCCTAGCAACCACTTAGCTACGCCTAGCAACCACCTTGCAACCAGCTACTAAGACCTTAGCAACGCCTTCTGACACCCTAGCAACACCTTAGCAACCACCTAGAATTGCATAGCAAAACCATAGCAACCACCTAGCAACGCCTAGCAACCAGCTACCGACACCATACCAATGCCTTCCAATAACATAGCAACACCCTAGCAACCACCTAGAATTGCATAGCAACACCCTAGCAACCACCTAACAACGCCTAGCAACCACCTAGCAACCAGCTACCAACACCCTAGCAACACCTTCTGACACCCTAGCAACCACCTAGGAACAGCCTAGCAACCACCTACAATTGCAACACCCTATCAACCACCTAGGAATGCCTGGCAACCACCTAGCAACCAACTACAGACCAGCCAATTAATTAGATGCACCAGCTCTTCCACGGTCAGCAGAATAGGCCCATTTCAAAATTTCTTCAGGAATTTTCGTTCTAGTTATATTTATCGTTGTTATACTTTGGACAAAAGGCAACAGTTATCCATTGAGCCAACTATTACTAATTATTCTTTGTTTCCTGTCATAATACTTACTTAAAAATGCAAGACATTTTTTTTCACAAATAAAATAATGATTAACCTTCGCCCATTTGACTTTGCCTTTATAGTCCAGTTCTAGCTGCAGCGTTGGTTTTGGCTACGGCGGCACAGACCAGCTCTGGATCCTGGGTGACGTCTTCATTAGACAATACTACACCATCTTTGACAGGGGTAACAGTCAAGTAGGTCTGGCTCTAGGTGTGTGATTTACACCAGCTTGGTTTAACAGTGTTGAAACATCGAGTTTACCGACTTGAAATTGTCTTGTGATGGTATAAATCTTCTACAGTCTAAATATACTGTGTACTTGGCACAATAAGCCACATACAAATAATTTTATTTTAAAATTTTATTTTCAGCTTTGACAATATTGTGGTAGATCATTCTTAGTCATAATTGTGTACTTTTTATTGCCTCCTCATATATAATGATTTTCCTGTATATTGATGCTATTTAACAAATTTAGCCAGCACAATAATTAATTTTATTTTCCGTATCAGTCCTCCAAAATACAGTGACTGTGTATGTAACATAATGGTTTGAGTTATAAAATTAAATAAATAAATTTTTGAAATTTGTTTGCTGTTTACATAAAACAAATTTTGTTTGGTGTTTATGTAGTTGATACTGAATATGGGGGCAGCACGTGGCACAGTTGTCAGCACTGTTGCCTCACACCTCTGGGACCAAGATTTGAGTCTCTGCCTTGGTTCTATGTGTGCAGAGTTTGCATGTTCAAAATCATGCTGAGGTGAGTTGCCAAATTGGGCATAAGTGTGAATGGTGTGTGACTGAGCCCTGCGATTGGCTGGCTTCCCATCCTGGCTTGTTCCCTGCCTTGAGCCTGTAGCCTCCAGGATAGGCTCAGGAACCCCCATGACCCTGAGTAGGAAAAGCGGTTACAGAAAATGGGTGGATGGATACAAAGTTTCTGGAGGTTAGATAACTAGGTATTCACAATAAGGGGGGGCATTGGCCCACACATCCAGCAGAGATGAATTTGAGTTTGAATCCTACCTCTGCTCTGTATGTTGGATCGTGTTCTCCCTGGGATTCCTCTAGGTCCCTCATCTCCCACAATGTCAAAACCATTAAGTTTCTGAATCACCATTAGTACTTGAATGTGTCCCCTGTCTTGTTTCCTTTGCTTCTTGGGATTGGCTCAAGACTCCCAGACACCCTGTACCAGATTAAATCTAATGGATGGATGGTACATGGCTTGTTTCCAAATACCACTCAAGCATTATGCAACTGAGCATCAACACTTGTTTTTATGAAATATTTACACTTGCTATTCTTTGGCATCACAGATATAAATCACAGTAACGTCTGTAGATTACAAAAATGATGTACAAAACACAATAAAGATCAATGACATTTAAAAATCAATAAAGATGAATGACATTTAGTTTAAAAAATCCACCTGTACACACACACACACAGCTCAAAACATTTCAGTTCAACTACTAGAATGAGCAAATTTTATCAAAGCAGTAAAAATATGTATAAATTTGTTCTGAGTGGTAGGAACAGTGGGAAAATCTGTTTGTCGCACTTCTTTTATCGACACTGATGGTTGATTACATTGGCGCAGACCCTTAGTGTTTAGACAGGCAGAGTCTTCCACTATTTTGGTTAACAGTACAGATGAACGAAAACAGACTCTCACCCCCAGTGATTGCAGCCAAATTCACTGGGTTGTGTTGGAGAGTTTATGGGTTGATTCTTGATTACTTTGAAGATATATATTCCGTTATCCGAGCTTGTCAACTCTGAGAAAATCTCCAGAGTCTTTTGGTTACTGGAACATTAAATTAGCAAACGGAGAAAGGTTGCACTTCGCATAATCAAAATATGATCTTACAAATTAGATAAATCCTTTATTTTCCATTTGCATAAGTAATTCTTCTCTTCACCTGCCCCATCTTGCTGTCCCTAAAACAGGGGTTAGCCAATGTGTAGCACCCCTAGAGCTGAGGGTTAAGAGCCTTACTCAAGGGCCCATAGATATGTGACTGTTCCGGATGAGGCCGGGTCTCAAACTGCCGGCCTCCTGATCATGGACACAGAGGTGCAGCCCACTTACCCCTCACTTTTGGTTATGCCTTCCCAAAATCCACTGAATGGGCAGCACTGGGAACATTTGCCATGTGCAAATGTTTCTATACCCAGTTTCCCCCTTCCGAACGATGCCTGGCCACACCAGCCACCCAAAAATGTCACCAATGTATTTTAACCGCAAATACCCACGTGGACAAACTGAACAATGTGTGATAAAAATCAGTTGAGAATAAAAATAAGGTTTATATCTAGATATAAACCACCCTGGTATGGTGGGTCAGTGAGTAGCACTCTTGTGTTATGGGTCCTGTCAGAGGCCAATAGGAAAAAATCTGCTGACCGGGATGGGGAGTACATTTTGCAGTGGGCCCCCCTGCCATGAAATCTCTGTCCCCAGCTCTCTCTGCGAGGTGTCTGCATGTTCCCCCAGTGGTAATGTGCGTTTCTCTGTGCTACAAAACCATGAAGTGAAATGGAGACTTAACTGGACCATAATGGCTCACTGTGACTCTGTGCTGGATAAGCAATGAAAAATAGACAGATAGAACTGCAAGCACATATTTAAGCAATATATTTGGTCTTTTCATTCAACACTGGAACAGTTATATTGCAAAACCAAGTAATGCTTTGGGACAGGGATAAATGTAAATGTGTTTCCCCTCCTCCAAACTTAAAGGGGATTTATCTACCCCCTGTTGGTAGTCTCCTTGCGCATTTCAAATTTCATACTCTCTGAAATTGGTCTCTGCAGCATTGATATGACTGTTTTACCAGCTGAGGACTTGCATTTTACTCAGAACACATATTGTGCCAAAAATGCTCATTTAAACAATGCAATCATTTAGCTTTTGGAATAAAGTCAACTGTTCATCAAAGAACACAAAAGAAATTCCTGCAGTCCTGGAGATCCTTCTGTCAAAGATGTGAGCACCTCACAGGTCTCCGTACCTCACACTCAGCTGCTTACAACACTTCACAGATACAAGGAAGAGTGCTTGTAAAAAGGCAAGAGAAACTGCAGAGAAATATGAAGTAAAACTAGTTCCAGAACATTCTTGTGTAAAAACTTTTTTTTTTTAATTTGATTTTAATTTACACACACAACTGTGGAAAAATTAAGAGACCACTTTTTAAAACCATATCTTTTTAAATAAATCTGCATTCTTAAATCATAGTTTAATCGTGGTTCTGTTGGCAAAAGGCTACACTGAGCAGCAGGTTGTTTCCAGGTTAAAAATTTCTAAGACAGCAGCACAAGAACAAGGTGAAGCAGAAGACACTGGGAACGACCAGAAACCAGCCAGGTAAAGGGAAAAAGCAACATTCTAATGCCAGACATGACCGTTAACTTATCCGGCAGTTTCTCATGGATCGGAGGATGACATCAAGTGACCTTTGAAAGGAATGGGAAACATTAAGTGCAGGTGTGAAGTGCACTGCTAGGACAGTTCGTATCAGGCTCCGAGAGGCAGGACTGAAGACCCATAAAGCAAGGAAGAAGCTCTTCATTAATGAGAAGCAGGGAGTTTGCAAAAAAAATACATTATTCATAGAAGCAAATCCATAAATTGTGCTGTGGTCTCATTTTTTCCCCCCATGTCTGTGTGTGTGTGTGTGTGTGTGTGTGTGTGTGTATACACATTATATAAAAATCACACCAAATAAAAACAAATAAGGAGAATACGTACTGGAATCTATACAGATATATAGTCGTGTGTGTATACACACACACACACACACACACACACACAAAATTAACTTTCAGTTCATCTAATCCCATTATTATGCACCATTTTTTTCTAAGAGCAAAAGTAATTTGTCCTTATCCAAGGATTATGTACTGGATGACATACAGTTCAGGAGCCAGGAATTCCAGCTTGTCAAATTCATCATAGCTGCTGTGACTGTCTGCTGTGAGCCTGCTGGTGTATTTTAAGGTAAAACAGGCGTGTAAAACTCTTGCTACACTGGGTACAACCGAACGGCTTCTCCCCCGTGTGTATCAGTTGGTGTCTTCTGAGGTTGCTTTGCTGGGTGAAGCACTTCCCACAAGCGGCACAGCGGAATGGTCTCTCTCCAGTATGTATCCGCATGTGCTTGTACACATTACTTTGGTGGCTGAATTGTTTTCCGCACTGAGCACAGCTGTACAGTTTCGCCCCTGTGACAGGATTTCTCCGAGTCCTGTTTTTCATACTGAGGTCACTGCTGTTTGCATGCTGCTTCTCCGCACTCGCGTCCTCAGGGAGCTTCTCCCTGTCTTGTCTGTCTAATGGCCGATGCTGCTGTGAGCCCCAGCCCTCCGCCTTGACGTCTCGCGGCCTTCCGCTGCTGTGCCCGGGTTTCGCGTGAAGCCCCTCTATCGCAGCCTCCTCACTGCACACAGGCTGCATCTCAGCTTCCTCTTTAACGACCACTAAAGTCAGCAGGTCAGCTTCAGGTTTCTGCTCAGCTAAAACTTTAGCGGACCGGCTGACAGCAGAGCCCCCTGCTGGAGGAGGTATCTCTGCAGAAGAGTGGTCATAAATGCCCATATCACCAAAGTCTTGCACAGAGTTAAGTCCATCTTGACTATCAGCTGCTGTGAAAAGCGTAAAAACATATACACTTCAAGACAACTGCAAGAGATACAAACCTTCAATCCCTGAACAAGCAGGGATCCATAAGCCAACGGCTATTTCAATTCGGTTTTATGTAATTAACAATAGGTGAAAAAACATGAAAAATTATTCCTATGGCCTACTGGCCCATAATGCCTCATAGCCGTGTTTAGGAATATTTTGGTCACCTACCCAATCCTGGTGCAGGGATACTGGTCAGGCAAGAGTCCTGCAGCCTCTTCTCTCTTAACAGTGCCGTCTGTTGCATGTCCTCTCCTAAGTATGTTACCTGCAACCAGTAGCAGTTGTAGCTAGTAAGTGTCTTGAAAGTCTCCCCCCCCCCCCCAAATAAAAAAAAGCACCATTAGTCACTTAATGTCATTTTTAAGACATTTGGAACGATACAAACAATGATGAAATCTTAAGCTGGTTTTACTAATCACATTAGTACTGCACAAAGTTAGAGGTGCACAATTTGGTAGATTACCCAGCTCCTCGAACCTCGGACTTCCAGTGGGGTGACCTGAGGTCAACCCACCCACACCACCCTCCCCATCTCGCAGTTATGCCAAGCTCACAAACACTAGAATCAGGGCAACCACGCCAACAAGGTTAACCGACCCACATGGTGACATGATCGATGTGACATGAAAATGAGCGATAGAACACCGACCTGTCACGTCAGCCATGCCTAAATCCGCCAGTGCCTGCAACCACCACAGTCATTATAAGAATGACACCCGGACATCAACCCATAAACTCTGCAGCACAACCCGGCGAATTTGGCTGCAATGCCTTACAGAAGGAAACGTCTCAGGTGAGGATCCCTCATGAACCTTAAACAGCACACACTTACCGCATCCATGGGAAAGCTGGACTGCAACACATCCCCTTCCAAAGCTGGATCCACACCTGCAGCATCTCCCCAAACATCCATGTCCCAAGTCCTCCCACAGAGAGCCATCTCTTCTGGAACGGGATACAAATATACATGGATATCTTCACTAAATCACTCATGGTCTGGATCTACCATATAGGCAAGGGGCACTGTGTGTCAAGCGCCCTTTGAATAAACCAGATAGAACCATATCCCCGGTTTACAGCTATTACTGCTGCACAAAATATTTGAGATGATCATTCAAGAAACTCTGGGGCCTCAGTGAATGCCCATACGCCTCTGAAATCACCGAATAATATCAATATAAAACTTATGCTGTATAACGTACATGTAAACGCCGTGAGAAAATAACACCGTAGTTACATATGTGTGCTTTTGCGTCTGATGGGTCTAAATCTGAACAGTGTTTTACACACGTGGTTCAAAAGCAAATACACAGCATGGAAATGACTGGCTAAGGACTTTGTTACATGATCTACCTTTCTCTTCCTCCTCCAGGACGCGGACAGTGCTGTGTAACTCCACGCACTGATCCTGGGGGCTGTCCGGCCGCTTCGGCCGCCTGCTCAGCTCCCCCTCCATCAGCTTCAGCTTCATCCTCAGCGCTTCGTTCTCGCCGCGGCTCCGCGACATTTCCGAGCGCAGCGCGGCGCAGCTCTCATCCACAAGTTTAATTATCTCCGCCACGGCGGTCTTGGTCAGGATTTCCATGATGGATGTTAAATGGCTCTGGAATATAACAGAATCCGACATTTCAGAAGCGGATTTCACATGCCCTAATACGTTTAATGTTATGTTTAAAATCGCACACGCCAAGTAGACAGCTGGCGACTTGAACTACGCAAACATGACACAACTATCGAAAGTGAAGTTTAACAGAACGACAGACAGCATCCGAAACCCCGTTTCCTTCGTGAAAAGGAAGGTGGCCCTTTTCCGGCATTATCTCCGTGTCTGTCCCCTTGGTGGAGCTGTTGACCAATTTATATCAACATGTTTTTAAACACCGTCAGATCGGACAAATCACAGACGCACTCCATCCTACGGAAAGCCCCGAAGCCCAAACATAATTCCGCATACAGACAGAATTCAATTTAATTTATAACGCTTTTCAAGTTTTTGTTTGTCACACACACAATAAGACACTTTACAACTGTGCAGTGAGAAGCTTTTTCGCCTGCTTCATGGATTGTGCTCGACGAAATGCGCAATACAAAGAAAAGAGCAAACCCGTAATTACAGACTGTAAGTAGACAATTAAATAGAGAACAGCATATCAACAATTGAAAAAGGTGGAACGACAGGTGGTTGATAAGAATGTAAAGTGATTCTTTAGCTGTGGGAGTCCTCATTCAGAATATGAATGGCTTAAAAGTTTAAGCTTTTCCTCTGTCTCAGGTTGTGATAGTGTATCCCTGACCACAGCAGGGAGAGATGGTTGTTGTGGGGGTGAGTAAGGTCTAATTTTTATTTTCAATGCCTTTTCCCTACAATGCTCCCAGCCAGGATTCTCCCAATGGTGCAGGCGTAGAATGATTTTAACCAGCATTTTTAAATATGAGTGGTGAAGCTGACACTTAAAATGACTCAATCCTGGTGGTTTTCTATACATAGCGCCCAACAGTCTGTTTCTGACATAGCTGATCCAAGCAGTGGTGGGTTAAAATGATTGTTGATACCATTATTTGAATCGAGATTTCCCCTGACTGCATTAATTATGATAATTAAGATTCCTATGATTAGCTGGCCAGGTTTGAATGATTTCTTAGTTTTATTTCCTACATAGAGTTCACTGGATCATCAAGAAAATATGCATATAGGACTCACTAATTTTATTATTACATGCTGTCAGGGGCCAGTTTCACAAAGCAGGGTTTCTTGCTTAGTCGGATAACTTGTTGGATTTAAGGTAGTCAGGGCTGAATGTAAGTGTACAAAGATAAAGTGCATCTAGCTCAGACTACCTTAAATTCAACAAGTTATCCAGCTAAGCAACAAATCCTGCTTTGTGAAACTGGCCCCAGGTCAATATTGTCTCATTCCTCTAAAACGTTCTGTCTTCTATTCAGGTCATGAGGGACGTTCATTGCTGTGACGTTCTTTAACAATGTCATGAAGTGTAAATGGAAGGACCAGAATAAGGGAGCAAGGAAATCTAAATGAAAACACACGAAGAACAAATCTAAAGACCTGCGATTCTTATTTTCCAATTTGTTCTTTCGTATAAAGCAGAGAGATGGAAAATGAGCAGGAAAAAAATCATAACAGTTACAGCTCATGAAAATCGATCCATCATCCAACAGCTTATTCAGCACAAAGTGCTTGAGAGTTTGGGACCTAATCTAAGAAGCACAGGGCACAAGGCAGGGGGAGTTCCTGGATGGGATGTCAGTCTGTAACAGGACACACACACTCACTCATTACGGGCAATTTAGAGGCTCCAATTCTCCTAACCACATATTTCTGGACTGCAGGCCGAGACCCCCACAAAATGAGAACATGCAATCTGCACAAAACAGAGAGAGAGAGAGCAGAATTCAATTACAGTGAACTGCAAATGGTGAATCAATGGAGGTAAAAGCTGAGACAAGGAAACTAAAACCAATACGGGGAAAATCCATTACTGTTAAATGGACATTAAGCAGGAATCCACAAGGACCATCAGAAAATTAGACATTGGGTGAAGGCAGATCATACAAACAAGCAGCACAAAACTGAATGGGATGGATATGTTAGAACCAATGTCCTGTGTCCTATGCACTGTCACTTGGAAACAGTGGAAAAAAATACGTGCATCCTATCATTTATAATCTATTGTGAATGCTAATGCAAGTAGCTATTATCATGCGTTATAAACCACTAATTTGTTTAACTTACTTAGATACATTATTGCTTCACATTGAGTTAAATCAGAGAGTGCTTAACATTCTCTCCCACAATGAGTTTCAAAGTCTGTTAAATGGACCGGCAGAGCCAAAGACGCCAGAGGCATATCTACGCGAATTGCTGTACTATAAGATGCACAAGCATGCAAATTGATTTAAAAAAAAAATTCATATTTGAGGAAAATGCATGAGTTGTCCTACACACCATTAGTTTTGAACACATATTTATTCTATCTGTAGTTTCAACTATGTCGAAAAACAAATGTATTGATATATGCATGTAGAATACATATATTTTCCTCGATTTTATATTGATTACCTGATTATTAAAATCTGCCGCTCTAAAGGCAGCGTGTGCAGTATCCACAAGTCGAAGGTCTCTCAAATGACAGTCTTTGCCCGACGACCCAGTGGCCCGGAAGTAGCGCATGCTTAGCTGTTAGCGACTTAGCTCCCGAACTGTTCCGGCTAGTGTGTCACCGTTAGCTAGCACAGGCAAATGAGACTGGCGTAACCGCAAGAACCTTTTTCTAGTCTGAAGTGTTGCAGATTGTCGGCTACCCAGACAGTGCCGATAATCCCACACAGATCCTAAAGCGTGTGATGCGAGCTAGCTTCCTAAAAAATGTCGACTTCTGTTGCTTTCCGGGGACAGTTAACATCCGTCATGGAAATCCTGACCAAGACCGCCGTGGCGGAGATAATCAAACTTGTGGATGAGAGCTGCGCCGCGCTGCGCTCGGAAATGTCGCGGAGCCGCAGCGAGAACGAAGCGCTGCGGATGAAGCTGAAGCTGATGGAGGGGGAGCTGAGCAGGCGGCCGAAGCGGCCGGACAGCCCCCAGGATCAGTGCGTGGAGTTACACAGCACCGTCCGCGTCCTGGAGGAGGAAGAGAAAGGTAGATCATGTAACAGCCACAGTTCTGGGAAAAAAACATGTTATATTAAAACGAACGTTTCTGCAAGACACTGACGTTAGAATTGTAGACAGAATCGTGTCTATACATGTCATTTTGTTTGCTGGTTACTTGCTGTTTTCTATGAAAACTACCTATTTATATATCTATCATCCATCCATCCATAAACACAACGTCCAGCTGCCTTTCCTGGTCATAATCAGAAGTACTGAATTTTCCTTTTGGAGTATCAGGAATCTGCTCCACATAAATCCCCACAAATCAAACTTTAACATAAGATAATATGTAAAGGAACTTAAGGGAGACACAAAACAGACACAGATGTGTTGGTTACGGTAGTAGGAGAGAGTTTGATATTGGGATGGAAAAAAACTTACTGATTTAAAGGCAAAGGTCTATTTTCTGAAGGAGGAGGGTGAAGGGCGAAAAAAATGTTTGGGGGGTACAATCCACCTACTTCCTGTACCAGGTCTAATTGCCATTTACGATGAGCTTTATTACTGTGGTATTGTCTGCAAACTTAAGCAATTTAATCAAGGAGTCGGTGTAAATGCAGTAACTGGTGTACATGCCCTAATAGCATGGAAAGCCGAATGATCGAGCCCTAGTCAAACATACTGCTCCCAATGAGTCAGAAAACTGAGAATTAATTTGCAAATGGACTGAATAACATTCACATGTGAGAGTTTGCTCAGTGGTAAGTCAGGAATGATTGTGTTAAAAGCTGAGCACGACTGGATACTAGCATATGTGTCTCCAAGGCCAAGATGTTGCAGGTCAATGTGTAGGCCGGTGTTCACAGCATCATCCACTGAACTATTGGCCTTATGTACAAAAATGCAAGGGATCGAGGTGAGTAGCACTGACGTTTATCAGGTAGCTGAGAATCAGACATTAAGGTTTTGTCTTTATCCCACTGACTGCAGCTGACTGTGTGAAATTTCCTTTTTCTTGCTGTGGTTTCTTCCCAAAAGCCTGAAGTTAGGTTAAGCGGAATCTCTGATTTTCCCATTCTGTATGAATATCTGTGTGTCTGTGTCCCCTTTAATAAACTGGCATCCTGTCTAAGGTGGGCCCTAGCCTAGTATCCTGCGCTGACTGGGATTGGCTCCAGGTAGCCGTGCAACAAGTTTCAAGATTGATGATGTTAGTGCAATGTGCCTATAGTCATTAAGGCCGGTTATTTTTATCCTTTTTTGGATCAGGTACAGGAAGAGAATATTTGAAACGGTTTCGCACTGGGCACTGGGACAATGATTGATTGAAAATATCTGAAAAGACTGGAGCAAGTTGGCCGGCCCTGTGTTTTAGTGTAGCTAGAGATACACAGTCAGGCCTTGCTGCCTTTTTACGGTTCTGCTTGTCAAATAGCGAGTTAAATACGTCCCAGTCTGGGCCAAAGAGTCTACAGTATGAGCTGCTCAGTAGCAGCAGTGATGAACAGGGATTTCTTACTGGGTTTTGGTTATTTGTGTGGAGCTGTTGTACAATCATGTGAGTTCCACAGGGCTGTTTGTGGTGTATTGCTGTACACATCTTTTGTAGCGTGATAGAAATGATCTAATGTTTGACCGACTGTGTTATTTTATGAGACAATGGCTGCTGTACATGCCAAGCGTTTATAGTATACATGCAAAACTTTATAGGAGAGTAAAGTGGTTTGTAGCTAAGTGGCAAAAGCTCTTAATTAACTATTTGCTGTTCATATAAGAAAATAGCCTGTATTTTCTTTTGTTGCTGCATATGTGTCTTTGTCAGTGCCCAGCAGTCAAGACCTCCTTAGAGAGTGCTGAAGCAGGTGTTACGGACGTCTTCCGTGTCGTAATAGAACAGAAAGTCATCGTGAAAGTGTATCCTTTAATAGCATTAAGCAAGTAGTGAGCAGTAGTTTGTCCAGGTTAATTTCCAGAGATCTAACAGCATGAAGAAATATTCCTGGTAATGATGTTTGAAACCCGCGTCTCCTAAAGCAAATCAGCACAAAGTCTCCCTCTTTGGGTCACTGTTGTTTTATTTGTGCCCCCGAATCTGTAGGGCCGGCTGGTAAGAGTCCTGGGTCTCATGACCTTGAGATTCGCGGGAATTTATAAAAACTCCACAGAATAGCTGTGTGAATTAACAGCAGTATTTCTGTGTGCATGTGCCCACAATGAACTGGCATCCCATACGGAGGGTCCCCTGCCTTATGTCCTGTGCTACCTGACAGGCTGCATCACAACCCTGACTAGGATAAGTGGTTGGAAGATGCATGGATGGTTGAATGTTCTACGGAACATTTTATCCAGTGTTTATCCAAACTTCATTAACCTAATTATATGAAATCACAGCATGTTTTTATGGGTAAAGTTGAATTAAGTTAACGTCCTTGAACATTTGTGTCCCTTTCCTGGCGGCCCCAGCAAA
>JABJVO010000126.1:20342794-20362488 GCA_026770805.1 Boulengeromyrus knoepffleri
TCGCTGCGGCTCCGCGACATTTCCGAGCGCAGCGCGGCGCAGCTCTCATCCACAAGTTTGATTATCTCCGCCACGGCACTTCTGGCTAAAATTTCCATAATGGAGGTTACTTGCGCCTGAAGGGTAGCGGCGCTTGACATTGTTTATGAGCGATTTCACAACAGAGTCTATGTTTTTAAAGATGGCTTTTGCAGTACCCACTCCAAATAGTGATCGCGGGTGCTTTGAGTCTAAAAACAATATCGCATGGATGCATTAGCTTGAACAATGTTGCTTGCCGGTAAACATCGACTGTTTCCGGTTAACCGAAGAAGACACAGCGCAAAGACCGTCGTGTGTTTAGACACCCGCGACTTGTGAATGACCTCAAGTGCCTTTTCCTCCCCGAGCACCCTGCATTGCCAGTTCTCATCAACATCGTTGATGCACATCCGCGTCTTCCAGTGTGGAAAACTCTCGAAAATACGTTTGGTAAAATAATAATTTTTTGCTAACTGACATAGGAGGGAGCGTTGCCTTTTCCTATACCGCTAGTTAATGGTGATTCCTGCAGGATATCCCCAGATAAACCACACATGAACGCAGATTGCTCTTTACAAAAGATTTTAGGAACGGATATCTGCGACTTCGACTGGAGAAGATAAAGTGCTTCAAAAGAAAAGATGGGATGGATTGAAGAGGGCATTGGAGGGTTTTTGAAACTGGGGGGACAGAACTTAATAATTTAAATGCAAAGCTATGTTTATTGGAGGGGTGAATGAATCCAAATGAAAAATATTTGGATTCCAGTTCCGATTCCCTAGTAGAGAAAGATTCATAGATACGTCTGATAAATATTGTTGCAGATGCAGAAACACAGACCGTCTTGGATAAGAAGGTAATTAATTCCCAGCACGAGATCTGACATGCCATCAGCATTGTGGATGAGATCACTTCTCCAGGATGTCCCCAGCCAAAAACATAGGTATCACTGGATAACATTAAATGCCATTCCAACATCTCAGAGACAGAGGGTAGATAATTCTCTTATTCATCTAACAGCAATTTCCAAAGCAGTGTGTAACAAAAATCTGAGATTGTATGGAATATGCAGAGCTCATTGTCAATGAAGGAGAGAGAGTCATTATCAGGGAAAGATACACCCGTAAAATACGGGGTGTTTCAAATTGCCCCCCAGCACTGCAGCAGTGACAGAGCTTAAACAATTACTGCAGATGCAATACCCAGACGCAAGGAACAGATAAAAAACAAGCAAGTCGGTCCCCATATAGATCCTCGTGTACTGACCATAGCCCAGTCCTATGACAGAATGCATATAACTTGAGAGGACTGGTTGAAAAAAAGATAAAAGTACCTTTTGACATGCACCTCACTGTAAACTGTGTAAATGATCAGTCTTTATGGGGAATGATACCCAAATAATTCTGTGATCAGAATTTAGACCATTATCAAAGAAAGGTGCGCCTAGAACAACAGCAGATGAACTTCCACAAATAATGGACCAAACTGGTTCTAAAACAGGGCTAACAGTAACTGGAGTTGACACAAGAATACATGTCAGAATACAAATTTCATAGTTAATAATAGAACATTTGAGTATAAAAGACTTATCTTTGGTGTGTCCTAAACTAGTCAACAATAAAACATAGATTTTATATGGATATGCTTTATATAGGTCATTTAAGCTTTATGGGTATTTCGTTCAGACAGAAGAACAGCAGGCCCAGAGAGGAAGGATGCAGTGATGCAGTGAAGGCTGGAGGAACTGAAAACATCTCAGCGGTAAGAAGCTTTCTTCACCTTGTCGACTACAGCAGTAGGAGTATTGTACAGTTTGAGATGTTGGAGCCCTTGATATGCAAAATTAGAAAAGACACAAAATTCAATTTTGGACCAGTATGACCAGTATACTGAATACTGTCTCGTGTTGTAAAACTAGGAGTTGCAACAGCCAGAACGTTAGCTTACTCTCACATGGACACACCAACCCAAACTGCTGATGCAAGTCCAGTCCAGTTAGGTGCTGGGAAGTTTACCCACGACTAGGAAATAAGGTTCCAGTTTGTTTTGTCAGCAGAAGGTGAGAAAAGATGCTCTCAAACTGAGTAAAAGGCTTTGCCTGTGTTACGAGCTCATCAAAAATTACACCCTTTAACATAGTGATGACAGTTTGTTCTTGTAGCTGATCGCAAGCCATTGGAATCCATCTATGGGAAATCCTGACAAGGACAAGATGGCTGCTGACTTTCACTGGGTGAAACTGGGTGGTAAGATTTGTGTGAAGCTTGCCTAGGGGATCCCATGATCTTCAAAAACCACTGAAATCCATCTATAATCCAAGAATTGGGTTTAAATTGAGCGCTGGCTTCTGTTGAATTTTAGAGTTGCGAACGTACCAGGAAGAGACATATTTGTAGACTCACTGATATTTCTGTCCGGTAAAAGAGCAATGAAGGAGAGTCACCGCCCTGACTCAGAGGAGCAGATATCTTGTCCTGTTTACGTGTATGGTGTAAGGAGTAAAGTAAGGAGTAAAGTATGGTGGCCTGCCATGGACAAAGTAGCAGAGAGACATTGTAAAGTCCATCATGGATGCCAACTTGGCCCTAGAGTTGATGCAGTTAATACCACTGCCACAATTACTTTTTACATTTCACTTATTTTAACTTACACCTTTATCCAAAGTGATGTGCAACTGAGAAAGAATTTTACTTACACAAGAATGTGAAAATGACATCAAACACTTCACGCCCACTCCAAGACAGGCTGAGGCAAACAGAGAAGTGAAGCGGCAGAATTGAGAGACATATTCCAAGGGACTTGCGTGAGAAAAGAAGCTCAGAAAGAATGTCAGGGTGCGCAGAGGAGCCGTGCTCAACTAGGCGGGCAAATGTACCATCCGGCTGCTGTTTAATAGGACGATAAGAGACAAGGCCCAAGGCCCAAGCAGCCATCCACACACTCAGACACACACAGAACAAGAGGAGGAGTGCAAATTGTCTGCAGGGGGCAGCACAAAGTGGCATATGCTGATGTGACTGCAAGCAGATCAATTTTTAATCAGACGGGAGAAAGTTCAGCACATAGTTCAACGCGATGCCACACGCAGCCTTGCACAAGAGGGCAACTAGAGTGATTTGACCCAGAGGAGCTCAGTCGTAACACCACCCTTTACGAAGAGGTACTTTGCTGTTTTAAATACCCTGAGCCCATGTCTGATTGTATTAAATCTACAGCACATCATGTACGGTCACAAAGGCAGTGAGCCTTGGCCATTAGTTTAAAATAGAAAATAATTATAATAATCGATACTTTATTGATCCCTGTGGGGAAATTGTCTTTACGCCTCCCTCAACTTGCTCTTTGTAGAGTAAGTTGTCCATGAAGGGCAGCCACCCATAGCGGCGCCCAGGGAGCTGGGGGTTAAGGGCCTTGATCAAGGACCCGCAGACGTGCTGAGGCTGGGTTTGAACCGGCGACCTTCTGATTACAGGCACACAGATATGTGGATAGAAGGAACAGCTATAGGAAAATTTGTTGAATCAGTGTAGGTTCCAGTAAGGGTGGCTGTTGTGCGCTGGAATGCATAGCCTGTACATCATCTGTTTTAGATGATGCCACGAAAAAAGGAGTCTATAGTCTATAGTATAGTATATACAAGGAAGAAAATGAAGACTTGGTATGCGTGTGATATGGAAAAACTGAAAAATAATGTGGAGTAAGTTTTTTTTAAATCAGCCACTCGGTACTCCATTGTGTACTACGTATAATCCTTCACTTCATCATCATCTTCATCATCATCACCTTTTGCCCAATGTTAGGCTGACAAAAACACACACCCAGACACACACAGACACACACGCACGCGGGCGACCCAAGACTGAGGACAGACATGGAGACAGTGGTATGTAAATAACATGGTAAATCTGTCCTGTCACTGTGTGAAAACACATTTATTGGTAACAAACATGGGGACTAATCACACATCTCCAGTCTTGAATGAGCTAACATGCACATACAACAGAGAACATTAAATCATTATACTATATACACAGCAGTATCCCTGACAGTAATACAGAGGGACGAGGCATATAACCCGGATATTATACATAATGCTATATGTGGCTGTCATACACAGGATTATGAATTATAACCATGATATTATGCACATATTTATATGTGACTGTCATGCACAGGAACACAGAATATAACATGGAATTATACATAATGATGTATGTGATGTTATACACAGGACTAAGAGACATAACTATGCTACTATAGATAATGATGTATGTGTTAATTGCACAAACAGCCCCCCCCCCACCCCAGACAGAGAGTTCCATTACACAGGACCCAGTGACAGTGACAGACCACATGAATGAAGCATTATGGAAAGGCTACCAGTCCTGTAGATTGCCCTAAGTGACTTCTTCTTGGATGTCTTGAGGTCCCAGGTCCTATGTCAAGAGCCGAATCTGCCGGCTCCCTGCCAGTGGCCAATGGGGTTCAGGTCTTGGGGGGTCCACACTAGTAGGCCTTTCAGGCCTCAGACGGCACACACATGGACGAGGCCAAAATCATAGGCTGTCTGGAAGAACGTGCTGAGACACGGTGCAGACCTGGCATTAAAAACTAACGGGTGTGAAAATGTGTGTAAAGAGCGGCGTGGCATCGACTCCATCAAAGTATTAATACAGGCTGCAGAAAAGTACAAGTACAGCCCCACCAGTTGATTTACAGTATCCTGCATCGTAATCCTGCAGTCCAGTAAGCTACAATCGCATCAAGACTTCTACAATCTGATTTTCAAGGCTGAAACGCTGTTTTGTTTCTGCCGACTGCAGCCCAGAAACCAGTACCCCTTTCTCTGATGAGTACTGTTGCCATGGGATACCATTTATTACTACACCTGTAACTCTCATTATGGGTAGTCAAATGGCTGGATATTCTACTGTCACAATCGTGGCTAAGTAGCTCAGGGAACCCTGCTTTGATGGGAACCTGGAACCATACTGTTTCACTGCCAGTAAAAGTCACACCTCAAAGGAGGTTACAGGCAACTGGGAAATGAAAAGCAGATCGACTTGCTGTATTCCAGAGGAGTGAGTTACGGTCTGTCCGCCACTCAAAATGGCTTCTGCTGTCCTCAAGCCTGAAAGAACATACGGCGATAAGGCTCCAAGCTCAATAAAGGCAGAGGAGTGTATCTTAGCTACATCGCTCACAGCTGCCATCAGTGTTAAACACGAGAGTGAGCGAACTAACGCAGCAATCAGACGAACCAATCTACAACACCTGGGATGCTGGGATGGACTCAGCACCTAAGTCCCAAAGGGAAAATAACATTTTATTGGAAATTAATTCAGCTCTAGTGCATTGTGGATAAAACTACCAAAACTCACGCTCTCTGGTGTCACATTCCAGAAGTCAACAGAAGATACTGTTTTTTCAGTCTGTAATCAAGATTTAGGCTCATGAGAGTTCTGCTTACACAAAAATGTTGAGGGCAGAAGGAAAATGATTCATTCAGAGAGATAACCAACCAGATTGTACAGGAAGTGGATCCAAGCAATTGGGGCAGGTGGGACAAAGATATTTGATTGGTTGGCCCCACCTCCTGTAGTTTCTTGGATCTGCCTCTACAATCTGATTGGTTATTTCTAGAAATGGGCCAATCCACTTTTTTTCAGTTCCAATCCAATTCCGATACACAACTGCCGATATCGATACAGATTCCGATACAAGAGCTCTATTTCCTTTAATATTTTAATATAATAAATATATATATTTATACTTTATATATTATTAATATTTTATGCTAGTAAATACAGATGAAAAACAAATGCCAAAAAATCTTTAATTAGGCCCCTGGAAACATAGATAACATACTCGTTTGTACGTCTTGTTTTAAGCGTTTTTGTGCCATTTGCAGTTCAGTTTGAGAATCTTCCAGGTGAGGATATGCAAGTGGCAAATGCTTAAAATGCCCCACAATTTTTCACCCTCTGGCACCAGTATCACTCACACTTCGATGCGACAGCAGCCTCTCCTGTATCACAAGCTACAGCGAGTAGTAAAACAGCCCAAGCTAGTGACTCCCAAATCAGCCATTGCGTTTTTCATATTACTGCCTGCGCTTTGTTTGCTGGAATTTTCCACTAAACGCTACTCCCACCTCTCAAAACTTTGTTTTTACAAAGATTGCAACTCACTGTGCTACTAGTTACTGTTAAAAGCGTGAAATACTCTTATATGATTCTCTTACGCTCCCCCTGCTGCGAAGGGTATGCACATGACGTCACAGCAGGTGGAAGACTCTGCGCTCACACCCACTGAGGGGCAAATGATGCAATGGCAGCCTTAATATTCAGCTTGAGTGTCACAAAAACACATCAAAAATGAGATAGAGCTGTCGTGCGATTGATTGTGCAAACAGATTTAACACGAAATAGGAGCTATCTTTTTAGAGACAGCCAAAAACTAAATAAGTAAGTATCGGACGTGGATCGGTCACGCATGGCCGATACCCGATCCGTTAAATAGGTCTGGAACGGTGCTGATACCAATCCGAATATTGGATCAGTGCATCTCTAGTTATCTCTCTGAACCAACCATTTCTCCTTCTGTCCTCAGAACATTTTCATGTAACTACAACTCAAATGAGTAACTTTAACTGTTGTCCTCCTACTAAACTGTTGGCAGTTTAGCATAGGTGTGATTTTACGTTGTGCCAAATGCACCCTGAGGTTTGTTTTTTTGAGGTCACAACTTGTAATAACAATGAATGTCAACACTATGTTGCTAAATCCTGTTCTGGACTAAAAAATCTTGTACTAAACATTTTAAAATTACACAAATCAGAAATCCTTAAAATGTCCTAACAATAAACATCAAATATAAACACCCCCCTAAAAAGAATAAACAAAAATGTGTAGAAGATCACTATAGATCAAAACACTGGAAACAACTGACTCATGGATATTTTTGTCTGCCCACAGGCTTTCGTCTTGTCACTTTCTAATTATGTGAGCGAAAGCAAAGCCTTTCTGTATGTGAAGCTCCAGACCTAATGCGCATGGAAAAAATGACCCCGTTTGATGGTCAACATGCTGTTGATTGGAAATGGCCCAACAGCATAGCGTGGGAGACCAGCAGATAAAAATGGAATGACCAATGACTCCTGGAGATCACAGATGTCTATATTTAATTCATCGGCCTCCAGCGTCCATCAATGACATCAGCTATAAGCCACACCTAGAACGATTGGATTATAGAACCTGCAGTTTCCATAATGGGCATAAAATACAGAAAAGCCCACAATGTTGCCATTATCCCTTGGAAGAACCATATTCTGAAACCCACAATATAGCCCATATCCCTCATAGGAGATGCATTTAAGCCTCTGTCTTCCGCATTAGGGCAAAGCTGCCAATGCAATCAAGCTCTCAAATGCGACTGACCACAGATCCGTGGCAGCCATGTGAGAGACGCTTAGGACGTGATCCAGCACCGACATTAGGAGGAGACATGAAACAAAGTTAACAGCAACATGAAGGGAAGACTCGAAAACAACCGACGTCCGCATGAGAGAGTTTGAAGGTGACGAGAAACAAAGACCAATGGCAAAGTAGAAAAGCAACTAGCAGCTTCCCCATGCTGATCATGCTAAGCTAGCACACGCTAACAGCCTCGAGTCAGGGGATCACGTTCATGTAGCATTCATCAGCCATTGCTGCTGTGTCAGGTTTCAGGATCCCACAATCTAGCTACAGCAGTGCCAAGCTACCGAGATGGCTATGGTCTGCCATGGACCATGCATCTTAAATCAGCTCCAGCTCCATTTAGATTTATAGCTATTGCAAAGTTAAGCTGCCAAATTTGTCCACATTGACATTTGCTTAACCTATTTTTCCAAATCAAACACTCTCTACATTTGAAATATGACAATGCAAACCATGACCTAGGCAAACCTGAAGCATTAAAATATAAAACATGCTCCCTGATATGATGGAACTGTGAATTCTCCAGGCTAAACTCTGGTCAGGGCTACATCACAAACTGGAAACCTGAACTAGCAGAAAGCATTCTCCTATTTCACAGCGAAATGCATTTTTCTCTGTCTGAGCGCCTCCTACAGGCCTTCTAAGCTACTGCAACGTACTAGTCACCAGCAGTAAGAGAGAGTGTTAGCAGTTATGCACGGCAAGGTACTGTGTCGATAAAGCCATGAGCTTGGCAAGAGGGAGGTCCCAAAGGAAGGCATTGGGGGCAACGGTTCAAATGCAGAAAACTCAACTCACACAGCATGCACATGTAGATGTTCACTCTTATACACTCAGTCCTGCAGCCCTGATCATTGTTCAGCTCTGACTTGAGTCATTCTCTTATTATGACTTGGGGCCCGTCAGGGCAGAATAAATGGCCTTCACTGCAACTAGAGAAAGAAAGGAAAACGTCTGTGATTTATTACTTGGTTCCCCGCAGCACACAGCTTCATCAAGTCCATTAGGCATCTGTCAGTTACTGCTGGTTCCCGATGGCAACTGTCCCACGATTCCTCTAAGGGACCCAGTGGTCCTGTGAAGTGCTGTCTGATTGCTTATCTAAAAAAGAATGTGGAGTGGATGGAAGATGAATGGCATATGAGCGAGCCAGCCGCCCTCGACATCTCCTATCAGGACCTAGCCCTCTGACACGCCGTCACCCGATTTGCTATGTGAAAAGTGGGCGGAGTCGGGATGTGTTACCCAGAGAGACAGTTTTAGGGGGCTCACCTGGCCACTGTGACCAGCCAATCAGATACTGAATGGGAAAACAACAAAATCTGCAAATCTCTGATTAAAAAAAAAGGAATGAATAACATCTTATCAAACTGGTGTGGAAAAATATTAAAGAAAAAGTAGACAACAAAAATGCATGTATTCAATGAATTAATGTATTCATCTTTATACTTTATCGGCAGCATGAAGTTTTCAGATTCAGATGAACATTCGCTTATGCTCCTCCAACATGCCGAGTCTCCTTCTACTAAGACACACGAACAGGCTCCACTTTCACTAACTCAGTAAATTTCTGTCCTGTGCCTTCCTGCTGTATGGCCTAACCTGTAACCTAGTTCAGATGTTTACTGTACAACACATAAGCACATAAACACAGCTATGGTCTCTACTTTCTATATCCATGTTTTCTGTGGTGTAAAGCTTGATTGGGAGGGGGTGTTTGCAAGTGTGTGGGTAAAGGTGTGTACAGTAGATAAAACGATATGGCATGTGTGGTACATTCTTATGCGCTAGTTACAGCACTGACAAAAGGTCTTGGAACGCTTGCTTAATTCTGTAATGTTGCAAATTTACAACTTTCATGACAATCACTAATTAAAAAGCAGAATGCTTGTCAATTACATTTTTTAACACAGAACAATTCCTTTAAAACTAGAATGTAGGTTTCAATTCATTACTGATTTTTTACTTTAAACTACTGGTTGTTCCAAATGTGATTTTTTTTTTGTAAACAAATGGATGAAGTAATGATTTTTCTTACAAAACCGATAAATTTGCAATATGTTCACTGAATTAAGCAAACGTCCCACGACCTCCTGTGAGTTCTGTACGTAATGATATTTATATGCTTATTATAATTTCCAGAGTGACCTTCATGATCTTAACAGGTTCTCTGCATTTATGATGCAGTAGTATGGTTGTGTTGGTAGGGGGGTGATATGTGACGTCAGTTAAACTGTGGCTACTCCCCCGTGCCCTCACACAACCTCTGTGGTGGGGGGGGAAGGTCACCCTGAGCTAAGGGTCCTACCGGAACAAAATATCCCTGCCATGCTCTCACTGATCAACAAAGCCCACACTACAGTTTGCGGTCTTTCTGCTTTTCTCCCATCTCACTCCTTCAATGCCCAAATATGGTTGGACATCACCCCCCCCCCCACCCCACCCCCACCACGGATCTGCTTCACAGTATACATCCTTAAGTGCTACAGGTAAAATGCTGGAAAGTTCTCATCTGTTTCATATTCCTCTAAAGGTTAATGACAGAAACGGTTTGCGCATTACAACATGCCTAGTAAAATCGAGCTCCGCATTAGGCCTCCTATCCCCGACTGAGTGGCCCTCTTCCGATCCCACGCATCCGGGAAGCCGCAGCAGTTCTGAAAGCCCCGCTTGGCGCGGCTGACGCCTGTTCCGCCACATGCTCCGCCCAGCGTTCTCAGACCACAATGGGAGTGTCCGAGCAGACGGAGCTGACGGACTCTGCGTCCGACGTCTTCCTGCGACTGCCGTCCCGCCGGTCCTCCGGCTCGCACTGCTCCCCCGCTGCTCCTGGGCTCACCTTGCCATTCTGGCCCTGCAGCTCCTTGGGGTCGATGAAGGCCACGTGACGGGCGAGGCCGGCCCTTCCACTGGGCTCTCCGTGGCTGGGCGTGGAGCTCAGGGCAGACGAATGGACGCTGTCCTCACGGTGCGCCTTGGCCCGGCAGCAGCTCGGGCAGCAAAAGCACCGGCAGGGAGTCAGGTACAGATAGACCAGCACCAGCACCACGCTGGCCAGGCAGCCCACCAGCGTGGTGTAGGCCGTGTTCATGGACTCGTGGCCGCCAGCTAAGGTGAAGTTATGTACCCTCACTGACACATAGATCGTCTCGTTTAGCACCTGGCCCGTGGCGAAGCAGGCATAGATGCCAGAGTCCTCGAGGACAACGGGACTGATCTGCAAGTCGCCGTCTGGGAGCACCACCGCGCTCTCGTTGCCATCTGGAGACACCGGCATATTTCCCGGCCTCATCCAGGCCTTGGCCATGTCCCGCTGCCGCGTGTCACAGTTGAGGACGAGCGTCTGGCCCAGGTAGGCCTCTTGGTCAGCCGCCTTCACGGAGCTGCAGTTTAGGTAGTCCCTGTTGAGGTCAAAGATGTTCACCGTAGTCTTCTGCAGGCCAGGGAGGGAGCAGGTGTGGTCATCCTTGTAGTCTACAGCAGAGCTGAGCTGCCGGAGGTGCCACTGGGCCACCAGGCTGTACAGGTCGCAGGAGCAGGGCAGAGAGTTGTTGTGAAAGAATAGGCCATTCTTGATCCAGGCAGGCAGAGCCTGGAGCTCCTGGATGGGTAGGACCTTGATCCTGTTGGAGGACACGTCCAGCAGAATCAGCTGCTCCGGCCGCGTCTTCTCCTTGACCAGCTCCAGGGGGAAGCGGGCCACCTGATTTTGACTCAGGTAGAGTTTCTGCAGGCTGACCAAGCCCGAGAAGGCAGAGCGGTCGATCTGGGAGATGTGGTTGTTGTATAGCAGCAGAACTTCCAGCTGCTCCAGCGGCTCGAAGATGTACTCGTCCAGCTGCCGCAGGGCATTGGAGGACAGGTCCAGGTGGCGCAGCTGCCTGACGTAGAGGAAAGCCTCAGTGGAGATGAAGGTCAGGCCGTTGTGGCTAAGCAGTAGGCTGTGAAGCTTGGCCAGCTTGACGGTGGTCCACTCAGCCCGCAGCCGTGTGATGCTGTTGTAGCTCAGGTCCAGCACGGCCGTGTACTGGGGCAGACCCACGGGCACGACGGTCAGGTTCGTCCTGGAGCAGCTGACGATGTTGCTGGCACAGACACATGTCATGTGACAGTTCAGGGCGGAGCCGGCGGCCCAGGGGAGCAGCAGGGTAAGGCTCAGCAAGACAGCGGGGCTGGGAGAGTGCCGAGCCTGCTGGCACTCGGCGCTGGGACAAAGCATTACGGCTGCTCCTGCGGGTTCGGGGGCGTCTTCCGTCAGCAGGGAGTCTCACTACAGCCCCAGGCAGCGGGGGCCGGATGCTCCGGCATTGTTAGCAGACAGCTGCAAGGAAAAGAAAAGTAATGCCTGTCAGTGACGGGCAGGACGTGAATAACATCGTCACACACGCGTGTGCCCTCACAGACAGCTCCACGTGCTCTTGCACACAAAAAAGTGTCAGCCTCTGCTTTCCATTTACCCAATGCATGATCCACGCACAGTAGCACTGGTTGGGGGTTCGAATCCTGCCTCCGCTCTGTGTGCATCGGGTTTGCAGGCTCTCTGTCACACAGCTATCCTCCCACGATGCTAAATTGGTGTCTAAATTTCCCATGTGTACGCGCCTGGTGACGGATTGGCACCCTGTCTCGGGTGTTCCACCCGCCTCGGGCCCTATGCTGGCTATAACAGGCTCACTGTGACCCTGACTAGGACAAGTTATTAAAAGATGGATGATGATATATGCGAATGGAACCTATTTAAGGTGACAGTGGGACTGGCAAGCACGGTTTTTGGCAAGCAGGCAAAGAAACACGAAATGTTTCATGGTGACCAGCCCATGTGCTGCTGGTATATGTCCAGCTAACTAGCAGCTCCTGGACGGCCCCTCACTAGAGGTGGAAGTGTTGCATTGCACCATTTTGTATATGCAAACAATCCCACTGTCCTGTCCCCGTAAAAGTCGCCCTTTTTAAAGTTCAGTAACAGCATGAATCACGTTAATCCTTATTTTCGGCAGGATTTTCACGCTCGTTGCATTTAAAGTTAGTTCAAGCACATAACGCGTTTGTTTATTACCAGCCTTCTCACTGGGATTGGCTACGCCAAATAAAGTTATGATGTGCTCTTAGAAGAAAAACAAAATCACAAACGCGGAGCGGACAAAACACGCCCCAGGGTGATTGAAATGTAACGGTACCATGCATTTCGCTATAATAATCTGTTTGGTTATTAAGGATGACATTACGAAAGAACAAGATGACGGAAAGGAATGCAAACGCATCTCTTTCTTTGGCACCCCCTTTAAATTCGCGCACTCTTCTGCTTTATCCGCTCTCCGGATAAATGCGTTGCAAGTGCATTAAATAATTCCCGGGAATATTCGGCATGCGCCCTTGAATTAAAATAATTGCCCGAAAAGGTCTCAATCACAGCGTTACCTCTTGTAGGTGTCCGGAACATACTGGATCGGATCGGAACGCGGTGCGCGGAATCAGTTCAGGCTTTTTCATATGCGGTCACCGGGGCCTCGCAAGCAAACGTCCCTCCCATCTGGAAGGAAACAAGACAGAACTGCCGTGTAATGGGACTGCGACAGCTGTATTTCTTATGAGAGATGATGTTTCTTATTCCCTCTCCGTGCGGCGTCTAGGCGAGGCTTGCGGTCTTTGCGTTTATTTCTAAGAGGCGCCACTGCTGCCGCTGTGCCCAGCACGCTGCGGATCCATGCGGAGGACGGGCGGTGAGGCGCCGCTGGTCAGCACTCGCTCCGGCGCTGAGCGCAGCACACAGACGGCGTCGTACCCGGCAGGTGTCCGTCCAGCTGCTGGCAGTACAACAAAGCCAGCGATCCGCGGTCCTGTGACGCAAACCTCATCCCTGACAGTTTGGCCAATGTCAAGACTGGGGATGAGCAACTGTGATTTCCGTGTCCCAAGACTAATAGAAAAGACACAGGGCGGGGAAGGTCGCTTTGGTGAAAAGGGATGCACCCCATTATATGTGATTTTTTTTCAGCTCAGCCTTCCCAGTCTGGCTGCTTCTTTGAGCTTCCTGTTCCCATTATTTATCGTGTGTCAGATCAGCGCGCTTAAATCACCGTAGATTGTGCTCGGTATCACTACGCTGGAGTTTCCTTTCACTGTTATTGCCGTCTTCAGCGCTTGCATTACTGATTATGGAAATAAAACTATACAAAATGATGAAGATGGCTCTTATGATGTGAATTTTAAAGAAATCGTCAATAACAGCACATGAACATACTGGGCATATACTAGAGACAATTTTTAAATTCGTTTAAAATGCATTTTTAGCGCTTGATATAATCAAAAATCAGCTACGTACTTATTACATTAAAACGGATTGTAATCACGCATATTTTGCGCACCCCACTGGAATATTTTTATTAATATTTATCTGCCACATTTTCATATCGTATATATGCGGTGAAATTTTATTCCTTGCCAACCTTTAAATTTTAGAGTAATTGATTGGTTTTCAAAACATAATCGTACAATACTTGCCTACTGTTGGTATCATACATTATAAGTAAAATTAATACTGATAAACCGAAATTAATCCCGCAATTACTTTCTTCCTGAGTATTTTTATTGCCTATTCTATTTTCTGGCGTGGTACAGCTCTATAAAACTGGGTTGACGGGAGCATTGACGTAGCTGAATCATTAATTCAACAACGCTGGCAATATTTTGGTACGATACCACTAATTAAGAAGAGTGAGGAAACATTTAAGAACTCGCAGCGTGCGACTGCTTTGACTCCGTTCCGTTAATGGAAGCTTGATGGGGTGCATCGTGCACCTGAAACAGCCTAATCAAGACTAAAATGGACTAGGCACATCATTTACACGCCCATAAAGAGGCTGGGAAATGCATCCTCTAATTCTAAGCTAATCATGTCCCGAGCCAGTACTTCCCGGCGGGCTGAGTGATGCAACATGGATGTCCAAGCAAGACTGATCTTTTAAGATACTATACCAAAAGCAAAAGTGACATGTGATTGCCTTTGTATTAGTATGCGCTCCTAACGCTATCGTTCTGCTTCACTGGCGATTCGATCGGAAAACACACGTAATACAAACGTAATACAAGAAACACTATCTGTACAGATTACACCCATCTGTAATACAACAGACACTATTTGTATAGACAACTGAAATCCGGTGTCATTAACAAGCTTTTAAATGTGATCTGGTAATCAAACTTCATTGGTTTTGGACCACTAATCTCAATTCACACAAATACATTATATTACATAAAAGTGCTTATCAATACACAGGACTTATTAAAACTCCGACAGTAAATGAATAACGGATGGTATATTCAAACCTGTGAAAACAGTGTGTAATTTAACTTAACGTGCCTCATTAATTGTTCTGATACTGTCGTATGTGTCCTTGATTAGCCATTCGGGTAATTTACCGTGTTCTTGGCTGGTGACAAATAGACCCCAGTCTTATTTATTCTCCCTGATTAGAATTGCCATTGCCCTTAGAGAGTAGTGCTCAGTTGGTTCTTATAGGCAGAGGTTTGTTTTATGGGGGGCAGATGGAGTGGGTCTATTTACTTTGTGCTTGTCTGTCAGCAGGTGATGGTTTGGGTGGCTTGGGGAAGGGGGGGGGGTCATGGTTTTTGTTGAGTGGCATCTTACTTTGAGCTTCTGGTTAGCCAGTTCCTGGTTTAGGGATTTATGACCCCTGGGAGCCCGATGGCGGCATGAGTTGCCTAATGACATCAGACTACCCTTCCATCTTCAAGAACCTCCAAGACCCATCTGATCCATGAATTCCTCTACTAGCCTGATCCCTTTTACATTCCCTAAAATGTCCATATGTTGCACTTCTCATCACTGAATAGTCCTATTAGGTTCTTGGTTTGTTAGTTGTTGTGTAGCTACGACACTGCTTACACGTCTACCTGATCGTTCACTGGAGGTTCAGCCTAGCCTCACCTATACTTTGTTGCATCCTTGATGAGGGGCAGCATGTGGCTCAGTGGGCTATGTCTCTGTGCCTGTGATCAGAAGGTCACCAGTTCAAGCCCAGCCTTGAACTTTGTGGGTGCTTGAGCAAGGCCCCCAGCTCCCTGGACACTGCCACAGGTGGCCAGCTTGTTCTCCCCTACAGAGAGCCATGGGGGGGGAGTGTAAAGAGAATTTCCCCATGAGGATTTATAATGTATCATTTTCACATCGATAAAGTTTTAGGCTTATTTGCATCACTTGTGTTGCTAATGTCTAAAGCAGCCCTGTGTAGCTTAGTTCTTTCCCTGTTACACCACAAGTGATTAAGCTCAAGAGCTGTGTGGTAATTAGCACAAGGAGTTGAATCAGGTGTGTTAAATGAGGGGAAACTCAAAAATGTGCAGGGCTCCGGCCCCCCAGGACTGGAGTTTGGGACCACTGGTCTAAAGTGTCTGCTAAAAACATAAAAAACTTGCACAAATTGACAGCTATATAATAAAGTGATTTTTACACTTATATACGCTAAGATTCAGGTTAAGTAATTGACTTTCATGCTGACGTCAGCACAATTTCAGCACCCTTTATCGTGGCGGGGGCAACGCTGTAAAAACGAAATGAGCTTTCAGTCAAGACTGCCAAGCAAATATGGGAATTACTGTTTCTGAGATCTAAACCCGCATTCGGTCACTGCTATTCAGATTCGTCTCTGAGTCGTATTGGCCAAGGTGTTGCATAAAAAAATCCATCCATCCATCTCCTATAACCGTTGTCTGGAGCCTAGCCCAGGACGGGGCGCCAACCTACTGCAGTAAAATTTTTAAAAAAAGAATTTATATATAGCATTTGATATATAGGAATATTTAATAGAATGAGCGCAGTGTCTATAAATGCTATTCGCATATGCTGCAGTATTCCGGGAAATAAAACGAAATACATGCGTGGATAGTGGCATTAAAATGGTGTTACTGTACCTTTAAATTTTGTTCGACTTTTTCAGTTCCTGGAATTTCCACGAACTTGCGTAAATTGCCTGTACTCCAGTTGTCTTTAAGAGACTCAGAAAAGGGGACTGATTAACGTCTCTTTCCCACTTAACTGGAGTTGGATTCGTCCCTGTGGGGCTACTGTATTAGTCCGAAACGAACAATGCAATGTATTACTCTAAAAATTTTCAGTGGATGTCTGTAACGTGTAGGCATTGTTCATAGCGGGTCGGTTTTTACCGTAGTAATAAGTCTGCACATACCAAAACGCGAGATTAACAAAGGAGACACATAACTACTAGTGTAACTATACAACATCTTACCGAATCCGCAACAATGGCAGGTGGTAAGTACAGTAGCTATTATGTTAACTAAGCAGTGTTATTGTGTAGTGCCGGTCCTGGCAGTTTTATGATAGAAAACAGCATATGCAGTACAGTGGTGTTTCCACCCCCTCCTTTTCTATATTTAAGTTGTGAAATTACCACACGATGCCTTCATGAGCCTTACAGTGCTTTAATAGAGATCACATATCTCTGTGACAGTATTACTGTGCCGGTCAGCGATGTTTTTACTATCCGACAGCGCCGACATCTGGGAGTTATTAATTCTACATTACACATTTTACTGTATATAGTATAATATGAGCTATAAGTAAAATTAAGAAATTAGGCCTAGCTGCCTAGTTTTGTGAGTATTAGGCTATGTATCATTTCATGTGTAGGCAGTAAAAGGTTTGCATATAAATACTTGTTTATGGTCATAAAATTTTGGTTTGCAGCACGGATTACCTTTCTAACTTATTAATCCTGATCCTGAACATGTTTTTTCCATTCTTACTAACTTACAGTTGGACAGAACACAAGTGCTATTTCTTAAGTTCATATAAATCCTGTTAGCCTACATGTTTATTGGTAATTATTACTCTTTACAGTTCAGCTTGCTTAATGTCCTTTTATTGGTCTCCACATCTCATTCTAAAGTTCATAAACCTACGGTGAAAGACAATGTCAGTGTGAGCTGTTGTTTAAGTTTTGCTCGATTCTCATATACAATGCCGTGGTTGGGGAAGGAATTATAAGATAGGCCATCACAAAATCATCCCACCCCGGGCAAATTCCCGATCTTCCCAATGGCCAGTTTACTCCTGCCCTTGTGAAAGTCGGGTAGCCATGTTTTCCTTTATCTTAAATATAGTAAAACGTGTGATTCCCATTGTCAAGAGGAGGATTGCATTCGGTCACTGTGTAATGTATTGAAACATAATGTGGGCGGAGCAGGTGGAGAAGGGTGGCGCCTGCTGGCAAAACGCGATCCGACAATGAAAGAAATTCAAGTTCAAGTCCCATGACCAATGACAAATACAATTGCTGCTTCCCTGCCACCTAGTAAGATGGATGGCTGGGCAGTCCCCTGTCATCAGGGGCGCAGTTCCCCCGGTCTGGGGCTTTTACTTCCCGTTTGATATGATTTCGCCAGCCTACTGTCTGCGTATATTCCTGCGGTCTTTGTTTTCTTTTTTTCTTGTGTGTGTCTCTCCAGTGTCATGCTATGTGCTCCTCTGCTGTCTGGGCCGTGCACCTTCTCCTGTCTCGCTGCTCATTACGGAGCCGTGACTCGATCATGTCTCTTCTCCGATACAAGAGGGCGCTGCTTCAACATTTTTTCCCCCATTTTAAAATGCATCGCTAAAGTCAGTGCATGCACGTATCCTCGTCAGCCTCATAATCCCTATAGCATGAGCGAGGAAGCCCACCTGCTCCGAGAGTCTGTGGTGCGCAAGCTGTGATTGCAGTTCTCAGCGTTGATACATGAATACTTCATATAAACCCTTCCCATCTTTCGCCTTTACTTTTCAGAAGTGCTCGACTGTTCATTTCTCCTGGCTTTTAATACTATGCGTATATATGCTTCATCCCAGAACAACCAATGGTGTGTGAAAATGACAGGGGGCGGGGGGACTTCGGCTGAAAGTAGCGACTGAAAGTTGCAGTGTTACTCCGTAAATTTTACAAAGACTGTGGCAGAACAAAAGAGCAGAATGACGTATTCCAGACATATGCTCTCTGTTAGTGAAATCAGAAAAACAACGTTAGCAACACTCAAAACATAATCTGGCTTTTTGCTTTGTAAGAGCATCCCTGTTTGGGACGACAAAGACTGGGAGGAAATAAAAAATAATCTGGTGAAAGATTATTAGGAACTTCTGTCCTTTCTAGGTAGGTCCAAACATTAATGTAAGCACAGTAATTGTGGAATCTGGTTGGTGAGAACTCTGGGGTTTGATCTGGACAATGAAAAGAAGTGAAACAAGTAGGAGGTGGATGTGGGTCTCGAATGTATCCTGGGTCACTGGGGCAGAAGCAAATCAGAACATATCCATGCGCTATGGATGAATGAAGGATACGTGAAACCGATCAGTACGGATTTCCCAAGCTCTTGGCTTGGCCTTTCAACACAGCCTGTCAACACACACATGTATACAGTGCTTACTTATTAATGACTCAGTCTCTGAGCATTGATGGGTCACTGTAGAGTGCCGGCAACCGGCAAAGCATGGAGGCAAAGTTACTGAAAATTGCTGGTTGACCGACATCGAGTCGCAGTCTCTTTAGAGGCCAGTGAGGACACAGTCGTCCGCATTCACAATCTGAGGCATAATTGGGGTCAGGCTTGCCTCCAGTTCCCGGAGAGACCCTGCCTCGTAACCTCGCAGTAATGGCCGCCCCAGATTCACGGACTTTATACAGCAGCTGCTGCCCTGGTTGCTATGGCAACTGCGAGTCACAGAACCCAGCGTGATTAGAGGAAATAGACGGAGGCCCCTCAGTAAGGGGGGCGAGCAGGGCGGAGTCACCACTGCAGTCGGTGTCCTCTTCCTTGCCTCTGCAGTCCCCCCCCACCCCCCCCACACCACTAGCAGCGCTGCTCTTCTGTGTGCTCTTCCTGTCCCCCTCCCCCGCGCTCCATCCCTCGGCTCGGGACTGGCTTGTCCTCCAGACGCGGCGCACACACACACACACACACACACGCTCCCACGCCCCTCCACGCCTGCACACAGCAGCACCATGTCTTCCGGCCCGCCGGCCCTCCCTAGGCCCAGGTCCCCCCTGAGAAAAAGAGGCAGCCTTCAGAGTGCACTCAGCCCTGGTGAGTGTGTGTATGTGTGTCGAGGGGACCGGGGGGGGGGGGAGTCTGTGAAATGCGTAACATACTGGCAGCTGGTGCATGCGGCAGGCTACGTCTGTG
>JABJVO010000126.1:20384914-20402292 GCA_026770805.1 Boulengeromyrus knoepffleri
CAGGTGTGAGGACTCTTCAGCCAATCAGTCCTCTAATTAGTAATCTAATTAGGGAGTTGCAGCGAAAACCTGCATACCCACCGGCCCTTTGCGGGTAAGATTGGCCACCCCTGTTCTAAGCAGTCAATATCGTATCATGATTTTCACCTGTGGTGAAAAAGTTGTATATGCATTGGATGTTGAGGCTGTCACTCACCACCAGGGCAGCCTTAACGGCCTGGAGTTGGGAGAAGACCCGCCCCCCTTCATCTGGACACATGGTCTTTAGCTCCTCCCAGGTCATCCCCAGGAGCAGGGACCCACTGAGCACGCTCAGACAGCGCACCGTTCTGCAGGACGACGTGTGTGATGGCAGATGAGCACACAAACAAGTGCAATATACATCCATACACACATATATACAAACACAGAGTAAATGACTCCCACAATCTCACACTGCCACCTTCCCTTGGTATGTTTATGTCTACTATATTTATATATAAACACACACACACACACACACACAAATAATGGACAGTCCACATATCTTAGTGGGGACTCTCCATTAATTTCTATGGGCATAATCCTAATCCCAGCTATGACAGCCTTAACCCCTACCCAGCCCTAACCTTAATCATAAGAAACCAAACAAAATACAAACCTTCTGGCACTTTTAGTTGTTCGACTGCATTCACAGATCTTTGTGAGGACTTGATAAATGGTCCCCACAACATCAAAATTACAAGTCTTTATGTCCCCACAACTTAATATATACATGACCTACAGACAGACAGACAGACAGACACACACACACACGCACGCACACATACACACGCACACACACACAAATGCGGGCTCACACTGGTGAGAATCCCATGCCTTCCAGCCAGGCCTTCACATCCTGAGGTTTGGACCATTTGGTGAGAGTAGCAGGGGAGCCCGTTTCCTGCTGGAAAAGACAGGATATTAAAAAAAAATGCATGCAGGAACAGGCCGAGCTGTTTACCGGAATATTCCGATATTTACTGTACAGTACCAGTCAAATGTTTGGACACACCTACCCATAGGTTTATTTGTAATTTATAATAAAGATATTAAAACTATAAAATAGCATATACAAATTATGCATTGACTAGCACTCTGGGTTTGGACTCAGAAGGTTGCTGGTTCAAAGGATGCTCTGGTCAAAAGATTGGGTCCTTGAGCAAGACCCTTAACCCCAGCTGCTCCAGGGACTGGCTGATCCTACTGTCTCCTCTACACCAGTTCCATGAGGTGGCCTCCTGGGATGCTCTTCCAGCTGTCTGAAGGAGGTCCCACATATATGCTGAGCACTCATTGGCTACTTTTCTTTCACTCCCTGGTCAAATTCCTCCAAAACTATCTCTATTGTGTTTCGGTCAGATGGCCAGGTCATGTGATCCAACATTATCACTCGCCCTTGCCAAACTTTTGACTGGTACTGTATATAACTATTATGCATCAATAATAAATACCCATTAGTACGAATGAAATTGTAAAATCGTATGTGTTTGTCCTTTGCTTTAGCTAAAGGTGCTAACTGCTAACTAACACAAGGCTCTGACCAAGGCTTCGTTCTGCGCAGGTTCCGCTTCCATGTATTCCAGTAGGTTGTTGGGCACAAAACCTTCCTTGTTCTTATCATTCCGTACTTTCCACCACTGCTTGGACTGGTCCAGCACCTAAGAACCAGTAGGGCAGGAAGATGCTGAATTAGGAGGATCATTTTGTAATGCTAGAGAGCTTAGATCCATTGGTCAGGTCTGCTGTGGTAAACACGGTGGTCCATTAGTCAGGCCTGATATGGTAAACACGGTGGTCCATTGCTCAGGTCTGGTATAGTAAACATGGTGATCCATTAGTCAGGCCTGATATAATAAACAATGCACTCTGACCTTTTGCCCAGCCCTCTCTTCCCAGCTTACCTGCACCACATCGCCCTTCAAGACACTCAGCTCCCGGTGGTTTCTGCCCGTGAAGTCATACATCGCACGCATGTATTGGGAAGATCCCTTAGCAGCACTGCCCCGAGCCCCCCCACCCCCCACAAACACACAGACACACACAAACAGATACTTCAGCTTAAGCAACAGCCATGTTCCTACACAGATATCAGATAGTTCATCCTTTATAATTAGTGATAAACCAAAGACATGACAGTCCTGCCATAATTAAGAAAAATATCGGGTCAGGGTTCTATGGGTTTGAATGACGGACATTGCTGGATTAGCACAGACAGAGGGTTTAGAAATTAGGGTCGGATACCTGATTGGTGCTGAGCTACGGAAGCCGGTGTTCTGTCAGAGAAATAAAATAAGAATGAACAGACTTGGGTCAGTAATTAAGCATTTTGCTGCATGAGTTGACATGTGTATTTTTTTAAAGCATATTATTGATTTATTTTGGCCAATTTCACTGTAGAAATCTTCTGTCACGTTTATGTTGGTGCTTAATTTGATGATAATGGGGATGAGCCAAGATCTACAAGGTATAATAGATTTCTGGAGCTCAAAATCAAAGGTCAACCGTCAAGCTACTTTATGCTGGCTTTTTAAATCCATGCAACGTCACAAATGCCAAGTATTGTTATTTTCACCTTGGAATGCAGGCCTGGGTTTATGCTACCTTACAGCACTCAGTTACAGAGCAGATGAAATGGTCTCATCTTTTAGATTTATACATACAGTTTGCCAAAGGCCTCAGCCTCTGCCTGTTTTCCAAAGCCCCCAGCCTCAGTTTGCCAAAGGCCTCGACCTCTGCCTCAGTTTTCCAAAGGCCTCTGCCTCTGTTTGCCAAAGGCCTCAGCCTCAGTTTTCCAAAGGCCTCAGTCTCTGTTTACCAAAGGCCTCAGCCTCTGTTTGCCAAAGGGCTCAACCTCAGTTTTATAAAGCCCCCAGCGTCAGTTTTCCAAAGGCCTCTGCCTCATTTTGCCAAAGGCCTCAGCCTCTGCCTCAGCTCACATTGTTCACTTCATGCCAAAGTTAATATCAGAAGGAGCCTGGAAGTTCAGCAAGCCTATAAATACTATTAATACCATCCACCAGAGCCCCTGTTTCCACGTATGACCACTGCTGGCTTTTTCTTTTTTTTTTTTTACCTGATGTTGGCGGGGTCCTTTCTTTAGGGGCGTGGCCTGGCTCTCATTGACTACTGATGGAGGCTGCCAACCATCAGTAAACTCTGGGGTGTAAGGAGGGACCGTATCCTCATCTGGCCACGCAGAGCTGCAAGCACACAGATGACACCCACCTGGTCACATGGAGCCACGCCCCCTGAATTAAGCCCCGCCCCCATGGCATACCACTAACACTCGAGGAATAGAACCTGATAAAAGTTCCTAACAGACCATACCACTTTCAGCATGGGGGAGCACTCACTTTGTGTATTCTTGATTGTGAAATGCCTGAGGGGTGTGCTTGAAATTAATTTCACTGCTTTCTCACAATTGATATATTTCTATGGAGAAAATACCCTCACTAACTAACAACAGATTAATAACAGAGCAACGCAAAAACCGCCCAAGGAAGGGAGTTTGTTCAGGCCTACAGTCCCCAAAAGAACTGGACCAAAGCAACATGGCTGTTTATGGAATAATACTTAGTGTCTGCCTGTGTTGTTGCTCTTATTTATTGTTTCTAATTCTTCACTGTGTGTTTTACAATTGGATGACTGAAAACTTGCAACCTTTTCTTTAAGGTATAGTTCCTACTGTATACTCCAGCAATTAGGCAGATAAGGCAATGATAATACAGATAATTCAGCAGCCATCTGGCAGAACAAAAAGATATCACCGTTGCCAAACTGATGTTAACTTTGATAAATGCGATGAATCAGACGGGAGTCTGATACTCCTGATCTTTGGAGTTTACAGTTTACATGAGGTATGACATCACCAGCAATCTTCAACCAATCGGGCGGCAGGGCGGGACTTCCCACCTGGGAATGTTCCAGGCATCCCCCAGCGACTGCCAAAGCTGGTCCTCCTCGGCAGTGGCCTCCTCGCTGAGGAGCCGGATGGTCTGATCGGTGAGCAGAGGAGCTACGATGGTGGGTGGCACCTCAGAGGGGTAGTGTGGCACTATCTGTGGGGTGAGGAAAGGGGCAGGATCTTAGGGCACCTGAGCTCAGGATGGCCATGACTGTGTAGATTACATCAGGAAATTACTATGATGTCATTAACTTGCTATTTCCGGTATCCAATCAGATAGAGATAATCATAATTATTGCAGACATGCAGTTAGATGTCCTCACAACCTCATTTCAACGGGTATCCAATTCAGTATATGGGTACTGGGTTACTCTGTCATTATGTCAGGTATCCAGTTCCCTGTGTTTGCAATACCAACATCTCTGTAAAGCAAGACGTCAGACCAGGACAAACCCTGATGAATACAAGTAAGTAGTGCAAGAAAAGAAGACAGATCTCGGTAAAGCAGGGACTCACAAAGCTCAGGATGGAGAAGAGAGAGTGGACGAAGTCCTGAGCACTGGGGTTTTGGATCAGCCCATTCAGCTTCCCCTGTCACGAGAGAACAGAGACAGAAGGGGAAAATCATATTGCTGGAAAATCATCTAGAGCAAGAAGGCAGGTGACCTGCACAGCAATCCTCAAGCCATGGGTGGTGACCCAGATTTCGGCAACTTATCGGCAAGTTCTGAATGGGTTGCAAAGCAGAGCTGGAAATATAAGCATTTTAAAACCAGCAAGCTCCTATGCTGATCCACGATCAGATTTCCCAGCCCCAATCTTAGCATTAACCTATATAAACAGGTATTGGGTCTGCAAATGCTTAGCGTAAAATGAACGAACACTCAACCAATCCAAGAAGCCAAACCACAGATGCTTCATTTAAAATTCACTGGCACATCCAATCAGATTTGTGCAATAGGCATAGATTAGTGCAAACTTCAGAGTGCACCGCGTGCTTGATCTTAGCGTATATTTAAAACTATACTTGATATAGGGTTGGGACTGAGCTGGCACTGGAAAAATTAGGTCACAGCGCAAAGACTTTGAGAACTACAGCTCTAGCAGTGACTCAGTTTAGCGCCATCATAAGTTGTCAAATAAAGAACCGACTTACTAAGAGGTTGAATCCAAATTTGACCTTATGTAGACAGGATTCATATTCTTCCTGTGGAGGTATTCCTTTGACTGCTAATTAAGAATGAAACACAACAACCCAAAAGTCACAGGACGTCCAAGACAAGACAGAAAAACAGATACACAACAAACAACTTTTCACACGTCTCTGTTTCATAGAAACTTGAAAATAAAACGCTTTAGCGAACTGCAGGCCTGGATATTTAAAGTGGTTTATTATAAGAGCTCATTGCTCTTCTTCTTCAAAGGTTTTAGTCACATGGCAAATTAACAGAGATTTCTGTAAATGTAAACAGGTTAAGGATGGACCCCAGCTTCGGATGCTGTGTCACCAGGGACAGACTCCAGGTCCCCCGCAACCCTGACCACCAAGCAGCTAGAAGATGGGTGGATGGATGGATGGATGGATGGGCCATGTCAGGTATTGTTATGCGAATAAATCTGAGAATATTTAAGAATCATCTTTGCCTTTCTTCTTCTTCTTCTTCTTCTTCTTCTTCATCATATTCTTCATGTTGTTTTTCGTGACCTTTGGAAGAACTGCTGTCAGCTGACCCATGAAGATCTCCAGGTCACCCAGCAGATGGTTGAGGATGTCCTTCAGCACACCGTAAGAGGAGAGAGATGGGGAGACGCATCTTTACAACACTATTCCACCATGTCCCCCCCCCTCCCCCCCACTTTGGTAGATGGCCTGCTTGATGCGCATCCTGACGTAGTCATGTAACAGATAAAGACACTGACCACGTTCCTCTCGGTTTCTGTGTATCTGACTGGCGGGGGCGGCTCCCTTTCTGCTGGCGGGGGCTGAGCATGGCTTGTTGTTGCAGGGGGTGTGTAACTGTTCTCTGGTTGACATAAGGAGAGACACCACTTGCCTGTGCACCATCAAACTCAACAAACAACTCTCTCTCCATGAAAGGTAACAGCACCCCACATACTGAAATGCTTAACTTAGCAATTGAGATTCCAAATCATTGTTCACCATAATCTGGCTGGTGCCATTGTGGTAGAGGATGTCTTGTGTCCTGAAAACTTTCTGAATCTTTCTGTCTGTTTGGAGAAAAACATTTACCAACTGTTGGACAAGTTCATGGAGGAAACACAAGAAAACTGATGTCAGAATTCAATTAGGAACAGAACAGTTTGTCACATTAAACATACTGCACTGGAAGGAATGAAGAAAAGCACTGAATGTTACTCACTGGAATAGCAAGAGCCAGTAATTATGGTTCATATCTCTTTAATACCAGTGGACAGACTTGCAGCTGGACACAAACAAGTTAACCTCGTCATTTAATCACAGTTTCAACATGTATGGGTGCATTTCATTCCAGCTTGGCAGTTCAGGGTGTTAAGTTGGAAGTGAGGCGCAGGAGAATTAAAGAACCAATCAGATTACCTTGGGTCATATGTATGCACTCTGCTGAAACTGACTGGATGTTCCATTAATTTGTCAGTCATTGTGGACTTAGGTACAGGAAATTCTGGACGGTCACTGTAAATCGAACGCACATTTCTTAATGCATTATGGCGAGAATATATGAGATCTTGCAGTTATACCGGTCTTCCGTTACTTATTGGGAACGTACCTCTTGCTGTTCTGGAGTCCCTTGCTTGCCCGCCACTGTTTGATGACCCGCTCTAAGTCAATCCGGACATAATCTGCCTGTGAAGGTAAAATGCACCAAAATAAAAGGCGTCCCTGCCACTGTATGCAGTGCTACCTCAAACTATAAGGTTATAATATATTGGGCTTAACTTCACGTGTCAAATCTTTATATAAATTAGGGATAACACATTACTTGAGGGGGCACATGTAATATACAAATATATAAGTAATATATAAGTATTTATATAAGTAATAAACAAATATTACAAATATAGTAATGGCATGAAATACATAAACCACTATGACTGATTAATGATGAACGAACATGTGATCAGTAGGCTATATTCTTAACACTTAGTTTCTCATTAATTAATACAGTAAGTAACAGTGGACTACTGCATTATTTGTGGCCCGCGAGTGCGACCAAAATGGGTATGAAATGCTTTGGAGATCAGTGCGAATAAACATCTGAATAGCAAGAACAGCCATATAAAGAAAAACAGTCTTCCTATAGCCTATTGTTCATCTTCAGTTTTTGTTTCATCTTATTTCATTTCATCGGCAGAACTAGAGTAACTGCTCTGATCTTTCAGACTGCTTTCTTAAAAAGCCCGACTAATAACCTGGAATGGTAACTCAAAGCCTCATGAAGCTGTTACATCCTTCTTACCCCAGTTTCTTCACATTGGAACAGGAAGACAGAGGGTGCCCCCTGGTGGCTCGTTAGCACTGCGACCAGCAGCAGGGAGCTGTAGACACCGCGGCCCAACACAGCCATTGTGTCTGTAATGGTGCCCAGAGCCAAAGACTCGAGTATTTCCTTCACCCAGAGAACAACAGGAAGCAAATGACAGGAAGCAAATGACAGGAAGTTGGCAAGAGGACACTGAAGGAGGCAATAATGGAGGCCAGTTTTAACAACTGAATCTGAATCACAACAGATCGGTTGCTCCCCTCACTGGGGCTCGGCCCACCTTAGTCTCGATATCGATCATCTGCAGGCTGTTGTCATGGACAACCAGCGTCATCTCCTGCCCCCAGACCTGGCCCTTGGCATCCATCAGCTGCAGGCGGGTGACGCAGTCATCCAGAGAGCATACCTCCCTGCCGTCCAGCTCACACGTAAGCAGGTGCTGGTGGAAGAGGGAGATGGCAGAGACGAATTTACAGTGGGCTTAGTTTAAACCCAGCAATGGCACAGCAGAAATCATCCATTATATCATACATCTTCAGAGACAAGGTAAACTGTACAATTTACAGTCTAACAAATGTATTGGGGAAGGATACTAACAGTTAAGCCTCATACTTATTTTAGGTTGGAATGACCATCTTCACCTGACCCCCACCCTACGCTGGAATAATGGCAGTGAGCGTGTCTTACCTCCACCCTACGCTGGAATAATGGCAGCGAGCGTGCCTGACCTCCACCCTGCCCTGGAGTAATGGCAGTGAGCGTGCCTTACCTCCACCCTGCCCTGGAGTAATGGCAGTGAGCGTGCCTCACCTCCACCCTACGCTGGAATAATGACAGTGAGCGTGCCTTACCTCCACCCTATGCTGGAATAATGGCAGTGAGCGTGCCTTACCTCCACCCTACGCTGGAATAATGACAGTGAGCGTGCCTCACCTCCACCCTACGCTGGAGTAATGGCAGTGAGCATGCCTGACCTCCACCCTACGCTGGAATAATGGCAGTGAGCGTGCCTTACCTCCACCCTACGCTGGAATAATGGCAGTGAGCGTGCCTTACCTCCACCCTACGCTAGAATAATGGCAGTGAGTGTGCCTGACCTCCACCCTACGCTGGAATAATGGCAGTGAGTGTGCCTGACCTCCACCCTATGCTGGAATAATGGCAGTGAGTGTGCCTGACCTCCACCCTATGCTGGAATAATGGCAGTGAGTGTGCCTTACCTCCACCCTACACTGCAATAATGGCAGTGAGTGTGCCTTACCTCCACTCGATGCTGGAACTGGCCTGGCTGCCTCTGTATGAACTCCCCAAACTCCTTCCTCTGTCCTAAACAGAAGGACAATGGGCGTGTTGTCCGGTCACAGCACGGTTAGTGTGGGAAAGGGGGGGGCCACACTACCCTGGAAAACTGTAAGGTGTTTGCTGTAGGAGGGTAGTACTCGCTGTGGGATATCAGTCACGATTCAGGATAGACAAGATGAGGGGGTTGATGACCATATTACACCAGATACACGTTCTCAATCAGGTAGAGGGAGCGAGTAGGTTGGTAGGTAAGCTTGTATTTATGTATTGTTATTCGCCAGTGATGCATACATAAAACCAGGGACTACATTTAGTGAGGGGAACAACTAGACTAACTACACCTAAAAACTCCGGCTTGCCGACACGGTGCCTCTTCCTTCAAACTCTCCCGCTCTCTCTCATCTCGCATGCACCCACAGTCCATTGCAAACACCAGTGTTCCTTAAAGTTACAAGAGCCTTTCTACCAGTTAGGGACCAATCAAGGTCAGAACTCATGGCCCTGGTATAGCCAGTACTCATTGTTATGGGGTGCTTAGGGTTGGTACTCACTGTAGATGAATTTGCCACTGGGCCGGGTGAAGATGGAATTCTGTGAAGATGGCTCCCCCAGGGGAATTTTGCTGAAAGAAAGATACTCCAGAGGTCAGCAGTTGAAGAGGAGACAGAGGAAAGTCCCTTTGGGTGAATAAGGAAGTGTATAAAACAACACTAGTAAGTAGCAGAGTATATGGGAGGGATTGTGTAAGACTGAATACATGTGAATATATCAGACTATATACAGTATATCAGTATATAGCAGAGTACATGGGAAGGAAGATATGAGTGTATAAGACTGCATGACACAATGTAATGGAATGCATGTAGGAATACTTATGAAAATAAGTTTAGGAGTATATGGGGGGTATATTAAACTCTTATTGTGAAATTTCCTGACCAATGGCTAAGGCATATTAAACTTTTATTGTGAAATTTCCTGACCATTGGATAAGGCATATTGAACTTTTATTGTGAAATTTCCTGACCATTGGATAAGATGTTCTTCTACAGTATGTAGAATAAGGTCTCTCTGTGATTCCCCCTAAACCTGCCACCGCATTAGACATACCTGTCCTGCAGCAAGGCATCATGGAATCTCTGTTCGTCGTAACGGAAGCCGTCCATGTCCATCCTGGCTTCCTGACCGTCTACCATGTACCTTACGCACAACGCGAAACAAAACATGCTACATGTCAGTAAACCCTCTGACATGCATTTCCTGTGTCCCACCATGGTAGAATAGCACACTGGAACACCTATAACATGCTTCATTTCTCAAGGTACCTAAGATCACACAGAACTGATTATAGGTCGTAGAATTCTCTGAGCTGGAGGGACGTTTGGCCAGCCTTGGGGTGGGTTATCCAGGCCTAACATGGCCCCAAATCACTCATCTGAAGTTTCTTCCTTCGGTAAGTAGGGTTCATCTGTCCACACCATTAATTCTTCCAATGCATAAGCACTTTCACCAGGCCCACAGAACCCACACTTCCTGTGCTTGCTAAAACGTATCAGGTTTTCAATTTGCATTATGTTATTTTTAATTGTTAGCTTGAGTTACAGAGTCTAAGGCGGTTGTACTTTTGTTGTTTAATGTAATCCAGCACGCAGGTGACCCAGTTGATGTGGAAAACAGCTGACAAGTTAGCTGAAGGAGAACTTTAGCCATCACAACCGAGGAAGAGGCTGGTTAATAATCTATTCAGTTTTATTATATTACCCAATAGCACGCATGGTAAAAACAAACGGTAACTCATTTCCGTTACAGAAAAAAAGCAGAAAGAAGCTCTCACACAAACACACATAGTAAATGTGTTTCACTGCCCCAGAACAATTTTTTAGGGAGTATGTACGAGACTTATAGACCCAACTAGTAGACACAACCAGCACTGCCCTGGAACACTGATAACTCATGCAGAACATCTGCATTCACCCACAAGTTCGTAATTATTACCCAAACTTTAGCTCTTCATTTAATACATACATATTGAATGTGGTACGTAAAAGTCAAGGGCATTCATATAGTCAAAGTGAAAAATATTGAATGATAGTCTCTGCCTCCTCAACTGATGTATCAACAGAGCATGTAGACAATATCGATACTGTGAGCACTGTTACCTAGGCAACACATAGAAGCTTCATACTCAAAAGGACTGGAGAATTGGCATTTGTCCATTTCTCGGGGGTTTTCTTTCATGTAAATGTAACAATTCATCAATTCCCTACCAACTGCTGTTCCTATATTATGGATATATAATGACACAAGATTTTAAAAAATCGCTCATTTTCACTCTCAGGTCGTTTCTAAATAATTATAAAGTAACAAAATTGCTCTGTTGCATCACATTTTGATCTCAGGCAATTAAAATGCATACATATCTATAATCCTTAATATTATTTCAAAATAGTTAACTAGACTCAAGGAAAATATACATATGAACAAGTTCCAGATGCACTTTAACATTTATTATAAAAATAAATAGCCGATACAGCATGTAAAAGATGTTCTCTTGTGGATAGGGAGGTACTTACCTAAGCTCACCAGTCAGCGTGTTTTGTCCTCAAAGCCAAGCTGTCGTCCCACACTCATCCCAAGGTGCATAGCACACTCAAAGAGCAAAGGTGCATCACCAACTTCCTGCTTTGGCATACTTGGGTAAAGTCCATAGCTGATTTTACCGGCAGGCCTGACGCTATCCCAGCATGCAACAAGACACTCTGGGCCCATTGCCTCATAGTTCACATTCCGGAAGCCAACAGTATATTTTTTTTTTACTTTTAAAGCTGGGCACTTAAACAATTAAGCCTGGCTTCAGATTAAACCACAGCATACTAAGCATAAAGAAATATTGTAATAATCTGTGCTTCAATAGTATTCCATTTGGTGTCATTGAGAAGCAGCTAGCCCTACAGGGCAGTTTATCAGTTTATCATAGCATGAATTACAGACAGCAAACCCTAAATAGCACAATACAAGATTACCCATCTATCTGCATCATGCTGGTCTTGTACTATGTGTGCTAGAGAGATAAGATCAAGCAGGTAATAGGAAGATGCACATTGGGGAGGCAGCCCTGATCCTGGAGTGCTGGTAGCCAGCGGGTTTTCCATCCTACCAGGTCTCTGATGAACCAGACCTGATTTCAGGCAGATAGTGACTCATCAGGTAGGACAGAAAACCTGCTGGATACCGGCACTCTGGGATCAGGATTCCCTACCCCTGACGTACACAAATGAACAAGCAGTATCAGTGTAATGAGTTTATTACATGAGAGGAAACCTACAGACTTGTTCTGCAAAGATAATGTGCGCCATGTCCTTCTCTTACAATCCATAATGGTATCAGCAGAAATTTCAGCATTTCTTTATGGTGTTTGAGGCAAACACGCAGATTATCGGGATGCAATCCAGAACAGAATGACCACCGTATGGACCACAAACACATAAGAGAATATTTTATTTAAACCAACAAAACGACACTCAAACCTCAATCAGAGCTGACCTGGGATCAGGAGGAAAGAGTTTATTTATAAGAGTGGCAGCAGCCATGATGTCATGGGAGGTGGTAGGTGACAGATTACAGAGAAGCCTTGGCTTGTGTGTTCTTGGCCAGAACCTTCAGATCTGCGATGCACTTTGCGATGCTCTCCTTTTCCTGCAGGACAAAGGAAGCGAGATATCAGCTAAGACTGGTAATTTTCACCCTTTACTCTGATTATTAATTTTGACTTCAACGTTATACCGGTTGATTACTTCTTTTACTTTTAGACATTTACAAAACAGTGTAGTTAGTTTGACCAACTAAAGAGTATTCAATATCAAACAATAATAATAAAACAGTTTCTTCGTTCCCTGTGGGGAAAATCTCTTTGTCTACCCAGTCTTGCTCTCCATAAGACACAGACGTAGGTGAGAGGAAGCCTGAAAGAGAAGAGCAGCCACCTGTAGCAGCGCCCATGGAGCTGGGGGTTAGGGGCCTTGCTCAAGGGCCCACAGACGTGGCTATTCTGCTGAGGCTGGGCTTAAACCAGTGGGCTTAGCCCACTGAGCCATACCCTGCCCCTAAACTTGTACTGTAATAGTATTTAGCTATAAAATCAGAGAAATGAGAACAGATTGCATGTGAAAATTATCAATTTTGATGTTGCCCTAAACTGAAAAACAATAGGTGAGTGAAGCTGACAAACATGACAATTAAACACAAAAATGTCACAGCATTGGCTTAGTCACTGTGATACAAATCTTGCATTGTGTACCTCAATGACAATAAAACCTATGAATCTTGCATCTATGGTTTTCAAAACTATTTTCTACACACCGCTGCCCTCTGGTGGCCTAAAAAGAAAAGAGCAAGTTTCTCCCAAAAGGCTGTGTCAATCACAGCCGTGCTGAGGCGAGACCTAAAGGTGGTACCTGCTGAGGCGTAATGCTCTTCACCACGTTCTTCTCCACCCAGTCCACCATGTGCTCACGCTCCAGGCGCTGGTGCAGGTTCTGCAGCTGGATCTGGTAGTCCAGCCTCTTCTTTACCTCGTTGGTCACCATGTGCAACCGCTCCCTGTAGTTGGTCTCCAGCAGCATGGCCACGTTGTTCTGTGAGCAAGAAAGTCAAAGCCACCATCGGTCACAGAACCACAGCGATTGTTCCAAATCATTCACCCAGCTGATCATTCATGTCGTACATCTGCTGCACACACTTCCTCCTGTCCCTCACCCGCTTCGCGTCAAACAGCATATTCCTCCCCTCCACTCTCCACTGCTCCTTCTTCTCGTCGTCGATGGCTTGGGTCAGGCTCTTGATGGCCACATCCTTCACCTCCTGCACCTTGGCTGCTTTTTCCTGGAAGCACAGAGCGAGAGGTCAAAGGTCAGAATCTTCCATAATACATCAGAAGATAAAACCTGAAGGACAGACTCGGTGACTGTTCTATGCTGCAAACTCACTGCACACCAACCATTCGAGGGCAATTAGCCAGCTTACATCGTTCAGCTTGTCAGCAAACGCAGCGATGCCCGGACCAAACTTCTTGACGGCATATATGAGGACGGCACCGACAGAGAGGGCGGCGAAGGTCTCGTGGTTGATGACGTAGATCTCCTTGGACAGCATGTAGAGCGTCAGGCCGGTGCCCAACACATACGGTCCTGGGGAAGGGGGTTCACAGAATAAGAGGGCAGCTCACCGGTGCTAAACCAACTGTGCCATCAAACCTTGGTCTACTACCTACAATACTTTATTTTTTTCATTCATTAGTGTATCTGACACACACTTTCATTCCCACAGCCTATGTATGTTCATACAAACAAGACAGACAGTGCTTACTGGAGCCTCTGTGACCATAATATTGTAGCAAAATAGAAAAGAAAAGCAAAACTTTTATGCCATAAAGGGAATTTAAACTGTAGAAATGCTTGAGTAACATGAGTACAGAACTGGACAAACTAAGTATTATGCAATGAATGATTTAGAGAGAAAAAAGAAAAAAAGAAAAAATGTTGCACACACTGTAGCCCATTCTGCTTTATCACTGCATACTTCTGACAGTTAGGGGGGTTTCTCTATATACGGTTGATTTATATACGGTTGATTTTTTTTTTTACCCAAATCAAATAAACTGGGAGTCAAAACTGTAGTTGACGCCTTTCACGTATAATTAATTCTATACATTCAAACAAGCGCATTCCTAACAGACATCCATAAGCATACATTAGGAGTTTCCAAAGGGAGTCAAAGTAATAGTCTTCAATGCTGCTGATACTACAAGTTATATTCAAAGAATTACGGCCGTCACAGTTATACTGGAATTGTCTGACACAGACACACAAACGTAACCAAACAAGGGAACTTTAGTAGTGTTGGGGATTATTCCTGGGGATTATTCCTGTTATAGACGCTGTCATGTTGGCTCTCACAACAAGTGTGTAACATGAACGGGATTTAAGCTGAACTAAAGCCAGGCTCAGTAAGCGCTACCGACCTGTAACCCCCGTCTTGGGGTACAGGAACTGGAAAAGCTCCTCGGGGATGAAGCCATGGCGGACTTTCCCCGACTTCTCAGGTAGAGGCGGCACGGGGGCTTGGGTCTGGGGGGACGTGTGGAGGCAGCGGCCGGCCTGGACCAGGCTGGGGAAAGGAGGGATAAAATGATGGTCAGAAAACCCCCCCATATCTCTTCAGAACAACCAGCCTGCACTGCAAACCCATGCCAATCAGCCACTTAGGCTAACAGCAGTAACAGAACCAGATGTTCATATACTACAGTTATTTCTAACATAACATGCTTATAGCAATAGAATATTCTATTGATCTGGGAGCAATCTAGGGGGTATGGACATTAACATCCTTTACTGTCTTCTCCATGCTGACAGTTACGTACAAGCACATCTAAATTTTTATATGAAGCCATCCAAATGCAATGCTTGCGCGAGAATCTGGGTCCGTGGGGACGGACGTTCACAGAGGTCAACTGACACTTACCCTGCCCCGAGAGACCCGCTGCTTTTCAGAGCAGATGCTGTAAGAAGAAAAAAAAAGACATTAAACATCAAATCTACTGCTTCTTAAAGAACCTCCGTACTGGCTGCCTTATACCACTTAAGCACCGCGCAAGGGCTGGCAGAAGAGGCGTACTATTCAACAGACCCTAGCAGATCGCTACACCCCTAATTTAAAACGTGCAACTGGCCAGACCTCATCTGTATTATGTAGTTTAATATCTTAGGAGTAAACGGACCTGGAACTAATACTAATAACTGAATGATAACGGTTAAATTAGCAAGACCACATGCGCTACTGTCAGGACACAACATCCCCACTCATCTTTAACTTACGTGCGATCCTTATAACATCAGACAGATATAAGCCATATATAACACCACCTTCCGTCCTGGAAGTATGAATGCCGGTAGGTTTACGTTTCTTCAAGGCCTGTCAGGTTACCCTTCAGCGATACTCCAGTACAGTGGAAACTATAAAAATATGCTCCACAAGCCACTCCGTTACTCGCTACTGGGCTTACCTGGAAGAAACACCAGTCTAGACAGCATGTCTAATGAGAAAACGGCCACCGCAGACACAAATGCCGAGCTCTTAATAATTCTTCGCCGTGTCCTTCTGCAGCGGGCACCAGCGACGCGATGGCGGAGAAAACTCGCCCCGTAATATCGCGAGACCCGCGTTCTCCTCACGCGATAAGGTAACTCGGACTGATGTATTGCTGCCCCCTGCAGTAGTGGAGGGATGTTGCAAGAGTATTTTTTTTTTTTAAAGGAAAGAAAAATGATGGATAACTCAAATTGAGATACGCATTAAAATACTACACTGCTGGGCGAAAAATGAAGCAAACAGAGTTTATTGCAGTTTCTATACGTACTTTTTTATTTGAACAAATACAAATGAAACAGTGTAAGCCGGAAGCAACCATGTAACAATATATTGTATGCATCTCCTGGAAAAGCCATCCCCTTCTAAACTGTACACTGGCTACAAACAAGGCATACAACATTGTGAAACGCTGCTACCTATTTCACTTGTATTTGTTAAACAAGAAAAGTAATCATAAAACATGCAATAAATCATGTTTGCCTAATTTTTTCGCCCAGCAGTGTAATTTGTTGGAAGGACTAGAGTTAAGTCACAACAGAGAAATTTTGTTCCTGGGAGAAAACAATGGGAATCTGATACAAAGAAAACAAAGAGAAAATAAATAATAATTTATTTATATATTTAAGTTTGTGCTATTACATATCCATAAATGAGTGAGACAGAGAGCAGGTCTGTAGTATTTGGAGTTAAGAATGTACTGAAGGGCCCAATACTGATATGATTACTTTGCCAGCAACAGGATTTGAACCCTTTACCTTCTGGACATCAGTACAGATCCCTAACCTACTGGGCTAAGCAGATCTGTTTAAATTTATTTGTGCCATTTGTCTTCATCCAAAATGACAGGGTCAAGTGGCATCTGGCATCAGTTAGGGTACAGGGCTTCATCCCACGGGATTCAAACCTACAACCTCTGAAAAACAGGTAAAGAACCCTCCCCTACAGAGACACACACCACCCCATGTACATTTATTGTAATGCAATATGCTGAAACAGGAAATATGAGACCAAAATGAATAAATTATCTGTTTATTTGTTAATTATACAATGATTATACAAATGCAATAAAATAATTCCATAGATTCATAGTTCTCACATACAAGCTATTTATGCAAAGAAACTGATTTAGAAGCAAACTTCATATGTGTCGGGGATCCGGGCAGCTCGGGCGCGGGAACGAGGCATGACCAGGGCACAAAAAGGGTGGACGACCCACTGGCGGCTCCAAGAAGAAAAAAATGGGGTTTATTAAATAAAACAGAAAACACTACAAACACAACAAAACCAAAAGGACCACGCAGGGTCAAAAAACTAAAGGAGATAAATAAAGACTACAAATCACAAATAAACATAAACTGGGCAGGGAACCATAATACAGATCTAACCTCAAAACCATAAGACAATCACATCTGAATACAATCATCATCAACAACAATGAACCACTACGGAACTGAACAGAAGCAGGAACTAAAATACTAAGGGGTAACGAGACTAACACAGGACAGGTGAGGCTAATTAACAAA
>JABJVO010000126.1:20416951-20442858 GCA_026770805.1 Boulengeromyrus knoepffleri
GACACAGGGGGCACAAAGGGACCGAAAGGCACAGAGGGACAGGGGACAAACACAGGGGGCACAAAGGCAGGGGGCACGGAGGAGAAGTGCAGGGGGAAACGGGGAGCCGCAGGGAACCCAGGCAGGCGAGGGGCGGAAGCTGCAGGCGACCACGAGGCCGAAGCTGGAGGGACCCTCGGTGAGCGCGAGGGGGGAGCTGGAGGGAACGCCGCAGGCGGCAAGGATGAGGGCGGAGGGACTGACGAACGGGGCAAGGAGGGAGAGGAAGGGGACCCAGGCAAAGGGGAGGAGGGAGCAGTAGCCACAGCAGACGAAGGCGTAGCCGCCGCCGGCCAAGGCACAGGCGACCGCCGAGCCGGAGATGGGGGACCCGCAGGTGACCGACGAAGCGTCGGAGGCGGGACAGCAGCCAGCCAACGGGGTGCCGCAGGCGGAACCGGAGGCGAACGCTGAGCCGAAGCCAGGGGAACCGCAGGCGACCGCTGAGCGGGAGCTGGAGGACCCACAGGCGACCGCCGAGCCGCAGCCAGGGGAACAGAAGGCAAGCCAGGGGGCAGGGCGGGCGGGACCTGAACCCGGCACAGGTGTCCCCTCCCCTTTCGGGAGACTGAGAGGCGGGGACCTGGTCGGTACTTGGCGCGCTGGGGCAAGGGTGAATGAGTCACAGGGGAGGTCACAGAGGAAGTCATTGGGAAAAGCACAGGGGAAAGAGTCCTGAAGGAGGTCAGGGAGATCCCCGAGGGATCCCACTCCAGCTCCTCCTCTGTCTCCACTACTAAGGGAGGAGCGTCGGCCTGGCAGACCGGGGTCTCGGGCGGCACAGCAGCAGGGGCCTCTAGAGCCGCGGGGAGCTGAGCGGGGAGCACAGGAGTCACGGGGACCGCTGGGGGCTGCATAGGGGATTGGGCAGGAGGTACAGGAACCATGGGGGTGAAAGCAGGAACCTCGGGGGGCGCTGCAGGCGCCGCCAACTCCGGGCCAACAGGAGGCGCTGCAGGTGCCGCCAACTCCGGGCCAACAGGGGGCGCTGCAGCGGCAGGCACGAAAGTCACTGGGGAGGCAGTTGCAGTCTCAGGAACCAAGGGGGGCGCTGCCCACTTCTGAAACCGCGGAACCCGCGGGATAGTGTCCCAAATGGACCTGGCCCCTTTAAGAAAGTACCAGCTTCCCAGTCCAGATACACTCCTATTCTGCTGGAGCCTGAGGGTATGTCAGTCCATTTATTATTGTGTCAAACATATTAACTGTCAGGATCACAGCTTAGACTCCATGACTTTTCATTGAATCCAAGCCCACAGTTAGTATTGTCTCTTTTCCTCCCGATTCTTTTATAAGTCACTCTAATCCAGGCTCCATCTCCACTCCACTCAGCCTCCCAGTAACAGCGACCAGTCAGGCTCTTTATGCACAGAACTTGTTCCCACCAGTCAAATCTCTGGATGATCAGGATATGACTGCTCCTCCCGCACCCATGTCACCTTCCTGCTCCCCCCAGAAACAGACAGGTATCTGTATGCTGTGTTGGGGTCCAGTGTCAGCTGGCAGGAATCTGTAGGCAAGAGGAATAGCCAATAATACCATTAGTAGGGCTGCAGCTATTGGTTATTTTAGTAATAAAATATTCTATCGATTATTCCATCAAATAATCGAGTAATTGGATAAGAAATACTTTTGTCTTATTAAAGAACAATAGTAACTATTTAAGAGAAAAAAGACAGGTCTCTTAAAATGAACAACTCATTGATTTCTTTTTTAGAAACATTTTTAATGGTTAAACTGCATACAATATCTGTCAAAAGAACTAAATCCTGTGCATATACCCAACCCACCCATGTAAAAAATGTACACGTAATAGGTATATAAGGTCAGCAGGATTTTGACTCTCAATAGTACGACGTGATATTAGTTTAAATACTAGAACTCGTGGCCATAGGTGGAAATTAGCGGGAGAACATTTTAAACTGAACTTGAGAAAACACTTCTTTACACAGTGCGTAGTTATAGTATGGAATAGTCTTCCTGTTCAAGTAGTGCAGGCTAAAACCATGGGTTCCTATAAATTAGAGCTAGATAAGATTTTAATAACTCTGAAATATTAGTTAAGTTCTCCCCAAACGAGCTTGATGAGGAATGGCCTTTTCTCGTTTGTAAATTTATGTTCTTATGTTCTATTCTATTTGCCTTTACTATGTTCCTTTGTGGGCAATAATAAGGTTAAAAGTAATTAGATCATTATTTATAATGTGATCTATTTTGTGCCCCCCATCATTGTTAATAAATTTCAAGACGTGTTTTTTTTAAAATAGTCAAAGGAAACCATACAGCCTTCTTTTTATTGATCTATTAGACATTGTATACCTGCATTTACCTACTGACATCAATAAAGTGGCTTGTTCGCTATTCGTATTATTGTGTTATGCTAAATAGATGCTTCAGTTATCAAGCAGGAGGAGCTTTTCACATGATGATGTACCATTTTCCTGCTTTCCCTTGAAAATTGTTAGATTTGGGTTTAAGGGAGAAGACGAAAGAGTTAGCTGCATTATAAAGGTAATCTATGGTGAAGTTGCGATTTGGTCGAGGTCCAAGTCAAATTTCCCCATAAGAAATAATGTAAATGAATTTAATCCGGTCCAGACCACCACATGATTGCCTATTTAAACTTATCTACCTAACTAATATTAAAAAGCATTAACAATCAATATAAAACTAACACACACATGAAAAAACAGGCATACAAAAAGCGATAAACATGAAATAAATTATCTCACACTTCGAAGCGAGAGCAGACACACGTGCTATGGAAATGACTCTTGCTATAGTTTCCTTTTTAAGTTCTACAGTTACTCTCACTAATTTCCTCTTTGGTTTGCTGCGATCGCTGCTCACTTTCTTAGGGGCCATGATTACTGTACCACTAAATGTACTGTAGGTAAAGCACAAAAAAAATTACACCGAACTCAGGAACACAGCTTCTGCACGTCGAACTCGGTCAAGAGGTACCGTGACACTGAGAATGATTCATAGGGTATCAGCATCCCAGTAGGTCTGTTTGCTTTTGTTTCAGTCCATCAGAGACGCGTATCAATCCATGCAAGTTTTAGCAGGTCTGTTTTGTTTTGAAGTGTTCCGAGTTTTTGGTCGAGTTATGATTAGATTTTTCTCGACCGACCCATTCGAGGTCCGGATTGATAAAGTTCAGCGAGTCGTGACCCATACAAGTTTTAGCAGGAACGGTTGAGTTCCAAGATTTTGGTCAAGGTACAAGTTGAAAAAAATGAAACAGACCCATTCGAAGTCCGAGTTGGTCAAGTTAAGAGGTGTTCGAGTTCCAAGGTTCTACTGATATTCTTTTTTCCCCCTTAAACTTTCTTTAGCTTGTACAGTCTTTATTGAGGCTTCTATAGAAGGATCCAAACATCATCTCATTGTACTTATACTGCGACAATAAAGATATCTTGTCTTGTCTTGTCTTATGTCAAATATCTTCTATTCAATTTTAACCCACACAGGACCCTTATGTTCTGGCAGGAAACTTTTTGATAGTTGTATGAGTGAAAATAACCAGTGATACCAATCTAGCCTGGGGAGGGAAAGTCCCTCACTATCCCTGGCAACATATCATTTACTACGATCAAACAGGGTTTTTTTCTCTTGCCATATGAATGCTTTAGCACATTTATTATATTCTTTTAAAAGTTATGTAAGAAGCCTTTGCTTCATGCTTTTATGTAACCGAAATGGGGAAGATATCGTACCTTTCACATTATGGAGGCTTTGGGGTCTGTATACAAGAGCGTAATACATGCAGAGAATGAGGGTCCACAACCAAACTTCTTGGATAGAAAATACAAAATACCCATTCGGCCCTATCGAAGGCCTTCTTCCCATCTAAGGAGAAGGCCATAACTTATATATATACACACACACACACACACACACATATATATATATACATATATACAGTATATTAAATGAGATATTAATTTCTATTGTTCATTGTTATTTTGTCAGACAGACACCATCAAGAATACAAAGTCCATAGGTTGTAAAGTTAAAGGGCAGGAAGTAAGAGGAAATCACCATCAAAGCCTTAAACACATGGACCAAAAAATGGTAAACAGCTGCTGTCAATCAAGCAACTATCCCTTCAGAATTTAATGTTAAACATTTTCACATTTATCTTGAACATATGCTCTTTACCAGTTAACAAGTGACTGATAGTTTGGTGAGGCAGAATGCACCAGTATATATGTATGTGCAAGTGAAGTATGCAATTTTGGCCAAATCAGCTTCTCATTCTCAATGACATCCTGCATCCACATGTCTTACCCTTCCTGAGACAGCACCCTGGTACAGTCTTTCAACAAGACAACGCCTGTCCACATACAGCATGTGTGTCTATGGACTTCCTGCGTCATGCTGAGGTCCTCCTGTGGCCAGCCAGGTCCCCCAGTCTTTCCCCAATCGAACATGTGTGGGATCAGCTCAGACGTCAACTCAGACCCAGTGCCAATCTGCAGGATCTCGAGGGCCAGTTACAGCAGCTGCGGGCCGACTTGCCGCAGGAGATACAGCCGCTGTATGACTCCCTTCCGCACCGTATCGCCGCATGGATCCAGGTCTGGGGGGGGTGCGACATCCTACTGACAAGGGATCAGCAGTGTGCCCGTACTGCCAACTCTGTTATCTGTTATTATAATCATTGGGGTACAGTCACATGACCTTTCACCACATGCAGATTCATTTCAGTTTCACTGCTCCATCTGGGTGCTTAATTCTTTGTCACTGAGTGTCTATCTGTGGCTTTCTTTCCAAGGTCCAGAAGTTGACTGGTGTTTCTTAAGTGTTCTTTGTATGTAATCCACTCTCTACTAGACACTGCAGCTTAGATTTCTGTGCACAATGCTTCTTATTTTGGTGCATGGTACACCTTAGGAAGCCCCATTGTATATAGGCAGAATATTCTAATCTACTGCATGTTATTACTGTTGAAGAAACTCTCAAAATGTAGAAGAGGAGAACAAGTTTTTGAGCACCCCTTATACAGCGCTACACCAGTGACATACTGGCCTGGCAGTATGTGTCACCTGTTCCAGATTGACATAACTATAGTTCATTCACAGCACTGTGTACTTCAATATCTAAGAAATCGCTGTCAGATTCCCATTGAGGTGTTGGATAAGCAGCAATGCCACATGTGTAATAGCTGAAATCTGCCTGGGGCCTCGTCCTTTCATTTCTCTGACTTCATCACAATGTCCCTTGTACTCTCCTCCATAAATCCAAAACAAAGCAATAAATTTGTTGAGAAATATCTCTGTTGGGGGAAAAATATGGCACTCCATGTTTTCAGAGGTGAGGAACTTTGGCAATTAAGAAAGAGAGAATTTTAAAAACCCTTAAATCAGGAGGCAAGTAGCAGTGATACAGATCAGCTATTAGACTGAAACCATACAATGAAAACAGCAATAACTAAAGCAATAAATGGTACCTAGAACAGACAGGGGTGAGGTGCATGTATGAAATGACATTACAGCCCACAGTGCATCCTGCTCATGGCGGCTGGTCAAAGCTAAAACCAGGTCTGTGAAGGAAGTATTACACAGCATGAGCCTGATTTATGGGATAACAAACATCACTCCAACAGTGGTTTTGTTTAGTCAAAATAAGGATTTATTTTTGTGAAGACCTCACTAATATTTATAAGCTGTCTATCTCCTTAGATGGAAGCCAGAAACTGTTTAGACTGAGTTAAGATGCAACATTAGTGTTTTGCGCAAGATCCACAAGGTTGCACAGTGGAAAAGGCCTAGAAAAGTTATTCAGTCCTGCTCGTTACAGCCCTCTAGTGTCACTTCAGCAGAATATTACACAGAGCCATACAGAATGGCTGCACGTTTAATATCTATGCCGTAAATTTAGTAAACGTGCTGCTTTGTTAGAAGCATTTACCCGTGCTGTAAATCTGTATAACTGTCAGACTGAATATGTTCATATCAGAAATGCACGTTTTTAACAAAAGCAAAAAGCCAATGACTGCAATTACGAATTTCTATCACAGATACTCAGTGCTGGCATCTGTCTGAAATGCAGGGTTTCAGAGGAGAACGTTCACTGAACAGGCCAATTAATATAACAAAAATTATATACATGCTAAGATAATATATATATAAAAAAAAAAAAAACATGTTTCTAAATATGTTCCATTTTATAAGGAAAATGCATATTTCTACACAAAAACCTAGACATTTAAAACACAGCCTCAGACTATTCATCTCTACTACAGCAGTAATATCAAAAAATGCATCCGAAGTATATTTCCTGCATGCAATCATCTGAATTATACGTTTCCAGCACAGGTAACTGCACTTTCCAATTGCCCCAGTTCACTTCCTAGTTCAGACACATTGTCCACTGCATTACTACTGCTGGTAGTCTCACTTTTAAACAGATGTTTCCTTACGTTCCACAACAACATTCTCACAGAGGTTAGTCGATCCTGTGCTCGAGAATCACCACAAAACAGCACTACAAGCATTAAAATCCCGGCTCAGGGTCACACTCACAAATTCACAGGGATTACGAAGGATTATGACATACTGGATAAATGCACAGAACAGCTCTTAAATGGGGGGGGGGCATGAAGGGACCTCTAACCACAAGCATGGGTGTAATTCTCCTAAAACTACAGTTAAGTGCCTGATCATCAAATCTAAGTACATTAAAAATGTTATGATTAATGTCACCTATAAATGCCTATAACAACTTGAGAAGCAGAACACACTTTAGCCAGAAGCTTCTGGAAAATTAACACAGAACAAAATAAAATAAGCGAGATGGAAACACTAAGAGCCTTGGGAGGACCTCAGAGACTAACAGGGCACTTCAGATGTCATGTGACTCAAGTTAGAGGTGAAAGGCTGATCTGTACTATTACCAGTGTTTCCCAACCCAGTCCTCAGGGACCCACAGACCGTCCGCGTTTCTGCTCCCTCCCAGCTCACTGCCAGACAGTCCACAGTCTACTGGGAGCTGGGAGAGAGAAAAACGTGGACTGTCTGTGGGTTCCCAAGGACCGGATTGGGAGACACTGCTATCATTCTTCAGAGGTGTTGTTGTGGGGGAGGGGGGATGAAGGCCTCACTGGGGCTGCATGGGAGGGGTCCCCATCCAGCCCTCGGGGCTCTGGTGAGTCTGAAGTAGGTGGTAGAGCTGCTTCAGGTGAGCTACGATGTTATCCTTGATGTCAGGCACAGAGATCTGGAGCCTCACACTACTGCTGTCAAATGAGCGCGTGCCATCGCCCGTGAACATCTCCGTGATCATGCGTGCCACCACTGGGACCACCTGGAGGACCAGAAGATTCTCATGGTCAAGGCATCAGCAGAGGAGCGTGCACCAGCGACGGGGAGGATGGTCAAACCCACAGCGTTCAAGACAATGTTTCCATGCACACACACCTGCACCATGATGAGCTTCCTCTCCAAAGGTCTGCCATCTGGCCACTCCTCTCCGAAACAGAGCTGGATCTCGAACTGTGGGGGGCGCTCCGACTGCCCTTTCTGATGGGCAATCACACCTACAGGCCAGCAGACACACCCACATAGTTCACATTACATTGTTAGTTGCCCCGCCCCTCAACCACAGAGTCAGGGCCCCTCACTCACCACTAAGAAAGGATTCCAGGGAGAAGAGTTTGACCCTCCTCTGGCGCTCGATCAGGTTGGGGTTGGTGGGGTTGGGCGCACACGGCCCGGACCAGTACACCTTGCACTGGCAGAGGCGCATGGCATAGATGTCGTGCCCGCTGACCTCCAGGATGAGACCGCGGTCCATGACGTCGAGCAGACGGTTGGTAAAGAGCCGCTGTTTGTCGTTGGCGATGTGCTCGGTGCTGGGGAAGCGCAGCTGCTCCAGGTTCACCGGGCCAAACAGCTCCTCCTGGTTCACCATGGGGCCCAGGTCCCCGTAGTAGAGCCGGCAGCCGTGGGGGTTACTGACCGTCATGGCTGGGCACACCTCCCTGCCTCGGTACTGGAACTGCACCTCCAGGTCTGTCACTGCAGCAAGGACGGACACACACAATGTTAGAGGCTGTAACATTCATTCATTTGTTCGAATTACCAAACAAATGTTTGTTCGTTCATTCATTGTCAATTATGTTCCAACAGCAAACATGTCAATTCTGAGAACCCACCCCTAATACAGTCGATTACTCACTGGGCAGGGAGCTGATCCACATCTCTGGGGAAGTAAATAGAGACTCAGGCAAGGGTGGGACATGGACTTCCATGTCCACAGGCTCCTCTTTAGGAGGCCATGTTTCGGCCGGTGGGGGGCAGCTCGGGGATGACCAGGCAGGGGAGAGGTCAGCACCTGGAGACAAAAACACGCCTCAGCACACGCACCCCCATTTCCCGGAAGGCGGCCGCATACTGCAGACGAAACTGAGGGAATCGCAATACAACATCGTATGAGCGGTAATCACAGCGGTGAACACCATTTCGGTTTTGTTTGTTGTGATCCCACCCACTGTCCACGATTCACCGACATATGTGACGCTGCAGGTTTGGTCAGCAGGATCAATCATGCAGTTGCCAGCAGCCTTTGCACCGTATTTAAATTTTGCAAACTAGTATGTGCATTAGTGTCTTTCTGTTAATTGTATACGATGTAACTGTAATGATTGCAGTGGAATAATTTCATTAGTGTTTCGTTCGTGCATAACTGTGAGTGCCATTTAATTTGTTGGGTTTCCATCTGTGCAGCTGCTAGCATTAGACTTATAGTGGCTGTGAATGAAGAGAACTTCCATTTTAAAACAGCAGCCATCTCCTTAATTAAAATGAGTCATACACTTGCGACAATATGTTTATTTGCGCTCTGAATGTGGGTCTGCTGCAGTGAAAACATTCTGTGCCCTCTAGGCCTCGATTTAAGTATGCGACTGTTTGTCCGCGCAAAATTGTTCGATTTCGTTTTGTCAGTTTTGTTTCGTTTTAAGTATATGGCCACCTATAACCTAGCGAGAGAGTATTACCATAAACTACATGCCTCGCTCTCTACAAGATGAGGCATGGATCTTCCCTTCAAATTACACCTTCCTGCCCCAGGCAATCGATGACCTAGGACGCACCAGTCTTTAGAGTTTGTTCACATATGCGTGAATTTCCATTTTTACCTTCTGTTAAATTAACTTACAGGCTATGTGTTCAAATCCTGAATTAGCAGATGGTTCATACAGTGCTGGCATAGTCTCATTGTAGATTAACTTTGTCATGGGCAGCAGTCCCGCATACGACTTACAGGACGCTGCATTTGCATATGGCAGACAAACAAACCCAAACAAGGCATGTAGACCTCCCCAGTTGGACACTGACTGGGGAAAACAGAGAGTGACAATCGAGTTACGCTCACCGTTGCTTGGGTACGGTGGAAGGGGTGAATCAGGAGTGTCGCCACAGTCTTCATCATCGTCATCTGCCGGGGTCGAGCTTGTTGAGCCTGTGAACACATCAAAAGTAAGTCTCGCTCCACTTGCCGAAATAACTTCAAAGTAAACCAAGGCTGAAGAGTAACGAGTTGAGAGGCATGTTGATCGATTAACGGGTCACTGAATTAACAGATGGTGAGAAACCTGGGTTGCTGATTGGCTGGGGGATCTCGCACACATCGTAGACCTTCAGTGGGTTCATGGGCACCTCCTTGGTGCCGTCGTACACCAGCTGGAACTCACGGCTCTTGTTGAGGGCACAACGGAGCTGGGCCTTCCACTTAGCCGGGTCTGGCTCGTCCACACCTTCCCGGAACTTCCCCGTTTCCACAGCCCAGGCCTGCAACAGCAGCAGAAGGCGCTCAGGAAATATAAAAAAACTTGGGAAGCAACTCCTCCCCCCCACTGATGACATGAATTCCTGAAATCAATACGAGGGGCATTTACAAAATTCTGGGGGCACTTTTAAAAAAAATTTTAGTTTATGCATAAGTTTCTGTTTTTAAATGTGAAATTAGCATCGAAAAAAAAGCAGTCATCACCAACTTGTCCTAACATGCATAAATAAAAAGCACACATTTCCAAAAAGCATGCTGTCCCAAAGAAAGGCGTGTAATATTCTATATGTGTATATAATATAATCTGTATGTGATTTGATTATTTGGGCTTTTATTTAGCTCTTTACAGCCTTGGAATATAATGCAATAGTTTTTAGATAAAGTGAAAACTTCATCAAAGTCTTTCAAATTAGCTAGTTTATGATCTCTTTTCTAAAATCTAATGATCTATTAAAATATTTGGGAAAATGAAAGGCAGTTTTTTACAACTGTAAATGCAAACCGGTCCCTTCAATAAAATAAAACACATATTGCAAATTATCATATTTTATACGTTCAAAGTGAACCCTTTCATACAGGCCAGTCTATCTGTAGTATAAAACTAGGGTGATACTGTCCTGACCGCAGCAAAAAGTTATTTATCCATAAAAGACTGAAATTAAAGGGTTAATCTGTTTACCAACCATTAAGTACCACCAACTTGTTAAACATAACAGACCCTAAGTTGTGCATTGACTGCTAGTGTTCATTACAACTCTGGAAGGTAGTTCAATTAGTATTATCAATAATTAACTATGTGATACCTACACAATGCCCTAAACAGAGTACTACTGTGTCACAAAAATAACAATAAACATCTAGGCCACATGTAACAAGGTCCACTGAGTTATAAGTTTTACAGAGCAGCCCGAATAAGCCAGCTGAGCTCCCTGTGTAATTAGGCGGTAATAACTGGCTTTGACTCCCCCCTCCACGTACCTTGAAGATGGTGTTCTCCTCCTCCTGCTGAGGGGAGTGGCGTGTAGCATGCCTCCAGGGGATCTGGAATCTCTTCGCCTCTCGGTCCAGCCACACCAGGCCTGGGTACAGCCCCAGGTTCACCTGGGCTACCAGCCAGGGCTTGAGTCGCACACGCCGGGGGTGAACCGCCATCGACCTGGGGGACACACTGCAGGTCTGAGTAGCAGGACTCCACCAATGTGACACAACCAACACACCAGCAGACAGGCCAACAAGATAATCGATTACATCGGCCCCCTCGTACGGTCAGGCTAATGGCTTCGGCCTACGGATCAACACACCAAGATGTAAGAAGGCATCCTCCTTATCAGGCAGGCAATGTCCCAAACAGGGGTGCAGTTCCCTAAAGCTACTGTTAGTAACTTACGCAGTGGAACCTGTAGAGGCTTTCCTGTAAGCCTCAGAATGGATGGCCAAGTGTTCTCAACATGTAGCTACAAATAACCGATGTCCAGGCGGTCTCTGCAGTTGGGTGATGTTCCTGTTTATTCCAAATCTTCGGTTCACATAAAAATGACCTTTTGCTTTAACCTGCAACACTTGTGGTGTACAATGTGCTGACGGCGTGCTGTTTGTACCATGCTGTTTGTACCATGCTGTCTTACAGGTGCTACGTTAAGAACCGTGTTCCCTCCGCCATCCACACCATCCAAGCGGAAAACACCTATTAATACCCACCTATTCATACCGTGACCACATACCCACCTATCCTCACGTGATCAAACCACCCTGTGCAATACACCCCCCAGTGGCCAAAATACATAATACATCCCAAAGTTATAAATGGCTCCCACAGAAGCTATTCGGTTGTATGATTCCAACTACGCAAGTTGCTGACATAGCTGGCAACTGTGCTTCTGGGAAATGCATCCCAGGGCTGGACTGGGCATCTGGCATACCGGGCATTTTCCCAGTGGGCCAGCAAAATTCATCTTGGGGGACCCCAAACCCCAGGGCCTATTTTTAATCCCAGTCCCGCCATATACCAGTATAACCCCTGCCAGTACACATGCAGAGGAAGTGTCAGTTCCTGATACGTAGTCAAATGTCTATAGCTCGAATTGGGCAGTAGGGGGCATTACGTTTAGGGACACATTTCTTAATCAGATTTGCCAGCTCTCACACATCTGGTGTGACGCTCACGCTTTCAGACTCTCACGCACACGCAAGAACTCCTACGGCAAATCTATATTATTCCATTATAAACCTTAAATTAGCTATTGGGGTAGTTTGCAGACCCTACAGACTATTTACAAGGTCATAAAACTGTTACATACATAAATTCATGTGCATGTGTGTGCAGACTTGTTTGGAATTGAAAATCTCTCTCCAGCAAGCTGACCAAAGTTGGCAAACTTGCATCATAATATGCGATGTGTCCGTAAACACTAGGCACGCTGCCGTGCATAATAACAAAATATATATATATATTATACTTGGGAAAATCAATGGTATACAATCAGGTCAAGAATAGGCCGCAGTTTAAGTGCATAGCTGTAATCACCTCCGCCGGAAATGCCCGCTAATATCAATCTCTTTTGGCTTTTCGCTACCAAACTTATATTGCTATTCATCTCCGCATCAATAGTTATGTCTTTTGTTATGACCTTTTTACAGGGTGCTAAAAAAAAAGAAAATAATCAGAAGAGTGACGTAATGTTTTGGAGTACAATTGAATGTAATCCCTACTGTTACCCACGATAGGTTTGGATGCAGCTTGAGCGAAAGTTATTAAAACTGAGCAAAAGGCTACTTGTTTCTGGCCATTTGGCCAATTTTATTATATCTTTTCCTCGTGGTCTGCAACACATGCAAAACAATTTTTCCTGATTTTAGGCCGCACTACAAATCCAGGCTGTACACGCCGGGTTAAATAGTGTCGCTGTATTTTAACAGAACTACAACATAGTGAAACTACCGCTCTGAATTTTTTAAATACCCCTCCATAAGTAAAAAAAAAAAAAAAGTAATTCCAGCAGATTTTATACTTTAACTTTAGATAATCGTGCTGCCTGTTGGAGATTCTTTGGTTGTTTTCGTAGCTCAGCTGCGGCCAAAAACAATGAGTGCTAATTTCTAATGCAAAAAATAAATATATATCTGAGAAGCATGTTAAAAAAAGTTACACTACGCACGCGGCACATATAAAGGGCACAAAGTACTTTGTGTAACCTTTGTGAGCCAATAGCTTGAATAATAATTTGGAAAACAACTGCCTTTTACCGTTCTCTGAAACTATATAAACTTTGCGCTCACCTTCCCAACACAACAAAACACCTGGAAGTTAAACACTGTCATTAATCTCAAAGATGAAGAATAATCTGCTAGTTACAGATACAGTCTTCACTTTTTTTGCGAATTCTCCGCATGTTTCCAGCCAGCAGGGGATCCACGGCGCTTTCACGCCACCTTACCCGCAAACACGGCTTATCGGGGAACAAGCAGCAACTCCGGCTTTCACTCCGCAATCCGCTCCGATGACGAAACTTCGCGATCGATCGACTCCCAAACAAAAGCTGATATTATAACTACGAAAAGAGACGCACAGTGTCCTTATTCTGAATACAAGCGCTTTCCTTATTCGACCCGAAATTATTTTGTGTATTTTTTTCCTCCCCCCCTCCTCACCTTTTTCCTGAAAGTCAGGTAGGTATGTGACGTCACAGCCGCTTTTTCTCCGACACACCTTTTGTCTGGGGGTGGGGGGTCATATTGATTTCATGAACTCACGTCGTCTTTTCACTAAAACTCAATTGCGATTATAACCGAGCATTATGATGGGAGCTTTGTGAGGTTTTTAGCCCCAGTGCAATATGTTTCGGCATAATCATTATACGTTTAATAGTGAATGGAAAAAAAATGTGTGACACGTTTTAAAACTATGTTTATCATCATTAAGTACCTTTATCGACTGTTTGTATTCTAATCTTATAAGTAGCATAGCGAACCTGGTTGTAACGTAATAATTGCTATTGTTGTTGGTGATTATAATAGTATAATACACGATATTAGATTATAACTGTCGAAATGTATATTTAGACAAACAAATAACATAAACTTAGCGGCATCTATCTAAAACTTTCGCCTCCTCCGAATCTCAGCATTGGATGTTTTTTTTAGAAAATGCTGTCATAGTCTCCAGTTTCTGTAAGCGTGTTTTTTTTACACAGTGGCCACACCCTGAAACTGCTCGAGGGAAACCAGCAGTGAGTTTTTACACGCACGGAGACACTGCGTCTGCCAGTGTCAGTGACGACGTAAAACTGCACCTCTAATAAGATATCAGGCTCCGTTTATGTCTCACGATAAATCAGAGCGCATAGATGGCCGACAGTGTGCTGCTACGGAGTGTTTTGCGTCTGTTGCGTAAGACACTTTTGAGTCATATTTTAATATCCATCTATGGGTATTAACTATGTTTTCCGGTAGGTTGGTTGTTTTTGGGCATAATATGTGGTATATGGATTAAGTCGTTTGATCAGTTCAGTGCAGAGGGAATTCTGTTTAATTATATGATTCATTTCCCATTGTTAATGTTTTTATTTACATCAGATTTTTATTTATAAGAAGTTGTGCAGAGTCTGTGTTGCTATGCAACAGGCTTGAAGACAGCAGGGTGGTTCAGACCCGGGTTTGGGCATGATGCCACCTAACCAAGTGACAGGGTGTGGTCAAAAGCCTGTGCCTGTTCTGTTTCTATTTTTATTTCATTTCCTTCCTCCTTGGGATTCTGTGCATGTCACTCCAGGCGTTTATGTACCGGCAAGTGGAAGAAGCTAGGCCATCATCTTTTCTGGGAGGTTATGCAGGTGATTATACAGGTTAACTTAATTTCCCCCCAGAATGCATAGCAGTCTCCCATGCAGTGATCTGTGTTTGAATTTTATAGATAGACAGACAGACAGACAGACAGACAGATAGATAGATAGATAGATAGATAGATAGATAGATGGATGGATGGATGGATGATCCCAAAGGAAACAAAACATACAACGTTACACAGGATAACACACGCTAATACAATACTGCACACAGATGTAGAGGGTGAAGGAGCTGTACAGCTCAAAGTAAGTATATGCACAGACAATAACTGCCGCTACCATACATAATATATTTATGATAGAATGAGTACATAATATTCCGACAGTTTCTCATGAATCGTAGGATGACAACAAGTGACCTTCAAAAGGAATGGGAAACATTAAGTGCAGGTGTGAAGTGCACTGCTAGGACAGTTCGTATCAGGCTCCGAGAGGCAGGACTGAACTCCCATAAATCAAGGAAGAAGCCCTTCATTAATGAGAAGCAGAGAAAAACCAGGCTGCAGTTTGCAAAAAATATATATTATTCACAGACGCTCACCCATAAATTGAGAAATGAGTGAAACAAAAAATTGTGCTGTGGTCTCTTCATATTTTCCATGACTGTATAATCCATATACTTTAACACAAAACAGTATATAAAACTGTTGTGGACGCGGGGCAGGGTTCAGGCAGGAAAAGAAAAGTGATGATCCACTTGCGGGTCCAAAACAACAAGGGGTTTTATTTAAGAGAAGCAGAGAACACTGGGAGCAACACAAAATTAAAGGACCACAAGGGGTCAGAAAACCATAACAGAATTTATTACGAAAACAAGCTACAAAAAAATAACCATAATGAAAACACAACTAGGGAGCAGGGCAACACAGAGAACAGGACCAGGACCAGGGTACATAGAATAAAGCACATGGCAACATTACATCATCACAACAATGGCAGACTAATGCACAGAGTGAGGGAAGGCACTTAAGTACACAGACATCCATGGAAATCAAGGAACAGGTGTAACCTAATCAATGAACCAATCAAGGAAGACACAGATCCATCTATTAGAAATGAGTGGACACAATAACCCTAAGAATTAACACACACTAAAGACTAAGAATCTACTGTAAGGACCAGGAGATACTAGAAACAGGAATACACGGAAATAATCACAATAAACCTTGAGAAACTCTACAACAAGAAAACACGAAATAAACACCAGAGGACAAAAATGCAAAAAGACAGGTGAGACTGGCCTCAAGACATCCTTGAACCCACGACACGTGGGAACAGAATCTGAGTCGCACACTCAGCCCACTGACCTATGCAGCAATGAAGGGAACAGAGAAAACACACTAGGGACTTAGGCATGCTGGGGCTGAAGGGCAGGAAATAGGGAAGAGGACAGGATGGCCAGTGACACCTGCTGGCCAAATGGGAAAGGGACACGGAGGGCAGGATCAGACGGCCGCTGACCCTGACATAAAACAATGTATATATAGAAATAATTTAACCTTATATAATATACATAGTATAATAGTGGATACTTGAAATATGAAATATACATAACAAATGAAAAATGAGATAATTATATGTACATAAATGTATACTCTAAAATACATGTAATCTGTAATCTGTAATGTATGAAAACTATATATATTAGAAATGCAGAGAGAACACAGAAGCAGCTCATGCCTGGATGCATCTCTGGGAGGCGCTGTAGAGCTGTATGGCCTGGGGGACAAAAGACTTCCTCAGTCTGTCGGGCAGGACAGTGACCACAGTCGACCACTAAGGAGACTCTTTCTGCCTGGAGACTATGCTGTGCTGCGGGTGACTCTTATTGTCCATGAAGGTCAGAAGTTTGTTGAGGGTCCTTCTCTCTGCCACAGATGTAACCCAGTCCAGCTCTGTGCCACCCACAGAGCCAGTTCCCCTCACCAGCCTGCCCAGTCGCTCGGTGTCTACATACCGCATCCATCTACATACGTATGTAAACAATGTGCTACTGTGTGCCGCACGCGAGCACTCGGGGTGTGAAGAAGCTTCATTTTCACCTCAACTATGCCTTATACCAGGGGTGGCCAATCTTATCCGCAAAGGGCTGGTGTGTATGCGGGTTTTCGCTGCAACTCCCTAATTATATTACTAATTAGAGGACTGATTGGCTGAAGAGTCCTCGCACCTGGGTTTGAACAGCTGACCTACAGATTATCCCAAAAACCTGCACACACACCGGCCCTTTGCGGGTAAGATTGGCCACCCCTGCCTTATACCATAATATTATCCACTTCACCAAGGGTGTAGGAGAGAATTTGGTATTGGGGGACATAACTTAATAATTTAAATCGAAAGGTCTATTTATTTGGGGGAATGGGTGGTGAGGCCAAATTAAATATTGGGGTACGCGCCCCCCCGCCTCCCTGGTTCCTATGCCCCAGTGTTTCGCTCTAAGAATGTCTCACATTTCCTGCTGTGATGACGTACTGTTCCTTATAACAATGTTCTGTTGTGTGGTTCTGTTCTCCCATCCAGAGCAAGGTTCACATTTGGGGGAAATTGTTCCAACACAGGCATTGTGTTAGAGTGAATATCAGAAAATGTAATATTACTCTTAAAAATAGCATGTGACATTTATGTGCAACATCAAGCGACATCATAGGAATAATCTGAATACCATCGTTTACACCATCAAATAATGATTGTATTTTTTTTTGGGGGGGGGGGGGGGGTTTCCATTGCTATTGTATTTGTATTCCAAAAGTATTTACTGCAGGTCCATTCCTGGAACCGTCAGGGTCAGTTTCAGTAGACACATTAACCTGGGTCACTATGAGCTGACATTCACCTGATTGGTTGTGTGATAAGTTTTTATCGTATATAATTTATAATTAATTTAAACAATGGTCCCTGATGAAAAATGGTGGAGGTGATACCGGGGGAGTTTCTAGCAATTGAGAAGATCAGGGCTAAGTCAATTTTACTTCAAAAAAATTTTTTTTTTGAACGAAGATTGGCATTGGGGCTAAAATACTCGGGGCTATAGCCCCGAGTGATCAGACCTGACGACGTCCGTGGGTGATACCCAGCACAATGAAGTCCAAAATGAGAAGTGTTCAGTCACTTTAACATTTTACTTATACTTCACAAATAAATATCAAATGCTCTTCAGTTAAGGTAATGCATAGTTTTCAAGTTTTAAAAACTTGAAAGATGGATGGAAAAACTATATATTGTTAGCAGTGAAAAATATAACCTTCCCAGTTTAATGTAAATGACCCAGACATGGCTGCCAAATGTAGTGGAAGACAAGTGGGATGAAACCAAAGCAGGCCGCTGAACCTACAGGTTTGGCTTCATTCCTGGTGAAAGGCCACTTCAGAGGGCAAAAAGGTTGGCCTTTGATAGGTGCTGCCATCTGGTGGTGAAGTCTAAAATGTCATGTTATCATAACGTCCATTACCTCAGTCAAGAAAAAGGCCTTAGGTCAGTGTTTACCAACCTTTTTTCTGCCACGACACATTTTTCATAAGGCAAATATCCCAGGGCACATCATCAATTAACACATAGCACTTACCAATAACGCACATCAGACCATGCGACCCTGAATAGGACAAGCGGTTTCAGAAAATGGATGGATGGACATTGCACTTAACCTGTTAATCAGTTTCGGACCAAGTACGTTTTCTGAAATTTTCCTTTTCAAAAATATGTCCACGAGCTTGTCTTTTTACCACAGTGCAGTTTGCAAATTACCGAAAATAAGTACATGTGTAGGTGTCAATTGTAGGGCGCTTAATTAAAGCCCAATTGTCAATTAAATGGAAAAAAAATGTCACTTATACACAAACCTTTTTCTTCATCTAAACCACTTAAAGTAAATTCGCAAGTAACTATAAATTCACACTTTTATTTAGTTATTTAGTTTCTCTCACACCTGGCCAATTCAAACGATTGAAAAACACTGCCTAAGGTTGTTAGCCTTGTGCAAGCAACCCGTTTGTGTGTGGATTCGCAAGAGGTCAAACAAGTGGCTTCAAGAATAAGCTACCAGGTGGAGGCTCATGGTACTGCTGCAAGCAGCCTCCCGTACGATACGGGATCCCATGAAATGCCACTATTAAGAAAAAAATCCCGTTGAAGTATGTGAAGAAGAAAAATGCTTAGAAAGGTAGTTCTGAGACCTAAAAAAATGCTATCCCCATATTAGTTTAATATGTTTAATGGTTTTCCTATTTTAAATTTTATTTTATTTTACCTGTTATTTTTATATTTGTATTCTTAATGTTATAAAGTGCTACATAAATAAATGATTGATTGATTGATTGATTGATTGTCTGGCAGCTGTACAGGTAAAAAATCTCAAAAATTAATCCACTTTTGATCTTTCTTAGAAACCATGTCATACAGGTTACCATGGAGCTCTGCAGGGATTTTAGCCCCTCTTCTCTAAGCATGTTCCTCATATATGTATCAAATTCAAATATAGCTTTGGGAGAATACCTGCCGAAGCTATATTACCATGCGATCATATTCCTAGCCACATTACTTCTGTAAGTCCTATAACAAGAAAATCCAAAGACAGAAATGAGTCAGGAACTAAGGAATGTCATCTTAAAACAACAGTTATTTAAGTACTTTGTGGTCATCATTGTTCAGATAACTCCTCAACACACCTTGGAGCCGGTCCTACGGTTGCTCCATCTAGGAGATCAGTGTCAAAGGCTGATGAACACAGAAGCAGGTCAACACTGATATAAAATAGCCCTGAAAGCCGCACAGTATACATAATATTTATGTGATTCAATCAATAGTAATCTGTTCAATTAATCAACTTTCCTCTTTTTAAAGAAATATTATTTATGTGATTCTTCTGTATCAAGTCTGCATATAACTGTACACAACTGCTAAACTATTTGGTATGGAAATAGATTCATAGTGATCTCCAGCAAGTGGATGGATGGATGGATGGATGGAGCTCCCTCGTTATCACAGGAAGTTAGATTATCTGGCTTGTTTACTATTAGCATCAAGCTGCTATATGGACTTGATACACAACAATTTGTACTTCAAAAGGTGATAGAAATGGAGATAAGGATCATAAGCCCTGGTTTTCAGTGATGGTCATTGATCAGCAAGCTTTGTTCCCATATTAGGTCAATAAAAAGTCTATGAAGAATTTATATGTCGAACATTCTCATTGAAGAGATACAGGGCTATCCAGGTTAGGGGTTAGAAATGTGTTTTCTTATTCAGCTTTTCAATTGTACAAACTGATTACCTGACAGTCATACTAGAATTCGATCAACTTCTACTATGATTTATTTTAGCCAGTTGAATCTGCGAAAGTCCCTTATTGTGGTGGAGGGGTTTGGGTGCCTCCATGATCCTAGGAGCTACACTGTGGGGGTAATTGCCCCTGGTGGGGTCTCCCAAGGCCAGTTGGTCCTAGGTGACCGTCCAGACTAAGTAATCACGAAGGGCAAATATTTAAAGTCCAACGTTGGAAACTATTTCAACAGAATTGCTCTGGATCAAGTAATACAATGTAAACATTAAAAATAGAATAGCACAGCTAACAAGGACAATAATGTAATAATATAGAAAACTACTCCATTGGACATAATAAAATTCTGTTCAGTTCTTGACCCCCTATGTCACATGGTCCTTTGACCCATCCAAGCTTTCCACACTGCAATTACAATGCGTACAGAAAGTCTTGGGACATTTTGTTAATTCAGTAAAAATATTGCAAATTTATTGATTTTCTAACAATCATCACTTTATTCATTTGTTTCCAAAAATATTAATATATACCACATTCGAAACAACCAGTAGTTTTAAGTAAAACATTCATTTCAAGTAGTAATAAACTGAAACCCAAATTATAGTTCTAAAAGAGCTGTTCTGAGTTAAAGAGTTCATTGACAAGCACCATTGGCTGCTTTTCAATTAGTAGCACCTTTGCAATAACGTAAAAGAGCAGACATTTGTGTTTAGTGTCTCTTTGGGAGCCAATGACCAAAACTGCAACTAATAGCCAAATGGATAAAAAAAAAAGAACTAAATGAGTCAGTCGAAAAATTATGAGACTTCATAACAAAAATGTCTGAAGATATGTGCAGATATGTCAAAGATTGCATGTCAATGGACTTTTGTTATGAAACCATTCAAATTTGCTGCATTTTTACAGAATTAAGGAAGCATCCCAAGACTTCCTGTGAGCACTGTATATCATTTAATGCTACATCAATTCGGTGTTTTCAGAAGGGTTTTAAGACCTTGTTTAACAGAGGAAGGTGTTTTATTTTCCATTCGATAAAAAATTAAACATCTATCTTCAACATCTATCTTCTTTCTTATGAGTGCACATGCTTTGTACTAAGAAGGTCACAGTTACTGACTGGCATTGTAACCAACCAAAATATTTCCTCATCTTGAAATTCCCTGATTTCACATACGGTAGCAAGTCTTGCAAGCCACTGCCACAGCCCAGCACAGGAACAGGATAAACTGGTCTGGTCTTCACCAAGCAGAATATTACTGGAGGTGTACAGACAACTGCTTTCAGCCTGGGCCACACCAAGTAAGAAAGCTGAGGGGTGTATACAGGCAATGCTACTAGTATGAACTGTAGCAAGTGTAATGGTATAATGTGAATAGAGGGTGTAGAGGCAGGAAATCGATTTGGACTGTACCAATCAGACCATGGGAAAGGGGGTGTGCACCTTAACTAACTGAGCTGTAGGACTTACCCATCTTTGGATACAGCACCTTTGCACACTGACCTGCAGGTCTTACCTGTTTTTAGTCACCTTTACCTTCTTTGTGGGCACAGTAATAAATGGCTTCACTTTTTATTTCATATGTCTTTGGTCTGAGCAGGACCCTGAGGGCTCATAAGCAAACTAAAGGCAAAGATTACAGATGCAGATTGTTTACATGGGACCTGCTTCCTTATGTGATTTGTGTCCTTCTGTTGTTGTCAGTCCCTTTTCTGGACATGATTGCTCAACACTGCAGCAGAATGATATTCAGTGAGGTCTGATGCAGAAATTGGAGAAGTCTGGTGATGAGATGTTCTTCAAAAATGTATAAGGAGCAGTATTTGTCAAAGGCTAGGCTTACAGTTATCATAAGCCACTCACACGTGTTTGCTTAGTTTTTCCACAACCAATCAGACTTGGAGAGTTTGTTTATAGAGATATTTAGCTAATTTCCCCAACCAGTAGTTTTACCCATAGCAACTTTAAATCTTTTATAATGCCCAGCTGACAGCAGGACACGTTACAGAACCTGATCTGGCGACTTCCTATCTCACATCCCATGTCCTTAAACAGCATGCTGGGGACCTTTGACACCCAAATGCTAACCCATTTGTAGCTTTCACTCTGCAACTTTGAGAAACGGCATCACCTCTGGAGCCATTAACTTTGGAGAATTCAGAAATACTTTTTATCTTAGTTGAATGAGTAATAAATGTCTCAGTATGTAACACCGTAGCTGCATATTCTGTGGTTTTGTTCAAAAAACATAAAGTAAGGTGAACTGGTGTCTCTAGATTGTTCAGAGTTTGTGAGTATGTGCCCTATTATGGGCTGGCATTCTATCCAGGATGTCCTCTACCTGTGCCTGATGCTTCCAATAGACTCCTGGCCCAATACGAGCTTGTACTCAATATTGGTTATTTCTTTAAGGTAAGCCTGAAATCTTCACCCAGAGCAAACTATATGCAAGTGGAAAGTACTGTAACAACTGAGAGGAACCAGAGTTGTACAGTAGTGAGAGACCTAACCAGCTTAATCTATGACCTTTGCCCATGGTTCACGGTACAATGAACACCAAAGGAGAAGAACATGAACATGAAAAGGCTGATCAAGCATTTTATTTAAGACCCAACTGCAGAACATCATGCTTTTGTGGTGTTAATCACTGTAACTCATTGCCTCTTTTGGGAACTGGCAATGTAAGAATTAATGTTTGTCCATTTGTGACATTTGCTTAGTTCAAACTATTGTCAGTGTTCTAGCAATGTTTTATTAACTTAATATAATGTGGAATCATTTTTTTGAATAACATTCCATCTGTTTGATATGTATTAGATTATTACTGATCACAATAAGCCTCAAATATCCATAACAAGTAGTTAACAGGATCTCATAACTGTGCAAACTAATAAGATTATCATGTCAATTCTCCTTTTCTTTTTCTTTCTTAACAGCAAAACCATTGTTTTTATTAAGTTGTCCAAGCTAGTTTATAATAGCTTAAATTAGTGTCCTCATGCTAAAATTCCATCAAATGTGAAGTATGGCACTATGCTCATTATTGATGTTGGCACTTTATGTATATCACTTGTCTTGTATATAATATGTACATGGCTTGTATATTGTATATTCTCTGTAAATTATATGTTCAATGTTTGTCTAACTTGAGAGACACCATCTGCCGGAACCAAATTCCTTGTTTGAATTAATGTAAATCTGATTTTGATTCACGTATAACTAAAGGAAGATATATTTATAACTTTCATAGAAAGCAGGATATATTAATGCCAGCTAGTACTGATATTACATACATACTGTATGTACTTATGTAAACCATTGTATTTTGCTCACCAAGCATTTTTAAGTTTAATTTTTAGGCTTTTTAAAAATATAATCAGCAACTCTTGCCACACAACTGATGCTCATGTCTGCTACACCAAGGCACATCGAGGAAAATCACATCCATGCAAAAAGTGTTGGTGCAAGCCAAGGGCGTGGGCATATTGTCGGTATTGGTAGGGACCAAATCAGCTCCGAACCCCCGCCCCTCTAAACACACATGGTACTCCCAGAAATATAGGTAGGAACATGTCCCTACGGTCCATACCCAGATCTACGCCCTTGGAGCGACCGGACCGATAGAACCGGTTTCCCAAAGGGAGACTGGTTACCATGGTGACGTTTGTTGCTCTACAAACGGCCAGTCTCCTCCAACTTTTTCCTACCGTCATGCCTGTACTCTGCAATGGAATATTATCATGGCTTTATTTAAAAAATTATGAATGTATATATAGTCTACATTTGATCTGTTGAACACATAAGTGCTCTTGGATCCGTGGTGCGTTTATTAATGGAGACGTCCTATTGCTAAATGATGAATCAACAGGAACGCGGCCAAAAAAAAAATTTTTTTTTTTTTTCCTTGGTTTAAGTCATTGTTTAAGTCCATGCTGGAATGCGCTCGCTGCGACGGACACCATGACTAATAAAGTTCTTAAGATGTGACGTTCGAGGCTCACGAAGCACAAAGGGAAGCGCCTCCATAGAGGGGCGGAGGTGCGCCGCGGCCGCAGAGTTTGTTTACCTCACCTGCCGAAGTGCGACAGGGAGGGGACGGAGGAGGTGGCCATTTTATCAACCTTTTCCTGGACAAAGTTAAGAAGCCAAGGCAGATCATATACCTGCCTGCGGTCTACAAGTTGGCAACTTTGGTCTCAGCTTTTACATCTAAGCATCCTCAACATGGTGGCGTAATAACATAACTATCCGCCCGGAATAAAAAAGTTCACAATGAAGAAAGGACATCTTAATTTTCTGGGTAAGAAGAACCAGTCACTCTTCGACTCCAAAATTACAGCTAAGGAGACAGGTGAGTGTGATCATTGACAAGCTGACAGCTTGACATTTCTTATTATTGATTATCAGTAACAAAACGGTGATTTGTAAAGAGAATATATATAGAGAGAGAGTATTTTTTCTTATTTTATAACCGAAAGGGAATGTCCTGTGACAAGGACACTTGAACTTTGTACTTGAAGGGCTTATCAATGCTTGTGTCAAATTACTACTTCTGTTATTACAGTATATTGGCCGATAAAATCCAGCAAATTTAGTTGTATGGACTGGAAAAAAAACAATGATTTCAGTGTTAAAATAATACTAGGGGCCTATAACAGAAATGCAGTTAATGACGGGTTCAAATGCAGTAAATACAGTATCACGAACTTAATGCTGGAAATCGCGTTACGTTTTTAAGTAGCACCGTAGTATTTTGCGGACAGGTAATTCACGGTAAAGACTCAGTTTTTGAGCAGGACGTTGTGCAACCTTAATGTGATCAGAAATACGCAGCTTGTTGACGCGTCCCAGGGAGCGATGTAAGTGTCAAAGGAAGTGTGGGAAGGTAGCGAGGTCACCGGGGTTCCCCACCTTTCCTTCGGCAGTAATTCACAGCGCTGCCATTCATGGAGACGGTTTAAAATCTGCGGTGATTGGTTTTCCTATGAAAACATGCGATCACATAGTCTTAAAGGTATACAATTTGTAAAATATTACTAAATCTGTTGCCTTGTACCGAGGTGACTATTTTAATAAGAGCGTTAAGCATAATTACTCTTTTATTTTTTGAAGGTAAAATACAAAAGAAAGGATTATTAGGACAAACCGCATCACCTGCATGAAACAACGTGTTGATGATGACGATAATGATGATGATGATGATGATGAATGTTGTATTGGTTATTGAACGCTATAGCCAAATTTATGTAAATTGTGATTTAAAAAGAAACAAAAATCATATCTATACCTCAATCATATCTTTGATCACAATTCATATTGTGTGTAGTGTGCATTGGACCCCAAAATGCTAACTGGTGTTTTTTTTCTCGCTCTCCCCATTAGAAAATGTTTATTTTTCGTTGGACACCTCATCGGTCCCTGAATCAGGCACAGCAAAAGTGCGAGCCAGACCAAGAGTGAAACACTATGCTGTAAGTCTATATACACAGGCCAGCGAGAGGCTTTACTATGGTTAAATGAGGTCAAATGAGATCAATCTTTAGTTCTATAATGTGACTGGTTATTCTACCTGCCAACAATTTTGGTTCCATTCTTTTAAATTAATGTTCCACATAAACTCCATCGCAACATTGTAGTCAATGAAAGGTTTATTCAAGCAGGAGTTCTTCCTGAAATCAATGAGCTGTGAGTTTCCTGTTGTGTGACATTGGGAAAGTCCGATCTGCGGCCATTGGTTCTTTGCAGCTACATACTCTTAGACGTTTGTGGAAACACGCAAACTTGCTTTTAAGTCGCCATGATGATTCCAGGTTTGGTGGGATAGGGGCAGTTGTAGACTGGTGGGGGAGAAACTGGGTGACTGGTATTGACGAGTGAGGCCAACTGGCAGAGGTGGACATTTCAGGTCCAGAAAGTAAAAATCCAAACCAGGATTTTGTTTCAACCAACCAGTTGAGTACTA
>JABJVO010000126.1:20442958-20456764 GCA_026770805.1 Boulengeromyrus knoepffleri
TATACTCAGTAGGTTGGTTGAAACGAAATCCTGGTCTGGATTTTTACTTTCTGGACCTGAAATGTCCACCTCTGCCAACCAGTGAGGGAACTGAGAGGTCCATCGTGTGTTCAGGTTGGATTGTAATGTTTCCATATTAGAGCAGGTGCTTGTAAAATGTGACATGATGCAGTTCTGCAGCTCGCATGCTTTGATGTGTATAACTTCTACACTGGCCACCCATGCACTCTGTTGACGCGATGGACGAGTAAGAGTCACTGGGCTGTCAACAGCCCAAAAAGGAAAAAGGAAATCATGTGCACTTGACCTAGAAGGTGGTTGTACAGTCCAGGTGCTTGGGTACTTATGATGCCTAGACAGGTGACCAGCGTTGTGGGCTGATCAGAGCAGTGGCCTGTACTACAAAGCGGGGTAACCTGTCAGATTTAAGGTAGTCTGGGCAAAATGTAAGTGAACGAATATGAAGTCCAATTAAACTGTGGTACCTTAAATCCGACAAGTTTCCCCGATAAGCCAGTAACCCCGCTTCGTAGTACAGGCCACAGAACCCTGCGGGTGAGGCTCGAATCCCATTGTGCCCATTACATTTCCTGGCATTTCCCGTACGTTTAGCATGGTTGAAATGTTCTGATCGGGTTTTGGGGTATGTGGTTCTGGAAAAGACATCAAGGCATTCCCAGATCCCTGGGGGGGGGGAGGGGGGAAGGGGTGACACCAAACGCATTCATGCACGCCAACACGCAATCCCTTTGTTCCCATAGACACGAGTGCAAGTACACACAAACAAATCCTCCCCGTGTACTGACATTCCAGGGCTTCCCCACCTTGGCCGTTTTGGGCAGAGGTGTGGGTGGAGCCTGCGAGTCAAACTTATGGCAGGGCACTGGGGATGAGCTTTGTGTTGCCTGGGAAACCGTCCCGGTGTGGAGACTGCTGTGTGAATCAGCCAAGGGCGTTGGCTATAGGCTGTCAGGCTGCCCTGAGAAATCCTGCATAAAGTGTGAGCTAATTTGGCAAGAATGATCTCATAGCAGCACGTCACTTTTTCCATTTTGGAGTCAATTTTTTTTTCTAAATTAGACTTTATTTCTACTATTTAGCATTTGTGCTTCTGATTGCTTGCTCATGATACACAGAACCGTGCAGTAGTTGCATGATCCGGAAGTGCTGCAGTCCCTTACCCCTTGTGGGAAATCCGCCTGTTCATTTATTAACTCAGCCTCAGGCACAGCTGTTTAATTATTACCCAGGCCTCTTGCACAGGGTTGGGCCACCAAGCTGACTGACCTACTCTTCTGTTCCCCAGTCTTCCTCTGACCTTCTGCAAGGCTTGGCTGTCCCAACGCCCAAGGTGCCCATCTTGCCACCCGTCAATGGCCTCCAGACATTTGGGGAAGGTAAAGCCCCCTCCCATTCAGAATCACCTGGTGTTGCCAGTGCGTTACATTTTATCAGCTGTAACTTCAAAGTGCAGTTTTCTCCAGAGAGACCTCAGATGGTCTGTGCAATATAAAAATTCTGCCATCTACTGATTTTGGTATTGCCTTCACTAACTGACCCTTGAAATCACTGAAAGCCTGGAGTTCTTGTTATAAGGCATTAACCGACCCGCTTAAATCAAATCAATGTTGTTAAAAGTACTTGTCTGATTTGACAGAATTGGCACAACATTTGCCTACCTGTATTTAGAAGGTGTTGTTTTTTTAGAAATGGACTTTAGAACATTGCATAAGCTGAAAGTGGTTTTGGCTTCACATCCTTGCCTTGGGTTTCTCAACATTGACTGACCTGCCTGACACCAATGAACAAAAAAGCAACATATTACATCCTTCACTAATAAAGCATGTTTCACTCAGCTTGTTGTTTAAGAGAACTTCCAGTTCCTGTCAATCGTCCCTCTTATGTTTGCTTGTACCTGTTTGTTCCTCAGTGAACAGACAGAAATTTGGAAGCAGATTCTCTCTGGCTGTGCCTGACCCACTGGAAGGAGAGATCTTCATTCCGCCTCCACCCTCTGTGGCGCCTCCACCACCCCCCAAACAGTCCATCCCACCTCCACCAGAGTTTTCCCTCAGCCCAACCCCCCCTTCTAAGTCGCTCCAGCTGGCTTCCGTACAGCCCCCACCCATGCCTCCCCCAAAGCCCCCGGTCCAAATCACCATGAAAGATGATGACCTGGCTTCTCTCAGACCACCATCAATGCCAACTCCCAAGGCTCCCTCCAGCTCACCTGGTTTCAGCCTCTCAGGACCTAGGCTGTCCAATCCACCAAATGACCTGGAGGTACCAGAGCATCCTAAATTTGCTCCTCCACAACCCCCAACGTACTCCGTAGAGCAACCTCAGATGATCAGTCTCAGGACTCCGAAAGTTCCGCCTCCAAAGCCAACGAGGTTCTCCTCCATGCCCAGTCAGGATGGACTGCCTTCATTTATGGCACCGCCTCCTCCATCCCTTGCACCAACACCATCCAGCTTCAACCCACAGAACATGGCTAAGGTCAACAGTTCACCCAAAACTACCCTGCTCAATAGGCAGATGAGCCGTGAAAGAAAAGCTCAATCTATGGTTATTCTACAAGAAATTACTGATGATATACCTTTGCAGCAAGAAGTAAAGGATCCAAAGGATGTTCCGACAAAGTCAGCTGTACCTCCGTCGAAGCCAGCTCGAAGGAACAGCTCTGGAACCCAGCTGGAGAATGATATTAAGAACTACAGTTCGCAAGCAACTCTTCCTAGTCAGGCCAAGATTAATGCATTAAGCTCCAAATCCATGGAAACAACGGAAGACCATAACCCACTCACACCTCCTTCCCCAAAAGCTTCTCCCAAGCTACGAAGGACTAGTTTAACCTTGCCAAATGTAGAATCAAGTTATGTGAAGCCAGCTTTGTCTTCAGAGAGCGGCAGTAAGCATGGCCCTTATAGCCATATGCCTCAAAACAGTATGTCCAGTAGAGGTAGTGTGTCACCAATGGCTCTTCTGATGGCTGCCAAAGAGCGAGAAAAGCAGAGGACGTCCCTGACCAGGGGGAACAGCTCCAGTGAGCCATCCACACCAGTGAATATGCTCCCCAGTGAGTCCAGACCTAATTCTTTCACAGTTGTCCCTAGGTTCACTTCATCTTCAGGTGTGACAGATCGAGAAAACTCAGACCAGGGTCTCCTTCCTGGTGATCGAAACTCAAGTTCGAAAAAACAAATGACTGCTCAGCCTCATACGATCCCCCCACACTTAGAATTACCAGACGAGAAACGAGCTCCTGACGTACCATTCCCCAGCTGCATCAGGGTTGAGGAAAGTGGTGAAGATTTATGTGCGGCCTTCATCCCCCCTCCTCCAGAATTTGCCAATGAAGATGATGAGGAACAGGGGGGCGACCTGGTCCATGTTGAAGAACCTTCAAAGCCGATCCAGTCTGACACTCCAACAGGGATAACCAGCCATCTGGCCCCGACGTCTTCAGTTATCGTAGACAACCGTAACAATGGTCCCATCCTGAACCTTAACCCTTCATCCCAAAAGATCAGCCAACCTCCTCCAACACCACCACCTCTCCCAGTCTCATTCAGCAAAGGGCCCCCCCCTCCCCCAAAGCCAAAACCAGGAAAAGGACCAAAGCCCCCAAGCTCCCCTGTTGCAAATTCCAATGTTGTGACCAAACCTCCACCTCAAGTTTCCCTAAAGACGGGCTCTGCTCCCCTCTCCGCAAGCCAGGCCACTCTCCTAAGCATCCTACAGAAAAAGATGCTGGAAATGGACCTGAAGCATGTGCTCCCTCAGTCGGACAATAACAACGAGGACTGGGGATCACATCTGTCCGACGAGGAGGGTGGGGTTCCCTTGTCACCGAAGCAGACCCCTGCCATAAGCCCTCAAGCCCCGCCTCCGAAGACCCAGAGCCTGGATTTGGGAGAGTTGGAGAGCCAAGTGGCTAAGAGAGCTTTAACTGCATCCACAAAGCCTACCTCCAGGTACCACACTCTCTACCCTTACTGCAACCCTATTACCAGTATTGCTCCCATCGCAGGGGCATCAAACTAATTTCCGAGCAGTCGACGTGTTAGCACTATTTCAGCCAGTGGCAGGTACTTTGTCTTCTGTTAAAAAATCACAATGCTTCTGTCCTGTTTTTTCCAGTGACGGGCCACAGTCGAAGCATCCTGCTGGCATGACCTTTGCCGTGCGACCTGGAAGCAAACAGCCCATCACACTGATCAGCAAAAACAATTAACTCTGAGATGACGTAGGATCATTCTGGACAGGAGCCTTTGCTCATATCATCTGCACTCCTGCTCTAAGAAACGATATTTGTTATCCACGCAAGACTTCGATTATAAGGTCACTGTAAATAATTCCGTAAGTCTAAACAGTTAGCTGTATGTTTCTGTACATAAAACTGGAGTTGCAAGGGAATGGTTTCCATTGCAGGTACAAACTATATATTTATGCATGACCTATAAGCTGTTAATTGTACGCTTTTTTTGTGTGGAAATGGCTGTATTGCCATTGGCTGTCTATACCTATAAATCAGAAAAAGGCTACAGACCAGGTCAAATACTGCTATACTGTAACTGGAATACATCTGATGCTCAGCATATGAGATTCAGTTCGGGAAGAGCAGTTACTACACACAGCTTTTGGAAATGGACTTTATGCACTACAGAGACCACACTAAAGTGGAGTATTTTTTGGGGACACTGACAAGTTTAAATGAAACACAATAAACCAGCATGAAGTGCATTGTCATGTGCTTATCTTTAAGAACGTATGAACTTGCTTAAGGACTATCAGATTACGTTCTATCTCTAGGTGGGGTGTTGCAAAATATTCTTCTTAAAAGTATGTCACTGGCATTGTGCATTACTGACTAACACCAGCATTTACGTAGAAAAGGGATGTTGGAGGCCTCTCCTTGCAGTGGAATCAGGGCTAAAAACTGAAAGCTGAAATGACTCAATGAAATGACACTTATCAGTGTGTCCTGCAAAAGGAAGTCAGTCAAAACTATTCAAAAGCAATATCAGTTCTAAACTAGAAATTCCAGTGCTAGTGACCCAACACATCAGGGGGAAAAAAACTACACAAACACGTTCACAAATACAAACTTTATTAACAGCTGGGAAAACCAGAAGGTGTATTACCAGCACTGACATATAATCTCGTCAAACGTCAGTACTTTCCAGGTTGGGTGAAACTAAAGCCAACAGTCTCAGGGGAGGTCTGAGAGAATCTGAGTCCAACCAAAAACAAAATTGCCGAATCCACTAAGACGTGCGGGGGTTTCCATAGCTACTGGGTTCCAGGGGGCTTCTTTGGGCGCTATGGTAACGTTTGTTGGCTAAAATGGCACGAGGAGTGCGGAGGTCCCCTAAGGCACTGGCTGGACTGTGCCAGCATAAGGTGGGCACAAATGCCGGCTAACCTGGGCTCAACTGGATGGGTGCCAAGGCAGCTGTGAGAGGGCATCCCCTAGCTGTAGCAGAGTGTCGGGAAAAAAAAAGGGCTGCAAACTCATTTGCCCAATTACACCCTCTGGTGTATTTAAAATGCCTCCCCCTGCCCCAAATGAGGTGGTCAAGTCCCAGGTTATACCCCTGATTCTGACCGCCCTCCTCCCCCACCGAGACGTCCTAAGGGTCCACAGGGCAGGCAGACTGGGTCAGTCCCACACTGTGGTGGAACACCTGGTGGTCCCAGCCCACCGTGGTCAATGTGTCAGCCCCCCCTGGGCCCCAGCTTACACCTCGCACAAAGTCTTGGTGCTGCCGGTTCCGGAAGCTTCAGAAAGAGACAGAAAGGCTGGTATGAGAATGGGAGCGAGCGCACACACACACACACAGAGGCACAAAACCCAAAACTGCATGGATTTAAGTAACAGAATACATTTATTGTCACTGCACGGGTACAACGAGATTTAGTTTACAGCTTCCGTACTCGATGCTATTACTGATACTACACTAAAAGTAGAGCACAAAGTAACAATGAACAATGAAAAGTAGAGCAGTAACAATGAAAGCAGCATCAGAACCAGTACAGTACAAAAAAAGGCTCATAGTATTAGCAGATGGTGTGGACAGTATAAACAGTAAATAATAAGAGTGTCAATAATGAAGTATTAGTAAAGTGTCCAGCGGTATGAAGAATTAAGTTGTGTAATTAGTCCTCCAATGCTATGGGGGCAATTCTTCAAAACACACAGATCGAAAGGCCGGCACTTACACTTCTGAAACCTGGGAGTCCATCACTGCTACGGAACAGTCGTCACTGATGGAGGCCAGCAAGGGGACACTGTACCAGAGGAGACGTCAAAATTGTTACATCAACAAGCATTGTTGCTTTTGGCTTTTGGCTAATGAGCTTCCAATGAGCACATCCAACCTCATGAATATCCATGAGCTCCCGATCAATCCAACAGCCTCACTGCCAAAGCTGATGGCGCTTTTCCGCCAACACCAAGAACGGAGCCGTACCAGAACCGTACCGCGAACTGGCCCTTTTCTATTGCAAATTAGCAAGCCTTACCCAACCCCAACCTGTGCTGACATGTTCCTGTTTAATAGTAGGACCGAAAGAGTGACCAATCTGAGCTATTGAGTAGTATCACACATTGTAATGAATTCCCACAAACTCGTAACTTGAAAATGTCCAACCTCCTGAACGGAACAGATTCGTAATGCAAATTTCTAATTCCGCTAGCGTTTGATACCTGCATAATACACCCAAGTCTCACAGACATGCTAGCAGAAATTAGCACATAATAAATCATGATGTACACCGTGTGAACAGTAAACAAGTTTCTCTTAGGTTTTACGTCACCGTCACTCCAAACCCAGCAACGCTTCTCTTGAGCCGACCCTTCTGCAGTGGAAAACGGAAGCGAGCTGGAATTGCTCTGTAACTAGTGTCTCTTCGCAGTAAGGATCGGGTATGGCTCGGTTCCTATATGCCAGTAGAAACGCGCCATAAACACAGACTGGGTACCAGTTCCAATTCATTGGCAACACGTGAATTTTTATTCCCAGCGGTAATGGTGTTTGAACGGAAAAACCTTAACTGGATGTTTTAAGTGCAGCAATCTGTAAGAGGTCAGTTAAAACCAGCAGCAAACCAACCAGAGCAAAGTGTATGTAAGCCTTCAACCAACCAGAACAAAGTGTATGTAAGCCTTCAACGTCAATCTGAACATTAGACCAATGGCATCCTATCGTTTGCCTGACCATCCTGAACTATGGTACCAGCTCACCTGTGCGTAGAAAAAGCCAGGCCCGTAACACTACGGTCATGGGTGTTTAGTGTCTGGACACGGTCTCCTTGCACATCCCTCAGAGTCACCCGCCCAAGCACATCACCTGAGTGAGAAAATGACAAAAACATGACAATAATGGTTACAAGATTTCAGCTCTTATGGTTATAGCTGGAGGTATAGATCGTAAGCTTTGCCACAATACGATTTGATTTTGCAAGGCAGCGATTCAATCTGGCAATATTAGAAACGTTACTGCGATACGATTCGACATGATCAATATTTTCAATACAGTAAACATAAGCTGATTGTAGTGGAATGTATTTCAGCTCAAAAAGACAAAAATAAATTCAATTTTTAACAATAGAATATGCTGAAAAAACTATACAAAGTACTTTAAAATAAAAAGTCTCAAACAAGAATACAAGAAACATTGTCTTACTGTATTTATATTTTTTAAAAATTCTGGACATGTATAGCTTACTCTGACAACGTAGGAACATAGATGTACTGAGCTACATTAAATGGACTGTAATGCATTGACCTCTACTCTGTACTAAGAAGTGTCTCTAGATTTTTTTTCAGAAAACATTTTCAGATTTTTTTTTAAGCAGCGTTTCGGCAAATTGTCATAGTTTAATCACATGAATTGATACTTGGTAACAGACGATTAAGTCAAATCATGGTCTTAATCAACATATTGATTTAAATTGATTAATTGTTACATGCCTAGTTATAGGCCTACCAGGGACATCTCAATGCAGTGCCCCTGCAATAGTGGAAAGTCCAGGTTCAGAAAGTAAAAATCAAGACCAAGATTTGCCGTTTCAACCAACCAGCTTGGTCTGGATTTGTACTTTCTGAACCTGAAGCCATGCAATTAGGTGAACTGGCATCTCTGAGTCACCCATCGTGTGTGGCTATGAGTGCATGCTTCTCATAACAGACTCACTCCCCCCAGATTGTACTCTGTGCTGGCTGGAATAGGCTACAGGGCCCTCGCATTGCTCCCCAGTGACCCGGTACCAGATAAGCTGGAAGGGTTATGGAAGAGCAGACCCACAGTCCTCAGCTGGATCCCTTACCGTAGGCGAAGATGTTGCTGTGCTCTGGGTGCCAGGCTAGCGATGTGGCACAGCAGCTGGGGGACACCACATCTGGAACAGGACCAGAACAATTACATCACACACCTCCGTAACGGTAAATACTTCCACCCATTTACCTTTGGTTGGCCATCTACTCCGCAGCAAATACTCAGCAAATACTGAATACAGTGTACAAGACAAACCTCACCAGCATGTCTGAATGACTGCAGCAACCTCTATGCCCCACTCATGCAAAGCCAAATCCTCAAAGTGGCTCCTCTTACCTAGACGGGTGGCTGGCTGGGGTTTCCTCCTGTCCCAAAGCAGGAGACGACCATCCTGCGGGATGGGAGACGTAAGGAGGGAGAATGAGGAATCTGGCAACCCCGCAACTGAGAGAACTGACAATTAATAGAATTAACAAGCCAGTGTGGTGGGAGGTGTTCACCTACCTGACCACAGGAGAGGAACAGGGCCTCGTCAAGAGGACTGCAGGACACACAGCTGACAGGGCTTGAGTGACCTGTAGTTCAGGGAGGAGGAGGAGGAGGAGGAGGAAAATCAAGGAGGTACAGGGTATGTACCCAGGGGCCAGAGGGGCTTGCACTGCACAAGTCACAAAGTCACTACACACAGGTCACTGAGCGAGCAGACTGCCACACGACGACTCACTTACCATTATAGGTGTTGACCACCGTCTCCTGATTCAGGTCCCACACCTTAATGCTGCCAAAATAACAGACAAAACCAAGTCGGAGGGCCACACTGCAGCACAAGCTACTCCACAGCCAGTTCACTGCACAGTCTGCAAGTCCTCCAATGCAAATGACCTCCCTGCCACCGCACGTCGGGCTAGGAATGCGAACTGCCAGGTACACGCAGCTGAGTGACACTGTACAGATCCAGAACGCCAGAAAAATGGCTCTGATGACACCACAGAGAGCCTACACCTACCAGGAGTCCAGGCTGCCGCTGACTGCCATGCTCCCCCCAGCGGTGGGGCTGACACTGGTGACAATGTCATCGTGCTCATGGAGGCTGAACTTGCTCACTATCAGCCTGCCATCTTCTGCCAGTTCCCACAGTTCCACAGCACCTAAACACACACCAGTACAGTGGAAACTTAAACACTAAATATTAAATAACTAACTAAATAAGCTTTTCAAATCTTCTAAACATTCCAAAATATCATTCCTTTTATAACATTTTTTTTTCCCCCAGTCTGTTGTGTGAATAAAATTATGTAGCATTAAAAAGGTCAATAATGAAAGGATCCACAATCACATCAAAATGCAAACTGCACCTATAAGCAGGAGGGAATCGGAGATGAAATCTCACCTGAATCTGAGGCCACCAGGATGCCGCGCTCTGACACCCACCTGGCCTCCGAGATGCCAGACTCTGTCTGCACGCCTGCACTGCAGCGGTCCTCACTGGGACACTGCGTGGGGTCCAGATACACCCAGATGGAGCCTGACCAACACCTACCGGTGAGGCTGGAAGCGCCCATCAACAGGGTGCCATCTTCGAGGGAAAACAGTTCATTTTAAGAGCCTACCGACACTGTAAATTGAGCGCGTATTCATATAAAATACGATCAAACGAACAGCTATTCCACAGAAGCATAATAGGCGTCTTTAGTTCAGGAAGCAGATTATATGTACATATAAAAACCTTAGGCGGTACTCTGCTGGTACACTGTTTAAAAGGTATGCTATTGCATGAAGAACAGTATTCGCTAAACAAATTTCCCCTGAAGCAACGGCGTTCCTAAGTATTGAAAAAGTCAGTGGCCAAGTCAAGTTTACCTGGGGCTTGACTTTTATTAATTTATTTGAATGAAGACTGGCATCGGGGCTATAGCCCCGAGTGATCGGACCTAACGTGGCTCATGCACTTTAGTACACTTCGTTAAAACACTAGGTTATTTGACCCGGCAAATAAGACATGCTTTTTGGGAGGGAGTACCACGATGATAACACGACTTACCGGCGGGAAATCCTTAATATTGCTCAATAATACTTCATCGGACTTTGCTATGAAACAACTATTACAAACGAAACGAACGAATGGTCAACTTTTGATACGCAATTCTTTCTTTAACAAGAATAATGTAACGTAGAACATGCTTTAATCTGCTGCAATCGACTCCACCAACTAGCAGGTGCACTGGCTTACCTTTCCTATAATGCACAGAGTCGAGGTGCTTCTCCATGCAGGCCGGGGCATTCGGAGGAATGTTCCAGCGATTTTCTTTAGTCATTCTAGTCGCACTTTGCATCAAGGCACCTTGCCGATTCGGTAGCTTGAAATCCTCCCTCGGCTGTTTTGATGGCTATTCGATAACTGTAGTGCAACAAGAAAAATGTTAACAAAGCACCACATAAATACCTTTTGTCAACACGTAATCCCCTCCAGTGCATGCGATGCTTTAGTTTTCCGACCTGGTGTAATCTCCGTAAATGAATTAACCGGTGAACAGTGACGTTCCTCATCCACCACGTGTCTTGTTGCAGTTTACTTCCGCTTCCGGTTCCTACTTGGATCCGATTGGATCTATTATCATCAGTAGCGTCCGATATCTGTTGCATGTTCCTTCTGTCGGCGTTACAGTATAATGTCTATATATGAAACAGGGAGTCAGTTCAAACTGAGAGATGTCTGTATAATAACTGCGATAAAAATGCATAATCTGTAACCCGGAAATTGAAATGCAGTAGCCATATTAAATGTCGTTCTAATGCCTTAATAATCTGACTAAACCAACTTTATAATGCAACGACCCATCATCGCTTATCCTGGTCAGGCTCATTGGACTACGGGAGCAAACGTGACACGGGAAGAACATGCACACACACCAAACACTGTGTTTACCTCCCTCCCCCCTATTGCTACAGGGATTCTCTGACCCTTCCTTCTTCTTCGTTATGGAGCGTTTGCCAAATAAAGTAAAAAGCTAATGTAAAAAAATAATAATAATTTTAAAACATTATAGTGACATGTGCCTCGTGTCTGTCCTTGAATAGTTAATTGTGATTTTATTAATAGTAAAAATATATATTCTTATTGTGTGTTTAAGAAGTAGAAATTAGCTCACACCATGTTTTATCAATGCAAATAGATACAACCCTGATACAACACTTAATTAAGCCTAGAAATCTGTGTTAAAGCAGTGTTTCTTTTTGAAAATGTAATTGCTTGTCAAAGGATCATGCAGGGAAATGAGTACGCGAACTCTAACTATAAAGTGATAAAGCGAAACTGAAAATTACGTCATTTCATGCTGAGCTACATGACTCCTGAATGAAGTACAACCTGCGCAACTTTCGCTGTGTTCTTGATCCAGTGCCACTGCTAGGTGGCAGGCCAGCTATCCCTATAAGGTAACCAGTACCTTGTTTTCTCTGACACCTTTACACATGTGACATTGGACACCCAGGTGGTGACAGTTTCTAGGTGGATAAAACGTCACAAGTGAAGGTAATTAACGGTGCTGTCATCCTACTACGCCGTTCCGGAACATCAACCATGCAGACTTTCATGCGGGATTAGTTAAGATGTCAATGGTCGGAGTGCGACAATATTTAAAAGAAAAGAAAAAGTTTTTTGTGCACGACTAGGGAGCTGTAGGTAAATCACTACGCGTTTGGGCTGATTTTATACTATAATGACCAAAACCGCGCAAATTTCCTAAAAAGGACAATATATTGAAAAGAAAACGAAAGTACGTAATAAGCATATAGGGCGTAAGAAATGCCTTGAACCGAACAAGTATTAAGGTAAGATTACTGTAATGGAAAAGCTGCAGTTATATTCAACGTTCTGTTTTCCGGCTGTAATTTCTTTTAACAAAAGCAAGCCAGGCGGTTTTTAACTATAGACTTTTGATGTGCAGTATACAGTGTCGTGGCTTATGTGGTATATTCGCGCCTACCTATATATATCTTAAGGAGATGTGTGATGGCCGATTCGTCAGTTTTGGAAAAGTGAAATAAAATTGTAAATATTCGGAAATGTCCATGCACACACTTCAAGTTGCTTAAAATATAATATTAGAATAAGAGATTCAATTTTATATTTATAGGATGCTATATCATAACTGCATGTGTGCATGTTTGTCCTTTTACAAACATGCGCGATAAGTCATTTCCTCCATTAGTGTATGTCGTTACTTAATTGGCTCTCCAAACTTGACGAATCTGCCTCCGTCTTCTGCAAAAATAAGTGCATTCGCTTGTCACCAGTTAACAGGATCACCACTTAAACCATAAAGCAACACACGTACACCTATCATTGCGTTTCCATAGGTGTGTAAAATCTTGTTAATAGCTACGATTTCAGCTGTAACGAGACTTTTTTTCTTAGATTACGTTAGTACCCATCTTTGTTAATTACACTGTGTTCATTAAATGTGCAATTGGACAATAAATAAATGATCTGATAACTAAAAGTTAATGAGACCAACACGTCCACTTAGTGTGCTTTGAGCAGTGGCTTATGGGGGGCACAATGCAAACCCCTTGGATTTCTGTACATATTTATTAAGAATTGTACTTCTATATTCTATTTCCATACATAGCCTACTTATTAAGACGGACAGTGCAAGCAATAAATGCATTAATGTGTTGACCCGAATATAAGACGGGTATTTTTTTCCTCAAACTACTCTGAAAAAGTGATGTCGTCTTATATTCGGGCGAAAACTTTGCAAGCTGTGCAATTTTAATGACTGCTCCTTTTCAGGATTATTTAGTGTATGTAACATTAGTTTAAAGGGTACGACCGCTACTTTTGCATGAGCTCTACAAGTGTTCTTCGCACAATCCCTAATCATTTTCATCCTTGAGGTTTAAATTACTGATGAATAAAATAAAAATAATAAAAAATATAAAAAAAAAAATTAAAAAAAAAAATAAATTACTGATGAATATACGTGTTTGTGGGAAATTGATTCATTTTGAACTACTTTTTTCTTTATAAATACTGCAATACTTATTGCAGAAATTGATATTTTCCAATGCAGCCTAATTAAGGAATACCTTCTACTAGGAGATATCTAACACACAATGCAGTATTCAGCATGGGGCAGTAAAGTGATATGTAGCAGAGGGAAGTATGATGTGGAACAGGGTTAGAATACAGAGGGTGCTGCAGTGTGAAGTATTTAGGGCCCGAAAAGTAAATAATGCAGACAGATCAAGTAAAGTGTGATTTTTGCAGTGCACTGTCTGTGAGAGTGCACACATCCTGCATTTTCAGATCTGGTAATCCTATAGATTTATATTAATATTTGCCTAAATAGCCTATTCATTGAGCTAAAGGATGAAAAAATGAAGTAGTATGTCTAAAACAAAATAAGACACTCATGTCAAGTACATTAAGCAGTGCACTGTACGTGGGACAAAGCACTGCAGCTGAATTTTTAGATAATGTATTTCTATAACATTCAACATATAACATGCATTACCAACT
>JABJVO010000126.1:20465854-20485315 GCA_026770805.1 Boulengeromyrus knoepffleri
TAGGTGCTCTGACTGTTAGCATAACATATGGATAGGTGCTCTGACGGTTAGCATAACATATGGATAGGTGCTCTGACTGTTAGCATAACATATGGATAGGTGCTCTGACTGTTAGCGTGGCCCACTGACTTTTATTGTAGCACATGAATGGGGGCTTTGACTGGATTAGTGTAGGTTGTATTGGGTGCTTTATGGATCTATGCACCAGAATAGAATATGAGATAGGTCAGGTTTAAGGATAGAATCCCAACCCCCAACTTTGACTAAACAAACTCTATCACAAGTCCACTAAAAATATCATATTGAGGGAACAAAGGGCTGAGGGAACATTGGGCCCAGCAAACATAGATACATCATGAACCCTGAGTGCCAGCAAAGCATGTAGATGGTGACTTAAGGAAGGTAGCCAGAGAAAAGCTGATATTACCGAATATGAGCCCTTCATTGCTCTTTATGGAACATTTAAATGTTACACCTTATATTAATAATGAGTCATTATCAGGGATACAGGGCATCCTGTTGATTGCTGTTGGCTGTCTGCTGTTCTGTGGCTAAGCATTAGTCTCCCCTTATACTGCAGTAATTATATGTTGTCTACAGCAAGTCTCACTGTGGTGAACAGCATCCACACCCATCTGATGGGCAGAAACAAGGAGCAGCTGTGTTGGCCTGTGGTTTCTCTCATAAATGAATGGCCACCAAGGCTGAGGACGGATGTGCAGGACTGTGGGCTAATGGCGCACGATGCCTGCCTGCGAATTCGCAACACAAAGGCTAATAGATGGTCCTCTGTGTTCTTACATTTAACTTTTAACTTTTCTTTTTGGAAATCCATTTCCGTCTATCCATCCATCCATCCATCCATTTTCCAACCACTCATCCTGGTCAGGGTCTCAGGCAGCATAATATATAAGGCTAGGGTACACCCTGGACAAGATGCCGGTTCGAAATCTATATGTATCCATACATTTTCTAAATTACTCATTTTAGTGGACTTTCTCAGCAGTAAAGTACAATTAATTCCTGCGTTTTCTAAGCAACCAAACACTGGTGTGCATTACTTTTCTTGAGCAATGCTTCAGTCTTACTGTTAGACGGCCGCAAATAAGCTAAGTCTGTCCTTCTAAATCTCTGTCGTTACATTACTTTACCCAGGCTAAGCGTTAGACTCCCACTGAAAATCCTTCTTCGGAGACCTTTCGCAAGCGTTTGCTGTTGTTGTGGCCGGTGAACTTCGCTCTCTGGGGCGGGCAGCCAGTCTTTGCACGGTGGATGGTGTCTGAGATGACTTTTACTTGCGGAACAAAAACTTTACCCAACTAGAGTAGGAGAGCCACAGAGTTCCAGCGAAAGCACAACAACAGGCAGCATTATGTCTTAACCTCCTAAAACCTTGCAATCTTGGAATCACTCAGTCGAACAAATATTTTTGCCGACGCTGATTAGCTGGCGTGTGAGCGCCATGTCTGTTACAACATCGATGACACTATTGGTATGATTTATACAAGACCTTTACACTTAAAAATGAAAACACATTGAAAACAAGATACAGAGAAATTGTACCCATGTCTGCAAGGGTCTGATTATAATGGTCAGAAATTTTATTGAAAAACAGCCAAGAAACAACTCGGGTTGGTATTTGCTGGGCTGGATCACAGAACATGCCAGAAACTGCACTAAAATCAGAATGTCATAGAATTTTTGTGCAACTTTTTGTTTTATTTTTGCACTGTTATTTTTCAGTGGTCTGTACTTTGTGAACGTCTGTCCCCTTTCCATAACCGCTTATCCCAAACAGGTTAACAATGAGCCGGGTGCTTATCCCAGGAGGTACAGGATGCAAAGCAAGTGATAACCTAGGCAGAAGGATCCCAGTCCATCACAAGCACAAGACAGTCAGGCTGCTGTTTTTACTTGTTAGTAAATAGGCCCTTTGCTGGTCCAAATTATAGTCCCTGCCCTGTCTGCGTGCATGCTGGGTACTGTCGGCATGCTGACACAATTCGCGTGGCCAGTGTCACAAAATAACAGGGTAGACAAACGCAAATCCTCATAGAGAGGCATAAAATACAGTATTCATGCTAATTAAAGATCACTTGATTGTTTGGTATTGGTAGCTGAGCAATGTGTGATTACCTGGGACCTTTTCATTGGTCATGTCAGCGAAGGTTCTAGAAGGTTCCAGTTATGGGGCCTCTTCCCCAGTGCCGGGTCAGTGGGCCCCATGCCCCGGGCCCCGGGCCCTGCTCTCTGACCACAGCTGGCGGATATCAGCGTTGTTAATATCTGATGCTCAAAGCCTCCTGTGTGTGATGCAAGGCAGTCTAGGAGCCAGCTCACAATGTGCGTAGTGTTAGACTGGGTTGAAGCAAGGGTGTAGATTTAGGTAGGACAGTGGGGAAATGGGGCTGATTTGATCACTACCAATTGTGGAACCAAACCTACACCCTTGGGTCAAAGCAATGTGTATGTATTTATGGTGATGTGGGAAGGAAGGGTCTGTTTTAGGGGTGGGTGAGATTACCTGTAGTAATTAAGGATATACAGATTTTTTGCTTTGAAAGCAAGAGATTTGCTGTTAAAGAGCAAAACAGTTTCTTTTATGTTGTTTGGCTCACCTACCCATTGCTTTGTTGAAATAGTGAATAGTCCTATGTCTTAATGATCTGTGAGTTTTTTACAGCATTATATAATCAAGAGGGCTTTCAATCTATATGTATTTTAGTTGAGTATATTTAACTTCTTTTGAAGAAGCCAGAAAATAATGTTTAAAGCCACCCCCAATTCCCTCCAAATGAATCTGGAATAAATTTTGAGTCCTTTTAAAACACCTCCATGCAGATAAAAGCACAGAAGAATGGAAGGAGAAGGTTCTGGAATAGCTAGGAATAAAATTCCATGCTTAAAGGGATCTGGCCTCATATCAACAGGCTCTGACCCATCAGGCTAGTTGCACCAGAACTGACCTTCCATAACACAGAAAGCAAATGCACCGGACCAAAGTTGACACGGGGCACTGGGCTGACACACACAAGCGCGCTGGTGAAGATCGCCTCCATGCGGCACTGCAAGCACTGCAAGCACTGCACTCTGAGTGTCTTTCCTCTCTGCCCCACCCCAGGGGAAGGTCAAATGTTGCCCCTGTGACTCCCGGAACCCATCAGGCCAGAATGCCCACACCATCCGGAACGTTCTCTCTACTGCCGGGCCCAGCAGGTGGTGGCAGTCTGAGAAAGGTGAGTCCGAGCAGCAGCTGTGCAAATATCCCACCCGTGATCATCACTGACGTCCCTAAGCCTCCCTCACACCTTGTTACTCCTCCAAGTCACCCCATGTTGTTACCCATGTTCCAGCTCATTTATTTAATTCTGTGTTGACTTTTCTTAATCATCCAAGCAAATTTCTGAGGTAAAGTTGCTTTTGTCTTGTTCCTTTATGATCCTTATCTCATGAGAGTTGAGTCTACCTTTCATTTTTATACCAGCCATAAAAATGTTGTGTGTTGTGCTTAACATTGATTCAGATGCTGTTCAGACACGTTTGATGAAAACCACACCAAACCTTTGTATTACTTTGTTTGCATAAGTGTTTTTTACATCATGAAGTTGAACAGTACGATCTTAAGACTTGGCGATCGATAGAGTCGGGGATTCTTGGGGTGTCTTACTAGATTATACCCCGTGGTCCATGTAACTGGAGGAGAGCTGAGCTGAAGAATGTAGGGGACGAGGTTACGCTGCGACCACACCTAGATAATAGAAGGGAAAACTGTCCTTTGAGACAGTAAACTACGGCTTCCCCTTCATTTCTCAGCTTCTGTGTTTGAATTTACCTGCCATGGAGACAGTGGGACAGGCTGTAACCAGAAGCTGCGCCTCCCTGTTCCCTGGCACATTTTGTACAATTCGCTCATCAGTGTGACGCCACGTGCAAACTGCCCCTCCAGAAGGGGGGGGGGGGGGGGCGCTGCGGCAGAACCCGCCCGTGTTGGTTTGGGAACATGATGTGCCTTATTACCTGCCTGCAGGTGTCAGCCCTGTCACTCTGCAGCTGGACTTACCCCACCTGCTTCAGCTGGACACCCTGGTGATGGATTTCAAGGTAAAGAGCAACCACAGATTGACCAGTTATGATGATAACTGTAAATGTAACTGTAGTGAGAGTAATTACTCGGTCTGCAGGGACCCCGGCCCAACGCTCTGGTGGTTGAGCGCTCCACAGACTTCGGGAAGACCTGGCAGCCTGCCCTGTACATGGCAGAGGACTGCAGCTCCGCCTTCCCAGCTACGAGAACCACGCTGCCGCGCAGCCTGCAGGAAACCTACTGCTATGCACTGCCACCATTCCCAGCCAACCCCTACCTGGACCAGACTGTGAGTCCTTGCCTTTCCCAGCACGGCCACAAGGGGGTGCTACTGCAGTGACTTGCTTTGTTCTCATGCTGTTCATTACTGTTTAGTCGTTTAGCCTGAACTGCATGCACTGAAAATTGATCTGTTGATGTGGATTAATTTTAAATAGCAAATATTACTATTCAGTCGGGTAAATATCTGCTTCTTACCACTTACCACTCTTACCCAGATAAGTTTTATTACCATCCATTCTAAGTACTTCACTCAAGGGTACAAAAGCACATGCCTCAATGGGTGAACCAACATCCAGTAGAACATTTTAGGAACCATTATACTATCTGATGCCCTCATAAAGCTCATGATGTGCGATGTGAGCACTTAGAGACCAAAGCAGACCTTTGACCTGTTCTCCTCTCCCCTGGACAGATTCGCTTCAGTCCCCTAAGGCAGTTCTCTGAGATCAGCAGCCCTCTGAGCCATAAGGTGGAAGGTAGGGGGCGCCACAGCTGAATTCCTTAATTGGTTATATTTGGTAGAAAACCAGGGTGCTCTCGTGTCAGTATGGAAAGGAGGCCGTCTTGTTGCTCTTTGCTAGTCTGGGCTGTGGGCACCTGACTAACCAAAAGCCCCTCCTCCCCCCCAGAGGTGTCGGGTTTCACCAACCTGCGGGTGAACCTCACCCAGCTGGGGCCGATCACCCGCACCACGGGACGCTCAGCCAGCCTCTTCTACGCCCTCAAGGAGCTGCGGGTGATTGGCGCCTGCTTCTGCCACGGACACGCTAACCGCTGCCTGCCAGATACCTCCAGCAACCAGCTGCCCTCCGTGGAGGTAGGACACACGCACCCATGCACTCAGGCTTAGTTTCCCAGTCCGGTCCTCAGGGCCCCGCAGACAGTCCAATTTTTTTGCTCCCTCCCAGCTCCTACCAGGACCAAAAACGTGGACCATCTCTGGGTCCCTGAGGACCGGGTTGGAAAACACTGCACTTAGGTGTAGGGACTACAGTACACAAACACACCCACATGCACACGTGATACTTAGAGTTTATGACTAGTGGCAAGCAGAACATAGGCACAGTGATCTCTCAAAAAGCATTGAATCATAGCTCCCAATGGCTCTAAAATGTAAGATTTTATAATTAATTGACATTAGATATTATGGAAAGATGGTAGAGTGAAATAGTCAGGGGCACAGCTAGAGATATTGGGCCCCCAACCCAGACCAATCCTGTTATGTTTTATATTTTATGGCCCCTGTCACTCAGGGGCCCTTGGAATCATGATAACCCCCCCCCCCCCCTTAAGGCGTCCCTGGTAATGGTAACTCTCCTATTTGTGTGTGTTTCCTGTTTGTGTAGGTGAGCCAGGTGTGTGACTGTCACCACAACACTGCAGGAGTGTCCTGTGAGCGCTGTGCAGACCTCTACAACGACCTGCCGTGGCGACCAGCGGAGGACGGCCAGACACACACCTGCAAACGTATGGCCTGTCCCTCCACCAATGGCCAGGCAGAAGGATTTTAATTTGCATAATTCATTGATAGTGGTCAGCACTATGTACAGTGAATTGCAGGTTTTTATAAACACAAAATATTGTGTTTTTTCCTGTCAATCTTTTGGCAAAGCCTATGGTTTATTTCTGTAATTGATAAGGTTTAACAGGGGCCCCTAAATTTAGCCTTGAACAAGATGCTAGTGACATATTACTGAGAAACAAAAATACCTGACAGAATTCACACATAATGTCAGAAGCAATGAGAAACAGCTCTACTTCTCAGAAAATCTAAGTCAGGGCTCCCCAACTCTGGTCCTGGAGGGTCAGAATCCAACACAGTTTGTAGAATTCCATGCTGAAACACATCTTACCAGTTTAAGTAGGTGTGTTTGGACAGGGAAATCTGCAAACTGTATTACCTCCATGTGTTATATTTATATTTGGTAATGACCTCTGGCTCCCCCTGTAGGCTGCGAATGCAACAACCACGCACATCGCTGCCGATTTGACCAAGCGCTGTTCGAGGCTAGTGGGCGCCGCAGTGGAGGAGTGTGCGAAGGCTGCCTCCACAACACAGCCGGCCCCCACTGTGATCGCTGTGCCCCCGGATACTACCGCAACCCCGGAAGCGCCGTGGACCGCCCGGACGCCTGCCTACGTGAGTGTCCGCCATTAGCCATCCCCTCGGGGAAAGGTCTTCTGCTCAAGGGAAGCTTGTTTCCTCTTATACGGTAACCACTGCTTCCAGTAGCTGGTTTAAACTTTATATTAAGGATTCAAGTGAAGGATTTTTCTATTTGTCACACGCAAGATAAGATAAGCTAAGCTAAGCTAAGCTAAGATAAGATAAGATAAGATAAGATAAGATAGGATGTGGGTGGGGGTACTGACTGCGTCATGTCTGCGCCCGCAGGTTGTCAATGCAGTGCCCCAGGGACCAAGGCTGGAGGAGTGTGTGACCCTGAGACCGGAGCGTGCCACTGCAAGGCTAACGTCGAGGGCCCGCGATGCGACCACTGCAGGGCCGGTCACTATGGGCTGAGCGCGGACAACCCCCTCGGCTGCCGCAGTGAGTGACCGACCGCACAGCGAGCGCTCCTCCGCACACTGCCTGCCAGCTGCCGCGCTCACCCCCGTCTCCGTGTGTGATCAGAGTGCTCCTGCGGCTCCCAGGCCGACAGCCCCTGTGATCCAGTGACGGGACAGTGCCGCTGCCCCCCCAGTGTGCAGGGCCCAGGCTGCGACCGCTGTGCCCCCAACCACTGGAACCTGCTGTCTCCCAGAGGATGTGAGCCCTGCAACTGCGACCCCAGCAACTCCTACGGCCAAACCTGCGACCAGGTGATGCTGCTTTAGACTGCAAGAAAGGTCTTAGCTAAGGATATTAAAACTATTGTAGCAAAAATCATGCTGCATGAGATTTCATATAAAAATCCTGCTGAGAATTAAATTATTTTTCGCTTCACCCAAGTCAGTATTCCCCATTTCCGGTCCCGAAGGACCAGAATCTAACACGATTACCAAATTTCCCTGTTCAAACACACCTACTAAACCTGGTAAGATGTGTTTCAGCATAGAAATCTGTAAACTGTGTCGGATTCTGACCCTCCAGGACCAGAGCTGGGGAGCCCTGATTTATATTTTGTGGAGAAATAGAGCTGTTTCTCATTGCTTTTGACATTATGTGTGAATTCTGTCAGGTCTTTTTGTTTCTCAGTAATATGTCACTAGCATCTCGTTCAAGGCTAAATTTAAGGAGCCGCTGGCTAAATTCATCATTGGGACCCTACCTACATGTCATTATATGTTGCTGTAATGACCAGAAAAAAATTTCGGGCCCCTAGAACTCGGGGCCCTGGGCTAAGTCTGGCCTTAGCTATATTGCTGACTGTGGTCCATGTCCTTCAGCGTCACGTAGCTAACTTTGCACCATCAAATGCCATGTAGCTAATTATGTGTAGCATCACTAATTCTGTGCTATGCTGCTAACTATGCATTGTGTGTCTCTGCTGTGTCCTGTTGCTAATTGTGCTCTGTTTAGCTAATTGTGGGTAGTGCTGTTAACATTGTCCGCTGGTTTTTCAGCTGACTGGTCAGTGCCAGTGCCGTCCAGGGTTCGGGGGGCGAACCTGCACAGAATGCCCAGATAACACCTACGGGGACCTACGCACCGGCTGCCGACGTAAGTGTTCCCCTGAGTCGCCTGTATTCAGTCACAATGCACAAAATACAGCCTCCTGGGGATCTGTCTCTCATTCCAGATGATCAGCATTAAGATGCAGCAGCACATTTGTAATTTGTATTATTGTCACTCTCTTGTCCCCCACAGCCTGTAAGTGTGAGCAGAGTGGCACGGCCAGATGTGACAAGCGAACAGGGGCTTGCATTTGTCTCCAGGGAGTAACAGGGTCTCGCTGCGACACCTGTGCCCGTGGGCACTGCAGTCGCTTCCCTGCCTGCCCAGTTTGCCCCTCCTGCTTCTTCACCTTGGACCAGGAGCTGCGCAACCTGACCCAGACCCTGGAGCGACTCTCGTCTCGGGGCTCCAGCTTGCCCAGCATCGGTGTGCCTGACCTGAGCCTCCGCATCCAAGCCCTGGAGGCTTCCCTTAGCCAGATCCAGAGCTCCCTGCAGCTCCCACTGGAATCAGCCAGGCGCACGACCGAGGTCCTGGGAGAACTACGCCGTCTGAGGTGAGTTGGAATTGAGTTACGGGCCTATCTGTACTAGTAAAACGACGCTTCATAAAACATTTGCTGTATTTGCTGACCTCACTAGATGGTGCTGTCCGTTCAAAGAGGGTTCTAAGCATACCTCCAAGCAAACCATGAGCGCCATCTAGTGGAGTAAAAAAATATAGCAAATGGTTCATGAGGCGTCGTTTTGGCCATCACAAGTCCATACCCTTCATGTAACAGAAACTAACATGTCACCCATACCAAATGAACTATAGCAAAGAACAAACTGGCCAGAAAATGTACCCCACGGCATAAGAGAAATGTGATTTTCAGCTTCAATCTGGCAGAAATGGCTCATACCATGGAGACTTTAGTTCTGCATAAAGACACACTACAGAAACCTACAGCAGCCATAACTATGGCACAGGCATGGATCTATAAAATCCACACATGATTGGTGACATTATACCTTTGAAAAAGGTATTTGACCTCAGCTGAATAAGAGTCCACCTGAGCAACAGTTTAAGGTGTGTAGAAGAGTTTAGCCATAGATCTGAAGAGTTGTGTGGGTGTTCCTCACGTAGACGACCATGCCTGCCCCCAACCTGCCCACCCTGTACCCTCCTGCAGGAACCTGGCAAACAGCCTGGATCCAGCTGCATTCCCAACGGACAAAGGCTTGACATTAGCCTACGAGCTTGAAGACCTCAGCGCTAGCCTGCAGTCTTTAATGCTGGAATACAACCGCAGACGGGACAGCCTGAACGGAGGCTCTACCAGCAGCTACAGAGGTGAGGCGTGGCCTGCCTGGCTGTGCTGGTCCCACATGAGTGCTGTCTGATGTATGGTCCTAATGTGTGTGTGTGTGTGTGTGTGTGCTCAGTGTCATTCAGACAGGCTGCCCAATGCGAGCGGCCTTGGGAGAAACTCAAGTTTGTAAAATCTCAAGACCTACAGAAGAGGCCACTGCTGCTCTAGATTTTTAGTACAGTTTCGGGAGAACAGTGACCAAAAAGTTACAAAGGGTGATGGAGTTCAGAACAGCTTAACTAGTAGTATCATGAGCACTACATACATAACTACCCAAATCCAAACTAGCGCAACCAGCTGGCTGACCGCTACTTTTTTGTTGTGATTCTCATGTACTTAGAGTGAGAACCACCTTCAAGAGCCTTTCAAGATGGGTAGTGGAATATCTTCGAAATTTCAGGGGGGTGTCTAGAATTGGACTGAGTTCCCCCCACATCCTGACCTTCTCGTCTGTCCTCCACAGGACCCTTTTCTGCCATACAGTCGGCCTATCAGGACTCCAAAGAGGCCATGAGGAAGGCGGAGGCCAGCCAGGAGCTGCTGAAGCAGGCTGCCCAGGCTCGTGGTGACACACTCTCCCTGGTTGACCGTGTCCAGCTGACCAACACCAGGAACCTGGAGGGACTGGAGCGAGATCTGACATTAGGGCCCAACCTCACACCCATAGCTAAGATGGTGAGGGTCAACCACATCTTGGAATACAACTGATAGAAAAAAGTCTGACCAGAATATCCAAAATGTGACCGTTTGCTATCTATTGACCTGAATTGATTGGTCTTATGATTCTTAAGAATTTGGGAACTTAAATATTTCTCACCCAATTCCTGAGCAACATGTAGACCTTAGTTAAAATATTTTACCCCTTAGTCCTAGACAATACTGCTGCCTTGACAGTGAGTGGTATTGCTTTTACAGGTGTGTGGCAGCACTCGATCTACTCCCTGCACCCCTCAACAATGTGATGGACTGCTGTGCCCCGCTACTGCCACTTGTGGCCAGGAGGAGGACTGCATTGGGGCACTGCCACTGGGGAACAAAGCCGTGGCAAGTGCGGAGGAGGTCAAAGCTAAGCTGAAGAACTTCAACACCAGAATTACCCAGGTCGCTGATCAGGTATGACACGATGTGCAGGAATTCCCCCGGTTGTCTCACTGTAGACAACACAGTAGAAATGCATCATGGAAATACAAAAGCATACAGCCCAGAGACATGTAATAGAGTAGAAGGTCCTTATTTGATTGGTCCAGATTGTCTGAACTCATTTAATTCATGCTGATGTCATGCCATCTGTTAGAAAGGACATCAGCTGATGGTATTAATTGTTATGCAAAGGTGAGTGTTCGGGTAACTAATTCTTTGCTTGTTTTTCCAGATCCAAAAAACACAAGATTCAGCAAATCAAGTGAGGCTGACAACTGACGATCTAGCTACTCAGATCAAGCAAACGCGGAACACCCTGGAGGCAGACCTCAGCAGTGCTCGACACTTTGTCAAGAAGCTGAAGGACTTACTCAGAGGTACGTTTCCTGCATACTGATAATTAAAGAGGGATTAAAGGGATTTGAAAGGAAGTGATGGAGAAAGTGACATTCATAGAATACGACAGTGAAGACTGCATATAAAATCCAATGCCAGTTTAACACCATTTTTACAGTACTGTGCTTAGTGCTTTGAAAAGTAATTCAAGCCCGTTTACTCAATAGCTGTCATAATGGTCCCTTGCAGAAACACGGTTTCATCACTTTCTTTAGCTAATGCTTGTGCTTGTGATAATCATTTCAATGCACTATTTAAATGAGTGTCTTTGTGTTTATTTCTGTGTATTTGTGTCATTTGTTAAATCTTTGTGTGTATGTATGCCAGTGTGGGTGTAACAGAGTAGCTAAATTTGTCTGTGTGCTCTTCCAGACCCAAACTCTGACCCAGCCATCATCCAGACCGTCAGTGAGGGTGTCCTGAACACCAAGCTGCCCCTCAGCCTGGCCTCTCTGAAACGGAAGTTGGAGGAGATCCAGCGTCTTGCCGTCAGCCTACCTGACAGCTCCAGCATCCTGACCAGCACCGGCCCACAGCTGGACAAGGCCCGAAGGCTGCTGATGGAGGCCGAGACTGCCAGGTACTCAAACGAGGCAGCTGCTCCCTTAGTGGGCATGCTCAAAACCAACGGTACATTTTGCCGTGGTGTATGTGTGTGTGTGTGCACTTCAGTGTTGCCAACACTGCCTTACCACCGCCTTAACACTGCTTAACACCACCTCATCGCTGCCTTACCACCACCTTAACACTGCTTAACACCACCTTATCACTGCCTTAACACCACCTTAACACTGCTTAACACCACCTTATCGCTGCCTTAACACCACCTTAACACTGCTTAACACCACCTTATCACTGCCTTAACACCACCTTAACACTGCTTAACGCCATCTTATCGCTGCCTTACCACCGCCTTAACACTGCTTAACACCACCTTATCACTGCCTTAACACCACCTTAACACTGCTTGACACCACCTTGTCGCTGCCTTAACACCACCTTGACACTGCTTAACGCCACCTTATCGCTGCCTTACCACCGCCTTAACACTGCTTAACACCACCTTTTCACTGCCTTAACACCACCTTAACACTGCCCTCTAATTCTGGCAGAGATGATGCCTTGGAGGTGGGAGGTAAGGTGAACAGCTTTCTGAGCAACTTGTCGAGCACAGAGGGCCTGATGGACAACCTGGAGGCCAAGATCCAGGGCAGCCTGGGGCAGCTGGACCAAGCAAACAAGAATATTGCAAAGGTAGGAAACCAATTCAATGTTGATGTAATTATTAACTCTGGACCTATATTTATTAACCCTAAAATTTGATGTACTTGCACTTTTACATGAAATTTGATCTATTGACCGATTCAAGGTTTCCTGAATTCTTAGAAGTTTTTTGTCTGGATTTTAAATTTCATGTTTTTTCCCCCACCTACCTCCCCTAAACTGCCAGGCTAATGTGGAGCTGGGCCCTGCCCTGGAGACAGTGAGAGGAGTGGAGGGCATAGTGAGGTCCATGCAGCCACAACTGGACAGCCTGAGGACGCTGGTGCAGAGTGGGACACAGCTAGCCAATAAGGCGCAAGATCAGGCTCAGGAGGCTCAACAAGAGGCGATGGCTGTTGCCACGGTAAGCCAATGAAAATTTAAAGTTGCCCAGGAAGGGGCAGGCTCAAGCTTTCAGTGCTAGGATGTCACTTCCTGAGTACAGTACCAGTTCCAGATGGAAACGGCTGTGGATTTCTATCCACTGAAAGACTGATTTATGAAGAAAACAGTTCTCATGATCAGACATTTCTAAATGAACCATTTCTCCTGGTTATTTGTGTGTGTGTGTGTGTGTGTGTGTGTGTGCGTGTGTGTGTCTGTGTGTGTGTGTGTGAGCAGGGCATACAGACCCTGGAGGACCAGCTGAAGCTTCTACAGCAGAAAGCAATGGAGGCAGGTTGGGGGAGTACAGATGGGGTCTCTGAGGAGAGTGTGAGGAGACTACAGGGGGAAGCTTCTGCCCTCGTCCAGGAGACCTCTGGCATGATGAAGACATTAGCAGGTACGTTAGTGTTGGCAGCACGCTGGACGTAGTGGGATGTAATTGGTCATCCTGAGAAATTGCAGCCCAAGACTTGCCATTTTCTGACCATGACCTCTCCGTCTTTCCAACCAGCTCGGGAGGCGTCCCTACAGGAGGCCACTGACCAGCTACTCCAGAAGGCTTCGATGCTGAATGGGTTGGACATCCAGGTGCAGGATATCCTGGCCAACATTCGCAAAAGGGCCTACGCACTGAGCCACTGTCAGCTATAACCACAACCCACTTGGACCTATTCCCACTCTGCAAGGAACCCCCTCCCTGAATTATTTATTCATCCCGAAGCAAACAGTCCAGGACTTGGATTAATATCCAGATCGATCCTGGGATTCAAGTTCAAGGAAATCTAGCAACTATGATGCAAATCACAGACAGACAAAAGATGGTCTCTGGTTTAGACAGTTAAAAAAAAAAATACGACTCAAATAGATACCTCACTTTTTGGCATCCAAACATGAGTCAATAAGGTGTAATAAAGAATATTTTGTGACTGTGAATGTCTGACATTTTTGCAAGCATGCAACCAGGACAAGGTCTAAAAGCGTTTGACATTTACCACTTTTGTCAATATAAGAAAGAAGATTGCAGTTCGATGTGGTTTGGTATTTATTACTTCAGTTAGGACAAATTATATGGGTATTATATGGTTACAGATCTGAGGGCAGGATGGAATGGTGGTCAGTGGTTCACGCTGGGTAGGCCACGGATGTGATTTTTACCCTCAGCATCGTGTGTCTGGAGTCTGAATAATTTCCCTATGTGACTCCAAAAAACCTGCAAAGATTTCGGTCCACGTCCTTTAGCACTAATGCTAAATGCAATTTCATTTGTTAACAGCAGCAGTAGGCTAACACTGCTTCATTACAGTGACCACTAATGCACATCTGTTGGGAAGTTCTCATGTTTTTACACATGTAAATGGCACAAGCAGTCGGCCATATTGTAGCATCCAAAATATACTGCATCATTTCCCATTTTCCTGCACTGCAACATAAAAGAGAGAACATTCCAACCTCGTTCTCTTCCACTTAGTCTTAGAAACATTTAAAAATCCAGAAATGGCAGCATGGACACTAGAGAGGCTGGTCTGAAATCTAATTTGAGCTGGCTGCTTCTCTTGCTTAGTCTGTAACTGTGATGTGAGCTAATATGTTAACTATTGATAAGTCAGGTCATATTTGCAGCAATGCATTAACCAAGCACAGCTGCCCACACAACCAAACAAAGAGTCATGACTCACGAAAGTCACCACTATGATGACACAAGTGAGGTCTGGGTAGCATAAACTTACAAATAGCTGATACTCCGTGCCCACTGGCTCTAATGCCAAGTGCCAATTAAAATATACAGCACCCATAATAATAAAGCTGTGCAGCCATGGACTGTTACACCCAGACAGATAACGGGCCAAAGGCTGTAGGCTGACCCTGAATTTGAGAAGGAACTGAGACGCCTTAATCTGCAGCCCATAAGCCGTCAGCCTGTAGGAGAGAGACAAAGAGAGGCACATTAGGTAGAGTCCACCTAAATCTCCCCATGACCTTGCTGGAATCTGATCTGTGCAATCGGACATCCCTACCCCTAGGCGAATGCCTATCCCTAGCCTAATGGCCGGTTTCCAAAGTGCTGATAAAAGTACCGTCCTCTACTGGCATTTGATGTTATTACACTCTTTTATCTTCATACTAGATTACATATTAAACTGGTACAGGCAGCAAAAGTAACAAATACAACAAAGTCATGTTTGAGAGGTTCCTATAATTCTAAAGTCTTAAGGGTTTTTATTACTCAAACCAAGAAACTCCACAGTCGTAACCAAGATCTTTCTCTGCCACAGGGGTCCTGTAGTTCTATTTGATAGATTGCACCTTGCAGATTCCTACCGGACATAAAGTCTTACAGTACAGTAGTTCTTAACTTCACCCCTTCCACTCCCCATCTGCAGGTGAGTGCTGTACCTGCTCCAGCTCTTCCCAGTTTGCTCCACAGGAATGAGCTCACATGATGGAACACATGGTAGTCTTTTCCTGTTCCTCCCTCTCTGACTCCGAGGTCATGGACTCCTTTCTGCAGCACAAAAACCATGCTCCTGTTTTAGCCCGTCTCCTAGCTTTCCGTGCCGAATAAAAAAATTACAGGCAGGGATGCGCTGGGCAATGTACCTGCTGGTTTCCATGGTAGCAGCCTGGTTTGCATGTTGGCCTGATGGCGGTATAATGAGGGGTTCACTCAGGTTAGCCTGCAGCAGGTGGAAATGGTTCCTGGGATTCCTGGAACTGGATCGAGCCATCATGTACTCACTCTCGGTACCACTAGTCAGGATCCCGTTGTGTTCCAGGTTAGCATTGGGCCGCTTGTTCTCAGGATCAGTGGGGGAAAGGTCTCCATCCACCACAAATCCCTGTTGCCCATGAAGGGTGGGTCCGGAGTAGGCCAGCTGCAACTTCTTCAGGTGATTAGCAGCTGCTGTCGCAGTTAATGTTTGCTAAATAGAAAAAAGAACACACATACACCTCTGCCAAATACTCCTTTATATTGTAAATGCAATGATTTTGCAGATCTACCCTGGGAGCTTAGAGCAATGCTGTCCTACTGGAGCCGTTTATCAGCAGTGACCCCTTGCCTGCTAACTCCCAAAGAAGCTGGGAGCACACTCACCCTCCACTTCCACGTGGCAAAGTTCTTTTGGATCTGCTCACTTACGGAGTGATAGATGTCCTGGCTCTTAGCTGTGTTTCCCATTATCCTGCCAGAAGGGACAGGAAGGACTCGGTCAACAGGAAGACCTTGAGGAACTTTCCAGCGTAACAATAAACCTTTAATCCAACCATAAGTTCTACATTTCTGTCAGGATCTGGCCCTGTCTCATTTATTTTTTTCCTGTTTGGCCAGTAGGTGTCGCTGGCCATCCTGTTTCTTCTGTCTTGCAGCCCTAAATCCCTAGCGTGTTTCCCTGCTCCCTGGGCCACTGCGAAGCTGATGCCCCTCCAGTAATGGGCTGAGACCTGTCTTGCCTTTTGTTTAATTTATTGGGTTTTATTTTACCCTTAGCTTTTAGTATTGTTTCTTTGCTTTTTATTCTTGTTAATAGTCTACCCTGCCCGTGCCTTGTTGAATTATGTACTGTTTGTTCCTAGTTTCTCTTTATTCAGTCAGTCCTTAGTCTTTGTTAATATTTCCTAGTTTCTTGTGCTTGTTAATTGTAACTAATTCCATCTGTTCCTTGTTTTCCCGTGACTGTCCTGATTGGTTGATTTGGTTATGGTCCACACCTGCCCCCTGTTTGCCTTGTTATCTTATGTATGTATTTAAATACCTGCCTGCATCCAGTTCATCAGTTAGTCATTATGTTTAAGATGTGTGCATTTAGACCAGCGATTCTCAACCCATGGGTTGTGGAAAGTTCTGTAAGAGTTGTGAGACAAAGTGGAAATGTAAGCATTAAAACCAACAAGCTCCTATGCTGATCCACAATCAGATTTCCAAGCCCTAATCTTAGAATTAACCTAAACAAATGAGTCTTGGGTCTGCAAATGGTTGGCGCAAAACTAGTGAACAGTTAACCAATCCATGAAGCCAAACCACAGATGCTTAATTTAAATTCACTGGCACATCCAATCAGAATTCTGTGATAGGCATTAATTGGCATAAATTGCAGAGTGCATTGCATGCTTGATCATAGTGTTAATTTAAATCTATACGTGATATAGGGTTGCGACTGAGCTGGCATGGTAGAAATTGGGTCGTGGTGAAAAAAAGGTTGAGAACCACTGGTTTAGACATTTGTAGCTTTAGTTTTTCTGTAGTCCTGCTCTAAGTTTTTGCTCTGTTCTCTAGTATGTTTATTTTGTGTTTTTTTATTGTGTTTGTTCTTATTTCTCTCGTTCAGTTCCTGACTCTTGGTGGTCCCTTTATTTTGTGGCTTTTCCCTTTGTGTTTGGTTTTTGTTAATAAAGCCCTTTTTCTTGTAGCCTTTCTGTGGATCCTCCCACAATTTTTCTGTGCCTTTGCTATGTCCCACCATAACAGTTTCCAAATTGGCATTTTACTTACCAGGGGTGTTGAAGTGCCTGCTCTGAGGTGTAACGTAATTTCGAGTTCTTTTGCATCATGTTGCGAATGAAGTCCTTAGCTGAGAGAAAAGCCAAAGACAGCTACTGAGCATTAGAGACAAATCAGAGCTGGGTTCCCTGGACATTATCTGCACTTGTCACTAAGCACCAAGCTAATTCGTCCTTCCTTCGTCCTGTTTTGTTTATCTGCCGACTCACCAGACTCAGAAATGTCGTCCCAGAAGGGAGAATCAAATTCATACTGGGCCTTCATGATCTTTGCATAGAGCTTGGTCTCATTCTCCTCGTAGAAAGGGGGGTATCCACATAACCTGGCGAGGAACAGGGGCAGAGTATATTCTGGAAATCTGCTCTCAGGATAAGCATAGTCAAGCAATATCCTGACAAGCTTACTCATTAACAACAATTCAGAGAAATCAGGCTATCCTATTGACAGGATTTGTCTCCTTCAGATTAGTCCTAAACCTGAGCCATGATTTTTCAGGACAGTTCTGGATTAGTACCTTTAAAGGACAAATAATGGTTGATAACTTTAAAAGGATCCGAAAAATCATCATGGCAAATATCATCAGTCAGGTTCTCATACAGAAATGGATTACTCGGCAGTCCTGATGAGTTCCTTGAGTTTCCTTCCTAGTTATTCGTATGTCCATGGATATTTTACACTGAGAGTCTGGTCTAACCTGGAATGGTAACTAAGGCTCCGCAAAGACGTTAATAAGCTTAATAGAAGCACCGTACTGATGGGTGTGATACAACTTGCATCAGATTACTCACAGGATGTAAGTGATGACTCCAATAGACCAACAGTCAATGGTTTTGCTGTAGTGCTTCTGGGCTAAGATTTCAGGGGCTGTAGGGTTGGACAAAATATTTAACCACTGAATTATTGAAATTCACACTGTTTGAGCTTTTGAGCCCCCCCAGTTTTGCCTTACCCACATATCCCGGCGTTCCACATGCTGTTGACATGACTCCACTGTCCTCAATCTTGGAGAGACCAAAGTCACTAATCATAATCTTGGCATTTTCATCCTGGCTGTAGTACAACAGATTCTCTGGCTATCAGGGGACAAATCAAAGGACATCAATTTGTCTCTTTTTCCAGACTTTCTTCTTCCTCACAGTACCCTTTTGAAAAAGTAAGCAAAAGATATAAGGGTAGAGATATGATCAACCCTTAGAGACCAGTTTAGAGCAGAACAAAGATCATATCTATTTTACACAAAAAGTAATGGGATTTATATAATAATATGCAATTATTTCCAAAAAATACATAAGAATTAGCATTCTAGCACATACACATTCCTTAATGTCAAGATGTGGTTAAAGATGGGTGTAGTGTGATGTTTCCATTGCAGACATCACCATTATGGCAGCACACCTTCAGGTCTCGGTGGACGATGTTGTTCTGGTGCAGGTAGCTCAAGGCCTCCAGCACCTGTCGGATCACGTGGCTGGCATCCTTTTCCGTGTAAGTCCCACGCTCCAAGATCCGGTCAAACAACTCACCGCCAGAGACGCTGCAGAACAGGCCAGTGGTTGGACGAGACATGAAGGTCAAAGCACACTTAATATGCACAAAAGATTAAGATTAAGGTGCACTTTATTGATCCCAGGGGGAAATTAAATTCTGGATAATAAACATTACAAAGTGCCATTTTGTCCTTATCACAGTTGAAAGTAAAGCATCTCTTGGTTGAACAAGATTTAAAAAAATGCATATTTATATGTTAGTGGACAGCAATAAGAGAATGTAATAATAGAAGACAGTTGGAAATATTTCTATAGTATGAGAGAGAACTTCAGAGCATCAGCAGGTCATGACTGATCAGTACTCACAACTGCATGACGAGGTAATAGTGGGTGTGGCTTTCATAGAAATCTTCCAGGCCAACAATGTTCTCATGTTTGATCCTGAAATAGTCCCAAAGCAGAGATCTGACTTACCACCACAGCCCTGATACTGTAAAGCAGGTGGGCAGGTGGACACCCTTCCTCTTACAAATGCCTTCTGTAATTGGTTGTTATTCACCAGGACAATGCTAATTAGCTTAGGCCTCAGAACTACGGAGAACCTCCCATCTCTGCTCAGGTGAGGGCCTGCAGCACCTCCCACCTCCCCCAGATGAGTGCCTGGATTTTCAGTCAGGTCAAAGTACGCAGGTCAAACGCTCCACAGTCCAGCTCTGTTTTTCACGTGGTCATCAGCATTCAATATGGCTGCCTTTGCAGACAACTGTACAGTTGTAATGGATTCCACCGTGCATTTTCACCCCACAGAAGGGTTAACACTGTCATATCACAGTGAACAGTATAACTATCAGTGAGGACAATAATCCTCAGTTTGGCTGAATACAGCACTCAGAACACACTTCCTTGTCCCCCCCCCCCCCCCCCCCCCCCCCCCCCCCCCCCCGCGTCCGCTTT
>JABJVO010000126.1:20488004-20502183 GCA_026770805.1 Boulengeromyrus knoepffleri
CCCCCCCCAACAGACAAACACACACACATCCCCAATCGGCAACAAGTATGTGAGAATTGGAGTCTCATTTAATTTATTTATTTATTCATTAGAATCGCCGTGTTATGTTAGCATCAAGCACTAGCAGAATTAGCATTCACATATGAATTTGCGAATCCATCCTGTTCAGCTGTTCTACAATACTTATTAAGTAGGTGACTGAAAATCGCATTTTGACCAATCAAATAGTGGTGACACAACCAGCACTTTGCTCACGCTTTTGGTCCTGCTAGTAAGCAGGGCCACGTCAGCGCGGTTACGGGTACGGCTCGTGTATGGAAGACTGGTATGGAAGACTGTCAGTTCGTGATAGGGCTCAGGTACGCCTTGCTTCTGGGTGGCAGTGGGGAAGTGCCATTTTACTGGACTGCCAACCAGGGGACCCCCTCCCTCCCCAAGACCTCTGATATAATTCAAACACTGCACTGAAACTCCCAGGAGTCTTTAAGGTGAAGTGCATTCATTGCTGGGACGGCAGTGTTATGAAAATTTCTATAAAAAATACATTGATTTGAACTGAATCAGTGATTTTTGGATAAAGAGTACAATAAATAATCTTGGATACAGCAGAAATGTCTGCCTATAAACATGGGAGTACCACAGGGTAATTGTCATGTCTAATTCTTCTGAAAATAAGAAAGGATGAATATGAATATGTTTAGCACATAAAATGCTGGAGAGGTCGAATAGGGGTGATTGACCAATGGAAGTGATTGACAGGCATGTTTAGCAACAAAGCATCATCCACTGCAGCAATCCAGCCAGGAGCTGAATGAGACCAAGAGCCAGCTTCTCGTCCCACCCCATGGGACAGGACCTCCTGAGTGTCCTGCACCTGTCCTATTCCCTTTAAACCCCTGCCTGCTCTCACACGCAGAGCGAGGTATTGCTTCCAAAAAATGTTCCTGCTGAACATTTAAACCACATCCATTGTCTCTCCCATTTCCTGTTGACCTTCTCCGCTCCTGCCCTCCTTCATCCCCGCTGCCCTCACACTCACCGCGTCTGCTTCTGTCCCATCTTCCATGCCTGTGTACGACTGGTCTTCCCAGCTTTTGACCCCTTCGGATCCGTGACCTTGACTCCTGCGACCTGCCTGCTGATTACAGTTCTGGTTATCTGAGTTCTTTAATAAAACCCAATTTACTTGATCTCTGGTCCTCTGAGTGTCTGTCCTTACCAGGTGTGACGGTTCCGTGCAAGCTGGGTAGGATATATATTGTGACTCAGTATAGGAAACACAGATCTGAGGTACAGAACCGCCCAGTGGCAGGTCAGCTACTGAAACAAGTTTGTTTCTGCTTTCTCAGTCCAGCCCTGGTCACATGTCCTCTAATCCCTAATCCAACAGGTTACTCTAATGCCTGATATTTTAAGCTTGATCTAAGCCCATATAATATAGATCTACAAATTCGCTTTTCTAATGAGATAAAAGCAGCATAGCAGTGGTTATGAGATCAGAATCAGTCTTATATAAAATTTTCCTTTTCTGACAACAGTTCCTTATATTATATGATTAAAAGTATGCTCTGCAAAAAAGGAATCACTTTGTACCCAAAAGTAAATAAACGCATTTAACTATACCAGCATCTTGTTTGGGATTATACTAAATTGTCATGACCTGCTCGTACGATCCTTCCCTGTGCCACGCCCCTCTCGTTACCTCATGTGAATTCCTGATTGTTCTCAGCTATTCTGCTTTTCTGTCCCTTAGTCATGTGTATTTAAGTCCATGTCTGAGTTTGTATCCCCAGATCCGTCATTGACGTTTGTCCTGTGTTGCTTCCCGATCTGTCAATAAAACCCTGTTTTTTGGACTCCTGTCTTCTGGATCTGCTTCCTCGCTACCCGTTCATGCACAAGACATAACATAAATTGCCTGTGTAAAGATTCAGCAATTCATTCTATCCATTTCCATTCCCAGTATAAGGGAAAGAGATTCATAGCCCACATTATGCTATTCCTGAAATTTTAGGTGACAAACAAAGCCGACTCAGAACCTTGCCAGTATCTTCACTACATGTGGTCTAAATTGTTTGAAAGCGTTGAAATGTAATTGGAATGTGTTATATGACTGTTATATGTTGATATGTGTTAACACTGTACAGTGCCACTTCTCGGAACCTCGATCCATAGTCCATCCAACAGACTGAGAGGTAGCCGCGCTTCACCTTTAGAACGCTGGATAGTGGCCACCTATCAAAATTGCAGCACCTGGGCTGTGGACCAAAAATCAAGCGCCCTGTACAAGGTCATGCCCATAATTCCACTGACCAATAACCCCAGGTGCCTACAGCTGAGAGAAATAAGAAGACAAGGGCAGCTCTGAGAGGACAACAGGAGGAAGTGCAGGACTGCGACCTAAGCTCCAGCTGTAGGAACAGGACTGCGACCTAAGCCCCGACTGTAGGAACTGGACTGCGACCTAAGCCCCGACTGTAGAAACTGGACTGCGACCTAAGCCCCATTTGTAGGTACAGGACTGCGACCTAAGCCCTGACTGTAGGAACAGGACTGCGACCTAAGCCCCAGCTGTAGGAACAGGACTGCGACCTAAGCCCCAACTGTAGGAACAGGACTGCGACCTAAGCCCCGACTGTAGGAACAGGACTGCGTCCTAAGCCCCGACTGTAGGAACTGTACTGCGACCTAAGCCCCAGCTGTAGGAACAGGACTGCGACCTAAGCTCTGACTGTAGGAACAGGACTGCGACCTAAGCCCCAGCTGTAGGAACAGGACTGCGACCTAAGCCTCGACTGTAGGAACTGGACTGCGACCTAAGCCCCGACTGTAGGAACTGGACTGCGACCTAAGCCCCGACTGTAGGAACAGGACTGCGACCTAAGCTCTGACTGTAGGAACAGGACTGTGACCTAAGCCCCAGCTGTAGGAACAGGACTACGACCTAAGCCCCAGCTGTAGGAGCAGGACTGCGACCTAAGCCCCAATTGTAGGAACAGGACTGCGACCTAAGCCCCAACTGTAGGAACAGGACTGCATCCTAAGCCCCGACTGTAGGAACTGGACTGCGACCTAAGCTCCAACTGTAGGAACAGGACTGCGACCTAAGCTCTGACTGTAGGAACAGGACTGCATCCTAAGCCCCGACTGTAGGAACTGGACTGCGACCTAAGCCCCAGCTGTAGGAACAGGACTGTGACCTAAGCTCTGACTGTAGGAACTGGACTGCGACCTAAGCCCCAGCTGTAGGAACAGGACTGCGACCTAAGATCTGACTGTAGGAACAGGACTGCATCCTAAGCCCTGACTGTAGGAACTGGACTGCGACCTAAGCCCCAGCTGTAGGAACAGGACTGCGACCTAAGCCCCAATTGTAGGAACAGGACTGCGACCTAAGCCCCGACTGTAGGAACAGGACTGCGCCCTAAGCCCCAGCTGTAGGAACACCAAGGTCTGAACATGCCGCTTAAATGGTGGTTGTGTTAATGAACTGGCTCACTGCTCTGTCTCCCTAAAGTTCCTCCTAATCTCTGTTTTTATCACTTCTATAAACAACATTCATATATTTGGGAGGGACATTTTTAATGTTTCTATTTTTATCATTGTTTCACAAGGCTCACATTTCAACAGCCAATAAGACAGACAGACATATAGATAGATAGATAGATAGATAGATAGATAGATAGATAGATAGATAGATAGATAGATAGATAGATACTTCATTGATCTCGAAGATTTCCACTGCAGTCCACACTATATGAGAAGGACAGTAAGTTTATCGCTGTCATCTTTCTTTTCATAGACAGGGTTATTGTAACATTTTATCTGAAAACAGGAAAACCAGCTGGATGGAACGCTTCGGTCTTGGGTTATCCCACATTGTGGGGGGGTTGCTGATTACTTTACCAAATGTTATTGTTTGTTGCTGCTCACCTCCATGGCTGCAAGTCCAAAACGGGCGTGGATGTTCTGTACTAATAGGTCATATGTTATAGCCTTGCATGTGACAAATGAAACCCCTGAATTCTTAAAATATCCCTACTGACCAAGACATGAAGGGTCCTCTCTTCGGCGAACGAGAGGGGAAGTTAATGCCCTACACGTTTACCGTAATTTTGGATTAATTTTACCACAAAAAAAGACTGTTACTCCCCTCTTGTGGTTAATCGAGACGATTACAGAAGGATTTCGCTGTCCATGTTTCAGCTAAGCTTTTTGTATTATTGATTTTGTTATAGGAAAATAAGCAATTTGAGCCAAAAGTATTACTTCTCACGAGTGTCCCTCTCATTGTTGTATTTGTTAATATATTTCATTGTGAAACTAATCTTCAGGAGGTACTTTTTTGATTGACCCAATGTGGATTTTTCGTTATGAAGCTGAAGAATTTTGTATTTCCGAGAACATTATGATTATAGAAATCACTTCATATTCAGCAGGACAGCGAAGCGGTTTTCAAACTTTCAACGCTTTAAGGTCTGAGCTGCACATATGGAAAAATCAGTTTAGCAAAGCAATCTGATGCTAATGACTTTTATAACACATTTTCTACCGGGCATAAACAACAGCTAAAAAACAAAATCCCATTTGCCAGTAAAGGGAAACTGACATTTAAAAATTAAATAATAAATTGTTAAATAATGAAAGTCTTGAAAATAACTGATAAGTAATTAAATAATTATGTAAATGATTAATTATTTATCTAAGTCTTACTACCGTTTGGTTTCGTGCCCAGACCTTAATGGTCTTTATACTATAGGTTGTTTATAAACGAAATTTTTACTGGATTTGACAGACATGAACACCGGCATAGCAGTAATAATTCACACCATCCATTCACGCATTCTCTGTACCCGCTTGTCCTACGTCATCAAGGGGCAGCATGCATGTAGTTCTATAGCTTATTTTCCATATTACGTGATAGTTCATTTAATGAAGAACGTGGTATCATGCATTTCATCTACTAAAGTAAGTCACTGAAATATTTGTAAAATATGTGTTTTTCAATAAGATCGAATGATTGTCGCAGACCACCCCAGCCATGTCTACAGCCCATGGACCAGAAAGTGTTTCAGACAAATGCAATAAGTCATTATACTTATTTAAAAGTTATTCTGCTTGTCAGTTTAGTGCCTGAAATCCTGGATCGGTCTTACGTTGTTTTTATGTGTACATTGATCAAAAATATTGATCATATCTTTGGTCATATCGTGTATAACCCGCTAAGTGTCCAATAGTTAAAACTGTTTAGAACTCATTCACTATGTATTTTTCATTACGAGTTTTTACATTTTCATTAGGCCTACTCTAATTTAAAAAGTAAATGAAACATTAACTGAAAGTCATATCTCAATTAATTCATTTTAGGCACTAGGTTAGCCCCCTGAGACACACGAAGTAAGTCATCATTGTTTTGTTAGCTTTATGTGATAAAGCCTCTGTCACAGGACACCAAAAATAAGCCTTTGCTGTTATTCACATTGGACAAAAGTTTTCGCACTATTTCATTTGATTCTGAGTTGCGCCGTATTGGCCCGAATATCGGCCTTTCCAATACCGATTATTGGTATAAGGGTTATAGAGCGCTGCATCTTGCCCGCGAAGTCCCAAAATTTATATTATGTTTTTCTTGTGCGTACAAGAAATTGCATTGTGCGGACTTCACATTCACTTACAGTGAGGTGCCCCGAGTGTCCATTCATAGCACAAATGCTGTAATTACTGTTATAATATCTCTAAAACAGCATGATGCAGAGAGATCTAGTAGAGTTTGCTTTGTGCGATGTAATGTGGGGGGGGGGGGCAATGCACACAAGATATAAAAAATTTTGTGAAGGAAACTACCTGTAATTTTATTAATCATGATCATGAATTGGGCTAACTATGAAATTGATTTTAATGTAATTTGCAGAAGCAACTATGGGGGGCGGTTTCCACAAAGTGCACCGGGTATCCTGGGTGTGGCGATCCGCTCTAAGTAAGCAGAACTCAGATACAACAGGAAAAAATGAATGGAATCTGAACAGCAGCCTAGCAAAGTGAAATTTGTAGTCAAAAGTTAACAAATGTTTTTATGAAGTTAAATAAATGTTGATTTAAAATTGAATTAAGCCTGGCATTTTAAGTATTTAAATAAATTATCTACAAATAAATAAGTCAATAAAGTAATAGTAGCCTAATAATTATTAATTAAAATACATTAGTATATAAAATGTAAGTAAAGTCATTAAAATTATTAAATGTATGACATTGTAATATATTCACATATATAAAAAAATATTTCAAAAATACAATCAAGGCTAGTTATCAGACAGCTATTGGAAATCATGAGTTTATGCACGCAGTTGCCCGATGTGGAAACGTTTCTCTTGAATCTCGATCTCCATATGCCTTCATTTCCATTGTCCGCGGTCGCTGTTAAACAACCCCCCCCCCCCGGCAGTGGGTGACTGTGTCCAAAATAGCCACCAAACATGTGTTAAAGTTTAGAGCGTGCGATGGCCCAACTCACTTTTGCCCTCCTAACTCCATGACCGGCAGACCACCCCTGTAACACATTTCTAAGTACAATACAGTGGGGGATCGAGCCCCGGACCGACACCGGTCCAGACTACGCCCACTTTACTATCGCTCCAGCGGGAATATCTGCGTTGACGTGGAATAAGGTCCAGCTGCGCCTGATTTTTAACTGTTAATACGTTTCCCGGTACGATTAAGTTCATTACTCATCATGCCTGCCGACTACAGCGGAACGTGGGACATTGTCACCAATGTCAACTTTGAAGGTTACATGGTGGCGATTGGTGAGTATATGCTTATATTGTATGTTTCATATACTGTATAAACTTCAGTTTAAATTATTAGAAAACTTCACTTCCTTTCCTAGAGACGCATTTCGAGACAATGCCGCAGCATCCCGGTCTCCAGTCTGTACTGAGTGATACCTATATTATTTTAGTAAAAAAAAAAAACACCCAAAAGCTGAGAATGTTTCTACACGCTGAAACTTACTCACATTTTCACCGGTGGTTGCCTAACTTCCCTCCGGTGTTGCGGTGCGATGGCGAGCTAAACCCAACGGCCATGTTTCTGTAAAGGCTACCTTGTCCATATGTTATGTTTCTAGATCAGTGTTTCTGTATTTCACATCTTTGTCATAATACGAAATGTGACGAACTATTAAAAAAAGAAACTAAAGAAGGATATTAAGTGACTCGTGATGCCAAAGGGTGGTGATTGGATTAGGAAATTAATGATATGGTGGTAATACACTCGATGTATCGTTCTTAGTTTAAACCCCCGAGACCTGAGGCGATCTCATTCATTGACATCTGTGACATCCAAGGCGTATCGGAGCTAATTACATCATAACCGGTGGTCGGGGCGCCGATCTGAATGGACAAGTAACCCAGACAAGCTTACCCGTTTCTTCTCGCTAGTTAATCGATTTTTATTAATTGATGACACGAAATTGAATGATTTATTATATCTCTGTAGTTGTCTTCCTCAGACAGAGAATACAAATGGTTCTGAGACAGGTAAGCTGCCCATACAGCATACACTCTCTGGCCATAACTCAAAAATTATTTGGCGTAACTTCTTCCAGCTGTGCAGATACATTCTATGATGAAGCAACTCTGCTTAGTGGCAGCAAAGGGGAGGGTGACTGCAGACGAGTGCTATCCAATGGATTTTATCACTATATCACAAAAACATTATATAGATCAAGATCTACACTTGATTTCATTTTGAGATTAAAAAAAAAAATCAAGCAGCCGGACTTTGTGGTAAAATGGAACGAAAGGGAAGCTGTACAAGATAATTGATCTTGTGAATACAGTAACTCTAAAAGTACTTAACAATATTTTTTTTGTTCAAACTTGGGAGACACATTATATGGGTGAAGATCTGAAAGTGGTCAGAGTTTGAGATAGACTGCCCCAAAACTGAAGTAGCACCACATAGTGGTTAAATAGGGGGAGGAGGTGCCGGGGTAATTTGGGGAATACATTGTGGTCATGCTGACAGCATCTAGTTGAGATTGTTTTAGCAAAGGGGACACACTAGTCGTTAAATGTCTTTTCTATTGTCGGTTGATCCTGGTTGGCAGACATATTTTCAATAACTCTCTCAACCACAAGCAGTGATAGTCAATTCTTAGAAATCTGATTATAGCTGCTCTGTTATGCACACGGTCACACCGTTCATCTAATGTCCATCTATTTTCATCCATTCATCCGAGCATCAATCTTGCATATCTGCTTAGAGTTTGTCCCAGGACACACAGGGCATGAGGCAGGTTATATCCTGGACCTGCCAACCATAGAAACACATGAATAACATCATTTAAAGAAACATAATTTTAGGGAAACAAGTTCCTGAACTCAGAACATTTTATTGCTAGTATGTAGACCATACAGGAATCGATGTGGTTAGTCCCAAATGAGAAACTTTGGCCAATAATAATAAGCTGTTTTCTTAGCAGCTGAAATAAATTGCAAAAAGCACAAAAACAAGAAGCACCCATAATGGTAATTTACTGGTTCTTGGGAGCCCTTGAGTAACGTCTCTGCCCCCGCAGGCATCGATTTCGCCACACGTAAGATCGCAGGCATGCTAAAGCCACAGAAAGTGATCGAGCAAGATGGGGACTCCTTCATCATCAAGACCCTCACAACCTTCCGGAACTACACCTTCTCCTTCAGAATTGGGGAGGAACTTGATGAGGTGACCAAAGGCCTGGACAACAGGAAATGCAAGGTGACCAGAAGAAGCCCCTGCACACCCAGACACAGGGTGACCTCTAGTGACCTCTCCTGTCACATGATCATCTGGTGACCTATGAATTTTTTACCAGCAAATTTTAACAAGTGTTTTTTGTATGAGCAACAGATGAGATGAGTTCTTATTGTTAAATATAAAAATACATATAACATGACATTAACCAAAACAGGAGATTTCATTTAAAAAAATGTAAAGAACTGACCAACGGTGTAGGACAGATTGATATTTGGTGGGGGGGGGCAACTTAATTTATATACAAAAATATCATCTATTTATTTGTTTGTTTGTTTGTTTGTTTGTTTGTTTGTTTATTTATTTATTTATGTATGTATGTATGTATGATTGAAAACCAATGAAATATTGGGGGGAACATGTCCCTCCCATCTCCCATGGTTCTGACTCCCCTAGGACTAACATCATTTCAGATATCTGATGCAGGAATGTATCACCACACACCCATGAAAAGCACCTTATATATAAAAATAGATTGAATTGAATATTTCCCTGCACAAGTATTCCTGTTAACAAATTAAAAAGATCTGTCATTCTTCTTTACAATTTAAAAACAAAAACACATTTCGAGTAGCATTTCTGAGGAACCTCTGCTGTACGTATGGAAGACCGCCATTAATAGTGTTCCATTTATCTGATGTCTGATGGCCTCATCAGCGCCATCTAGTGGTAGTGTTTAAGACACGACGCTCATATGAATATAAGGCGGTTTACCTAGTTGAAATATTTTCCTGTGAAATGGCCTCAGGTTCGCTGAGTCACACCATGATTGTAAAAACGTGAACTTCTTGTATTCTTCACTTTGAAAGACTACACAAAGACAGTATGAAAGCCTGTATTTCCACTGAAGACAGAGAGTTTTCTGGATGAGGTTACTTGCGACAGTTCAAGTAAAAAAAATGGCGAAACTTAAATCGGAGGGTCCACAAGGGGCAGCTTTGTGGGATGTGGCAGAAAGTCATACGTTTTGATTTTGTGAACGCATTTGTATTCAAAATCACAATGATATATTTTTATGCACATTGTAGCAACTGGACATTAATGTATACAGTGCTGTTGTGCTTCGATAAGGTGGTGAAGTCCGCTGTCACGAATGCCGTAACTCTGCCGTGTCCACAGACGGTGGTGAACTGGGACAACAACAAACTAGTATGTGTGCAGAGGGGTGAGAAGAAGAACCGTGGATGGACTCACTGGCTGGAGGGAAACGAGCTTCATCTGGTAAGGAAAGTCCATACTGGCCAGCAGAGACACTCAGACAGCGCATGGGCTGCCACATTGTATATGGGGCTTCTGCACAGTATGGAGGAAGCATGGCCAGGATCCTGCCAAGTCCCCATCAAACCTCAGTGTCCAGTCACAACCTTTCAGTCCAAAACTTCTTCTTTCCTCTAAACTTTAACTGTTTTGTTCTCTTTCAGGAGATGCACTGTGAAGATCAAGTGTGCAAACAGGTCTATAAAAAAAGTGCCTGATCGCAAAACCAATGGGCAAAGGGATAAAGGGCAAAACTGAATTATAGTGGCAAAATAAGTGCATAATATTCATGGTAACTTTTTTATATATAAAAGTTTATTGCTCCCTTTTTCGGCTGTTTTAAGTTCCCACCATCACACATGCAAGTGTGTGAGAAATATCAACAAAAATCTGTTGTTTCAAAATGACAGTCTTATCTTATTTTCCATTTTAAAGTGAAACTCTAATTTAATTTAAGTTAATTTAATGCTGCATCATGTCAGTGATTGTGATGTCACATACATCATTTAATTTTCAAATTTAAAACGTTTGAATAAAACTTTGGGACATCACACAAGTATTTTTTTTTCAATGGGACGTCATCCGTGTCTGTGTTTTCCCCCATAGAAACACAAATCCTGATATATATACGATATACGGGGACAAGCCCACACGAATTACGGGGACATACCAACATGATATGGGGGGGGGCACCCACGTGATATATGGGGACACGCCAACATGATATGGGGGGGGCGCCCACATGATATATGGGGACAGGCCTACATGATAAGTATCATTTTCGCGTTGTTCCAGTCTTGGGAATTCCCCAGTAAAATTCATGGGCATGTTTCAGCTATAAAAGAAAATGTATAACTAAAGTCCAGTGGCTGTATGTCATGTCGGGACCACTTCTTTCTCATCTTGGGTTTATGTTTGTATACATGTTATTTTCCACGTTTCCACTACCTAATAACCTGACACACCACAGCAGTTCACTTTAGAGCATACAGCACGCGTGCTGAAAGACCAAATCTTCTGCTCAAGTGAATCCTTACAGTGATTCTCCTTTTCAACTGGCTATTTTATATGCACGTTGCCATGGTGGCAGGTAGTTTTCACAGGCTGCAGGTGTGAGCATTGCACAGGACTGTCAAAGCCGATTTCTAACCCCCAGGTCTCAAAGATTAGAGGAAAAAACATTAAACGGCTATGCTGACAGTTCCAGGAGAACATCAAGTAGCGTGATGATTAAGGACGCAGAACTTTCCCAGCAGGACCGGCTATGAACTGGGGTCTGCAAAGCCATGAGATAAGTGATTTGACAGCACCCTCTGGAAACAAGTTGGGATCTTAACAGCGTGAAGTCCGTGTCAACCTGCATAGCAGCAATACCGGCAGCGTAGTATTTAAATAACCCCACAGCCTTTGCCCTGGAGGTCATCGACAGCAGCACCGCGGAAGAACCGCTACGGAGAAACTCTCCTCCCCAGTAGCAGCGCCGCCCATCGTCCCTTTTCGCTTATCCGATTCGACGGTGCTGATTGGCTCCTCAGGCCAGCCTGCTCGCGGCTGCCAAGATTGCAGTCACGTGACCCTCCACTTCCAAAATGGCGGCGTTGTTGTTTTGATGAATAATACTTTGTGTTTGTTTCATTATAGATTCCCGTTAGAAATAGTAAGGAAAAATACAACCCTTATGGTTATTTAATTTTAAACGTATATATTAAAGTAAGCAAGACTTTCAAAGATTTGTCGTATGCGTAAGACTATGCACTTTTGGTCATACTAAATTTGGAATAGAAGGTTAGCTGGCTGTAGAAGTGAAATTGAAATTAGCTAGCAGATAACAAAAAAGAGATGGAAGAGTTGAGTGCCGACGAGGTAAGATTTATGTGCCTTAAAATCTAAAATAAGTATCTGATGAATATATTTTAGTGTTTTTACCTTCGACAGATGCCTTGGCTGTTTAGTCTTCTGTCCACCTAGCTAGCTATCACGCTGCCACAGAATACTCTTCCTCATCACCGTTTTGTTGTCGTGGGACTTTAGGCCGAGCATTGACATCGAACTTTTTACAATTCAAATCCTTTTTCTGTATTAATCGTATCTGATTGTACGCGTAGATCGCTTGTAGTGTGTCATTTTATTGTGCGTTGTCGCGTACTGTGAAATGTCTCCCTCCCCGCTCCGAAGGAAAGCGGTGATCCTGTTTACGTTCACAGTTATTACTCTGTGCAGATGTTGCTGTCTGCCTGGCTAGCTGACGAAAGTTGTTTAAAACACACAATTACCTTCGCCTTGTAATATCGTGTTTTGGGGGGGGGGGGTTCCCCGGCTGCCATTATTTCGGCTGACGTAGACAACGTTTTGATTGTACATGTAGGAAGTCAGATGAGTTCACAAAGGAATTTTACTAGAGTCTAATCGCTCCCAAATTGCGTATTTATAAAATATTCCATATGCATTTTAAAGTAAACATTGCTATATTCAATATTCTTGTAAATGTATTACTTAAAATTTTTCTCAAATCCTGCCATTAGAAAATAAATCGATTACTTTTATGTATCCTTTCTCAGTTTCCAGTGAAGGCAGAGATTTCCACACTTGTATATGGAACAGTATTTGTGGAAAGGAATATAATATTATTGCCTGTATTGATCACTCAAAATTAAGGAACTGCTTTTAACAGGCTATGATCATCATTGTTAAATAAGTTCTATGTAAATAACATGATAGCAAGCATGAAATATTTTTCTGTATATCGTTTGAACCACTATAGTTGGTCTGTTTTATATCTTTTGGACTTTTGTGAGTGATGTCAAAGTCCTTCAGTAATGATTCTGAATATGATACTGGGTGATTGTTATGAAATGTTTAGTGTGTCATTTGAGTGCTCATAGTTTACTTTAACTGGAAAGCAACATTTAAAAAGTCACCTACCAGTATCTATTCAGCCGTCTGACACTGTGAGCCCAGCATGTTTGAAGGAGAAGCCGGTTGTACTTTTGCTTTGCCTGTTAGGGGGAGTAAGATGAAATCACACGAACGGGATTGTGTTGAGTCCTGCTCTGTTAACCCATCGTTGGTTTAGCTAAATATTTAAAGAAAGCCAACACTGACACAGAGGTGCTCAATAAAGCAGTCACAACAATACGCAACACTTGTACATCTACAGCAGGGTTATTCAAATCACGGTCCTTCGAGGTCTGAGTACTGCTGGTTTTCCAGCCTTCCTTTACCTGTCAGTCAGGTGTGAAGCCTCTGACCAATCAGAATCAGTAATTATTAAACTAGCTACCTGGGAGAACTGAACACAAGGCCTGGATTTGGAATCGAGGTCCAGATTTGAAGAACCCTGATCTACAGGATACAATGTTTCATACCACCAGCATTATGAAAGCACTACCAGTACAGCTGTTTTACATAGCTATGAACAACGTGTGGTGGATGGGTCTGAGAGCCTTAGCTAGTAAGGAGGAATTCTATCACGCTGATAGGAAGACCTGTGGAGATGGCCTGTGAATTTGCCAAGCATTTACAGGGGGCTAGTCTGCGGCATCGAGAAATTGCCACGTCTCCAGCCAGAGCCAGATGCACTTCACTGCTGTCTGTAGGGTCTGAAGATGCTGGTTAGCCTGGCAGGGTGTGTACTACAGAGGGTGGTCGCAGTGGAGTCTGAAACAGATTTGGCCCTGATTCTTCAGCCCCACATTTATTGTAAGTGCATCCCCAAATAACCGCAGAACATCCATTAATAACAGACAGTATCACATGGTTTCCCTAACGGAGGATCAGCACCCAGTGATTTTCAGTAGTAAACTGGTAATAAAGTTAAGTCAAGTTAGGACGTTTGTTGTATACAGAGGCAGCAGATAAGGTTCTCCCTGGACCATGGTGTGACATACAGGCAGCAAGTGTCAAGGAGGTCTTCACAACAATATGTCTTGGCTAAAAATGAGCATGCGATCAACATTGTGATTTTAACATTTAAAGAAGTGCAAGTAGATCTTAAATCGGATCGAATGTGATTCTGAATCCCCAAACAAATTAACATTAACTTAACCAAGTGGGCTTTTTTTGGGGGGGGGGGGGGCGGGGGGGGGCCTTTTATAATATGCCCGGAAAACGTTCGTCACGTTTGCGC
>JABJVO010000126.1:20512172-20547514 GCA_026770805.1 Boulengeromyrus knoepffleri
GTGTATATGTGACGGCAGCAGTGATGCTAACGGCCTGTGTACTGTGTATATGTGACGGCAGCAGTGATGCTAACGGCCTGTGTACTGTGTATATGTGACGGCAGCAGTGATGCTAACGGCTCCTCCTCCTACAGTGTAAGCCTACCATTGAATCCAGAGGTTCCCATGGGCTTTGCTGCTCTGCCTGAATTCTACATTGAGGATGTAGCTGAGTTCCTGCTCTTCATTGTGCAGTGAGTTGGGCTCAGACACACCTTTCAGCTGCTCAGCAAATAATATATTAGGTTCAGATGTATCTGTTGTATAAAACAAACTTGCCTTTATGATGTGAAACAATTTAGCTCTATATAGGGGTATGAATTGTTGGATTCAATGCATTGGAAATCTTTAATTTGTATTATGAGTTTAATTATTTATAACTTCACTGAAAAAAAATCACAAATATTATGTAAGAACTTAATTACATATTAATGGAATACAGAGAAAGTAGAATCTCAAAACATTCTTTTTTTGTTAATATTGATCAGGGAGAACACGTCAGTCTAAAACTGTCAAAAGGCCAACTACTGAACTGTACAGATTATAATACACATTATAAGCACTACCTGATTTGGGGGCTGCAGGCGGTGAAACTGGCCAAGCTTGCTGGTGCAGATTAGTGGGATGATGTTACATCGTTCTTTATTCTGTGGAGAATTAAAGATTGATCTACGGGTCAGATTAAACAACGAATTATAAAACATGTTGCATACTTTGAGACGATTTCTAAGTGTTGAATAAGCTGACAAAATCCCTCCACTATGGAAAATGACTGATCCTCCAACGCACTCATCTCCAGTATATCAATTGTTATGTCTTTAGCTCTGGTGATGCTTTGAATACTGATAAAGTTTAAATGTCACCTGTTCGTATCGGCCAAGATTGATATATCAGACCAATCCCAATATCTGGCCGTTTCCGATATGTTAACCAACAATTCTGACGTTGCTAATCGATATATTGAAATCGGCACCTAAATAACCGATTCATCGCCCCTAGCTCTATAGCAGGGTTCTTCAAATCTGGACCTCGATTCCAAATCCAGGCCTTGTTTTCAGTTCTCCCAGGTAGCTAGTTTAATAATTACTGATTCTGATTGGCCAGAGGCTTCACACCTGGCTCACAGGTAAAGGAAGGCTGGAAAACCAGCAGTGCTCGGACCTCGAGGACCGTGATTTGAATAATAGGGCTCTATAGTATAGTGCATGTGTTTTTTAACTTCAGTTCAATTTCAATGATAATGACGAAGCATAAGTAAATAACATCAAAAATATAAATGGAGGTAATTACAATGATGGCACAGGGGTGGAAAAATTGTATGTGCATGTCTAAGTGAGTATTACGGTTATTTGTAATAGATGAATGAATGTTTTGTGTATGAAACATGACACATAGTGATAGTGTAAGCTAGTGAGTGGAAGGTGTAGTGTGCTAATGATCGGCCTTCCCACTCCTGCGACAGGTACTGTCCCCAGGTGCTATATGAGCCTTGCATCCAGGACGTCGTCACCTTCCTCGTGGTGTTCATCTGCAGCCAGAACTACATCCGTAACCCCTACCTGATCGCCAAGCTGGTGGAGGTGCTGTTCGTGACCAACCCGGCCGTGCAGCCTCGCACACAACGCTTCGCTGAGATGATGGAGAACCATCCGCTGGCCATCAAGCACCTGGTGCCAGCCCTTATGAAGTTCTACACTGGTGAGGGATAGCGCCCGGTCTGGGGTGGGGCACGCCAGGGGCATCCTGCCTGGTATTTCCCATATATCTTTCTGATGTTGTTGGCGTTCTCATATTTCTTGACCAGTGTTTCCCAATCTAGATGGTGGGTCCAGATGGTCCACGTTTTTGCTCCGGGAGATGGGAGGGAGCAAAAACATGGACCGTCTGTGGGTCCCCGAGGACCCGGTTGGGAAACACTGCTCTTGACAAAATGGCTCAGGGTTTAGCCACAAATCCAGAAAGTTTTAGCAGAATTTTAATATCGTTGTCCCTCACACCAGATGTGGAGCACACGGGGGCAACCAGCGAGTTCTACGACAAGTTCACCATCCGCTACCACATCAGCACCATATTCAAGAGCCTGTGGCAGAACATGAGTCACCATGGCACCTTCCTGGAGGAGTTCAAGTGGGTTTGTGGCTGTGCATCCTCCCCACCACTGGAGGGCGGCAGCGCTCACTAGGTGCTCATGGCCGCCTCCTCTCACCGCAGCTCCGGGAAGCAGTTTGTGCGTTACATCAACATGCTGATCAACGACACCACTTTCCTGCTGGACGAGAGCCTGGAGTCACTGAAGCGTATCCACGAGGTGCAGGAGGAGATGAAGAACAAGGAACAGTGGGAGCAGCTGCCCAGGGTCAGTGGAGGGGGGTCAGAGCTAAATGGGGTCTCGTGGTCCATGCAAGGGCAGAGGTCAGCAGGTAACATGAACACTTAACCTATATACTCAGCCGTAGGTCCTATTGAATTAAAACACCAGTCAGCCGATTAAGTAAAATACCAGACATAATAAATAATTCAGTGATGCTGTATTAACATTCGAGCAGTGGACCGCACTGCATTGCATTGTATGTAGTTGGTTGACATGACATGCAAACGTGTGTAAATGAGTATCAGATTTGCCATCTTGATGTTCCGTTTTAATGTGTGTATTTAAGCTGACAGTATGACGCCTGTATGCTCCCCCCCCGCCCCCCCCCCAGGAGCAGCAGCAGAGTCGGCAGTCTCAGCTGACTCAGGACGAGCGGGTATCCCGTTCATACCTGGCACTGGCCACCGAGACCGTAGACATGTTCCACCTGCTCACCAAGCAGGTCCAGAAGCCGTTCCTGCGACCCGTAAGTCTATCACTCCCTCAGTAGACCTCACTGGTGCGTCATCTGGGATGCGTCACTGGAATCTCAGTGATCTAGTGCAGTTTGAAGACCCCCTAGCAGGCCCTCCGGTGCCCTAAACCTACCCTCTGGGGCTCCCTTCTCAGGAATTAGGCCCCCGTTTGGCGGCCATGCTGAACTTTAACCTGCAGCAGCTGTGCGGGCCCAAGTGCCGGGACCTGAAGGTTGAGAACCCAGAGAAGTACGGCTTCGAGCCCAAGAAGCTGCTAGACCAGCTAACCGACATCTATCTGCAGCTGAACTGTGCGCGATTCGCCAAGGCCATCGCCGACGACCAGGTGGGCCCCCACGCCCACAGACCTCTCGACAAAACACAGCTTGACTGCCCGGTTTACAGCGGTGGCTACGTGACCGTTCCACATTTCTTTGCTCCAGCGGTCGTACAGCCGCGAGCTGTTCGAAGAGGTCATCTCCAAGATGAGGAAGGCGGGCATCAAGTCGACGATCGCTATTGAGAAATTCAAGCTGCTTTCGGAGAAGGTGGAAGAGATCGTCGCCAGGAACTCCCAGTCAGAAATCGATTACAGCGATGCACCAGATGAGTTCAAAGGCAAGTTGTCATGCGACCTTTGACCGCACCCAAAGACATGCTGGACCCTAACACCAAAGTGGGCTTGATCTAGTCTTATAAGATTCATACAGGGCTAACGACAGCAGGTAAAATTTAAAGGCAGCTGGAAGGTTGCTGGTTCAAATCCTGTGAATGTCCAGAGTAATTCTACTCCATTAGGCTCCTGAGCAAGGCCCTTAACCTGCAATTGCTTCATCCTGGGTATGACCTTAACCTAGATCCAGCCCTATAAGGAGGTCCTCCAACTTACAGGGGAAAACTTGGGGGTTGGCGGCAGGATTGGCCCTCCAGCCACCTGAAAAAAAACCTCACACTGGTCCATTCGGACTGGTGGGGTGCTGAGGTTCCACCCGCCGCGTGGCTGCACTCAGGTTCTCATCCCTGAGGTGGTTTGTCGTGTGATGGGTGCGGCAACGTACTGTAATCAGTGCACGCTCCTTACACACTGTATCAGTGCATACTCCTTACACACTGTATCAGTGCATGCTCCTTACACACTGTATCAGTGCATGCTCCTTACACACTGTATCAGTGCATACTCCTTACACACTGTATCAGTGCATACTCCTTACACACTGTATCAGTGCACACTCCTTACACACTGTATCAGTGCATGCTCTTTATCCAGAGATACAGTTGATTAGCTACAAATGCCTAAGTATTTGTTAGTAAACCAGCTAGTATGCATAAAATAAATTGTGGATTAACTGCACTAACCTGACTTGCTAATTTTCAGGTTTTTATGTAAAGTAAGTAAGGTGGTGTATGTGTGTCTGTGGTAGACCCGCTCATGGATACCCTAATGACTGATCCTGTGAGGCTTCCCTCTGGGAACGTTATGGACCGGGCCGTGATCCTGCGACACCTGCTCAACTCTTCCACAGACCCCTTCAACAGGCAGCCACTGACCGAGAGCATGCTCGAGCCAGGTGCGTCCCCGTAACCCAGGTGTACACGCCCCCTCGTGGCTTCCCATTGGCTCGCTGGAGTCAGGTGGCTCATTCGCCCACCTGCAAAATTCTGTGTGTGCATTGCTGTCCGCTCACTTGTCAGTAAACAGTAAGTGTACAATTTAGGAACCATATGACAATTTGGGCCAAACATGACAGCACCAGTTAGCTTTGTATGCTGTTAGTTACCGTGACAACATTTTGGTAGAGTCGCTTTTAAAAAGATTTAAGAGATTTAGGGTTACATTTGTGAGCAACTGTATACAGTAAAAGCTCTTATCCGGCTCAATTCTAAAATATGATAAAAATTCATAATAACAGAATTATCTTAAATTTTACACTAAACTAAAAATAACACAAAGAAAATAAAATAACATTACAATAATCATTAGTCTGTGAATAAAAGCATTAAAGTGTAAGAAATGTGTTACAATTCAGTCTTTTCAAGAGTATTATTTAACTATGCAGAAAATTCTGCTATGCGGCAGTACCTGTGTCCCAACCGTTACCAGATACGAGAACATCGGGAAAGCACTGCAATGCAAGTGTTAATAGAGTAATACAAAACAATGAGGATTGTATTATTGAATTTGCCACTGCTGAATGTTGGTGTGTGGCCATAGTGTTAGTCAGCGAATGGGATCTTATAATAGCTTATCCCATTCTGACATCTCCTGTTTCGGCCTGTATCTGAATGAGCCTTTGTGTAGCTGTGTCGTCCTTTACGTTCTTCTTTCAATAGTCGACACCGGTCTTACCTTCTGCCTGTGTATGTGTGATGCACTCACGCCATGTTCATCTCTGTGTCGGAATGTGTGTAGATCTGTGCTCCTGTGTCAGACTGAGGGACCGTCTGAGAGCCAGTGCTAGCCGACAGCCATTAGCTGCGTTAACCGTTTCGGCCATCAGCTGTGTCAGCCATCTCTGCTTGATCTCCCCGTGCAGTGCCAGCCCTGAGGGACCGCATCCAGGCCTGGATGAGGGAGAAGCAGGGAGCACGCTACTTCCAGTGATGCCTCCTCTCCCCACACCCATCGCCCTTCACCCACCCCACACCCAGTGTTCCACAGACCCATGCACCATCTGCAAGGGTGGGGGGGACCAAAGACCCGATCCCTCCCCCCCAGCTCTTTTTGGTTCTGTTTCTTTGGTTGGTTTTGTAAAGCAGAAGCCTGAATGGCAGTCTGCTCTGAGCATATTGAGGAGAATAAAGAATAGACTTTTAAAATGTTTTGTTCATGACTTTGTATGTACCCACATACAATGCACATACTTCACACTGATCGGAACTAAGTTTGTGGGTCTTCCTTCACTGCAGTGGATCCAGCAAGCTGCTGCACATTCACTTTACAGGTGAGCCTGTGTCAGTGTGGAGCTGGATTAATTGACGTAGTGCTTTATTTTATTTATATAAATATTTTTTTTGGTCATAGTTCTGCTTTCTTTTGTAATATATTTAATTAAACCAAAGTAAACAGATTCCTGCTATCATACCAAAAACTGGAACGCTAAAACTGCCCGTACTGTATGTGCTGGGTCACATCATGGCCATAGGATTGAGTGTGTCCCTCACCGTGCAGACATGATGCTGTATGGAGACCTCTTAAACTCGCTTGAAATAGATTTGGAGTTTTACTAATGTTGCTTTTTACTGGAAAATCCGTGTGATGGCATGTTTCCTTTTAAAGTATGGTGCTTATTAAATGTAAGCATATATACTGTATATATAAATTGTTCACTGGATTGTCCCTTAGTAAAAATCTTTGCTGTTAAATATTAGTTCTCATGTGCTTCATTGCACCTGAGATTAATATCTCGATCACTGGTGACGTAACCCCCAACGTCAGAATATGAATTGTCATTGTGAAGTAACAGCCGTGACATTTTTAAAGTGTCACAACTGTAACGATACCAGTAATAAGTATAGCAGTGGCTTTAATGCTTGACGTGATTGGCCAGGGATTGTGTTTCTGCTCGTTTGTCGGCTGGTGTAATGGTTTGTCCCTAAGAAGGATTTTCCCCAGAAAACCTCAGTTTCTCGCAATCCAAACACAGGTTTATTCCAGTGTAGATATTATTAGTTAAAGCTGAATATCAATAAATTACATTTTTCATAGTGGCCTATTCTATTTGTTCAGCATGCGTTTGGTATATTGCTGTACTTTTATTCACTTTAGCACTTGATGCTTTTGCTACCTGCCTCCTGCCTTAAGACCTGCTCATTTGAGCACTTCCTACTATTTAATACCTGCATCCTGCCTTGGTACCTGCTAGTTTTGACACTTCCTGTTTTTCATACCAACTTCCTGCTTTTGTGCCCAGTCATTTTAGCACATCCAGCTTTTGAAAGGCTTCCCACCTTCTGCCCTTTGTAAGTGCTTCCTCCCTTGGCATCTGCTAACTTTGCACATGGTACCTAGTTCCTGTCTTTGGTACCAACTCGCTTTTGCATTTCCTGCCCTCAGCACCAGCTCCCTCTACCACTTTGCAGCGTTTCCTGAATTGCTTCAGATGGGTATTTTTCCCCCCCACTTCCCTTTTTAAAAACAGTTCGCTTTCACTGCATGTGCCTTGTTTATTGAGCTAAAACCTTCCATTTAATATTAACTAGGATTATATGTGCTTTAGTGGAAAAAAATACAGTGAACATAATAATCCCTGTTGATCTGGTTTTGTAGACACTGCACAATCTGCCCTAGAAGGCTTTAGAACATAATTTAATTTTAGGTCAGTGCATTTTATTATTATTTATTTCTGGCTATGAGCTGTTTCAGACTGGGAGGGGAGACGAGATAGGTCAGGTGACATTCTTACATTCATTCCACGTGTAAAGAGCTAGATGCATATTTATGATAACTTGCCTTAAATACCTCAACAGAGCACATGGAAAAAATATATTGTCTGTCGGAAAAATTGGCGCTACCTAATTTAGCTGAATAAACTTAAATCCAACATCTAGAGTTTATTCACACAAACACCCAAATCCTCATGTGATATTTTTAAATTTTGCAGTTGGCAGAATATGGCTTTTCCTTGAAACTGTATAGGGGTGGTTTGATTGTCTTGTGACTTAAACCAAGGGAACATTTTTTTTTTCTTTTTTTGGCTGTCACGTAGTAGATGGCCATAGCTGAGGAGACACGTCATTCCCTGGTGCCAACAGCAGGGGGCTCACAGTACAACATCCATTCTCTCTTTCTGGCTCTCTTTATTCTTCCTGGAATGTTCCTATTTGTATTGGGCGAAAATGGATCGCTTGGTGGCAGGATGTGCATATTCCTCACTTGTGTTGGTGTGCTTCAGTTCTGTTCTGTTCCTATCTGAGGCCTCTGTTCTGATTTTGTCTATATTTCTAGGGCTTTTGTCCCCACCCTTAAATGCTGACTCGAACCAGCCAGCTGCCACAAGGGGGCAGTAACGCACATTGCACTTCAAATGGCATTTGGGATACGATTGCGTCTCCTGACCTGATGCACCTGCTGAAGTCTTAGTTTGTGTCACAGAAGTAGTACAGAGTACAGTAGAATACTATTAGCAATTGCATGATTTTTCAGTTCCTTCAAGTCAGTAACTCTTTCAAAAAGATAAATACCTATTCGTCTTATACACCACTTACCCAGTGTGGGGCCTTTATGAGACTCTCCCAGGAATCATTAGGCACAAGGCAGGGATCACCCTAGACAGGGTGTTCTTCCATCAGAGAGCACACGCATGCCGGGGAATTTCCTTCAGTAACTGTTAGCGTATTGTTTCTTTTGGGAAAGTCTGGTGACCTCAGCATTGACCCACCATTAGCACCCGGATCACTTCTGCATCTCCACACAGTAGTTGTACAATTTTTTATTTTTTTTCCTCATGCAAGAATTGTGACACAACCATAACAGCTGAGATGGCAACAACGGTTGTACAACCCAAAGGCCTCTAAAACATTTTGAAAGAGTGGCAAGAACAGGATTCATATGTGTTACTTGGTGCATGAATTTGACTGATACAAAAAGGTGATGACCCAATAATGAATCTGACAGAAATGTAATCTTCCTGGTCTGCTGATAACTCAAAGAGTAACTATGGTTATGCTTGGGCTGTTTTAAGATGGGTCCTCCCAGGCCTGAGTACACCGTTACTTTTATTTTTCAGAAAGTTTTTATGTACAGTGTATCATTACTATCAGACTGCTTCAGGACCATCATCTACCATGTTTACACAGGCAAATCTGGAAAGTTCTGGGGCTTCTCCAATTATGTCTGTTTGCATTCGTCTGTTATTTTTTTATTATTTTCTTTTCGAACATTTAGAATGCCTCTTTGCAAAGTCATAGGCTTGCTTGTACCAGAAAGACAGAGCACATAATTTTTGACCTGTCCAGCTCTGTGACTCTCTGCTGATGCAGTCTCTTCTGGTGTTCTTATATTCTGTCTCTTCTGGTGTTCTTATATTCTGAATGTAGGAATCTGGCTGGAACACTTGTCTGTGGTGCCCAAGGGATGATCCCGATCTCACAGAAGCCTAGAAGAACGATCAGCATTTTCACACAATTAACTGAGCAAAAGAGTAAAAACTGAATAGCGGTTATTGGAGTTACATTACTAAAACAGAAACCCTGGTCTGATGCCTTTAAACTCCTCTTCTGCTTGGTAGGAAATTATGAATTAGCTCAAAATTCCAGATTAATATCTTAAAGTTACGGCTTAATTTAAAAGGTCATCAGGCTATTTGTTTCTCATGTGTTTGGCTAGCTAGCTTATTCACCGTTTCATACAGGTTAGGTGGGCTTGTGTGTTGCACAGAAGAATGAGCTACCCTTCGGACAACACACCATATCACATGTTGTCACAACATGGACTGGTGCACCCTGAAGGAATCATTGTGATGCTCTGAAAGGTGATTGGCTAAGAGGTGGGGTCAAATGCTTCAACTTCAGGGAGTCTCTTCAGAAAATTGTGGCACACCACAACAAAATGTGTCCTCTGCACTTAACAGAGAGCAGCTAACTGTGTACCCAGGGAGCAGTACTTTGCTCAGGGCAATTTACTAGTACATTGCTGATTAGGGTCTTGAACCAACAAACTTTGAATTAGAAATGCATGTCCATAACCATTAGGCTACCACTGCTCCAGGATTTAAACCCAGGACCTCTCACACCCAAAGCAAGAATCATACCTCTAGACCAACAAGCCAGCTAATTTTGAACCTGGCTGAGATCCATCCGCTGTTCACATACAGTCTCATCTGACATGGAGTGTGAAAATGGTATGTGGCATACAAAGCTGCCAAACTGAATGTTATACTGGAAGGAATACGACCGAATAATGTTGCATCCAAACATCCAGATGCACAGAACTTTGAGATTTTAATTTTAAAGCGATAAAGACAGCATGGAATTTTAAGAAACAGTTCCCTTTAAATGCCTTTAACCATCAGGGATGGAAAGTCCCTAACCCTACTCCCATTTCATCTCTTCACTCCCCCACTTCAGCACAGCTGGTTCCTTAATTAAACAGAAATGGATTTTTACCAGCAATTGCAGTCAGTCTGTGATTGTGGGCAATGGGATGTATCCTCCACAGAAGATCATCCAATGTTATGACTGGTTCAGTTCAGAAACTGGATGATGTGAGCTTTCTCACAAGCTACATGGGGATACATGTAACACTCTGAATATGACAAGTGTGGCACAGCATACATTTTCACCACTACAAGGGTCCAGCTAATGACTGCAGCAAAACCTTGACATGCACTGTTATTGACAATTCATTTAAAGCTACCATGGAAAAAAAAACAATTAAATATTAATCGTTCCTGCATCATTTCTGCTCGCAAAAGAGACTCATACTGCTGCACCCACAACATAGTACTGCTCTTTGTGTCCAAGAAATGTATTCTATTCAACTTTATTTGTATAGCGCATTTTCACGACATTACATTGTCTCAAAGTGTTTTGCATTATGCCTGCCCAAAGTCCCCAGTGAGCAAGCCAGAGGCGACAGTGGCAAGGAAAAACTCTTTAGGAGGAAGAAACCTTGGGAGGAACCAGACTCAAAGGGGGAGCCCATCCTCCAGGGGCCCGCAGAGGAAGTCAAATGAACAAGGAGGCAAATTCCTAATTTACACAATGCAAATTTTAAGATTTTAAGAATTTAATTGTAGAGAGCAGGCAGGTGCTGGTCTGAACAGAGGTATAGCAGCAGGGCAGTCCGGAAAGATGCCACAGGCAGAAGGGCGAGCAGGCAATAGGGTAGGCAGAATGTCTTCATGTACAAGTGCTTCAGCCTAAATACACATCATCATCTTCATGGAAAAGAATTTCAGGTCTTTAAATAGAAAATTTCATGCTATATCTGCAATATTTATGCACCAAATACCCAGTGTCACACCTCCAGCTCTTTGTGTGGGAGGAATATATGTTTGCATGTTGTGCTTATAAAGGTCTCCTCCATGTACTCCAGAAAACATTTGTTTAGGAGATACGGTCTCAAAATTGCCCATAGTGTATGAATGTGTGTGCCCTGTGATGGACCAGCATCCAGTCCTATGTTTTCCCCTGTCCTGTGCCCTATGCTTCCTCAAAGAAGCCCCAGTCTCCAGGTGACCCTGTGCTAGATCAGTTGCCTAGAACACTGATTGATAGATGTTCATTATCCGTAGTGTAGAAGCTGATCAAACCAAATGTTGCCCACTTTGTTTGACTACTGTGAATACTCTAAAATAGCACGTTTTGTGCACTATCTTGCATTCAGCAACATAATACCCAGCATACCATCTCTCACCATTCATCCATCTTCCAAACATTCGTCTATTTCAGTGTCAGTGGGGGCAACATAGGGCACGTGGTGGGGAAAGACCTCAGACAGAATGCAAGTCCACACACACACACACACAGAGCAGGGACAGGTCAAACCCCCCAACCATGGAAGTGTGATGCAATGCCAAAGTCAACTGAATAAGCTATAGGTATGCTTTCACTGGGAATGCCTATCGATGAGAAAAAAATAACAAGCCTTTCTTGAATGTATAAAGTATGCTGCCCTTAGACTTATACACTGAAAAAGAAAAAGCATCTTATGCTGTCGACATAGACTGTCATAGTTTTTTTTGAGTAGGGTTAGGGGTATAATTCCTGCTTCTTACTCTACATAGGAAACATAGCAACGCTGACTGAGCACATTTTTGGTTCATTGCTGGAAGTCAAGGGAAATGTTCGATTGCTGCGTTCTTTCAAGGAGGGTCTTCTTGATTGATAATTTGCACAGACTGGGACATTGCAGGTGGATCTCCAGGCTAGGCTTCACCGAGAAAGTCACTGCAACAGTGATGCCACCCTCTACTGCCAACGCTTACCAGACTAGTTCTCCTGCCTAATAAGTTGCAAAGGCTGAGGCAAACTGGGTTCAGCTCCCACACTGATGCCCTACTAGTTTAACAGAGACAAGGTGTCTGATTCAAGGAGTGACTCAGTATTATTTACATGCCACTACAAAATGTCACCACATGTATATTAAACCCTTAAGTGTGGCCCTTGTAGGGACATCATGACAATTTCTTTTAGGAGAACTCAAAACATTCATTTGCAAGTTTGACACATTATGGTCAGACTGGTCCTGAGACCTAAAACGCATTACTATAATTAAACTTAATGAAATTATTATTTAAATTGTGGTTAACAACAACAATTTTAAACACCTTGCGGCATAATACCGTTTGACTTAGTGCAGTAACAGTTTGAGTAATCCTGAATGTCATGCTAGTATGGTCTACTGGTAAAAAAAAATTAAAATAAAATAAAATAAAGTTTAATAGCCTCCTGACTATTTTGTTAGGCCTGAGTAAAAAATGTCCTTGCTTGGGTTTTGCACGGGTGAATAAAGGCAATATGATTAAGTACCTGTTTTGCTAAGGGGTTAAAAAATTATTTTCAATTACTATTTACATTATTCCTCTAAGTTCTGTTCAACATAAATAATCTTTGAGTGTAAAACAATCAAAGCTAACCAATAACAAGAGTGCTGAGTGTTTTTAACACAACTTTCTGCAGTGCCGCAAACAGTATAGGCCTTACAAATCTGCCTCTTAATTTGTATTCCAGCGAACAGTTCACCCAACAATTGTTGCATTCTCACTTATATTTGTGTTCTATTAGACCGTAATGCACTCGATGACACTAATTCCTTGACATTAACAATTCCATAAATCAATAATCAAAGATATTTAACACTAGCGGAGTCACACAGACAAAGGTTTGGATATCCTTATGTAATCGAATAACTCAATGTTAGGATTGAATTGCTGGGTTTAAATATTCGTGGGTGTGTATGTCTATGGTGTTTTACGTAAGAGAAGTTGACATAGTTTTTAAACCACCGAGACTAACAGGTGCAAAGCGTTTGCATTTAATTCTTTGTTATCCGGACAGACTCGTCTTCCGTCAAAGTTTGTCGCCCTAATCAAAGAGCGCAGCGGGGCTCCGGGTCGCACTTTGCGCCTCTGGTCCCAGCGGAGCGTGGTGACGCGCGCCGTAGCGTGGGGTTTCCCGGGGCTGAGCGCAGGGTTACCGCGCCCATCGCCGCTTGCTTCATGGCCGGGGGAAGAGACTGAGGTGCGGGAGAGGAACGAGAAAGCCTGGCGAAGGAACGAGAGGCAAAAAAATAAAAAAAAATACCCAGCCACACCAGACTAGAAGGGTTAGGGAAGCGGCCGCGGGCTCTGAACAGACGCAGCGAGTCGGGGCGGCGCGACGCCCGTTTGGTGAGAATTTAACCGGCTTTGCGGTGCCTCCTGTCCGTTTGCGCCGCCGGCGTGCCCGGTGTATTACACTCGGCAGGTCGGGAAAATATATATCATTTAAAGAACTGGGGAACGGGGAGTGCCGCCCCTCGGTAGCTAGTCGGCTTAGCCAGCTGAAAGTCTGCTGATCGCCGGTTGATGAGGAGGAGCGCGATCGGACGGTTTCTGTCTCCACCGTCACCAGTCAATGCCATATATACACAACGGACACCGACGAGTAAAAAAACTGGTGAGCACATCTGTTTTCTTTCAGATTAACTTTTTAACGTGGTTATTAGACATAAGATAAAAACAACCTATGGAATGTGGGCTTCGGAGACGCGGGGGAAAGGGTTAAAAGCGGGTCGTTGGATCGTTATATTCGGCGACTGGGGGGTGGTGGCGGCTGACTGATACATCTGGCTGGATTTAGGGTTATTGTACTGGGTTTAGGGCTGTCGATTCATTTCGGAGAAATCACCCCGCGGCTTGTTCAAACGGGTTTAAGGCGGCGGTCTGGGTGAATTATTCCTCCGACTAGTTATAGTGTTATTTTTGGCGTGGGGGGTGGGGCGGATTGTGTCTTAATATATATCTATTTTTTGCTTGTTACAAAACACCCCGGTACTGGTTTTAATAACCGGACAGTCGGTCGGATTAACAAATATTAAAGCTTCAGTGTTGCAAGAAGTGAGGGGGGGTGGTAAACGATCTGAGGAAGGAAATGTTTCATGTCGGTCTGCGGAAGACTTCCCGTTTGCACTGAGCGCAGCCCAGCTCAATAACCCGGCCAAACTCAGTTTAACTGTATATGGGAAATCGCCGATCTGCATGGATTATTCACATATATAGCACATATTTTCCGTGCGTAAATATACGAGGCCAGTAACTGGATAACATTCTGTGGAGGTGAATAGATCGAAAATGAGTATGGATGGCCGTTTCGGCTGGCAGCAATAGGGACGACTCACCACCGCCTCCCAGCGAGTCCATACTAGATAGCCGAGAACCACCACCCTCCCGTCTCCCCACGTAGCAAATTCTACTGGCTTTTTTTTGTGCTGCTGGAAGAAATCGCGGTCGTGCCATCACCCGAAGACTGATACCTGTCGCAAATAATGAAATATATAAACGGTGTTCATATTCTCCTAAATTGCACACATCCACAATTATTTATTTAAAATGCACCCAGTGCCGCCTCACGTGATGGAGAGCAGCTTACGATCGCTGATGAGTGGAAAAATGGGGGGGGGGGGGACCGACTCCCAAGATGGAAAGATGTCGCATAGTCTGTGGTGGTACAGACGACTTATATATGTGTGTGTGTGTGTGTGTGTGGTTGCGTGGCAGCGTCCATCGCTGGGTGCCTGCATGTTGCATTTCGTATCTTTAAAAAGGCCAGGGAGGAGTGCACTGCCAGTCCTCACATTCATATGTACCCGTGTTATGTAAAATGGCTATAGTGACAACCGAGAAGTGTGTGTTCCGTGACAGGAAACTGCCTGTGTGTTTTCGGATTTCTTTTTTTTATACATCCAGCAGTACTTATTTCTAAATAGGTGTGTATACTAGATGTTTAAATAGGTTCTGCTACGTTTAACGAAAAACTAACGAGGAAATCGGATTGTGGCAATCTCCTCATTTAAGACGACCAGCTCCAGTTCTTTTCCGTGTGACTGGCGTCTCTTTGCAGCCGCCCCCCGCGCCTCCGCTATCCTTTTAGTGTTACAGCAGGGAGGAAATGCATAGGTCTAAAACGAGGAAGCAACGAGTCCTGCCCTTTTAAGACGAGCGGCAAAAGGGGGGTGGTCTTACAACAATATTAAACCCCGAAAGATGGCTTGTTTCGCCAAATTGCAGTGCATAGGTCTGCACTATTAATGTAGCCGATTTATTTGCCGGATTGCAGCATGCGTCGCGTTAGCAAAGACTGTCTAAAAAGCGGAGGCTTAATTCTCCACAGATTTGATACCCTAACGGAGAATCATAAAAAGTAAAAAATTTTACGTTATTGTGCCCATTATTTAACCTTTAATGTCAGAACGAGAGCTTTGCCTTAATATATTAAATTGGGTCGTATTTGTTTTTGATAACTCAACAATGATGAATCGATCCCGTTTTTATTCTACTCCCTTTTGAATGAATGGGGTTCCTGTGTTCCGGGTCCGGGCAGCTGCGGCGAACAAGATGGCGCGCGCTGGCTCGAGCACAGCGCGTTCTCCCAGCGCGAGACGTCGGCGCAGAGGAGGTCCCCCCTTCCTTTGGTGTCGCCTTGTCTCCCCTACTCAATATTTAACCATATTTACCTATTTGTCTCATCTAATGGTGCGTTTTTGTTTAAAAAATACCGTGGAAGGTGACTTATCATATGAATCCGTTAAAGTGTTTAAAAAGTGACGTGCTTTGGTGGTATTTTTGACCTGATGCACGCCGTTAGTTTTGTGGCGTTCTAGAAAGTGTATGACCTCACCCTGCAAAAAGTTTTTCTGTCAGAATATTATAGTTTTTAAATAATAAAAAAAATACTAAATCCCCCCAGCTTGCACACCTAAGGGTGTTATGTTCATTGCTAATGTGCTTAGCGCCATGCTGAATAGCATACTGGGATGATTAAGCTGGCGCGTTTGATCCTGTGCTGTATTTGTGACATTGCAGAACGCGTCATATGTGCCCACTGGCAAAACTGGAAAATATTCGGAGCTGGTGGAATAAGTGTTTTTAGGCAGCCTATTGCAGGACGGTGTCAAGTAGATATGAGCTGTGACACAGCTGGTACTTAGTTTCATGTGAGTCTAGCACCTTTAGGTATTTTCATGTGTTGACAGTATTTACATTCAGTGGTGCATTGTGGGAAGGGTCTTCACAGTGGAAAGAACATCACTCGCATTGCTCAAGATCTTTGCCTTTTCTGTATAAAATACCATTTTGCAGGAATATTTTATAGTTGATTTTAAGCAGTAAGTTTTCTGCCCTCCCTTTAAGAATGACAGCTGTCAATCCTCTTCCTCTGATTCCCAGTTTCACAGCCTCTGTAACCAGCCACTTCTCCTGGAGCTGGTGAAGGCCTAATCCCATTCTCACAATAAATCCACTCCTGGGTGAGATTATGTGCAGGAAAATGCCCTGCCTGCAGTTTTTTTTTTTTTTTGGTTCTGGCTGTTCAGACTAGGAAGCTAGTTAGCTCAAATGGCTGCTGCTGTTTTTTATTTTAAATAATCATATGAAGCAATTGGCGGTGTGCTTTGTGTCACAAATTGCTTTTTGATTAGCTCACCACTGGTATGGACACAGTGGGTTGGCAAGGACACAGCTCATCGCCCCAAGGTTCCCTTCTTGTGTCTCAGGAGGAGATCCGCTGTTGTACCCTTGAGCAAAGTGTCTAACCTAAATTGCTCCAACTTTATAAATAGACAAAATTGTAAGTCACTTTGGATGAAAGTTTGTGGCCTGAGCAATACAGTATTGGTGGCAATAGCCACAAAATTTAATTTAGAGTTGGGAATAATTGTAGTATGTGGTATTATACTCATCAATGGTGAAAATAAGTTGTCCCTCGTTAGCAGTCTCTCTAGCAGGGTACAAGGTTTTATGTCATTTATTTTATTTTCATGGTACATTTCTGAAGTTGTTTTATTTATTAGTTGCAGTATTCAAAAAAGTCCTGATTAATTGCTTGTGATCACTCACTTGTGGATGGGCTCTTATGTGATAGTAGTATTCTACCATATATGGTTTGGCACAATAACCTTGCAAAAGCATGGTCTAATTTACATTAGTCCAGTGTAAAAAAAAAAAACTGGTTAGTTACAGAAGAGGTGTCCAGTAGCTGTTAAAATGAATTTATGTATCTATACTTACTAATTTGGTCAGTTTGCTGTGCCAGCTGATAGTCTATCGCCCTTTTTTTCACAATGACACCAATATTCTCCTGCTGAAACTTATTTTTAGTGTCTTGTTTTTGTATGTGAGCAAAAGTGTTTCAGTTTGTTCTATATGACAATAGTGGTATATGAATCATAGCATTAACTAAATTAAAAAATGTAAAGAATGTCTGACCTATCAATGTATTATACACAAGTGTGTGTGAGAGAGGATGTCACTGACATTCGCATTTTTTTTTATTAGATGCGAAACGCATGACATCTTGGCCAATGAAAAGATGTTTTATGAAATCATCTACTGAACTAGTAGTATTGTTAACATTTGTATTTATGATGGTCGTTTGTATGGATTACTTTGTATTGCTAGTTTTAACAACTCTGACAACGAACAAATTAACATCAGGTTATTAACATCATTAGCATCATTGTTAATTGTGAATATAAAGCAAGATTAGTTTGTATTTTGTTGATACTGACAGATTTGCCTCACTAACAACAGTCCACATAAGTCCATTTAAAACAAGCCATTCACTGATGGCTATGTAAATATAGGTTTCTGTTTGAGATATGAAGGGTGTCTCATTACATTGTTTTAGGTTTATTTTGTGATGTGATTTCTGAGAAAATGCGTTTTTCACGCTCCTGAAATAATGGATTTTTGCAGATATGTGTTTTTCATTGGACAGCAATTTGTGTATGTGTGTGTGTGAGAGAGAGAGAGACTGGATTCTAAAATTACAGTTGATATTATTTTAAACTCATCTGGTCACTCTTGAGAAAACTTACACCTTGGGTTACAAGTGCAAAGTGCATCATGCAGATCAACCACATGCAGGTTGTTTTTTTGGGGGGGGGGGCGTATGCTCTAGTACATGCAGGATGTTGCTATGATAGAAAACATAATGAGTTAATCTGTGCCTCTTTTTTGAACTTCCTGACAACTTACTTTTACTTAACTGCAGAGGCTAAAAATGAGTGACGTGATCGGCAGTCTCAGGAAAACAGATGGTCTTATGTGACTTAGTTGTATCATAGTTTTAAAAAAATCACCTAGGATAGACTTATGATGTTTAAGTTTGTAGACTGCTCTTTGCACGAAGCAAAATCCATATTGATTTTTCTTTTTGCTGACAAAACACACTTTCTGCTTGATGACTAGCTAAAATTGGGCCTATTGCTAGAAGTGGCGGAGCTCATCCCTCTGCTCTGCTCTGCTGGGTAGGTGGGTAGGACACACTGGGTGTCTGGGGGTTGCTAGCTGGTGTCACAGGTGTCACAACCTCCAGGCTCAAGCCTCAGCACCCAAGTACTTTCCCTCCATTCATAAAACTATTCAGAATTTCACATTTTCTGAATTCTTTGGGCGAATCTCAATATGCATTCTTTACCCTACTTGTGTTCACATACCCATTTTACGTCATCTTCCATTACCTAAGACCATTTCCAATACTAAGAACACAAGTACACGAGGACAGTAAAAATGTTTGTCTTGCTCCGCCCCAAATATCAAGTATACATCAGTTGCATCTTTGCCGATCGAGACCAATCCCATTATTGTGGTCTTGGTTTTGAGGTTCACCCTTTGTGTTGTCTGTCACTCTGCTTACTGTCAGCTGTGTTGCTGTACATCCTGGCTTGTATTTTTTTGTTGTTGGTGCTCCTCTGGGTGACATCATTGCTATAGGCTAAAGCAAAGTCTGGCATCTCCAGCTGCTTGCACTGTTATGAATTAGCTAGCTGCTGTCAGCTGTGCCACATTGTTCCATATAGCACCGGTTTTGCGCTTTAGATTGGCCCTTAGGTAAGCCTAGGCCAGCTGTCCTTCAGGCACCGTGAAGCAGATTAAATTCCTGCTGTTTGGATTTCAGATTTTGGGATTACTGCCGTGGTCAGTGATAGTGCTAGTTTTCATTTTTTATAATCTGATCATAAGCAATGCAGAAAGAGATGAAGCTTAATTTGCCGTTTGTACAGGTATATTGGAATTCTTTAGTTGTTATGTATCCCATCTTGCTGCCGTTTGAGGCACACACGCATACAGGTGAGGGCACATGGTCATATGCTTATCTGGAACCTCCGGAGCATTTTCTGGGATTAAGCTTCGCCTCATGGGTGACTATTCCGCTGAGCACTGGACTCAAGCTGGCAACCTTCTAATTACAAGCACAGAGGCCTCTCAGCTGAGCCCCTCACACTATGCTTTTCCAATGATACTGTGATGGTGACGAGCTTCTGTTCTGCACGGAGGGAGAAAAGGAATCTTTTTCGGTTTACCACGCCGTGGTTTGGGTAGAATTCACGATTACAAGACAGTGTGATATTTCTGGCACCAAGTGGTATATTTTCCCTGGAGTTTAGAACAGAATCCAGGGAAAGTATAGTGGGATTTCACAAGTTGATGGAGGAAAGTTTAGCCAACAACCACATGCGTCTGCTGTGTGGCTAATTTTTCACTTCAGTTTTGATCAGAGGAACATTTAAATATTCGTCTCCTTGGTATTCCCATTTTTCCATCCAATCAGATTGAGGTAGTTCGTCTGAGATAGAGGACAAGGTCAGCAGTTATGTGCTTAGCAGGTTGAGCCACAGCACAGGCACACGCGGGCCTTCGAAGCGAAAGACGCTCATGGGCACGCTCCCAAAAGCCTAAGCTCACCCCGAAATCTTGTCGCACCTGATTGGGTGTGGGTGTTCCCACTGAGGATCGCGCCCAGGCGCGGAGGAGCCCAGGGTGTATAAGTGGTCAGATGCCTGGGTGTGGTCTGTAGGCATCAAATGCAGAGCATGTGTGCTTATTTCACCCGTTAAAGCCTCTCTCCTGCGCTCATGCCTTGGTTATGGGAACCTGTCAGCAGACATTAACCAAGTGGAGAAATCACAGCTGTGGGTGAAAATATGGGCCCCTCAGAATGGGGGATCTGGGCTCCTCTACAGCATCTGTCCCCGCTAATGATCTCCCATCTCTGAGGCAATGCGATACACATCTTGATGGTACAATCGTACAATACATTAAAGATACATATGTAGCAGTTACTATTGCGATGTGATACAATTCACCCCTATTTTGACGCCGGACACGCCTCCTACTCCCGCGAGACTTGGCCAAGAGACTTGCAGAGAATTGGCCACTGACAGCCGTGAACTGGAGACGACAGAGTGCACTTCAGGCACAGTTTAGAGTTGGGGAATGAATCTTAATATCAATCTTAATATCAAATTATTGGTCACGTTTGGGTGATGGTGAATACGACTTAACAAAATAAATAAGGGCACAGGGCTTCTACTAATAATATATGTAACCCTGGTTGTGTGCTGCTTCCAACTTGAGTGAACTAGTGAACAGGGCAGGCCAGGGCTCTATTTGGTGGTGGTGATTTCGCATGGTGTGGTGAGAGATGCTGGCCAAGGCGTGGTAATGCAGCGGTATCCGTGGTGACTTCAGGTGTTCTGAACCAGCAGGGAGTGCAGTATGATGGGAGAGGTGGGTGATGGTGAATACGACTTAACAAAATAAAACTGAAGACTTGCTTGTAGGCCGCTAAACATAACTTTTAAGCCGAATCTTTTAAATAAACCAAATAAACTTCCACTCAGCTCATTACCCAACATGCTTCAACATATAAACATATGTATGACTTACTTTTATTCTCCTAGAAGTTGGATGAGCTAGGAGCCATATTTTAGGCTTTCAAACAGACACAAAAGAGAGCTTGCTTATGCGTACAACAGCTTGCAAACACAAGAAGGTTCGCGATAAAAGACGCGTCCTCCTGTAGACTAGAAGCATAATGCCCCCAAAAAAACATTAACACCAGTTGTGAGCTAAATAATACAAAATTCATAAACCAAAATGATTTAACTCACTATTCTACATTAATAAACTGGATTTCACCAATGCAAAGATGTTGGAAACAATGTATCCCAAGTTCATCCCAAATTGTATCCAGTGCACAGTTTTTAAATCTGGGAAGTCGCATTGTGAACTTTTATGTGGATGCACAGACGCGATTTGGTAAATCTTACCATCCCTAGTCCCCAACATTTGCCATCTAGCTCAGTCTGCTTCCAGTTAGCAGTCCCAGTGAACCTGCACCGTCCCCCTTCACAACACTGAGCTGCCAGCTTCCATTTGCTAGCAGGGTATTGGCCTGCATGCAGGATAGCTGCGGTCAGGGTTACAGTGACACTGACTGGCAAGCAGAATGAAAATGCAGCCAATGTTCAAAGCACACCCCATGCTTGTAAGAAGGACAAGCGTGTTAGCAACTGCTCTGTGATCGATTTGGGCTGGAGGTGAGATGCTGATTTACAGGCTTTATTTCTTGTGATGCTCATGTCTGCTGTGGCATCCCTTCAGCTGGGGGGGGTCAGTACCCCCTCCACACCTGTGAAGGTGAGGTTGCTGTGGAAACAGCATTGTTTAATGGATGAGTACCCCCTGTGTGCGAAGGAGAGGTACAGACGGGGATGTCCTTTCTGCTGAATGAAGCCCTTTTGAATGTGTCTCTTTGTCTCTAAATGTATCACTTGTTCTGCCCCCCCTCTGCCACCATTTATGTATGATTTGACAGGCTCTTTCCAGCCTTTAGGCGTGCCATTGCACTAACATAGGCGAGCATGCCAATTCACAGTGATTAACTTGAGCTAATTGTTGATGTGGGGTAGGATGCTCTGTCCTTGAGCAAGAACATCTTCATTTTGTGTCTGCAGTTTTTTTTTTTTAATCTTTAGTTGCAGCACACATGGTGGCCTTCTCGTGTCTGTGATTAATGCAGACACCACGGAGGCCTGGGTCTCCTGTACAGCCTGAGGTGAAGCCCTTGTGTTTGGTTGCAATGGAGTGCTGTGTGCAAAGCAACCCAAATACAGATACCCAAAAGTAGCAGGACACTAGGCTGCATGCGCAAGCTTGGCAGTGTAATGCGGCCATGCTGATCATCAGGCTAGGTCTGCATTGATTATTATTGCCTCGATTGGTCAGCCTGAGAGGGATTTGAGATTCACAAGCAGGACACTGGTTTTTGTGGAATCATGGCTGGTTTTTATGGCTTGGGGGTGGTAGACAGTGGTGGAAAAATCAGTTGAAGTACATTTTATGTGACTCGTTGAAGGGTTGTGAGCCTTAAACAGCTGTGACATGCTTACAGACAGGTGAGTAATGAGTAAATGCAGGTCACACTTCCTTTTGAAGTCATTCGCTTGGGGAAAAAGTACAGCCTTTCTCAATCTAATAAGCTTCTCAGTTTCTGATGGAGGGCTTTTCAGAGCTCTTCATGGTAAGGTCCAGAAAGTGCAATGCTCAATGTTTCTCCTACAAGTCGTGCCCATGTTTGTGTAAGCTTGTTGCATCACCAGGCTGGTAAACGGTGGTGTGTGTTCCTGTGGTCCTCAGCTGGGGAAAAAAATTTTTTTTTTTCTTTTCTTTTTTCTGAAAACCAGTCCCACCCCACCCTCAAGGTAGAAATATCTGCTGGACCAGGCCATGCTGTTCCACCCCTTTCTGTTTTCAAAGTCCTGCCCCAGAGGAGGATATGGGAAAAGGAATGGTGTGGGGGAGGGGGGGATGTTGTAACCTTTGACCTCAGAACTTGCGCTGTAGGTGCCATTTCCTTGATCACTGTATTGAGATTCATTGTTGACTGCCAGGGTTTTACAAAAGTCTCTAGATCTGGTGAAAACGATGGTGGTGTCTTACACAGCTTGAGTATGAGAAAATGTAAAGAAAATGTCCTTTTAGCATTTGAAGTACAAAACTCCCCATTTATGGGTGGTACCAGTGTGTTTGGATTTTTTACATGTTCTGGGTGTTATATGATGCTGGGGTGGGGCCATGGCTATTAAAAACTCATCCACAAGACATTCATGTGGGTAACCTGTAAGATGTCCTGTAGCACTCCTGTTTAATCCCCAGAGTAACACATTAATTTACTACTGGGCACCAGTACCCTGTGTTTGGTCCAGCCTGTTGGGAAGCATGTTATATCCAGTGTAGCACCTCTTGGTGTGACATTTGACATTGAGATTCCTGAAAACACGCCATAAGCTGAGTGTAATTATCTAAGGAATACTAGTACCTCAGCCTGAAGCTTTAAATCTGTTGACCATCAGTGGGTGTTTTTCTGTGGCTTAATGCTCCCTTCATTCGTATCGATGCCCGCGAATGAGTGTTGAACCGTAAGGTAAGAAACCAGCAGGATGACTTCGACTCCGACCTGTGTTGCTCTGGCCCAGCTTCGTGCAGCGTATCTCAGCTGCAACCACTGCATGCAAAAATGCCCTCTTTCTGCTTTGCATAACTGCGCCGTTTGCATCTCGAATACGGGAGAGGAAGGAGTGCCGGCTGTGGTTTGCAGAGCGCCTGGTGGTGACGATTTGCATTTGTGTTTCCTCTCCGTTGTCCCGTTCGCTGTGCTACTCCGACCGCTTTGCTTGACACTTGTTAACCAGCTGTCCACCTGCCGCACGCGAGGCAGGATGGGGTCATGAAGTCCAGGATAGGTTTTGGTTTGCCTTTCAGGCTTTGATATTTATATATAAGTATAAAGGAAGCTCAAATGTGGCGTGGATTTTAAAATGCAGCTAAATAACCAGGAGCTCTATCTGTTACACTGTAATAATTCCTCTATGCGCTTCTGGTGGACTGGAATTCAGGAGTAACATGGTTTCAAAAAGTCACAATCGGACAGCATCCCCCCCGCATACCAAACACTCCCCCATCGTCTGCCTGCTGACCTGCAGTGTCGTTCTTCTATCATTGTGTGGATACCGTTTGTTTTCTCTGGTAGAAACTCGTCACATGTATTGCAGCTCTGATGGTTTGAATATGACCTTTTGTGTTTTTTTTTTTTCTTATAAGCAGAAGCTTTGAATGCAGCAACATTACTATTAATTTATTATACTGCATTGTTCATGTTTTCAGGATCAAAAAAAGAACTGAGTAGTAAAAAATATTGACTGTTGATTTTTGTTTTTTTGCAGTTGTGGGGTACTTTTAACTTCTAAAGGATGGTTTTCTCATTTAGCTGTATTTAACCAGGAAGAGCTAATTATTTAGCATGTATCATATAGGACGTTCCCTAAAGCAACGTGCTGAAGACGTCTGAACTAACAGGCAACCTGTTTGTTCCTATTGCGTTTGTAATATCATTAACATCTCATTGTGGAATGCAGTGGGCCCCACAACGGGGGCTGTGCTTCTTGTGTTATATGTCCTGTGTGCCGCTCGCCCGTGCGGCTGGAAAGGCCCCCCCGGCTTGCTCTTTTGTGGACCCTGCTAGGTTTTATGGTTTTAATTTTTAAATGTTGCTGTTCAAAATTAATGTGCAGAGCAGCAGCAGCACAGTTGAAAAATATTAGAATTTCTATCCACCTACAGTGTGTGGCCACTGCATTGTGATTTCTGTTCAGTCTACATTTCCTGTGATGCTTAAAATCAGCATTAGCCATGAGATCATCCCCAGAGGCTGTGGAACAACTGGGAGATAGAAGGATTCATTTAGAGACTTAACATTGCACAAGCCACAGTGTGATTTTGTGCATAACCGTTCGTCTTAATTGGGCTTGTTGTGAGTTAATCTTTTTGTGATTTGTTTGGGGATGTTGTAAGTCGTTTGTCACCTTCAGCTGTTGAGTCCATTTTTATGCATTGCATCATGTTTAGCAGCTCAGCAGGTAGGTCTGTGGCCTCACACTTCAGCGATACCCGCTGCGTGCTGGTTCCGCGTTTCTTAAACTTCATGTTCACTGCAGCCCTGCATCGAAAATGCAGTGTGGGATAGATGTGGGGTGTGCCTCACAACTGGAGGTTCTACCTGTTTTACAGTAACCTTTCAAGTTAACAAGAGGTATGTGAAACATTCAAGAGGCAGGTTACTGTTGAAGGGCTGCTTGCTTTTTTAAAAAAGATCTTTCCTTTATTTTTCTGATACCTTTTTTGTCAAGCCTGCAGTGAATTTGGAGAAGTATGGAAGATGCGTGGCCAGCTTCACTGCCAGAAATTCAGGTGGCAGGGTTATGTTCTGCTTGGAAGTGAAACTTGTGCTCCCCTGTCAGAGTAGATAACAGGACACGCACATGTACGGCTACATGTGTATAGTGGTGACATTTACCCAGGATACTGTGAATACTTCGGGATCATTAAGCCGTATGGTCGCTGGGAAAATTCAGAAACCTAAACAGTAAATTCTCTTACATACTTTGAATTTTCACACTTTTATGTGAATTTAATTAAGTAGTTTGCATTTTGGTTTAAAGATGGGGGGGGGGGGTAATCTGACATTTAGTGTTGTTCTGAAGTGATGTTATGACCGCCACCTCGTTCAAGCTTTTCACTTTGTTACATTTCTCCTAGGTAGCCATTTTTCTGAGCACCATCTTGGGGTCAATCAGTGTGAACAAAGTAGTGCCCTTATGCATGTTTTTGTGAGTGATGGTACAGCTACGTTTCCTGCTGGTGGGGTGGGGGCCTGGTGAACTACAGACAGGAATCTCTTCCACAAAAATAGTGTCGGTCGTTATGAATGCCAGCCTACCTGCACTGGACTGTGCTCTGGCCTGGTGATCTGACCGCTTGGCCACCAGAGGGCGTTCCTAGATCTCCACCTGTGCTAGTGCAGGTGTGCCATTGCCGCTATGAAAGAAGGAGGAAGGTAGGGCAGGTCATGTCTGCCAAATATTTAATATGGAGGAGGTGACATCTATGACTTGTTTAACTATTGCACTGTCCCTCTTCCTAAACCTTCAGTGTTCTGCATCGCTTGTAAGCTGGGAAGCTTGTGAGGGGAAAGCTAGTACGGTTCTTAGTGTTCCCCATATTCCTGGCTTTAAGGGATCGTCATCTTAGGTTCCATTTCTGTTCTGTGCTTACTGAAAAACGCATTAGGGATGGAGCTACACGAGTGTTAAGCTTATTCCACTACTGACTGTAATCTCGGTGTTTCTTGCCATGGCAACATAAGAAGCAGCAATTTTATAGAATTTTACTAGATTTTCTCCTTTATGGAAGATTCGGGATCCGCAGGGATCTAAACCTTGCACACCTGATGCATGTCGGTATCTCGGGTTATGAAGCCAGGGGCTTGCTGGGTTGGGATCAGCCACATAGAACAGGTGTAATCTTAATAGGATTTGGCCAGAGGAATTGAACTGGTGGTTTCTGGGATTAACAGCTGATGCCAGGAGGAGAGCTGAGGGTCTTTGGTGGGTGGGAATGGTTGCCATGTCAACCTTCATGGAGTGTAACACAATCACTGCAGCAGCTAGCTGAGCCAGAAGACACAGGCATTTCTTTTAAAGGGGGGTTGTTTACCTGAACGTAGTCCAACTGCAGAAAAACGTGTGAACCACACGGGTGTGTCCTCAGACCCAGCAATGCTTAATACACCCCTGGCAAGGTTGCCACCTGCTGTCCAAAAAGGGAATCACACTGAAGGAAATTACACAACTAGTGCTGCAAAAAAGGATTATTTTTATAATCGATTAATAGTTTCATTAGGCAATCAACTAATTAGTTGGGTCAGAATACCGGGTTTAGAGAAAAAAGGAAATGCTTTATTTAAAAAAAATCAGCAAGAGGTATTTTTAAGTCAGTTTTAATTAAAAAATTAATACATTGGCGAGAATCTAGGGGTGTAACAATTTTAAAAATTCACAGTTTGGGGCTGACCTCAGTTTTGAGTATAGCTGCATATCTGTACCGATGGACACCCCTGTGGCCTTACGCAGTCGCTCCGTGGCATTGTAGACCCAACTCGTAAAGGAGGTTTCTGCCTTGCTCCAGTCATACAAACACTTGTATGTTAGTCTCAAATGAGTTAGCATGTTGAAATACGTTTCCGCTAACATAATCAGCATTCAGTGTAATATAGTCAACAGACAGTCTTTGTCTTATCAACTACTTTCTCTCTGATATTGGTGTAATTTAGTGGGAAACCAAAATGTTCCCAAACTACTGATTTTGCTGACATGGGGAAGGTCTTTGAGCTCTCCAGCACTCGGCGTAACAAACTCGCAACCACAATTAGCATAATGTTTTGTGTTTTGAACATCTAGTTGTGGATTTAGGTTTCGCCGGTGTCAAGAAATGTATTCTTCCTTGCGCATTCCAAACTGAAAATTATGTAAGAGAGCGGTACGTGACGTATTTGTGTAACATTAAAGCCCTCAGAGGATCTCTCTTTGATACACTGGTTTGGCAGATGTTGCTGGATACTGCACTCTTTGACGATGCAAGATTAACATTATCCCACACTTTTGATGTTTGGACTTGTGTCGACCCTCCTCAGAGAAACCCACTGTCTCCGCCATACTTCAGTTGCTAACGATAGTACTTGGCACACCAATGTTATTGTTGACGGTGATGTAATTATACACAATTTACGCAACTAACCAAAAAATGCAACTAATCAATGACAAAATTCATAGTCAGCTATTTTATTATTAATGAATTTGATTGATTGGCCCAAGAAGTGACTATGAGGGCTGTTTGTGCTGCCGTTTTGATGGAGAAAACCTTATGTTCCTCCCTTTCCAGATTTGCCAGTGTCTCGCCGGCCAGAGTGAAGTCTACTGTTTAGAGGAAGATGAGTGAACTGGACCAGCTACGCCAGGAGGCTGAGCAACTCAAGAACCAGATCAGAGTGAGGGGACATCCCCTGCCACCCACACAGATACACACTTCAGATGACCTGAACAAGTCTGAAAGGTTGCAGTTAAAATGTTGATCTTCTGCATTTTCTCTCTGTGCTTGTTTTCAGGATGCCAGGAAAGCCTGTGCAGATGCCACCTTGTCCCAGGTGAGGAACTGTTCTGAAGAACCAGTTTTGGGGCAGTAGTAGAGTCCATTGATCCCTGACTTTCTGTCAGAAACCACTATTGTCCATGAAGATGCATGTGAAGATAGCACTCTGTTTTAGCTCAGCACATTGTGTCAATCTGCCAAGTCATAGAAGTAGGATCTGTCAGAGGGGTGCAAATTCCCATGATGGAGTCCCTAGCAGCCACTTGGACCTTACGGCGAGGGGCTGACTAACAGCGCTCTGTTCGTCTGCCCAGATCACGGCGAACGTGGATCCCGTTGGCCGGATCCAGATGCGCACTCGGAGGACCCTGAGGGGTCACCTGGCTAAGATCTACGCCATGCACTGGGGCACTGACTCCAGGTGAGCTCAAGTACCGTGGTGTCATAAGGCCAAGAAATTGCTCAGCGGTGTGAAGTAGTAGTAGTGATTTTGCACTGCCTTGCAGGCTCCTTGTCAGTGCCTCCCAGGATGGAAAGCTAATCATCTGGGACAGCTACACCACCAACAAGGTATGTTGTTTGCCTACGTGATATTGGTGCATCCCAGTGGGTATTTCGATCGATACTGATAACGATATATTTTTGCCTGATGTCGTTTATGCTGATAACGGGCTGACCTGAGCAACTTTCTGGGGGGGTGGGCGGTGGGGAATTACCGGCAGTGAAATTTGCCGCCGCTGATTAGCAGAACAATGTTATTTTGTGATCTGTGTGTAATCTCTTTTTGTTTTTGTTTTGCAACACAATTTCTGTACAGCCTACTTTACTGATCTGTTCCTTCCGGGTCCAGTCAATGTATAATGTACATGTGCGCATGTGTGTGTCAGTCGCATCATTGACGTCATGTCCGTGTTCCGTGCCTGAGCACAGTTGGCGATCACGCTAGATGTGTGCTCTGTCCAAATCTGACTAGCCGTGCTCTGGCCCTTCTCTTTCAGTAGTCTCAGGTACAGTTAAGTGTACCGTGCTTGGGCAGAATATGGAGCGATTACTCTAGTCAAACAAACTGGACTTCAGGCGTTAAACGTGCTCAGGCACGGTACAGATCGCCTAGTGCGTGTTAGACTATAAGTGGTGAATGAGCCGACGAAATCCCTCGTCCTCCACTGCAGAAAGTGGCTGATCGTCCAATGTAATAATCTCCTTTATTTTAGTAGGTGTATTTAGCTCTGATGTTGCTGACTTTGAATATTGTCAGTTCAAATGTTGGCCGGCGATATCAGCCGAGATTGGCACATCAGACAGATTCCAATATCTTTATTTTTAATGAATATTGGCTAATACTGATATATACTAGCAAGATTTCTTGCTTAGCTGGATTACTTGTTGGATTTGATTTGCCTCAATTTAAATGGCTTTCACCTTTGTTCAATTACATTTAGCCCAGACTACCTTAAATCTTACAAATCATGTGGTTCAGCAATAAATCCTGCTTTCTGAAATGGGCCTCCGGCTAATTAAGCATTGTTCGCAATGCATTATACTGTGTTTTGAGCATAAAACTATGTAGTAAACTGTCAACAGATAAGTTGGACAGTATTGTGTGTACGACCGATTTAATGAGCCACAAACAAGACGTATGTGCTAATAACAGTATAAAACTACAGCTTTAACTTCTGTTGATAATGGGCGCAGCCATCTTGGATTCTGAGCCCGGGGTTGTGTAGATTCCACAGTTGACAAGTCCATGAGTAGGAACTCAGAATTTCCAAGTTACAAGATCAAATGGAACGTAGCAATGACTTCAGCCAGAATGGAATGGAATCCTCGTACCCGAGCCGTACCCGTGCCGTACCGCGAAGAGACGATCCTGAGCCGTACCCGAGCCGTACCGCGAAGAGACCGTCCTGAGCCGTACCTGGGCCGTACCTGAACCGTACCCGTGCCATACCGCGAAGAGACGATTCCTGAGCCGTACCCGAGCCGTACCCGTGCCGTACCGCGAAGAGACTGTCCTGAGCCGTACCCGTGCCGTACCCGAGCCGACATGGCTGCCTCACCACCATCGGATCGGTCAAAACGCTCGGATACTGACGATCTGCATTGATATGCGTGAGCATATTCCATATATTGCTCATTATTAGTGGTAAATGTATTGATGCATTGTCGATAACTCAGAACATTAAAATTTCCTACCCCTCCTTAAAAATGTACCATAGAATGGCTGAATGGAATGGATTCGTAATGCAAATTTAAGCAAGCAAATGGAAATTCAGCTAGCGCTTGATGCTAACACGGCGATTCTCACAGATGTGCTTGTGGAAATTAGCACATAGTAAATCATAATGTACACAGTGTGAACAGTAAATAAGTGTCTCTTCGGCTTTATGTCACTGTCACTCTCCTTTATCAAGCTGAACCTTCTGCAGTGGAAACACGGAGCGAGCTGGAACCGCACTTTAACTAGTAACTCTGTGTGGTACGACTTGGGTACGGCCTGGTTCCTGTATGCCAGTGTAAAAGCGCCACTGATGGGACGGATTAGAGCAGGGCAGTGTATCCTGACAGTTGCTGCAGGAGCAGCTGCGCGCCTTGGTGTTAATGTACCGCATCCCCCACGCAGGTGCATGCCATCCCTCTCCGTTCCTCCTGGGTCATGACCTGCGCCTATGCGCCTTCTGGGAACTACGTGGCCTGCGGTGGCCTGGATAACATCTGCTCCATCTACAACCTGAAGACCCGCGAGGGCAACGTGCGTGTGAGCCGCGAGCTGGCCGGACACACAGGTATCGGCGGACGGCCTCCGACCAGCTCTTTGTCTTTCAGCTCTGCACTGTGGCTCTGGGAGATTTGAGTCCCATTGCACCACAACCTGGCCAAATTCCACAAGGTTTGATTGCACCATGTGACTTGGGTTTGTTGTGTTTGGCAAAGACAGGGTTCACACTTAAGGTCATTCATTGCTTGAGAATGTGCTTAGGAAGGTGTTATATAGGGTTGCTGATTACTGACTACAGAACCATTCCGGGTGGACTTGTGTAGGTTTCAGCCAATCAGTGATTATGAAAGCAGCTGATGTCAGGCCCACTGAGAATTGAGATTCTCTTGAATCTCCTTTTTTAGTATATGAATTCTGAGGTCCCTCTGCTGTCCCTCGACAGGTTACCTGTCCTGCTGCCGTTTTCTGGATGACAACCAGATTGTTACAAGCTCTGGAGACACCACTTGGTGAGTGTGGGTGGGGTAGGGGGGAGGGGGGGGTTTATATGGGTCTGGTTCTGTCAGTTTGGACTAATCAGTGCTAGATCATGTGATCAACATGTATCTTTGCTTATTTACTTAATCTGTAGCTCTCTAGTTTTTATCTGATTGGTGAATCACCCTGGATGAAATTCCTCCCCCACCAAGAACTGAAGTTCTAATCACATGTGTCCATTCCTCAGCGCCCTCTGGGACATCGAGACTGGCCAGCAGACGACCACATTCGCCGGCCACACTGGTGACGTCATGAGTCTCTCACTGGCTCCTGACAGCCGGCTGTTCGTCTCGGGGGCCTGTGACGCCTCCGCTAAGCTGTGGGACGTGCGGGAAGGCATGTGCAGGCAGACATTCACCGGCCATGAGTCTGACATCAACGCCATCTGTGTATGTCTGCCTTCTCCCTCGCCCGTTTACAGAAGGGCATCGCTTTTCGCATGTGCCGTTTGTTTACATGCTGGTAACTGCTGTCTGTGAAATATAATTTCACACTAGACCTATATCACCTGTGCGCCTCAGGGAAGAATAAAATAAAACGCTCAACTGTTTTAATTAACTGGACAGTCCAGAGCGATGGCCATGTGGTCCTCAGCCGCTTCAGAACTTCGGCTGCTGGGCTGCTTGCTCACTCATGCGTGTGAAGCGGTTCCACCCCTACTCTGATCTCACTGCTACAGGATTAAGAAACAAACGTGAAATGATACTCTTGTGGTCTGCAGTGAATCACTGTATTTCTTGTTTTTGGACATTGAGAGTAAAATTGAAATGTATACAAAAACTTCATTTTATGGTCTCTTGCACAGAAGGAGCAGGTCATACAAAAATAATTTTCGTGGAAAGTGTTAGGAAAATGTATGTATGTATGAATTTTCACAATCGTCCCTCAATACACAGCAGTAACCTAATGTGTCATTTATCATAACTTTGCAAAGGAAAGCTAGTAAGAGTTATTGAAACGGAAAGATCAAGGATCGGTCCCTTCAATTAACATAGCAGCTGCTTTTAGTGTACACGAGCAGCAGCAGTCCAGGTATTTCCGGACGCTCGCGTGCATGATGGTTTTAGGTCACAGGTAGCTGAACGGCTTTACGTGCTCTGTGATCCTCTCCCGGACACCTGCGTGGCTCATGTTCGGTCTTTCTGCCCATTTCCTGACCACAGTTCTTCCCCAATGGCAATGCCTTTGCCACGGGCTCAGACGACGCCACCTGCAGGCTGTTCGACCTGCGTGCCGACCAGGAGCTGATGGTGTACTCGCACGACAACATTATCTGCGGCATCACCTCCGTGGCGTTCTCCAAGAGCGGCCGGCTGCTGCTGGCTGGGTATGACGACTTCAACTGCAACGTCTGGGACACCCTGAAAGCTGACCGTGCCGGTAAGTCACCTTGTAACGGTGGACCACCGACTTGGTGGACCAAGCTTAGTGCCAACTGTACCAACTATCATCTCCTACACACATCCTGCGATGAATCGGATCAGCCAAACATAGCAGCGAACCACTTAGCTCCATTTAGGCAAAGCCGCACTGTTTGTGGGCTTGAGTGAAAGTCTACAGTCGTGCCTAAAATCATAACAATGGCTCTTCGTTTGCTGCGTTTCCAGGGGTGCTGGCAGGTCACGACAACCGCGTCAGCTGTTTGGGGGTGACGGATGACGGCATGGCCGTAGCCACCGGCTCATGGGACAGTTTCCTTAAGATCTGGAACTGAGGCCTGGAGGTGAGTGAGGGTCGCCTTTAGCAGGTTGATCAGCGCCTGAAGTTACTGCTTCATCCTTGAAGATGATGGTCAGTTTAGATGGAATATACTCTGCATTTAACAAGTTATGACACAAAAAATATGCTACAACTTTTGACCCTTCACTAAAACTCTTTGCAGTTCTTGGATGACCGGGATTAGAGGGGTGGCCATATGCAAATCATTCTTATACTCTGGGGAGCAAATAAAACTGATACATTTAGGCTTAAAGTGTGTTCTTTGTGACCTTGCTGCCTCTGCTGGTGACGAAGAGTACAGCATCACCCACCCCCCCTCGGAGCAATGAGTGAAAGGCTGTCCTCTCCCTCCTCTGCAGGCTGCATTCGGATTCAATTCGACTGGAAGACCATTCCAACATTTAAAGTTAAACTTCATTGCATATCCGATCTTCTCAAACAACACAAAAGAACTGTAACGAAAGCCCCAGGGACCTTCAACGGGAAAAGGCCTTTCCTCTTCCTCCAAAACGAAAAATAAAAATAAGAGCACAATTGATAGCCCCCGAGATAAGAGAAGTGGAGAATCCCTGTGGTATGAAATGAGTAACAAGAAAATTTGTGAATTTCTTTTTTTTTTCCTGGGACCATTTTATGTTTCTACCTTGAAATAGGAAAAACACAACACTATCATCCCATGCGAAAGTGTCATGTATCTTGAAAAGAAATGTTGGAGTGTAATTGTACAAAATGGTTAGTTTTTAATTTTTCCTTTTCGTTTCAAGGATTCTGTGGGTGAAACTCCTGGTTTGTGTTCAGAGGAGAATGAGTTTTTTTTTTTTTTTTTTTGTCTCAGTCTAAGTATTTTGGATTTCAGTTTGTAGATAAGTTTTAATACAGAAGCCTGCCATTTTTTCTCCAGCTTTACTGAGGAAAGTTAATGTACCACAAGCAAATGGTGAGAGCTTTATTGGAAATTCCAGCAAGCTTTCAAAGGATGCCACCTCTGCAGGGTTAGTTATGGATGGTTATTCATTTACATTTCCTTACTGTTTTTCTGTCTTGCCACAAATGGAAACTTTGAATATACTGAGTAACGTAAAAACATCCGCTAACCAAGCACATACTGATAAAGGTGATGAATGCTTGTTTTTACAAACAAAAAGAGCAGTTAACAACATTTTGTCCTTGTACATTGTTATTGGGTAATATAGAATAATTTAAGATTAACCACACATCTGTATTTCCTTTTTTATTAATAGGCCAGGGCTGTGCGTGTGTGTAACTGTGCGTGTGGGTGTGTGTTCAAGGAATCTCCCTCAGGAACTTCCTGTTTAATCTGGGGGGTCTGTTCCGTGCTTGGAAATGTAGTTCCTCCTGTGTGAATGAAATGTACAAGTTGCTGAAAATTAGTGAAACTGGTATGTTTATTTTAAGGCGTTAAAAAATACAAAAGTTTCAGCCTGGGGTGGTGGGACTCCACTGTTCCGGGAGGGGCATCTGGGCCTCAGCCTGAGCGAGGAGAGTCGGCCTTAGCTGTGTGCGTTCATCCCCCCCCCCCCCCCCCCCCAAGTCTGAGCCAGGCACGGAAACGTACATCAAACCCACACTGTCCACATTTACGATGATTTGTTGTGAAATAACAACCACACCACCTCACACACATGCACACACACGCACACACTCAAACACGCATGCGCACACATCCGGCTAAGAGATTGATTTATGTAGCAGCCCGTTTTTCCCAGTATCGAAACGAGTGCTAGAATCATTTTGTAACACAGGATTTTCTGACTTAATTTACTGTAAAAAATAAATAAATAAATAAAATTTTCAAAAAAAAAGGCCAGCCTCTGGTGGGCAGGACCGCCCCTTTCCTGCGACAGATGCCGTCCTTAGCTAGCGACATCTTCCATTTCGTTGTTTCCTATGCGACACTGTACAAAAAAAATGTGATGTAATTGTGTGTTAGGCCTGGAGTTAAAAATAATAATAAACAATGAATGAATTTCCTTTTCTCTTTCCATGAGAAGTGTAGAGCTGCACCACTGTATCCACTTCACTTTTTTTGTATTTAATTTCAAAGTCTTTCAGTGTACTGCAGAAAGCTGGATGCAAGATAGAAACTATATTAAAATGTACTGTTATTTAAGATGTAATAAAAAAGCAGTTTGAGACGTTTCCCTGTTTTGTCTCTGCCTAGTCTGTAGCCAGTGACTAGTCGGTCAGCTAGGTGTTCGGGCCCCGCGCCTGCAGTCGGCCACGTGACTCGTCGAAACCCGGCCAGAGTCGGGTCAGCGGTGGCTGAGGGCATTCGGGCTGCTGCTTCAGTCTGCAATTAGTTTGGTAATTGGGTCAGTAATATTTAGCAATTGGGTTGGGTGGGGGGGGATGCTGGTTCTCGTTCTGCCTCAGTTGAGTTTTTTCGTGGAGTTTCAGGTGGACAATGGTTAGCTCCTCCCACCTGTGGCTCAGGAGGAGGGAGACACAGGGGGTTAAGAGCGATTACCCCCCCGCGCCCCCCCCCCCCCGCCCCCGCTGGCGCTCCCCTTGTC